>OY747112.1:18347866-18992089 GCA_963556455.1 Epiblema foenella
GTTATCCCATCATAGCCCGCTAATTTTGTATTTTTTAAATTCAACGAAACTGAGACATTGCAAGAAGAAGCAAGAGTGAACAGGCTATTTCTGATCCTGTAAACTGTATCTTAGGTTTCTTTCTTCACTTTACCATCAGGTGAGACTAGTCTTTGATACAACAAAAATAGAAAAGTTTCGTGCAACCTATTAGATTTTAAGGAATCAATTTTATAAATCAAAGTAATGTGTTTTATCAAAGTAACGGCTTCGGCCGTAAAACACGGTATTCCCCAATGAGCACTTCCTGTAGCGTCGAATGTTAATCGTAGCCATAATGGATTAATTAACGATATATTTTCACCGATAGCGTGAGTTTTAATTATGGGCCTGTGGCATTGGAGGTTTCGGTAATAGGCCCGAAGTAGTCAAAGTTATGGCTCGAAAATGATTCATTACCTATTTCACTGTACTACTATTTTCTATTGGGTACTATTTAAACAAGCTTCTTTTTAATAGCATTGGTCGCCTCAAAAAATATAAGTTACCTTCTAAATTACTAAGTCGGCCACAACCAATGCGCGTCTGAATACGATACAAGATAAAAGAATATGAAGTATGTAGTTGGTGGTAGGATGACGTAAAGAACACACACTGTTAATTAGTTAAAAGTTTAATAGACGAAAATGAGCACAACACAAACATAACACTGCTTAGAAATAAGAGAGCGCGTGCGCCTGCGGTGACGAGTGGCTAACCGACAGGCGGGGCGCGGCGCGCGGGCGAGGAGCGCTTGCGTTGGTGCGCGTGAACGGAACGAACGAATGGAAGAGGTCGCGGGGAGAATGAATAATACAATCAGCTTTGGCGCGCAATATAACTCCTACAAGTATTATTTTACATGTTAAGTTGTAATATATGATGTTGTCTATTTGAAGCTTGAATACATAATTTTTGAGGAAATTTATTGAAGCTGTAAAACGTAAACGTGTTAGTAAATTAGTTGGCAATGTATAAATCAGAAGGACAAATAAAAATAATTATTGATCTTGACTTGACGCTTTCTTTAACATTTTTAGTTGGCGTTGTAAAGAAGACGAATTAGTTTATTAGAGGCTATCTCATTTTCCTGATGCTTAGTTATAAATGAGAAGTTTGACCACGTGGTCAAAAACTGTGGCCGGATTTATTATTTCTCTTTTCTATTCAGTAATTTGCTTTATGAAGCAAAGATAACAATGATTCAAATTGTCATGTAAATTCTTAATAATAGCTCCTGTTTAGCAATTCCAGAATTCAATCGTTTTAATAACTGCGCGTATTTGATAAAATGGGTATTATAATTATTGTTTTACTGTGAGCCTTCTATTCGCCTGGCATCCCTTAAAGTTCTTTGCTTGAGGAAATTTCAGACTATTTGGGTTACAATCTGTTGTAGGTACCTCCTCTGTGACGTGCCTTTCTAGGTAGATACTTCTTTTGCGCATACAGTGGTTGTTTTGAGTTTCCACGATTGTTACTAATAAAAAAACTACGATTAAATCCATTTAAATTGTTTTATGTACGAGCTGTGGTATTTGTATGTAGGAATCTACAATATTGGCTGGCTTGTGAGTCAGCATTATGCTGAGGCGGGACCATTTCGTGGCAATTTTATAAAGTAGTTAATGGGTGAATCAACTATTCTTTGTTGCTCGTTACCATGGTTACGTCTCCTGAGTCACTCTTTAAAACTGTGATTTTATAGGCTTTAAATCTATCAAACATGAGTTTTAGCGATGAGCTTAAATCCATTTGGACATGGGTCATCTCTTGACCATGCTTGAAGTCCATATTATAAACATTTTTCTAAGAAACACGGATACTGATGGCTCCTCGCTGACGGGACAAAATAACAACAAGAAAAAGTTGATTGACCCTAATAGTTCAATATGTAGGTATTATCTTGTCTGGTTCTATGTCACAAATAAATTATTTTCATTCATTTCATTTCATTCATATTAATATTATTGATAGTACAGTGTGTAAAGTCAAAAACAAACAACGGGGTGCAAATGTTTAACTTTTATTTGACTTCTTTTATGCTATTTATGTGTTTTCATGGATTGGAATCTGCCTGAAAATCTGTAAACAAGCCTTTGTATAATTATAACAACGAGGTTTAATCAGATCCGATTTTATTAAGGAAAACTTAATGAACCTAGCAAATACCGCATAAAATTAACCAACAGGGTAAAATCAGCCAATTTCCTTCCCATTATGCTGATTAGGGAGGACAAATCCTCCCGATCGGCAGAAAATTACAGATTTTGTAGTGCTTATGTTTTTTCTAATAACAACAGGATAATAGGATCTTTGGGGTCGCTGATTTCCCCAAATTTAATGTATTTATTTGCGGTTTAAATTAGAATTCAATTGTTTTTTTTGCGGTTATTAATAGCTTACTGCTTTCTTTATTAGGCTGCTTCACTTCAGGTAAATCTCTGTAAATTCAATCTTGAAAAAGATATTTATACGAGACAAAAGCAACAATTAACACAGCAAAATAGAAAATAAAAATAAACATCTCAGCATAATGCAGGCAATCGCCAGCGCTGGTCTTCCGATGGGACCGTCCATTGATTTCACGGTGTGTAATCGTACGAAGACAAAAATAATAATAAATAAATAACGATCACCACGCTGCGCTCCAAAACACGCATAACTGATGTAGGCGAAAAAATTGCTAGGCTCAAGTGGGACTGGGCCGGTCACGTCTGTCGTATGCACCCGGACAGGTGGGCTAAGATAGCTACAAAGTGGATGCCACAAGAGCGACGCAGACGAGGCCGGCCTAAACGGAGATGGCGGGATGACTTAGACGCCTTTCTTGCCAACTGGCAGGAGGAGGCGCTGATGCGGAAGTCATGGCATTCATGGGGAGAGGCCTTTGCCCAGCAGTGGGACACCTATATAGGCTAAGAAAAAAAAAAGAAAAAAAAAACGATTAACTTGAAAAAGAAAGAAGAGAATAAAATAAAAATACGTCTCACTTAAAATTATAGAAGACGGATTTTAAAACAAAGTTTTACGTTTTAATTTTGGAGATATCCACATTATTGCGAGCAATGACGGAAAATCCGATCTCTGCTTATGAACGATTCTCGCTAGTCAAAGTCAAAGTCAAAATTTTATTTGCGAGAATTATGGTACATAACAAATGACAAAATATACATACATTAAATATAGAACTGCACAATTCACCATTACAATGGCATGCAAATTTATGATTATAATTTTAAAGAAAATTAATTTATATAATAATGTCAATCAAAAGTGTAATATAGTGTAGTGATAGTGTAGTGTAGTGTAGTGTAGTGTAGTGTGTGTATGTGTGTGTTGTAAGTGTAATGTGTTGTAAGTGTAATAAAAATACGTCGTCTTACTTAAATTATACAAGACGGATTTTAAAACAAAGTTTGACGTTTTAATTTTGGAGATATCCACCATTATTGCGAGCAATGACGGAAAATCTGATCTCTGCTTATGAACAATTCTCGCTAGTCTTGCTTTGGTCGACCGAAACCCAGGGACCGATACCGGTATTTTTAAAAAACCCTGAATTACCCCAATATATTGGATTATTTTTTGCTCTTTATGTAGGGCTGAGTCATGTATTTAGGTAACAACGTCGTATTATTAGATTGTCCCATTAAAAACGAAATAATGAACCGGTGACCGTAATAATACCGGTATTTTTCTATGGAGAAAATACCGGTATCCGATCCCTGCCGAAACCTCACCCACTCTTGTCTATCCATTTCCGAATCATTCCCAACGTCAGTATCGTCACTTCAGCAAGTCGAAATACAATTTGCATACACTACCAATCCCCCCATCGCAAACCCTCTCTTTGTGCTCAAGAGTCGTGCACTTTACCTAGCCTCTCTGAATAACCTTATTCAAAAGCGGAGTTGCGCTGAGATGTAAGGTTGTCACGTGATCCTCGAAACTAGAATGAACTAACATGATCACCACACATGCGGATTAAGACCCTATTCTAGCACCATAAGCTCCAAGTTAGTTAAGTTGTGAATGTTTATCTATCTTGACTGGAATGCACCGTAATGGACTTTAGACTAGATATATCCGCGGAAGTTCCAGCTGCTTAGCTCTTTAGCTCATATTTTATGTAATTTTAGCATCTCAAAAACAACTAAAGTCAGGTATGAAAGACGGTTGATTACTACGGACGGGTATTATAAAGGAAAAATGTTACAGTTTTAATTAAGAGACCTTATCACTACATAGTATAAAACAAAGTCGCTTTCTCTGTCCCTATATCCCTATGTATGCTTAAATCTTTAAAACTACGCAACGGATTTTGATGCGGTTTTTTAATAGATAGAGTGACTCAAGGGGAAGGTTTATATGTATAATACATGCATCAGCATTGCACCCGTGCGAAGCCGGGGCGGGTCGCTAGTAAGTTATAAAATGTTTTGATTTCAAAATTATGATATTAGTATAGATAAGATAATACCAATAAAGTTATTAAAGTCTACGATAATTTTGTTAAAGTTTTAGATTGTAACAGCTATTTTTCGATTTTATTCTGTGCAGTAGAATTTAAGCGGAAAAAACAGCTTTAGTTTTTAGCTTGAAAATGGAAATTGTACAAAATTCTACAATAAAATTCCAAGCCACATTACTCAACTTGCGGATTCTAAATTTAAATCTGCCGTGACACAAACACTTATTTCAAAAGCATATTATAAGATAAACGATTACATCATGGATGGGAATGTTTGGCAGTGACAGCGTCCCGCACAAGTAATCTAACACAGAAATATTTTGTCTTAAATATTAATAAAATATATGCATGTTTTATATTGCAGCATTTTAATTATGTAGTATTATGATACTTATTTTATATACATTGTATATTGACACCTCGCCGTGTTTCTTACGCCGATCCTTCTCGAGGCAGAGGTTTAAGTTATATACATATATATATATATTTAATAAAGTTTATTATCTTGAACCTTTATTTTGTTCACATATTATATATTTACTTGTAAAATATTGATAATTTTATCACAATTTGAAGATGTTATATAGCTGACAATCACAATTTCAGTTCCTTAAAAATTGTTTATGTTTAATTTTAAGTGATATTTGTATATTGGGTGATAAACAAATCATATTATATCATATGAACCGCGGGGTAATCACGTAACTTATTTACTACCGTTAGGTAGATTTTAATGTCAAATTTTAATTGTCACCTCATACATTTATACTTCAAAGTTGACAGTAAAATCTATCTACCGTTAGTACATAAAGTTACGTGATTCGCCTGCTGGTGGTAGTTTTTTGACATTCATAAGTGCATGTAATATGCTTAAATTGAAGAATAAATGATTTCATTTCATTTCTTACCCAGCGCCCACCTCCGCCAATACCGTTCAGTCAATAGAGAAAGGAAATGGCGTAACAATGTACGAAATTCTTAGCCTTAGTTAAATTATGTATTTCTAAGGGGTCAGTATACGTCCATAGGCACGGTTTATCCAATATCCTGAAAGCTCTTTTGCATTAAAAATTGTCTGCGGGTATATAAAAATTTAATCAAGTTTCTGCAACGAGATGTATATTTTTAGAGTTCCGTAACGTTATTAGGGGCGGGCTATTCTACTTTTTCATGTACTTAATTGATATATATATAAATATATATATATATTTTAATGTAGATTTTGGAATACTTGGCCCTCACTTCATATTTTTGTATTGTTATTTAGAAAGAGGTTTAATTACAGTATCACTTCCGATAGTTTTTAATTAGCGAACCACAGCTAATATCCATAAATCCAGTAACTCACTGGTTCTTGGATGTCTTAACATTTGTATGAAAAAATGGTTTTTACCACTGTGTTACCCACCTTTTACAGCAATATGTTAATATTTAAGTATTTTTACCTATAAATTCCTTTTATTAAGTTCAGACACTATTTCGAAATCCTATTATTGTACACTACTTCAATACATATCATATTTTTTTTGTATGTAATTCAAAACTGTAATAGAAAACTGGTCATGAAAAAGTATAATGACACGAACACGTTTTAATTTGCTTTTGCTGAGTGTAACGTATTATGACGACCGATTTAGCCTAGTGGGTAGTGCACCTGCCTGTGAAGCTGACGGTCCTGGGTTCGAATCCCGGTCAGGGCAAATATTTGTGTGATGAGCATGAATATTTGTTTCTGAGTCTTGGATGTTTTCTATGTATTTAAGTATTTATATCTATTAAATATATCGTCGTCTAGTACCCATAACACAATCCTTCTTGAGCTTACTGTGGGGCTAGTTCGATTTGTGTAAGATTGTCCTCTAATATTTATTTATTATTTATTTATTTATTTATTTATTTATGGCTGAGCGGTAATTCGAGCTGAAGGTCACGGGTTTCGAACCACTTACAGTTTACCACTGGGTTTAATAAAATGGTATGTAATATCGTATGTTACTTAACAGTGGATCAGCGTTGCCAGATCCCGCTTTTCCGCTTTTTCTCCCGCGTTTTTACCACTGGGTCCGCAGTCCGCGTTAAGCTAACGCGGATCGTTTTTTCAAAATGTTACCATTTGCTCAATGAAAAAAGTGGTAGGATTCTAAATATCGAATTAATAAAACTGTCTAGAATAACTAAAAGTAACATTTACCGCTGGGTCCGCTGTCCGCGTTAAGCTAACGAGGATCGACTTTTCAAAATGTTACCATTTGCTCAATGAAAAAGGTGGTAGGATTCTAAATATCGAATTAATAAAACTGTCTAGAATAACTACAAGTAACATTTACCACTGGGCCCGCTGTCCGCGTTAAGCTAACGCGGATCGACTTTTCAAAATGTTACCATTTGCTCAATGAAAAAGGTGGTAGATTCTAAATATCGAATTAATAAAACTGCCTAGAATAACTATAAATAACATTTACCACTTCCCTGATAGTACATGTGATGTCTTAGAGCACATTTTTTAAAAATTCTAAATAGGCTTGCGCTTGACCACAAATAACCTGATGGTAAGCAATATTGTGGTCTAGGATGGAACGCGTTTACCTAGTAAAAACCGATTCACTCTCACTTTGAAGACCGAAAGGTTGTAGTTTACGGGAAACAAGGATTCCGGCAAGGAGTTCCACAGCTTGGCGGTTCTCACAATAAAAGTAGAAGCAAAACGCTTTGTGCGAGTTTTCGGAACAGCCACCGTAAAACGATGGCGCCTTACCGTATTCCTACTCGTCCGATGGTAGAAAGGGGCGGGAGGAATTATGTTGTGTAATTCCTCAGCGCACTCCCCGAAATGCAACAGATAAAAAAACGAAAAACTGGCAACTTTGCGGCGATGTTCTAGACTTTGCAGCCTCGCATTGCAGAGAGAGTCCTTTCCTATGAGCCTCTTAGCACGCTTCTCGATTGCCTCCAACGCCTCCAACATTTTTTTCATTTGGAACATCTCTCTCTCCCTCTCTTCAGTCGGCCCCTCATTGCTGAGGATCGTAATCACTTCTGGATTTCACCGCCCTGATGACTTGTCTCTATCCGTCTCTATCCATCGTGGCCCTCATTCATCATCATTCATTCATTTGGAACATAAAAATAAAGAAGAATATTAACAATTAATGCACTCCGCATTTTCATAACGTACGCCGATAAACTTAACGTTTACGTTTAAACGTAACGGGAAAAAAATTTAAAAAAAAATCAAAAAGCCGCGAGTCGTCGTCTCCCGGAGAAAAAAACAAACAATAGCATTCTTTTGTTATGATCCCAGGGACCGGTAGACGACAGGTTCTTCAGCTTTATGTATTTCGGCATCTGGCTTAAAGATCTCTGTAACCAGGCCATTAAAAAAATAGAAGAAAACGTTGCGAAAAACCAATCTAATCCAAAGTCTAGTTTTCCTTTTAGGTTAAAACGTCGGTAGAACTAGCGCCCTACGCATAGTCTTGGGATTAGTTGATAAAGCGGTCGCCGGGACCGGGCTAATGATGATTATGATCGTATAGACTCTAACGAATTACTAGAAAAAATCTCCTTAAAAATTTCTCGTTCCTACATACTTTCTAAACCTACTTTTTCTATCTCATCCTGTGGTACAAGTATGCCCAAAATGTTAGAAATTTTCATGAGAAATTTCCACGATCCGTAATTACCCATGCCGTTCAATTTTTCCATGGCAGGAACAATAGCCGCCCCAGTGCTGGACGTCGCCATTGCGGTAATACTCGTAAGGATAAGTTCGTGCGCACAGTTTTCGACAAAACGTATTACACAGCACACAGCTTAGCAAAAAACTCACTTCACCTAAGCGAATGCTACCATGTTAGAGGAAAACCACTTTAATAAAGTATAAGTTAGGTTTAATCCGTGAATACGTTGTGAGTACAGCTGTTAGAATATAGAACATAGTAACCGTCACATATTAGAAACGTCGTTACCTACAGCTGTTATGCAGCCAGTATAGGACATTTAGTTTACCTATACGCAGGTTCTAACACAAAATTCTTTCTTTAGGCGCACTTGTCATATGTATAACGAAATGCTTAATGACAGACATTTTTGCTCATAGTTTGTCCTCTTTCAAGAATAAAGTTCGGCAATGTTTATTTTCTAGATAGTACGAAGTATTAAAAGAATATGAAAAAAGGTCTGTCCTGTGCACTGTGGGTTAATTAATTTAGGTGATGAACACGAATATTTTTTTACGTTGGACGTTTTCTACGTAAGTATTTAAGTATCTATTTATAGTATTTATCTATACTACTATTACTACCTAATATAATACATTTAGGTACATTTTATTTTTTTGCAGTGCGATGGATATGGTTGTATCGCTAAGATAAAAACATGTATACTATTATTATTTTATTTATCTGTAGAATAAGGGTAAATTATTAAAAGACTACTTATTTATTTATTCAAATTTTATTGCACAGTAAAAAATAACTGATACAAAAGGCGAACTAATACCGGCATTCTCTACCGGTATAACTATGTATATCTCCGCTTAGTACGTATAGTACGCTTCGCTTCAGCTCCCGTCTTAATCTTCTAACCTATCCGCATTAGAGTCGATTTTGTCCCAACAAGTCATTCTGGGTTTTTATAAAAAAAATAATCTCGAAGATTAAGACGGGAGCTTCGCTCCCGCTTAGTCTTATATAACGAAATTATGGAAAGTGTCACGTCGACTTTCCGTATCATTGAAATTATGAAAATGTGGCTAACGTATAAGTTGTCAAATGTAAAAATTGGGAATTGTAAAGCGGGCTTTTGATTTGCGGACAAATGACATTGTGGTAAAATGAATCCGTGGTATTTCAAACAGTTGCGAAACAAAGTATTTGGATTGTAAAGATTCGGTGAACCGTTTTCGGACAAGTGAAATTCGGTAAATAGATTTTCGAAACATCGATAGGTTACCGTTTTTAGTATAAAATTCAAGGCCTAACCAAAATTTTAGTTTAAAAACTTAGCTGTATAAGAGCATAGAAATTTATAAGCCAGTGCTGAACGGAACGTCCACAATGTATCCAATTCGTTCTTGACCCGGTCTCTGAACCAATAATCTCCCGACAAGCGGCACACAAAGAGGCTTAGCGGTGGATTTACCCCATGTTAATTTTTTGAATGCGGCAACATTTTACCTGTGACCGACCTTTTAGCGAAAATGTCATATTTACGTTTTTAATATCCGTCAGATATGACCTTTTGGTGATGTTGGGCTTTGTAAACCGATAGCGAAGGGATATGATTAAGTTCGGTTTTAATAAAAATGTTCTCTGTATGCAAATTGGTTGCCGTGGTAACCGGTTAACGAGTTTAATATGGACGAAGTTATTAGAGTTTTGAGAATCTTCCGGAAACTTAGTTTTAGCGATTTGCCAAGCATTTCGTTGAATACAAACTAAATGTTAAAAAAAACCATACTTGGATACCATCCTACTAAGCGCTTTGCATCATCTTTTATAATGCGCACTTCTAAGGTTTGGAATTCTCTGCCGGCGCTTGTGTTTCCGAGCTCATATAACCTAGACCTTTTTAAGGCACGAGTGAATAGGCACCTTCTGGGTGAGCTCGCTTCATCGTCGGCCTCATCTTTACCCCCTGGCTAGATGCTGGCCAAGAGCGATCCCATTTTTAATAAAAAAAAATATATATATTGATAATAATAATAAAGTGATTAATGCTCCGATGTTTTTTATAAAAGTCTTGGATAGTAACAGACTGATTTTTAGGGTCTCGTACCCAATAAAACGGGGTCCTATTACTTAGACTCCGTTGTCCGTCCGTCTGTCCGTCTGTCACCAGGCTGTATCTCATGAACCGTGATAGTTAGACAGTTGAAATTTTCACAGATGATGTATTTCTGTTGCCGCTATAACAACAAGTACTAAAAAACAGAATAAAATAAATATTTAAGCGGGCTTCCATACAACAAACGTAATTGTTTGCCGTTTTTATAGATATGGTACGAAACTCTTCGTGCGCGAGTCCAATTCGCACTCGATTGGTTTTTTCTTTTATTGTGTGTGACAGGAGCTCCGAGAAATGATACAAACCAGTGGAAATATATAAAGTTTATAATTTCCAATCGTTACAAAGGTATTTTGATCCAAACAACCGATTGGTGTGATGTGTCTATCCTAAGGATGTCACTTCCATCTTGAAAAATCGATTATTAAATAATCGATTATTTTGCACAAAATTAAAATCGATTAAGTAAACAAAACAATCGATTTTTGAAGAAACAATAATCGATTTTTTCAATAACAGATTTTTTATTTATTTTTCCTACGGGGTCGGTTACACGGTGATTATTATCGTGCGATACACTCATATCATGATCAGTATCACAAGAATGTTGACGTGTTTATTGCAGTATCGTGATAATATCAGAGCAACGCCGTATAATTTGAAATCCGCGATACCTAAGGGACGTGGCTTCAATATTAGCTTCATCACCAGAAATGCCCTCATGATGCCAGGGTCTTTACTAGGACTTTGCCGTCTAACATTCTCCTAGCCTACAATATTCTTTGAAAATCATAACCGATTTTTTATTAATCTATTTATTGCATACTAAACCGATTAAAAATCTTTTTTTTTCTTAATAATAATCGTTTTTTTAATAATTGATTATTTTTGCCATCCCTAGTCTACCCCGACTGGTGGTCGCTGCCAGCGCCTCCTACCGCCATACGAAAAATAAATTAGTGTAAGCTACCCTTTTCTTTAAATAAATATTTTCTGATTCAAATCTAACTAATGGAGTTAAAAAAAACTATCACATTGTGTGTGGCAGTATTTAAACGAGAAATTAAACTTAGTAATGATGTAACGATTTACTTAAAAATCCAAAATTTGCATGTTGAAATGAGCATGAATATTTGTTTCTGAGTCTTGGATGTTTTCTATGTATTTAAGTATTTATATCTATTAAATATATCGTCGTCTAGTACCCATAACACAAGCCTTCTTGAGCTTACTGTGGGGCTAGTTCGATTTGTGTAAGATTGTCCTCTAATATTTGTTTGTTTGTTGTTTGTTTGCATGTAAAATCTACGATAATTAAATAGTTAAAAACCGGCCTACTCGGTATCGGATCATACATAATAAAGGGTTCCGTACTGACACGTCCACATTCAAAATTTTTTTCAACCTCCGGTTATATCTATGGAGTGCCCACCTAATTTAATATTTTTCGTAATTTTGCATCATTTTTAAGTAGCGGTTCATAGAATACTCCTTAGTACAAAATTTAATAATTGTAGTAAGACATGAAAACTACAAGGGTTCCGTTTTCGCTATTTTCGCTACGGAACCCTAATTAAACTTAAGAGTGATGTTTGAAACAATTTTCCTTAAAAATCCGAAATATACATGTAAAATTCACTATATTAAATACTTAAAAACGTGACGCATGAGTCACGTCAAAGCGTTTTTTTTTATTTATTTATTGCTCATTTTTTTTTTTAAAGACTAATAAAATAATAATGGTTTTTATAATGGCCCTTCACCGTATTTTGAGTCGTGTGGTGATCCTCAAAAGGGCTTTCCAAAATAGTCCCCTAAATGTGATGCAATTCTGAGCCTTATCACTTTAAAATAAGGCTCAAAGTGTATACATGTCTTCCATATCGGCTAAAATGTCGTTGAAGACCAACTTTTACTTAATATTCATGTAAACTGCAAAAGTGTACGAAAACACTTGATAATATTTGACTTTAAAATGTCGATTTCCGAACTCGGTTTGGCTTCTCTCCAATCTACAGATTATTTTGATATGTTTAATTCATAACTTTGATAGCATACGCTCTCGTGCGAACTTTTAACTTACGAGATATTAAGGCGTCAAGCGTAAGTATTACGTAGGTTTTATTCTTAGATTATAGCGAAACATATAGACTTCATTCTCTATATGTTTCGCTTAGAGATGGGCCGATGGATTTTACCGACTAGCCGAATCGGTGCTGAGGTGGTCGACTAGTTGGCGACTAATTGACGACTAGTTGGCGACTAGTTGGCGACTAGTTGGCGACTAATCGGCGACTAATCGGCGACTAATCGGCGACTAATCGGCGACTAGTTGGCGACTAATTGACGACTGTATTATTTAAAGCTATAATGTACAGAATTTAATTATTTAAGCCATAATTTGTTACTAATTGTTTTAATTCTTTACTTTATTTAATAAAATTGTGTAATTGTCACTAATAATAATTAATTAATTTTGTATCTCACTAAATAATATCCACTTAGCCTCCTGACGACTAGGTATCAAAACTTGGCAGAATAAATGTTACTCTGTCAAATTGACACAGAGTCAAAACTTTATTTGGACCTATGTACTATGTATAAGATGCCGGTTGTCAGGAGGTTAGATTGCTGTGCCCTGGCAGGGTTCATGTTGCGAGTACTTGTATTATTTTGTAAGACCTTTGTGAACCACATGAAGCAATAAATAAATTATGAATTATGAATTATCTCTATCAAATTGTTTTAATTAGTCAATGTTCAAAATAAAAAGTTGCTATTCCTAAAATGATTTGTCGTATTTAAGAAAGAGACTCCATAAAATATAAAGGTTTCAGTAAATACTGTTTTTTTATTATTTTGCAGTAAATCATTAAGTGCGGAATAATCGGTCTCTTTTGTCGACTAGTCTCCGAATACTCGGCTTTTTCGGACTAGTCGGCGACTAGTAGTTACATCTCTAGTTACGCTAGACGACATACAAATACCTACAAATTATCATGCAGTATGAAAATAAATATTGTACTATTTGAAATAAATTGTTATTTAAATTCAACAAAAATTTAAAAAATACTAAATTTCAATAAAAAGAAAAATAAAATAAAAAGGTAAGAAAAAATAAACAAAATTCAACAAATTAAAAATTGTAACCAATTATAATACTTATAAAAATAAACAATGTTCAACATTAATTACAATTGAAAATAAATCAAAAATTTAAATCTTAAAGATTTGTTTAAACGGGTCTAACTCGATATTTATGTATTTACCTTTGTTACCGACGTTTCGACACGGTTTGCACCGGTCTTGGTAGCGGTTATCTTTAAGTATGTTTACAAAGCGCGAGAGTTTAAAATGTTAATTGAAATTGTTAATAACGGAATTTAAGAAAAGGATCACAATAAAAATAAGCGACGGACTTATAATACTCACCAATGACAGTCAGATTGACTCTTGAATTTCTAGTCTGGGCTTGTTTGAAGTCGACCCGGCACCGGTAGATGCCCTGGTCTGTGGCTTTCACCCGGTCCACTCCCAGCTCGGCCGGCCTCCGCTCGGGGAGGAAGTAAGCGCGGGACGCGAAGACGCTCTCATCAGACCAGCGCTCTGCCACTCCGAAGTCCCGTTCGCGGGCGTCCACGCTGTAAAATAGTACGGTATTTAATAATAGTACATTATACGCTGCCTACGAAGCTGGAGGTCCCGGGTTCGAATCCTGGTCAGGGCATTTATTTGTGTGATGAGCATGAAAAATACGGGAAACCATAACTTTTTGATATTTTAAGGTTATATTTATCAAACCTTAATTTCGTATTATTAGGGTCAATCAACTTTTTCTTGTTGTTATTCTGTCCCGTCAGCGAGGAGACAACAGTAACCTTGTTTCTTAGAAAAATGTTTATAATATGGGATCAAGCATGCTCAAGAGATGACCCATGTCCGAATGGATGTATGCTCATCACTAAAACTCATGTTTGGTAAATTTAAACCCTATAAAATCACAGTTTTAAAGAGTGACTCGGGAGACGTAACCATGGTAACAAGCAACAAAGAATAGTTGATCCACCCTTATGTCAATGTCCTGACCCACTACACGTTTCTTTCCTGCTGAAAGACTGAGACAAACATTCACCACATTACTGGATCAAATTCTAAAATTCACGCCAGCTCGTGAAAGTGACGCCGGTGGCCATTGGTGGTAACTATTTTTGACATACAAATTGAGACTTAAACACAAACCCGTTCGTTTTTTTTATTTAATTAATTCATTTACCAAAAAAGTTAGATACAGTTTACAAAAAAAAAAATCAAACATTTATTCTGCAAATAGCCCACAAGGGCACTTTTACATGTCAAAATATTAATTATCAATTTAAGAAAGTCTGACTATAATAAGTAATACATGTTTCATGTCAAAATATTAATTTACAGTTCATCATATTAATTAAAATTAATTTAATATTGTTAGAGATGTATATGGTCTCTAAGTCACTGATAATAAAAACGAATCCACAACAGGATGATGTCTCTCGTCAATCCCCTATAAAAAAACACTAGTACATTAATATCCGTTCGCCAAACACAACGTTTATTGGCGAGTAATGCACTCATGCTCTTAACAAATTAATCTACCTTAAAACCTAAAATAAAATATGTATTTAGAGGGTATCTATTAGCAATTTTTTCAATCTAGTTTTGAAGACGTTTTTTTTTTCGAAGAAACTTATACTTAGACTATTTGACGACCGCTTTAGCCTAGTTGGTAGTGACCCTGCCTTCGAAGCTTGAAGTACCGGGTTCGAATCCCGGTCAGGGCATTTATTTGTGTGACAACACGAATATTTGTTCCTGAGTTTTGGATGTTTTCTATGTATTTAAGTATATATTTATCTACATAAGTATGTATATCGTCGCCTAGTACCCATAGTACAAGCTTTGCTTAGTTTGGTACCAGGTTGATTTGTGTAAGATTGTCCACAAATATTTATTTATTTATTTAATAGACTAGTCACTGAATTCAAAATGTGAATGCCAAATCGACCTCTAGAATATTAAGCAACAGTCTTGAGCAAAACGCAAAGGTTGGTATTATATTGTGTTCGTTAGCGTCGAAGATTCTTCGGATATTTTCAGTAAATATTTTCCTTTGTGCCGTTACCTTCGTTATTAAATTTGTATTAGTCGGTAAAATCGGAGAAGAGAATTCTTATAAATATACAGTGTGATATCGAAATAACCAGAAATTGCTTTTTACTACTCTACGATACGGTATTAATCAAAAGTTTAAAAGAAAATGTTCGAATATTTAAATATAAAATAGAATAAATATAAATATAAATATAAATATTTGTGGACAATCTTACACAAATCGACCTAGTCCCAAATTAAACAAAACTTGTACTATGGGTACTAGGCGACGATATACATACTGATATAGATAAATATATATTTAAATACATAGAATACATCCAAGACTCAGGAACAAATATTCGTGTTCGTCACACAAATAAATACCCTGACCGGGATTCGAACCCGGGACCTCCAGCTTCGTAGTATCATCATCATCATCATTACCACTCATCATCACTCATTCATACTGTTCTCTGTGTGTGTGTGTGTGTGTGTACTGTGTGTGTGTGTTGTGTGTACTGTGGTCATTTATACTGTTTCAAAGATTTTTAAATATGTAAAGATGAAAACAGGACACGATTCACATTGTTACCTTTAATCAATGAAATCCAACAAATTGATTTAAAGTTTACGATTAGTTTATTAAAGTTTTAGATAAACGGGGCATTTTTGGTTCTATTGTGTGTAGTAGAATTCAATCTACAAAAAAAAACAGTTTTTAGTTGTATGTGTAATGTTTGAGACGATATTCTCCCTCTTAAAACTTTGAAAACTTAATCTTTTTTTTTTCTAGACTTTTATTATTTTGAGTTACTTTTTCGCCATTTTATTAAGAATATTATACTTTTTCGAAAAAAATCGTACTTATCGATATTATCACTCTTATAACTGAAAAGTTTAGACAGATTTATTTTCTTTTCTTTTTTCCTAGACTATTTATTATTTTGAGTTACATTTTTCGCCATTTTATAAATAGTTTGATTATTTTTCAAAAAAAATCGAACTTATTGATTTTATTATTTGGTGTCAATATCGCTTAAGTAGTTCCTCCGCAGGATGAGTGGATCCACTCATACTGAGTACCATATATGACAATGTTGTATCATCTACATATTTTAGTTTAACCAAATCTGTAGCTGATTTCCAAATATTTGAAATCATTGACCAGCGATCTCTCCTTCTTCTCCATCATTAAGTTAAGCTGGGTAGTTTAGTTAAGATGTGTTATTGGTTAAGTTTATCTTTGTATCTCTCTTAGGGTGCCCTGAAAACCAGCGCCTTAGCATATATTGCTATTGGCATATGCTGAGTGGTATCCTTTTTGGTGTTCATAACTCATACTTAATTTAGTGTTTATTTCATCTTATTTCATTTGTGTGTATTGTGTAATGATTTAACACCAAATAACTATTTCTTTCTTTCTTTCTTTCTTTCTTTCTTTCTTTCTTTCTTTCTTTCTTTCTTTCTTTCTTATTCCGGCATTATGCTGAGTTGGTTCCATTTCGTGACACGACTTATTATTATATTATGCTTCTGTCCCATTATCATGTATCCGCTTGTTTGTCACGAATAAATGTTTGAATCTGATTCTGATTCTGTAGAAAAAATATCAAAGAATTCGAAACATGTCACCCGGGGTGACAACGATGTATAATGTATGTATGTATCTTGTATACCTGTATATATATATATATATATATATATATTATATGTTTTATTACACATTTTGATATACTTTTTCATATTCTTTTTCTTTTTTTTTTCTTTTCTTTGCACCTTTTATAAAATATCTGTTTAGCCCAATGGTTGGCTGGTAGAGAATGGCATTTGGCATTAAGCCCGCCATTTGTACAATTTGTGTATTTTGTGCAATAAAGTTTAAATAAATAAATAAATAAATGTATGTATGTATATACTTTATTGTACACAAAACACAGGTAAAAAATACAGCCAAATTCGGTTCCATTGGTACAAAGGCGAAATTATCCCTTACGATAGCCTAACTAGATGTTTGTAATTGATGTAAGAATTTATAACATATTCTCCATCGCCATTTTGTTTTTACATGAAAGCTTTTTATATAAAAACAAACGATAATGTCATTAGCCGTCGCGTTTACGGAAATCGAATAAATTGTTCACCTGAAAGCCCTTGCCAAGTTTGGAGTTGGCTTTACAACGTTGCAAAGAGTTTTGGATGAGGCACCAATGTGGTACAAGTGACAAGAGATTTAGACAATCAAATTTAATATTACAATAGGTGTCTTTGTGTTACATTCTTTACAGCCTAGCGGGATGGTGTTGATACATTGAAACTCCCGGTACCACCGCACACCGGGTAGAGTCAGTCCGACCCAGGTCGGGCCTAGCTGAGTTTCTTGCTGGACTCTTCTCAGCTAGGCTAGGTTTAGTGAACCAGCGACAAAACTCCCAGTAGCTCGATTCCACTCACACCTCAGATTCGGTTGAAACCGCTCAACCAATCTCACTGGAGCGCAAACTCTTAGAGTATTCCAGTGTTCCAAACCACACGCGTGGTTGTGCCGGAGGTTTTCCCCTGGATTTTCCCCAGGCTACTCTCCAACCGCGCACTTCTATCGCTTTATTGAACCCGGCCTATAAAGCCACAGTAAGGTTCAAAAAAAAAAACCTCGAAACAGTATTTTTCGGATAATGACGTTCTGGCTTTAAAGGAGCGACATAGGTTTTATCTCTAAATAAAACATAAATCTAAACAAACAATCTTGGCATTAGGTAGCGGTCCCTGTCTACATCAAGTCTTAAGATTAGGTAGCGGACCCCGGGCATCCTTCTGTGCCTTTACTATGAGTATACATGACCGTACTCGCTAGCGACTGCGTAAAAAAATGTATGAGGAAAAGTACAGCGCCTCTGGCGGTTACGCAATAGAACTAAGAATCAGCATACTAAATGGTGGTAAAGGCACAGGATACAACTGTAGAGGGATAATGCTAGAGGGATAATCGGAGGTATAATCTTCCTCCTAATGTTTTCCCGGTTGTGCTTTGACACTTAATAGTAAGATTTGGTGTAGGAACTAGTTTTACGTAAGCGAATGCCTTTAATCTTCTAACCGAAGAAAAACTAGACCTGCTGGTATAAGACCGATTTCCTCAGGATATTTTCCTTCACTGAAAAGCTACTATTAAAATGTCAAATGATATTTCGGTTTAAAGATCTTTAATTCTCAAAAAGAATAACAATAATTCACTTACATGGGAATAAAATTTTGTATAAGTTTCATGCATTATAACTAGTGTGTACAATAATAGCTTTAAAATTTTTTTTTGACGGGTAGGGATGGAAACATAACGCCGCTGCGTGAGCGCAGCCGCTCTAAGCGACCCGAGCGTAGTGTGCAATCCACTAGATAATGGACGCAGATATAGATCGTTCGGAAGCGGCTGGTTCAACAAATGCGAAGCGTGCTATGAGTTTGTTTGTTGC
Source organism: Epiblema foenella (assembly GCA_963556455.1). Taxonomy (NCBI): domain Eukaryota; kingdom Metazoa; phylum Arthropoda; class Insecta; order Lepidoptera; family Tortricidae; genus Epiblema; species Epiblema foenella. The sequence goes on from OY747112.1 coordinate 18,366,743, forward strand.
AGATGATAGTGCCGGGAAGATGCGTTTTTGTATGGTTTGATTCGGATATTTTAATTAAACCTATATTTTTGTGTTGTTTGCATATTTCGTACATGTATACCTTACCTGATATACGAAATATCATTTGATATTTTAACAATCCCAATCAAAGGAGACCCAATGTTTTTCATGTATACATATTATATCAATGGCAATAGTGATAATTAGGGCTTACACTATTTCCTGTCTTAAAATATATATTGGTATGTCTCCGTTGAAATCTATGTACCTATGTGAAAGTATGTTCACTTACAGAACACTTAAGCCGTCAACTGTTGACCACAGTGCCCTTACCATGAGTTTGCATGACCGTACTCGCTAGCAACTGCGTAAATGATTTAGTATGCCGATTCTTAGTTCTATTGCGTAACCGCCAGAGGCGCTGTACTTTTGCCCATATACATTTTACGCAGTCGTTAGCGAGTACGGTGATGTAAACTCATGGTAAAGGCAGAGGCACAGGCGAAACGACAATTTTTTTTCAACGCTATGTCCCAAATTTAAATCGCCATCGCTTAAGACTCACCCCGCCCACAAATTATACTCGCAGTGTTAAGGGTGCTCATTGAATTTAGCCAATAAACAGACAGGAGGGTTCTCACTCGCGAATTTCTAATTTTGTTTATGCTTAAATATTCTTCGATACGTCTTATTGTTTGGATGTTATCAAGTCAATATTGAATGTTTAGCGAGTTAATTAAATGCTATTACAGTATTATATTGAACGTAGATACCTACTAAATAACCAGGGGAATAATAATTTGTACATGTTTAGGAAAAAGATTTCTCTGGCCGCCATTTTTATAATCTTGTGCCTTCATCTTCTGAACCCATCATATTTAAAGTAGGTGCTTATAATAATTATGTACTTTTTTTTATACCACGTCGGTGGCAAACAAGCGTACGGCCCGCCTGATGGTAAGCGATCACCGTAGCCTATGGACGCTCGCAACTCCTGGGGTGTCACATGCGCGTTGCCGACCATTTAAAAATTTATACGCTCCTTTCTTGAAGAACCCCGTACTGTAGTCCCTCGGGAAAACCTCGGCAGGGAGCTCATCCCACAACCGGAGCGTCCGTGGGAAGAAACTCCTCTGAAACCGTACCCTACGCGACCATTTCATAAACGTAATGTTTGCAACTGTACATCGCATTCTGTAACAGTTATATACAGGGTGTCTCACAGCTATGCCACATGGAGGGAAAGTACCTTGAATATTGTAGATGGAACATTTTACTGAAAGAAGACATTATTTTAATTTTAAAAACAATTTAAACTGCATTCACAGATATTTAAATAATAATTAAACCGTGAACCGGGAATCGAACCCGTTACACAAAAAAAATAATTACCCTGTAGCTTTATCATACCAATCGAATGGCTTCATTTATCATATGGATTATTTTTTGCTAAATAACATAGTATCAGTAATAAAAGGAAGACCATGAATTATAACATTTTTAATACAAAATTAATCAATTGATCACGTGTAAAGGGTTCGATTCCCGGTTCAACCATAAAATTATTTAAATATCTGTGAATTCAGTTTAAATTGTTTTTTAAATTCAGATAATGTCTTCTTTCAGTAAAATGTTCCATCTACAATATTTAAGGTACTTTCCCTCCATGTGGCATAGCCGTGGGACGCCCTGTATACTATACCTTTTTATTGAACCTGAATGTGGCTTTAAAGGCCGGGCCAAATAAGGTGATTGGAGTGCGTGGTTGGAGAGTGGCCTGGGGAAAATCCAGGGGAAACCTCCGACACGACCACGCGGGCGGTTTAAACACTAGAATATGAGTACTCTAAGAGTTTGCGCTCCAGCGAGGTTGGTTGAGCAGCTTCAACCAACAAAAAAAAAAGTGCATCCTCAAATCTTATAAAGGGTCGGCAATGCGCACGTGACTCCTGTGGAGTTGCGGGCGTCTACAGGCTGCGGTGGCCGCTTACCATCAGGTAGACCGTACGCTTGTTTGCCACCGCCGTTGTTTTTTTTATGTTATAGGGGGCAAACGAGCAGACGGATCGCCTGATGGTAAGCAATTACCGTCGCCCATAAACACCTGCAACACCAGAGGAGTTGCAAGTGCGTTGCCGGCCTTTCAGAAGGGAATGCGCTCTTTTCTTGAAGGTTTGATGGTCATATCGGTCCGGAAATACCGCATGCGACATTCCATAGTTTGGTTGTGCGAGGCAGGAAATTTCTTGAGTAACGCACAGTTTTGCACTGCCAACCATCTAAATGGTGAGGATGGAAATGCTGACGCGTAGGACGATGACGAAAAGATGCGGCAGGGATCATTCCGAACAATTCCTCCGAGCACTCCCCGTGATACAAGCGATAGAAAATGCAGAGTGAGGCTACATCTCTACGCAATACACAACACACATTATACACTGTAAACATACACACACATTGTAAATACCTATTGTTATTTTTTCCTCGTTTTTCTTTCAATTCTCTTTTGTTGTTTACCACTAAATAAATGTTATTTAAGTAGGTTAAATAGTATCATTGTAATAAGCATATTTTGGAGAAAATGACTGACTGTCGAGTTTCTTTCGGCGTTTCTTCTCGGCAGTGGTCTCATGAGAAACGCTAGTAGTTTTTGACTAGTAAAAGTGCCTTTGCGGCCTACTTGCAGAATAAAGTCATTTATTTCATCTATTTATTTCAATGCCAAGGAGTCGAATCAATTAGTTGCTGGTCCACTAAACGTAGCCTAGCTGAGAAGAATCCAACAAGAAACTCAGCTAGGTCCGACCTGGTTCGGACTACCTCCACCCGGTATACGGCGGTACCGGGACGAATAGGGACTATACGTCTGTGTAGACGAATAGGGACTGTATGTAGTGAATTTGCCCGTCAACAGATTTAAGTGTCATGTTAAAAGTCACTTGGTAAGCAAGGCGTATTATTCCGTCAATGATTTTTTAAACGATCAAGAAGCTTTTAAGCCAGTGGTCTAATTTACTAGAATTAGTAATGGTTCATAATGTAGACATGTATAACTACAATTTTAGTCTGGACTTTTACTGTTCTTAAATCATTTCATGTACATTTGAGCACATCATGAGGTATCTCATTGTATTCGATATTTTATTATTAAGTACTACTTTGATTATAAATGTCCTGCAGCTTGAATATGTCATGCTCGCCTAAAGGTCTTTGCTTACGGTGGCATCGTTGATCGGGTCGCAACCTTTACATTTTATTATGATTAGTGTACCTACTTTATTACCCTTTTATCTTGACGCTTAGAGACCTTATACATCTCTAACAAATCTCGATTGTTATTATTTTCTTAGTCTTATTTTTGACATGTAACACTACATTTAATGACTGATACTTTGATTATTGTATTATTTTTATTTGATGTACCTAGATAGATTTTGACTTGTAAAAGTGCCCTTGAGGCCTATTTGCAGAATAAATGTTTTGATTTTGATTTGATTTTGATTTTGATCAATGCCAAGGAGTCGAATCAATTAGTTGCTGGTCCACTAAACGTAGCCTAGCTGAGAAGAGTCCAGCAAGAAACTCAGCTAGGTCCGACCTGGACTACCTCCGCCCGGTATGCGGCGGTACCGGGACGAATAGGGACTATATGTCTGTGTTGTAGCACATTACCTGTATATAGGCGTCCCGAGGTCCTCCTTGTACCAAAGTACAAGCAGCACAGCATCATCCTCGTCAATAGACGCGATGTCGCAAGGCAGGTACACTGGCTCGCCCGCCACCGCGATCACTTGCGTCATGCTCGCTGCAACAAACAGAGCAGTATAGATGATGACTCAGGTTCAGTTCAAAAAAGTGGAGAAAAAGTTAATTAGACAAATTAATTGAAGTCGTAAAAAGATATGGAAATATATAGATCGTTTTTTTTTGTTTTTATTGGCCAAATGTATTGAATGTTAACAATAGAGTTCTCATATAAAAAACAAATTGTATGGCAACTACGTATATATTTAATATGTAGTGAAAATAAAAAATATAAATATTTTTGTATACTTAACAGCCGTGCGGGGGTTAACAGTCTAAATCTAGAATTTTTAAATTATTTTTTCCTGTAATCTACAGAATACACAGCAACTTTTGAGCCCTATTACATTACGGTACTCCAAAATTCGTGATTTTCGACCCACCCTACTGTATACGTCTTACCAAATACGAGATAATGAAAATACTTTCCCGTGACATTAAATGGAAGTATAAAAACCTAAAATTTCAATATATTTCATACGGTTAATACAGTGTGAAGTTATAGTTTTTTCCGTTTCTAAAAGAGAACAGAAATCAGACAGCGTGAGAGTTATCGTCCTTGAAAAAGTATAAAAAATACTCTAAGGCTCGGTTTTATAAAGATCCGTTAGACCTTATGTCGGTTTGTTATATCAAAAAATGTACTGAGTTACTGAAATTTGATCTGATGTTTGGTCTAACGGGTCTTTATAAAACCAGCAGGCGAATCACGTAACTTTATGTACTAACGGTAGATAGATTTTACTGTCAATTTTGAAGTATAAATGTATGAGCTGACAATTAGAATTTGACATTAAAATCTACCTAACGGTAGTACAGAAGTTACGTGATTACCCAGCGGCCTAAATAGTCATATTCTTATCTTTGGTTCCGTATCAGTTCACTTCTATAAGCGTAACCTCTGTTTCACCAAGCAATTTCGTTCGTATTTTCCACGAGTCATAGCCGAACAAAAAATATCCCTACAAAAATGAAGCTGAAAATACGAGTAAAAATATACTATAGCAACAAAGATATTGGAAGAGGCGTGTTGTTTACTTCGGTATACAGAGTAAATATATAGACTCGAAACGGGCTACCGTAGTTTAGACGTCGCCTAGTTATTTTATCTTAAAATAAATAAATAATAAATAAATATTAGAGGACAATCTTACACAAATCGAACTAGCCCCACAGTAAGCTCAAGAAGGCTTGTGTTATGGGTACTAGACGATGATATATTTAATAGATATAAATACTTAAATACATAGAAAACATCCAAGACTCAGAAACAAATATTCATGCTCATCACACAAATATTTGCCCTAACCGGGATTCGAACCCAGGACCGTCAGCTTCACAGGCAGGTGCACTACCCACTAGGCTAAACCGGTCTTGTCTGTATTATTTAGACATTGGATTCATCATCAGATTCAGATTCATTTATTTCAAGATAAAAATTACAATATAAATCTGTGTTTTTTTTTATACCACGTCAGTGGCAAACAAGCCCGCCTGATGGTAAGCGGTCACCGTAGCCTATGGACGCTTGCAACTCCTGGGGTGTCACATGCGCGTGGCACATGGTACTTAAATTTTTCAATATTTTCTTCATTTCTAAATTAATAATATTAATTAGGTATCAGATTAATTCTGTATCTGTAGAAAGAATCGAGAGAATATTATTTAAACAAAACAAAAAAATATATGCTTCTAACAGAAACGGGCTAAAGCATCCCGAATGCATTTTTACCCAAAAGATCAGTACAGAGTTGTCCCATCTCAGCAATGACTTTCAGGAAGGTGTTAATTATACTTAAACAATTTCATTAACATATACCTATTCTTAATAAATTTACGTGATGAATCTGATTTGTATAGCAGAATGTATCGTACATTAAATATTTACAACACCTTTTTTTGTTAACTACATTCATCCAATGAATACATGATTATGCTGTAGAGGAAAGTAACCGGATATCCGCCGGAAATATTATAATACTGGCAGTGTTTTATTCAAACTAGACATTGGTAGAATCATTAATCAATTGATGGAGCAATGAATATCGCCCGCAATTGATTGATTTATTGGAATACTAAGACTACAGTTCAATTGTATGAGAACGCACGAAATTATTGATTCTTACATTTATATCTATGATTTTAGTATCTCTAATAGAGTATCTAATAGAGACAAACTCATGGACATATGCATTCTTCCAATCCTTACCTATGGGGCACAGACTTGGTCTTTGACAAAGGTTCAGAAATCTGCCCTCAAGGTTTGCCAGAGAGCCATGGAACGCAGTATTTTGAGCGTGAAATTAACAGATCGCATTAAAAATACAATACTGCGTTCCAAAACCCAGATAGCTGACGTAGCCCACACCTCCGCCATACTTAAATGGGACTGGGCTGGGCACGTCTAACCTACTTACCTCATATACTAAACAGCTTCCCTAGACAAGTCATAGATTGCATAATGGAAAAGCCTAATAGAACTAAAAATATTGTCAAACAAGCACTCATAAATAAAGAAAAAAAAATGTAAGCATAGCTATAATATAAATATATATGTTTACATATACACAATATCACATAATGTGAAATAAGTAAACAAATGTATATTTAAATTATAGATAGGGAGCCACTCCCAACACCCCATACTTTAATAAAATCTTAAATGTAAAAGATTATAGAGTATGTAAACTGTAATAAATATATTTGTAATTTAATACTGCAATAAACAGATTAAATTTTTAAATTTAAATTTTTTTTTAGAAAGCCGACTATCCGGCTACATTTATAGTTGGTGATTAGTCGGCGACTAGTCGGTTACCTCAGCGCCGCCTAGTTGGCTAGTCGGCAAAATCCATAGTCGGTACATCTCTAATCTCTAAAAAAAGTTAGTAAAGTTTGCCTGTAAACGACTGGAAGACTTATATTGAAGCTGTAGTTCATCGATTGTGAACGACATAAATCAGTTACCTACATTCCTAACTTACAATATCCACAATGTTTTAAAAGTCTAGAACATATAGAAACAATCCAAAAGTACAATAAATCGCCACACAGCCGGATAGCCGGATAAGTGGGTCGGGCCGGACGTCCGTTTCTCGTCTCGCCCGCCCGGATGCAATGAGCCAGTGCAAGCGCACTGAATTACTGGAGGTCTGTTTTTGTGTGTTGCTTCACATCGCTATCGCATTGTATTATCTTGCACACGCCAGATAAGTTTGCGTGGCGCGTTTTTTTTTGTGCAGTAGAGTAGCCTGGGACAAACCAGGGGTAGGCTCCGACACGACCACGCCGATAGTAAAAATATTATAAGGTTTATAAAAACATTTTTTGATTCAAGAATCGGTTGGCATGATATGAAGTGATAATTTTTGCTATGGTCAAGTGTCCCCCCCACCCCTGCCAGCTAAACGGTGGTTACTAAGCATGTGAAAAAAATCATGGTAGTAGTATATACGATGAAATTAAAAGAAAAATTATCACAGCTAAGTAGACATTACCATAAAGGGCAAAAATATGTATACAACACAACATCTCAAAAAAGTACATCATCAGTACTAAGATCAGTAAAAACCCTTCTATGGGTCCGTAATTCCGCATATGACTGGTGACGTGATGGACGGGCAACTACGGAACCCTATACTGTGCGTGGCCCGACACGCACGTGGCCGGTTTTTTATTTCATACAAGTGGTGAGACATCCAAGGACCACCGAGTTACTCGATTTATGGATATTAGCTGTGGTTCGTTAATTACCAAAACTATCGGATGTGATACTACAATTAAACCTCTTTCTAAATAGGAATACAAAAATATGAAGTGCGGGCCAAGTATTCCAAAATCTGCATTAAAAGAAAAGTGTCTGAAAATTATGTACATGATAAAGTAGAATGGCTCTGTATATTACGTTGTATTTATTGCGTGATCGTTCATTCACTGCGTATTTAGTTTTATAATAATGCACATTAATAATGCAAATTATTAACTGACGATAAATTTGGCCACCAACTCGAGAAATTTTTATCCTCTAAACCGTTATATTCCGTAAATGAATATAGCGAGGAACTATTTAATTATTGAATATTTTTAAATTATTTCTCCGTTTTCATTTTAAATTATTATTATTGTTTTAATATTATTTTCACATTCACAATTGTAATTATATTTATTTCTGACATTGTACCTATTGACATTATGACATTAATAATCTTATTATTATTTTTGAATTTGATATTTGACATCACCTAGGACATCCTAGTCATGTATACATTTAGACATTTTTATTCTATTATTTCATTAACATGTGACATTTCTTAATTTATTATTATTGTTTTGAAGTTTTGAAATTATTATAGACGATCCTTTAATGAATCCATTTTATTTTATTTTGATGTAAAATAATAATGTTATTTTCTAAAGGAAATAAATGAATCTATCTATCTATCTATCATTACTTGTAATGAAATTACATGCTTCAAGTATATACAGTAATGGCAGAGGAAGTATGCTTCATGAAATGGTTTACATGTACAAAATCAACCGCGTGGTCGTGTCGGAGGTTTCCTATGGATTATCCCCAGCCTACTCTCCAACCGCGCACTCCTATCGTTTTATTGGACGGCCTATAAAACCACAGTAGGGTTCGTAAAATAACTATCTGAACTACACATTCAAAATTAATACAATAATTCTCCTATCAATGATTATTGTCGGAGTACCATAAGTAGTGTTCGGAGTTTCGGTGGAAAATTTCACAGACGTAAATGGAGTCGCCTAACATTTTTTTTGATTAAACGAATAACGATTAAATGATTAATTTTGACTAATACTCCTTATAATGTATATATGTCCTTATATGTTCCTATAATTATAAATTATCTTGCAAGCATTACCTACTTATACCACGATAACACTACTAATAACACAAGTATGTTTGTAAACATTGTTTAATAAATTTATTTATTTTTACTTATTACATACGTACAAACATGTCACCTAAACAGTCGAGATAATATAATGTGTGTTCCTGCCGCCAATTATACAATTCGGTATCACAAACATCATACTCCCTATGTCCACATCTGGAGCAAACATCGGTAAAAACCAACCTTTCTTCGTCTAGGTCTATATCTTATGATGGTAATAAATAGTTTTAAGTACTTGAATTTTACGAGTACCTACCTAATTAATGTCATATTAAGTACTTTAGGTAAATGAATAATTTAATCAGAATTAGAAAATCAGAATCAGAATCAGAAAAATGTTTATTGTAGACATAGGTAGGCTGATGAATACAGAGTTGTTAAAAATACATTTAGTGATCTTCTATGTCTTGCCAATAGGCGTACAAAACATTGGATAAAAATAGATAAAAAACAATTTAAAAAATATAATCAATCTAAATAAAAATAAAAATTAAAAAAATTGTGCTAGTCATATAATGATTATTAAAGCAATGAAGTCAAATCTTAAAAAGTTAATCATAAAAACGACTCCATTACCCACTGTGTGAAATTTGCACCGATACTCCGAACACTAATCATAAGAATGGTGTCTAGACAAAAGATAACAAATGGCTAAAAATACTCTTGTGTATGTATTCATATGATTCACCATGCCATAGTCATATAAGAAGCCTGAAAAATAAGAATAAGAATGTTTAAGAGAATAAGAATGATTTTATTTGCCATTAAGAAAAACAGATACAATTGAGTGAGACAAACAAAGTACTTAAAGAAAAAACACAATTATGAAACAGAGAGAAAAAAAAACTTAACTAAATTTACAATACGAAAAACTTTGAGTGTAAGTTGGCAAATGGGTCCCAATTTCAGCATGTGCCAAGCTTAGCAGCCCAGCGCTGGTTTTCAAACTGGTCCCTGAGTGAGTGGTCGCTAGTCCAGAAATTTAAGCTGTTTTTGTGCTCGAGGGATAATTATAAATAAATAAATAAATTACGTTCATGGCCGATGTGTGTGCAGAATTGTGTATGTTGTCTGTGTGTTTGCGTGTGTGTTTGAATCGTATGTTGTTTTTAATGCGATTTATAAAGGTATTGTTAGACAAAAATAAATTTTACAGCATATTTTCTCGTAGATATGATGAACACATCACACACAGAGAAACTTTACGCCAGTATTCCCAAATAGGCAGGCAGAGCCAATAGAATTTAATACCAGCACTACATTTAGCAATTGTAAATTTAAAGATGGAGAAAATGTGTAATTGCAATGATAGGTTGCCAGCCCATCGCCCATGACACATTACAGCCCGGTACCCATAGTCGACTTACGACACCCACGGAAAGAAAGGTGGCTATTCTAATCCGGCATTACACGGGGAATATGCTGAATTATTTAATATAATTATTTTCAATTGCACCGTTGTGGGGCAATAGTGCAGATGTTATACATTTATTTAGGATACAGAAGAGGTGCCTTAGAATAATACACAATTTAGGTATGCGGGAAAGCTGCAAGACGCTCTTTGAGGAGCAAAAAATTCTGACCTTACCGTCAGTATACAAATTAGAAGCATGCATTTTCGTTAAAAAGAACATGAACCTATTTCCACAACATTCCCGACCTACCAATTTACGTTCCCGAACTGAATTAGAAAGGCCAACTTCAAAAATGCAAATGGTCCACTTAGGCCCTTTCGCAATGTGTATCAAACTGTACAATAACTTACCGACCGTATTTAAAAACGAAAATAACATATGTAAACTTAAGTCTTAAGTCACACCTAAAGACGTATTTGATCAAAAAAATTTACTATTCAACCGAAGAGTACCTAATAGATAAGGAGTGTATGTAATTTTAAGGGATATATTATATTGTATTGTTATGTGGTATTGTATTTGTATAGCCGTAAGAATGCAACACCCTAGCAGGGTTCATGTTTGAAACTTAATGCAATTATATATTAGAAATTAAGACCTTGTAAACAACATGATGCAATAAAAACTTGAAACTTGAAACTTAACCCTTTGAACACACTTTTGGCCATACAAATCTTTACGCTAGTGAGTACGGTCATGTAAACTCATGGTAAAGGCACTGTCCGGGACAGGTGTTCTTGCCGTTCAAAACATAAAGTTATTTCACTGTATTGCTTAAAGCGGCCATTACACTTCGTCGTTCGCCTAATGCGGTCGCCGAATTCATTTTAAACTACTTAGGCCAACAAACGTCGTCTTTACATTAGCCTGTCCGCCTACCTATAAGCGTTGGCAGCTGTCGATCGCCGAATGCGGCCGACTAACGTGTTCTTTACACTTTTGCGGTCGCCGCATGCAGTATGCGGCGAACGATGAAGTGTAATTGCCGCTTTACATACAATAGCTTTACATAAAAAATTAAAATTTAAAACTATTTATTTCATAAAAAGTACATATAAAATTTTCTTCTTTTTGTTGCATACTTTAGCCTAGTTGGTAGTGACCCTGCCTTCGAAGCTGGAGGTCTCGGGTTCGAATCCCGGTCAGGGCATTTATTTGTGTGACGAACACGAATATTTGTTCCTGAGTCTTGGATGTTTTCTATGTATATAAGTATATATTTATCTATATAAGTATGTATATCGTCACTTAGTACCCATAGTACAAGCTTTGCTTAGTTTGGGACTAAGTTGATTTGTGTAAAATTTTCCACAAATATTGAAATGAAAATGAAAAAATGAAATTAAAATGAAAATAATTTATTCCAGAACAAGTCAAGATAGATAGCATTATAAAATAAAAAATAAATTTGACATTGAATTGAATTAAATTAAATTAATATTTATTTATTTATTATTTTTAATAAGTATATCCAGAAATGTAATCACGAAAACGAAAACTGATATAAAAAAAATTTAAACTAACGTAAGTATATGCCATAGGCCGCAAAAGTAATGTATAATTAGAAATGAACACTTGTCGGTATAGTATTAACACATTTTTAATCCTGTTGTTTCTAACAATGTCGTTGTAGATTACACCTACTACATTTAAATTTAGTTATACTTCACAGATTACGCACGCGGAGTACCTTTAAGTAACTGTTACACTACTCGTAGAAATAAGTATGCATGTACATAATCTTAAGCATTGGTGTAAACATTTGTTGGTAAACCTTGATTAAATAAATAAATAAAAACGAACAACATTTATAAATACGTGAACTGACGTTGAGCTACATTACAGAAACGTCACGACACGACAAAGTATTACTGTGCAAAATTTAGGGGGAACTAGAGCGGGGTGACATCTGATGTCCCAAGACAATATACGAAACATTTCAGATTATTTCATGTTCACGCAAGTTTGGCGCAGATTCGAGAGCCGGATAAATATATTTGTGGTGTAGGTATGAAACGTGGAACGCGTAATATCTCATCTCTGAACTCATTGGTGAACCAACTATCACCTATTCCCAGAGTGTAGGTAAGAGTCTGTGTCTTAAGAACAGAGATTATCTTTTAAGAGAGGTAGGGTACAGTGAAACATAAACTTGCTCTTGTTTGGAGTTAAGTAGCCTAACTGAAAGTGAAATAAACTTTTATTGATATACATGCGATGATATTGAACTCATATCTCATCTCTGAACTCATCGGTGAACCAACTTTATCACCTATTCCCAGACTGTATTTGGGAAAATTCGGTTCACAAGGACGCCGTTTTCAAAGCCCAAAAAAGGTGTGTACGAGCTATTTGTGGGATTAACATGCGAGACAGTTGCGTTCCGTTTTTTAAATCGTTAAACATATTAACCCTACCGGCGCTATATATATTTGAAGTAGCAACTTATGTCAAAGCTAATCCTGAACTTTATAGGCTGGTGAACCAACAAACCAAACTTCCTGTTCGTTCACAGTACCAAAATAACATTTGTAGCAGTGAATATAAAACAGCCTTCATGCGAAAAAGTATATTAGGAATGGCTCCAAAAATTTATAATAAAATCCCAAATTGCATAAGAACACTTAAGCTTGATAAATTTAAGAAGTATCTAAACTCATAATTAATAAAGAAATGTTATTATTCTATAAATGAGTTTCTTGATGACAATAGTGACATAAAATAATTACATAACTTTGTGCCAATGGAATGCTATAGGATTAATATATATTCATTTTTTTTTGTTTTTTTGTAAATGATTGATGTTATTAATTGACAATTTAATGTAATGTAATGATGTATTTGTCCAAATTCAAGTAGTAATAACTAGACTCTAAATAACATTTGTACGCCAAGAGGCAAAACACAGAGTTCTGTATTATATTTTATTTAAGACCTTAGAATACTTTTTATTTGTAAAACACAGGTGGTAACATTATTCTAAAGTATTCTATTCTGTAGGTACGAGTCTGCGTCTTAAGAACAGAGATTCTCTTTTAAGAGAGGTAGGGTACAGTGAAACATAAACTTGCTCTTGTTTGGAGTTAAGTAGCCCAACTGAAAGTGAAATAAACTTTTACTGATATACATGCGGTAATAATACTTAAATAGCAATAACTTAAATAATATTACAACTAACTGAAATCTAAATCAGGCCCTTGGGGCATTTTGGCGACCGGTTTAGCCTAGTGGGTAGTGCACCTGCCTGTGAAGCTGACGGTCCTGGGTTCGAATCCCGGTCAGGGCAAATATTTGTGTGATGAGCATGAATATTTGTTTCTGAGTCTTGGATGTTTTCTATAAGTATTTATATCTATTAAATATGTCGTCGTCTAGTACCCATAACACAAGCCTTCTTGAGCTTACTGTGGGGCTAGTTCGATTTGTGTAAGATTGTCCTCTAATATTTTTTTATTTTAATATTACAACTAACTGAAATCTAAATCAGGCCCTCGGGGCATTGTACCGAGCTGGCGGCATTTCCTCGCTGTATCGCAATGCTGATACGTTGTGCGAGGAAGTCGCCAGCTCTTCCCTCACCAGTTACGTCAACCAAACGTTTTGCGATTTTATTAAATAACTTGTGCGCGCTGGGAGCTCATAAAGTGCAATACAATACAAATACCTATGAGGCATTGTTACCTGAAAATCAATAATTATATTATTATAAAAGTATGAGTTTCGACGCTTAATTTGCTGGCTTTGCGACATGTTTTTATTGGTTTCAATTTTAACAGGATTACACTTTGATGCATGTACATCAAATTAGAATCCTAAATTAAAAAAAAATATATATTAAAAAACAAAATTAAAAAAAATGGTAAATGTAATTTGTTCGAAATCGTTTAACTTTTATGAATTATTTTCTCATTGCACCCATATTTGCTAGTTTCTGTTTGGTCCTATGGTCGACTGGTAGAGAATGCCTCATGGCATTAAGTCCGCCCTTTGTACTTATATTCTTTTTGTGCAATAAAGTTTAAATAAATAAATAAATTTTTAATTAAGTAAATCGAACTGAATCTATAAAGATTCAGTTCGTATTCTCTAATAAAATGTTTAAATTTCCAACAGGTCATTTTATTTCACTATTTTCTAGTCAAGGAAACAGCAAAACATCTAAAATATAAAATGTAACATTTGAATATAATTTTATGGAAAAACTTTTGACCTGTAGTCCATATGAAGAGTTTTGTAAAACGTGTTGGAAACTAAAGTCATATAAGAATTTAACACAAAATATTCGTCGATAGGGAAGCCAGAATAAGTAGCTGAAAGTGTCACAAGTTTCTACACTTCGACTATGCAGTCCCGTAAAAGATGTAGCATTAAATCGATACCATATTCCGATGGACGCGGCGGAAATGCGCTTATTTCCGCGCGCCCACATCGCTAATGCGGAATTAAAATGGCTTCAAATAGGAAACCAGTGCATTGGTTACGTCATAAAAGATACAAGATAGCAGCTGAATATTGTGTAGTGATTTAAACATAGCTTGGCGACGGTAACATTCAGGGCTCGGAACTATACCGTAAATACCTGTTATGTAAAATACCGGTATTTATAGGTTTCTTCTGGTTCCAGAGAACCGGTAAAGGAAAAATACCGGTATTAGTAACCAAAAATTTGAAGCTATCCGTAGCAGAACTGGGGTCACCGACATAGCCTTCAAAATTGCGAGACTTAAGCGGCAGTGGGCAGGGCACATTGCTCGCAGGACTGACGGTCGATGAGGCCAGAAACTGCTTGAGTGGCGTCCACGCACCGGAAGACGAGCTGTCGGTAGGCCTCCGACAAGGTGGAGAGACCTGGTAAAGGTCGCGGGAATCCGGTGGAAACGAACGGCACAGGACCGGTCTAAATGGCGAGCCTTGGGGGAGGCCTATGTTCAGCAGTGGACGTCTTTCGATGATGATGATTTAAACATAGCTTGGCGATGGTAACACCCAGGGCTCGGAACTATACCGAAAATACCTGTTATGTAAAATACCGGTATTTATAGGTTTTCGGTCATATCGGTACCTTTGCATGGTACCGGTACCAAGTCTAATATCGGTTTCTGGTACAATGTCACGATACCGGTTCCTGAAATTACCGGTATTTCAATCCCTGGTCACATCCATCATACAGATGTCATCCAATTTGCTTAATTTAGCTGTCATCAAGATGACATTATCTGTAGTAGAATGACAGTTGTCAACATACCCAAACTATGAAAGCACTATAGTAACAAAGAAAGTATGTCGAGGCTTCGATGGAATTTTTAAATAAAATGTCAATACAGTATAATATCACTAATCCGGCACTTCAATAGACTGGCACGTCCAACAACCCGGTACCCTCCGCCCGCGCCTTCCTCACCCCTCTGAGCCTAAGCGCTCCAGTCGTCCAGCAGTCTAACCTCAAAACTTATCACGTGCACGTGCATAGGTATATACCTGTTCCCATTCTCTGTATGAAATTCTTGATTTTATTCATAATTATTTTTTCTCTATATCGTTGAGGTTTAGCTTCGCGCGCGTCGGAGGGCAGTGTTGCGCGGTCGGTTGCCTTGATAACACTCAACCTGATGAAGGACTCCAATTGTAGTCCGAAACATGTCGCAAATAGTGACTTTCCATGTGAGTTCCAATGAGAACAACGTCATATTAAGTGTAAATATGTCTCACGTTAATGTAAATTTATGTCGTTGGGGATAGTGCAATACTGCGTAATTAGCACTCAAATCAAAAAAAAAAACAAAAATCAAAACATTTATTATGCAAATAGGCCTCAAGGGCACTTTTACAAGTCAAAATCTAAGTACATCAAATAAAAATAATACAATAATCAAAGTATCATTAATTAAATATAGTGTTACATGTCAAAAATAAGACTAAGAAACTAATAACAATCGAGATTTGTTAGAGATGTATAAGGTCTCTAAGCGTCACTGGTAAATAGTGCGCATCTACACAACACCCATAATGCAAAACCGCGTAAGAAGCACTGGTAAACAGTGCGTATCTACACAACACCCATAGTGCAATATCGCGTAACCAGCCCTGGTAAATATTGCGTATTTACACAACACACATAGTGCAATATCGCGTAAGTAGCACTGGTAAATACTGCGTATTTACACAACACACATAGTGCAAAACCGCGTAAGTAGCACTAGTAAATATTGCTTATCTACACAACACCCAACTTTACAGGGGAAGCTTAAAACTTTTTTTTTTTAAGGATTCGTTCGTTGGCGGAAAATCTTAAGGGTCCTTATCAGTTAGAAAATGCTCATCTATTTAGACCATTTTCTGTATGAACTAAGACATTACTTGACATTTTCTCAATGATCTAGAACGGGAGTATTGTCACCTAATGTCACAAATTTCAAATTTATATTTTTGATTCTTCATTAAGAAATATCGTTCCAAACATCACTCCAAATCGACCATTTTCAAACTAAAAACTGTTTTCTTTTTCTTAAATTCTACCACACACAATAAAATCGAAAAATTGCTGTGTTACTATCTAAAACTTTAATAAAATCATCGTATCCTATAATCACTTTATTGGTATTATCAATACTTTGGTCATAATTTGAAATCAAAACTTTTTAAAACTTATAAGGCCTCTTAATTTGGCTACATTTGTTAGATACGCGGTATTAACCAATGCCAGTTACGCGGATTTGCGCTATAGATGTTGTGTAGATGCACAGTATTTACTAGTGCTGTTACGCGGTATTGCACTGTCCCCGACGATATGGTATCTATTAATCCGAACAATCCAATAATTCGGCACCCTCTGATTTTTAATAGTGCCGGATTAGTGAGATTATCACTTCACTACAACATACTATAAAACAAAGTCCCTTTCTCTGTCCCTATATCCCTATGTATGCTTAAATCTTTAAAACTACGCAACGGATTTTGATGCGGCTTTTTTAAATAGATAGAGTGATTGAAGAGGAAAGTTCATATGTATAATACCATCCATTAAATAGTGCACCCATGCGAAGCCGGGGCGGGTCGCTAGTACTGTAATATAATTTTGGATACTTTTAATCAGTTCATGCACTTTAAGTTTAGTTTGTAGGCGTTTTGTTATTTGTTACTATTATTATAATTTGAGTATTCAATATTGATTTGAATGTATTTTGGAGTTTAGTTAGTTCCCACAGAAGATAAAAAAAATGGATGTTTCATTAGTTGGTAAAATTCATCCGAGTCAAACTCAATCTGCTATATATTCATCTCTTAATAACTTTTACAGACCAGTAAAGGCGACAAAGTCGTTCTTGGGAAATTGTATAAAATTCTACAATAAAATTCCAAGACACGTTACTGAACTTACGGATTCTAAATTTTAATCTGTCGTGAAACAAACACTTATTTCAAAAGTATATTATAAGATAAACGATTACATCATCGATAGAGACAATATGTAATGTATGTTATAAAAATTAAGTATGTGTTTTATATTGTAGCATTTGAATTCTGTAGTATTATGATACTGTTATTTTATATACATTGTATATTGTTTTGAAAAAATGACACCTCGCCGAGTTTCTTACGCCGGTTCTTCTCGAGGCAGAGGTTTATTTTATGAACCGGTGGCAGTTTTCTTGACTTATTTTTTGCTCAATAGCGATGTTAAAATGTACGTTTTACAACCATTACCAGTAAAACGACATTCCGTACTACCTTTTTTAGTAACCATAATACCTAATACCTAGTGTGTTCTTGGCGTTGATAATACATCAAAAAAATAGCAGTTCACAAGAATGCCCGTATAATCTCAAAGACGCAGGTAAAATTGCATAAAAATTGATAATGTAACGAATACATCGGTTTGGAAACGAGCCATTCCCGGTCCATAGATTTTGACGAGCGTCGCTTGGCACATGGTGGGACTATAAACTTAATGGGGGGTAAAACTGTTTGTTCTGCCCCGAACCGGCTGGCTTGGATTGTGATTTTAGGCCGTATATCGTGTTTTGTTTATGTGACAGGTGATAGCTTGATAATAGTAGTTTATGTGACTGTAAATAATGATGGGCATTAAACACGAGTGTTGGTTTATGAAACGAAGGCGTTTCATAATAACATCAAGTGATTTAATGCCTAATTATGTACAGTTATGTACACTACTTTATCTATCTACATAGCTTAATAATAGTAGTTTATGTGACTGTACATAATGATGGGCATTAAACACGAGTGTTGGTTTATGAAACGAAGGCGTTTCGTAATAACATCACAAGTGATTTAATGCCTAATTATGTACAGTTATGTACACTACTTTATCTGTCTACATAGCATAAGCCTCCATAACATAATTCAGGAGCCACATATTATGACCGGCATCGCGGCGTTGTTCAGCGCTACTAATAGTAATTATTTGTTTTTTTTCGTTGTTGATGGCCTTTTGCTGCTTAGGCACTTTGCCATTATTAGTTTGTTTGAGTGGTTGTCAGCTGGCGCTAGTTGCGACTTGTGACAGACCACAGATACTTGAAGATTGTTATCGGTCGCGTTCATGTTTATCTGTTCTTGTCTGTTTAAATTGTAAATTATCACATTTATTTAAGTATTATGTTGTTTGTAACTTTTGTGTTTTTTATCTTTCGTGGCTTCTCGTGTTCCCAAAGGAAGACCAGCGCTAGCCAATGGCTAGCACTATGCTGATTTGGGGCCATTTCGTGGCTATTTTCTGTATTTTGGTGTTATGTTTATTTGTACTGTATCTGTGCCACGAATAAATGTTTTTTCTTTCTTTCTTTCTAGTAAAACAAAACAGAAAACAAATGAGAAAATTAAGAAATTTATTTAGAAAAATAATTATTATTTATAGTTTGTATGGTGAAATTATTATAATTCACTTGCCCAACTCAGGCCGAAATATCATCTTGGTATATGAAAAGTTTTCTGGCAGCTGTCATAGTTTTTTTTTTATTCAGAGACGAACTGAATCGGCACCAACTATCATGTCGTTAGATTGAAAAATATTTAGGTCTTAAACGTCATCTTGACAGATATTAGAATAGAGGTCAAATCAAATATCTTTGTTTTTCAGAGATGTTCGATTTTTGAATAAAATAATATTATTGAAATCCATGTTATTATTTAGCAATAATATCATTTTTATAGATCAGAAATTTGTTGTAACAAAATAGTCTATTTTTATGGCAGTCATAATGTGCGGTTCTTGAACGCATTATGGAGGGTTTATGATATTTGTATAGATAAAACATTTTTATAAGTCTTTAGGTGAGATCATAACTTTTTATATTTTGAGAACTGCTGGTATATGCTCGTTGCACGTATAGCTCAGACCTTAAGATAAGATTTTTTTTTTTTTAATAAAATTTAAAAGTTTTTTTACAAAGATGTTTACTAAGCCCGGATTCATGCTCTTGCGCCAAATATACGCATAACTCACAACTTATAGGTAGGCAATAGTACTAAGTATTATAATTATAACAGATTTGTAATAGTAACTTTACTAAGCCCACAAACGAATTTATAAATAATTCATATCTAAAAAAGGTATGTGTCGAGAAAGCGGATTTTAATGGCACTTCTATTCGAATAACTCTATTAGCCCCATATGTTTTTATTAGCCTATTTGAGTGTCCCACTGCTGGGCAAATGCCTCCCTTCCTCCATTCAGCCCTATTGTTAGCTTGTTCCCGCCAAGTTAAGGAAAACGCGTCCAGGTCGTCCCGCCATCTTCTTTTTGGTCTGCCTCTATTCCGGTAGCTCTTTTGCTCCATAAATATAAAATAGATTTTTTTTTTAATTTATTTACCAAAAAGTTAGATACAGTTTTACATTAACAACCGTTCGCAAAACACAACGTTTATTGGCGAGTAATGCACTCATGCTCTTAACAAATTAATGTACCTATCTACCTTGAAACCTAAAATAAAATATGTATTTAGAGGGTATCTATTAGCAATTTTTTCAATTTAGCTTTGAAGACGTGTTTGCTACTACAATCATGTTCTGGAAAGATGGTGTTGAAAATGCGTGGTGTTAAGTAACTTCGAGTTCTTTTGCCGTAATAGTTGTTAGCTGCGGGTTCTACGTAATTTCGGCGCGTCGTAACTCTCAGTTTGCGGGTGTACACTCGAGGTGATTTAAATTCCGATTTATTGAATTGGTCAATTGCTATCAGATACCTAATTTTTTCATGCACTGGCAGTATGTTTAGTTTCTTAAATAAGGACTTATAGTTATCAATACTACAACAGATTACTGACTTTGGTTTTTTTATCAACTATGTTTTTTAACAGTCTAGTTTGTAGATGTAATACTTGATCCAAGTATATATTTCGTTGCTGTTATTCTCTTTTCATTTCAGCAGCACAATGTGTAAGCATCAAACTTTTTGAGATCTCTCGACTGGAACAAATTTCTCCCGGAACATTTTTCCAATGCCTACAGGCTGTGCATGAACTGATTAAAAGTACCCAAAAAAATTCACACACCCAAACCCGATAGTCCTATCTGAAACATCCGGCGGGTAACAGTTCGAAAGTCGATTTAAGTTGGCCCTTTCCGAATCTCCCGCTCGCCCCAGGCGAAAATTTATTTCCCATATCTGCGAAAACAAAGCATTTCCATTCGCCGGGGCGATTCGCGAATTTCGCATTTTACCAAATGCGCGGACGCAGTGGGTGTTTTCGGAACAGTAGTTGTAGATAGAATTCATTGTTAAGTAAAGTTTTTTTTTATCTTTATTTATTTCGAAGCTTTCGTCAAGATGACGATGTCAGCTCCAGCAAGCCTCTAACTACAGTACAACTTCTTAGATGTAATTAAAAAAAAACTAATAATAAAACCACAAAATTTGTACACTTATTTCCAAAAAAAACCGTATACAAACCTTGCAGCCTTTGACAAAGGATTTAGTAAAGTTGATTCATAAACTTTATCTTGATTAATACATTGGGAACTAGATACATAGCCAATAATGTTGTAACAATAGTTTATGTTTCTTTTGTCTGTCTGTATGATTTTATTTGTTAGTGTTATTTTGTTTACCGTGTATTGGATTTATTAACATCATTTTTAGACTTTTCTGGACTCTGCACATCTCAATAAATTATGTTTGTTATATTTCTAACGAATTGCATTTTATAGGAAACTTGTACACAGGTATGGAAGGAAATTTGTAATTAATGTGCACCAATAATTTGCGGAAGGTTACCTACCTGTTACTAATACACTGTGGTTTTGTGGCTGTCTTTTGTTCTTCAAGATATATATCTTAGGCCAGGAAATGTAATTTAATCTAATATACAAGAAAACAAGAGGCTCGTGGCCCAGCGGCGCCCGACGTCTGACCAGGTCAGTTATTGGATGGGTGACTGCTTTGAGTAGCCATTAACTGAGCGCTCCCGTGCTTTGGAAGGTACGTTAAGCCGTTGATCCCAGCTGCTGTATGATAGCAGTCGTTAAGCCAAGTTAGAGGCCCTCGGGCGGCTCGAGAACTTCTAACAATCAAGTTGCCCACTCGACAAGCTTAATTCCAATAAGGTCTGGTTTTCCCTGGAGTCGGAAGGTCAGATGGCAGTCGCTTCCGCAAAAACTAGTGCCTACGCCAACTCTTGGGATTAGGTAGCGGACCCCGGGCATCCTTTAGGATGCATCTGTACCGGGATAACGCTAGGATGATGATGATGAAACAAGAAAACAAGAAAAAAATAAACGTAAATTTACAGACAGAGAAGAACTTATCGTACATGCATTCTTTAATACTCCAACCAACTTCCAACTTTGGATGCTAGATTTCTAATCGAATGGAAGTTTAATTTTACTTATCTTACTTAAATACTACGCTGACGTTCGATGACCTGAAGAGGATCTTGGCCTCTGACAAAATAAAACTTCACCCTATTCTCGTCGGACTTCGTCATTCCAGTGGTATCTGGACATTTTACATTGGGTCACCCCACATACAATCTCTTCAGTGCACGATTATCTCTCGTTCACTCTAACTGGCAAGCCAGCGGAGTGGCGTTGCTTTGACTTCGCCTTATGTTCAGCATTTGTCTTATTCTAGCAGCACAAAATCTTTTCCTCTCTGTTCCGTCTTACCGTACTGGTTTCATGTCGAATTCCTTTTCCGTTCAGGTAGCCCGCCTCTGGAACAGTCTCCCCGTTAATATTAGACGATCTCCAAACAGGCCTGTTTTTAAAAAAGATCTTATCTAAGTTTTTTGCTGGCAGAAATAAAGACTCTTAATGTATCTGACTTGTACGTTTCATTCATCTATATTCGTGTGTATATGTATGTATGTAGTTGTATTTATTTATATATAGCTTTATATTATACATGTTGTATAATATTGTATACTATACTAGCGACCCGTCCCGGCTTCGCACGGGTGCAATGCTGATGCATGTATTATACATATAAACCTTCCCCCTTCCCTTCTTTCTAGTATATATATTTTTTGGTTGTCCTGAAAATCAGCGTCACGACACATCAGTCGTGGCACATGCTGAGCGACAACCTTTTTGGTGTATACCCACTTCTAATTTGTAATATCCTCTTTTTATCTGTATGTACACCAAATGAACGTTTTTTCTTTCTTTCCCCTTGAGTCACTCTATCTATTAAAAAAAACCGCATCAAAATCCGTTGCGTAGTTTTAAAGATTTAAGCATACATAGGGAATAGGGATATAGGGACATAGGGACAGAGAAAGCGACTTTGTTTTATACTATGTAGTGAAGTTTTTCTTTGTGCAATAAAGATTAAATAAATAAAATAAATAAAAATGTAAGCTTCTACTTTTTGTGATATCTCGACTGAAACAAATTCGATTCCATTCGTTGCCAGTATCACAAATATTCATATTCAAAGTGGTCATCGCATTCGCACTCTGTGTACTGTGTCACCGCGAAACTTTTCGATTATTTTGAATGAACCGAATCAACATATACGCCAAATTGGATCGCTAGCAATTTGAATTTTTTATAGGGCTTTCGTGGCGTTTGCGAGTAGTTCCAAGTAAAAAAAAAGTTGGATCTTACGTGCCTCGAGAGACGTGACTTAAGAGATAGTTTTTTAACCCCAAGGCCATTATCTGTAGCTGGTCTTTTGTGTCTTTTACGCCTTTGACTTCAGTTCTAGTTACGAAGTCGTTTATTACATTTTTTTTGTCTGCTTGTTGGATCCGATCGCTGTCTGTACTTAACATTGTGTTCTCAGTTAGTTATATTTATTATAATATTACATGAACCAAATACTAAAACGATACGAAAATTAACAACAAATAGAAAACAGATTATGTATGTAGGTAATGCATTTGTTACATATGTAAATTTATAGTAACTAGCCGCCCACGCTACTAGCGACCCGCCCTGGCTTCGCACGGGTACAATATTTAATGGATGTTATTATATATATAAACCTTCCTCTTCAATCACTCATATCACTCATATCTATTTAAAAAAATCGCATCAAAATCCGTTGCGTAGTTTTAAAGATTTAAGCATACATAGGGATATAAGGACAGAGAAAGCGACTTTATTTTATACTATGTACTGAAGTCCAACCAAAATTAAGGCTTGATATTCCTTAACTTTAAATACTTTCACAGGAATGGCGAGAACCTAAATCTCCATGACCACGACATTTAAATAAACAATTCAATGGAGAAAAAATGCTAGCAATATTTTCGTCTCCTGTTCGGAAAGTTCGATTTTCATGAGTAGATAGCCGGGTTGAAAGTTGCTCTTCCGACCCAAGGGCGGAAAGCGTTTTTTTTTTAAAGAGCTATAGACCGGGGACGCGCGCTGGCTGCTCGCACGGGTCGCGGGGCGCGGCGGCGCCGGCTGTAGATTTCTGCAGCACGTGTTTTTATTACTGAATCCTTAGAATAACATTTACTATTACTTTTAGGACATAGTGACTACGTTAATACTAGTGTCTTTTTATAGGGGATTGACGAGAGACATCATCCTGTTGTGGATACGTTTTTATTATCAGTGACTTAGAGACCATATACATCTCTAACAATATTAAATTAATTTTAATTTTGACGTTCAGAGACCATGTACATCTCTGGGATAATATATTAATTTCACTCCTTGTTTAATCTTGAGACCTTATACATCTCTAACTTAATATTTGTAATAGATAACTTTGCAAGTTTATCTTCACTGTATGATATTAATTTTGTTATAATTGTTAAACACGAAATTAATATTCCTTCTTGAACTCTTAATTAATATTTTGACATGAAAAATGTATTACTTATTATAGTCAGACTTTCTTAAATTGTAAATTAATATTTTGACATGTAAAAGTGCCCTTGTGGCCTATTTGCAGAATAAATGTTTGTATTTGTATTTGTATTTATATCTCATTTATTTTCCTCATAGTCGAACTGAAAAGTAGTGTTTAACTCGGGTGAAGGCATCCATTTCACCCTTGAACTATTGGCGCTCTCACTTCGTTCGGGCGTCAAAATATCTCAAGTGCAATGAGTCACTTAATAACATTGGTTAACAATCTACTATTTCATATTCCACATCTCAACTCTGTTTATGTTTGCAAGGACTAGTAACTTCGTACTAGTGTTCAGTGGAATTGACATGATGAGAGACTTCGCTCTGTTCTCATGTGATTTTATTTTTAGACTGACGCTCAGAGACCTTATACATCTCTGAGGATATTTATTAGAGTATTATTTTCATGTAAGTAAGTAAGTGTTTATTTGTGAACATAGGTATTTACAGTGATGGTATTTTTAGAAAGTTTCACTATGTTTGTCAATCGGCGTACAAAAACAATGAACTTAATATTTAAATTTTAAAATAGGTACTAATCTAAATATCATGCATACAGACTTTTGTGCCTTTGTTCAAATTATAAAATGTAACATGTTGACGCTTGTAGATATAACTCAAAATATTTTATTATGATTAGTGTACCTAGTTTATTACCTTTTATCTTGACGTTTAGAGACCTTATACATCTCTAAAAAATCTCGATTGTTATTAGTTTCTTAGTCTTCAAAAAAAAATCAAAACATTTATTCTGCAAATAGGCCTCAAGGGCACCTTTACAAGTCAAAATCTATCTAGGTACATCAAATAAAAATAATACAATAATCAAAGAATCATTAATTAAATGTAGTGTTACATGTCAAAAATAAGACTAAGAAACTAATAACAATCGAGATTTGTTAGAGATGTATACGGTCTCTAAGCGTCAAGATATTATAGAGATAGATTTTGACTTGTAAAAGTGCCCTCGAGGCCTATTCGCAGAATAAATGTTTTGATTTTGATTTTGATTTCAACACACAGCAACTTTAAAACTGAACAAGTTTGCAATTGCAACAGGGTAAACTTCCTAATCTTGTTCATGACCTCTGCCATGTGAAGTGAAATCCGATCTGCTCCGATGCATACAGAATTTCACTCTGAGCGGAGATTCGTTAACTCGCTCCCTAGCTAGCGATGGTAATGTTTCTTTCGAGTAACATGAATTCGCTTTTGCAAATAGAAAATTTGTAGATACATTCTATTCTCGGATTGTGGTCACAACGAATGGCCATCGTTGAAAACACCGTTTATATTTCTTTGAAGGGTTTTTCATTTCATCGCTTTACAAATCAAAGAAACGTAGTGTCATAGTTGCTATAAAGATTGTCACGCATCAAAACCTTTTCTCTTCTGAGTACATTAAGTTATAGCTAAGTATATATGCTACTTAGGGGGCGTCCATAAATTACGTGAGATGTTTTTTTAAACTTTCTGTAATGGTGAGATGTCGTGAGATTTTATTCAACCCCCTCCCCCATCCCCCAATCTCACGTGAGATTTTTTATAATGTGGGTTTCTTACGTAAACGCGTTGGATGTTATTGTAAAAAGAAAAAAAAAATTGCTTCGTGCTTTTATTTATGACTAGTTAAGACTAGTAATCAATATTGCTGAGAGTTAACATCGAAGTATGAATTAAATTATTCTCTTTCGAACGAATTAGTGAATAATCTTAATCGTATTACGATTACGCTTAAGATTAAATCTTACAAGCGTGTACAATCTGGATTAAATGGACCAAAATAGTATAATTTTTTTTTGTTTCAATCAGAAAAAAAATTGCGTGATATTTGCCGAGAACCCCCCTCTCTCCAACGTAAGATTAGATGAGATTTGACTCGGCCCCCTCCCCCCCTTAAACATCTCACGTAATTTATGGACGCCTCCTTAGCCATTATTCTTTTCAGTTCTGTTGATATCTATCACTAAAAGTCAAATTCCAATTTAATATAGGTTGTTTATCCTACAAATCCCTGTATCAATATTGCTTTAATTTAATTTTCTATCCACTTGTTTAACTATTAGTGACATCAACTAAACAATAATCAATACGCATCTCGTGCATTCCACGTGTTAAATCAATTCAAACTCTTTGCATTATACATAAGGCCCCAACTTGCACAAATGCACATCGATTATGATAATCAGGTCATAAACACAACTAATCCAATCTTTTTGTCGCAAAACGTTATACCGCTCGGAGAAGTAATATAGCGGGGATTCCTGCATGCATTTTTGAAGCGTTCATTGAAATTTTAACTTCAATGTAACGGAAATACAGTTTGGTTTCTGTTGGATGGTGGGTGAGGACGCTCTAGGACATCATTTGAATAATTAAAAAGCTTCATCTATTTATTCAGTTGGTGGCTCTGGCTGTACAATTGTGCCAATTTCGCAGAGAGGGCTTCTTTACCCAGTGAAAATAAAAGCCTATAATAGCAGGAAATCTCTTGTAGCTGCGTCCTTTGGAAATTGACGACTGTTAGGGTTTTTACAGTGTCCGCTTTCGTAGTCTCTAGTGGCTGAATTGAGTTTTCGGTTTCGATGCGGGGATGTTGGGTTTTCAATATTTTATGTATGCAAGGATTTCGTGTTTATTGATAAAATTATTAGGATTAGGTGATTCAAAAAATAACAAGGCAAATGCTATAAAATATACAAATGAACACATATTCGTAGTTAATAAATCTAGTAATCCTAAATGTGTTTTAACCTGGATACGTCTAATAGGTTGTTGATCGGCAACTAGTCGGCAACGAATGGATACAGAAATTACAGAAAACCTACGATGATGAGAGAAGTAAAAGAAAACAGTCTTTAATAGGTTTTTGATCGGCAACAAATTAATACAGAAATTACAAAAAACCTAAGATGATAAAATAAGTACAAGAAAATAGTCTTCAATAGGTTGTTCATCGGCAACGAATGAATACAGAAATTACAAAAGACCTAAGATGAAAAGAGAAGTATAAGAAAATATTCTTCAATAGGTTGTTCATCGGCAACGAATGAATTGAAAAAATATATATATATATTTTTTAACTTAATTTTTGAAATATAAATTTTAATATGACTCATGAATGTAATTTCGAAATCTGACATGTATAATATAATCAATAACTAATAACATGATTTTGTGTTACCTATTACTATAAGTTCGATAACATGCAACTGTATCCGTATTAAGACCGTATAGTGCTTAACTATATCATGACGTGTAAAAAGTTTATTTTTATTAATAAAGTATCTGTATCTGTATTGTTGATCGGCAACGAATGAATACAGTAATTACAAAAAACCTAAGATGATAAAAGAAGTACAAGTAATTTGTCGAACTGTTACTCAAAATTCTGGTATTATGATCAATCAAAAATCAAACCAATCTAAAATATCAGTATCTAAAATATCGTTACATGTGTAGTGGAATAAAAACTTGAAACTTAGTAACGAAGAAAATGACAAAATATGACTGAACAAGTTCTGATATGAGTTTTGACTCGAAATAATTTCATACGATCAAAGGATCCTACTACGCAATATGCGACAGAAGTGCTTATCAATAAGGGTATGGGAGGGTGAACGAATTGTCAGTGTAGCTCTAACAAGTTTATTGAACAAACCTATTCAACTGCATAACATGCTCAACTATCTGTAACTCTAAATTCAGCTTGAATTCAAACGGATTTAAGCTCACACATACTTCATTTAAGCATAAACTTACCTTGGAAAGGACAAATCGTTCTAAGAAAAGATTTATATTCAAAATATATTTCGATGGTAAAGAGGCAGTTTTCAAGTCGGTTGACATCGACTGATAGGATTTGGTCTGAGAATAGTTTGAGCCAAGTACTGGTGATAAGGTTCAAGTTAATTTGGTTTATAGCGATCTAGATGAAATCGAAATTGGAGACACGATCTTTTTCATCAATGGGGTTATATCAAAGGGAAGCCAATTGCAATTTTTTAAAAGAAATGACTGCGACAATAATGTTCATGTCTGACAAAGCAAAAAAGTATATTCAAATTTTATTTAAAGAAAATGTTTCTATTTGTATACATCCTTTGTGAACCACTGATTAGACAATCTTTAGAATGAGTACCTACACTTTGATAGGTGTAAAGCATTTTGGCACCTATCCGTTTCAGCCTGGCCAAAAATTCCTTTCGTATGTCCGGCGGATAATATTTAGAAGCCTCCAAAATGTGGTGTTGGCGAAAAATGGAGAAAATTAGCTGGACGGAAAAAAATACAAACGAAGAAGTGCTGAGGAGAGTGGGGGGGGAAATAAACTGTTGGAAATTATAGAATATAGAAGAGAGAAAATGATTGGTCATCATATACGACACGACGATTTTATAAAGAACATCATAGAAGGCAGGAGAGGAAGAGGAAGACCTAGACTGACTTACTTTAACCAAGTGAGGGAGGAAGTTGCCGATTCGTATGGGGAAGTCAAGAAACTGGCAATGAATAGAGAAGAGCGGCGGTTACTCCACCGACAAGAGCGAAGCTCTTAAGTTTTGATGATGATGATGATGATCATAGAAGGAAAAATTACAGGAAAGTGAGGAAGGGGAAGACCGAGGATAAACTACATGCAACAAATAAAAAGAAAATTAGCAGTCGTGTCGTATAAGGAGGTCAAGGAAGCGGCCCTGGATAGAGTCAGATGGAGAGAGCTACACCGAAGAGTCTAACTCTTTTTGTGATGTCCGGCAGATGTCCTGCTGTCTTCCTTTTCCCGTCGATTCTCCAGAAATTTTGAAATTTTTGTCGATGTAGGTTTTGGAATATTTTCAAAATAGCGGAGCCCGGTTGGAAACGTACAAAATCTAAATACCCAGTTTCAGTTCTATAACATGTATCCACTAGTAAACAATAATTTAGAGTTGTATGAATACATAGGTTGAAAAGCACTTGTGCGGAATGCGCGGTGTGGTGTGATAAAAAAACAGGAAATACGGATTTGCGCACGGTAACCTAATTTATTATGTTCTTTATTCGCAGTATGCAGTTCTGAGGGTATATTCTTCGTTAAGACCTTGTTTAAATACTGGATATTACCCGGGACCGGCTTGAACAGTCTTGGGAATAATATTGAAACCTCCGACCGAGCGAGTGGCTTAAACACTGGAATACTCAAATAGTTTGCGCTCCAATGAGATTGGTTGAGCGGCTTCAACCGAATCTGAGATGTGAGTGGAATCGCGCTAGTACTGGGAGTTTTGTTGTAAACCTAGCCTAGCTGAGAGAACTTCAGCAAGAAACTCAGCTGTCAGACTGACTCTAACTGGTAACGGGACTAGAAGAACGCTAAACCTAGCCTAGCTGAGAAAACTCCAGCAAGAAAATCAGCTAGGCTCGGCCTGGGTCAGACTGATTCTAGCCGGTGACGGGACTAGAATACCGCGTTTCATCGACAGCATGACAGACAACTTCGTAGCATTATGAAATTAAATAAAAATATTAATTTTTCAATTTAGGTAGTAACATGCACTTATGACTGTCAAAAAACTACCACCGGTTCATAAAATAAACCTCTAGGTCGAGAAGAACCGGCGTAAAAAACTCGGTGGTGTCATTTTGTAAAAAATATATACAATGTACATTATTTTAATACCACAGAAATACTTTTTTTAACATTTCTGTTAGATTACTTGTGCGGGACGCTATCACTGCCAAACATCTATGATGTAATCGTACCTTATAATAATTACTAGCGACCCGCCCCGGCTTCGCACGGGTGCACTATTTAATGGATGTTATTATACATATAAACCTTCCTCTTCAATCACTCTGTCTATTAAAAAAACAGCATCAACATCCGTTGCGTAGATTTAAAGATTTAAGCATACATAGGGATATAGGGATACAGGGACAGAAAAAGCGACTTTGTTTAATACTATGTAGTGATGCTTTTGATATCATCATCGGTTGCTCATATTCGGTTGACTTTTCTGCCAGAATCAACACACAACAGCAGGGAAACCTGAATATCGCACCACCAAATTCCCAACGCACGACCGCAAACTAGCAAATTCCCGACACTATGTAAAGCATACCATCACCGGTTGCGTGGAATATAAAACGATGCACGTACCTCAAACATTGCCGTGCAAACATGCAAAAATAACCATATCCTGGACGAGCAGTATTATGTGATTTGGGGGAATATTTGATCACGTAGAGCAAACAATCTGTATGAGAATTAGCTTTATTTCAGACGTATTTACGTTGGCGTGTGTTCATGTGGGTAAGGAACCACTCAGATAGGTAGGGCACAGTAAACTGTCATCTTGCTCGAATTTGGAGCAGCCCAACTGGGGAAGTACCTACAGAAGACCACAGCCGTAGTAACATTTACTATACAAGTATTTAGTGTTGTGTTCCTGGAGTTGAGCAAGGTTGCCAGAGCTCCCGAGGATGCACTGTGTTGAGAGCGAGTTACCTAAATGTGTTCCTTCTGCTGTCAACACAGTGCATCCTCAAATCTTATAATCGGCAACGTGCACGTGACTCCTGTGGAGCAAGATGACATTTTGCTGTGCCCTACCTCCTCTAGCATACAAAGCATAGCAGCAAAGTTACGTGATTACTCCGCGGGTAGTATCTGAGTTTCCTATTAACCTTTTCTCAGCTAGGCTAGGTTTGCGACAAAACTCCCAGTAGCGCGATTCCACTCACATCGCAGATTCGGTTGTAACCGCTCAACCAATCTCACTGGAGCGCAAACTCTTAGAGTATTCCAGTGAAAACCACACGCGTGATCGTGTCGGAGGTTTTCCCCTGGATTTTCCCCAGGCTACTCTCCAACCGCGCACTCCTATCGCCACAGTCTGGTTAGGTCGGTAGACTTTCAAATTTTGAACCATCTGTTATTATTTACAGAAAAAAAGTCATGTTCTATGTATCAAGGTTACCCTTCCTTATAACTATTCCATATTTCAAATCGATAGTATAAGCAGTTCTTGAGATATTTAGCGATGTGACAGACAGACAAAGTGAAACCATAAGAATTCATTTTTTACCATTTTGGTGCGGAGCCCTAAAAATACGACATTTACTATAAATAAATAAATAAATAAATAAATATTAGAGGACAATCTTACACAAATCGAACTAGCCCCACAGTAAGCTCAAGAAGGCTTGACTATCTCCTTTAGTGCTATACAAAGCTTCTCCTTGGTCGAGCTAGAGGTCATTCTCGAAGACAGGATTTAAGGATCAAGGAGTCTACCCCTTTAATAATGTTATTGAAGAAAATATCTCGGCATGTGATCTATTATTGGGCCTCGTCTTTAATCACTTTATTGTCTTCTTTGTGTTGTTTTCCTTTATTTATCTACACCCATACAGTAAATCCTCTTTTATGTGCTCAAAAAGTGTAGGTAAGGACCAACTTTACAATATCGCGCCGGTCAAGGGCGGAGATAGCCATAACAGCATCAAAAACGGTATCGTTATGGCCATCTCCACCCATAACGATACAGGCTCGTGCTCAAAAGACTTCAACGGGCTCACGCTCGACCTCACTACACTTGCAACGCAATGGTTCCTGAACACATGGAAGAGGATTTAATATACGGATGTAGATAAAGTAGTGTATGCAACTGTACATAATTAGGCCTTAAAACACTCGTGTGATCCTATTATGAAACTCGCTGACGCTCGCTTCATAAAACCACACACACATCTGAAACGACATGTCTCACAGAATTATTATCCAACCATATCAATTTCAAATCGCATTATAAAGCTGCTAAGACACTGCACTAATCCAACAACGCAATATCATACCAATGTCTGTCCCGCTCTAATCCCCGTAATCTATGTAGCGAACATTATTCTTCGTCTCGCGCAGTCATATCTCACGGAGATACTAGGACGGCGCAGATTTCCCTGAGGACGAAAGGTCATGTAAGGTTTGGGCTAATATTAGGGAGATATTTTTCGTTCAATGCTGGAATTTAGTATGTATACAGCGTGGGCATTAATAACCTGAAAGATAAACCACGTATTTTTGACGACAGTACGAGTAAATAATGTTACCGTGTGTTTGACGACCGGTTTAGCCTAGTGGGTAGTGCACCTGCCTGTGAAGCTGACGGTCCTGGGTTCGAATCCCGGTCAGGGCAAATATTTGTGTGATAAGCATGAATATTTGTTTCTGAGTCTTGGATGTTTTCTATGTATTTAAGTATTTATATCTATTAAATATATCGTCGTCTAGTACCCATAACACGAGCCTTCTTGAGCTTACTGTGGCGCTAGTTCGATTTGTGTAAGATTGTCCTCTAATATTTATTTATTTAATGTTATATCAATATGTTCTAATAATGTGTCTTAATTAAATTACTATTGTAATGTCCCTTTTTTATTTTTTTTATACAACGCCGGTGGCAAACAAGCGTACGGTCCACCTGATGGTAAGCGGACACCGCAGCCTATAGACGCCCGCAACACCAATGGAGTCACGTGCGCGTCGCCTACCCTATTTAAAATTAAAAAAATAATTTTAAATTGTTGAAATAAATAAAACCAAAACAATCGTATAAATCGCACATATCACAAGAATATTGATAAAACAATAAGTCATTACAAAATTTGTGGGTGAAATTATGAATAAAGAGGCGGGAATTAAAAAGTCGGTTTAACTTTTAATTCATAGATTTTTTTCAACATACCACATAATTACTCAAAGATTGTCAGCATTCAGCCAAATTAAAAACTGTTTTGGGAGAGGTTTTAAGTCACATGGTAGTTTAATTACATTTTAACATGAAATTACTATTTCAGTACAAATTAAATCATAATAATTAACCGCTTCTTTGTGAACAAACCTTTACTTGAGAGAGTGAGCGAGTTTAATTAATCGCAAGTTGAGAAACAGAGAGCGAGCATTGTCATTTTAGTGACATTCAATTCAAACTATCAGTGAAGGTAAATAGTTTGCACTCTCGCGATTGAGAAAAAAACAAAACTAAAGTCTAGTCTTACGAATAAGAGAAAGAGAAAAACTATTTTTGATTAAATTGTATTTCTTTTTATTTATTTTTTTAAGTGTAAGATAAAGATATCATAATTATTTAAAGAACTACGCTATTTTTTTAAAACACAATTAAAGTCTAGTCTTACGAATAAGAGAAAGAGGAAAACTTCTTTTGATTAAAGTGTGTATTTATTTTTATTTATTTATTTTAAGTGTAAGATAAAGATATCATAATTATTTAAAATACTACGCTATTTTTTTAAAACAAAATTAAAGTCTAGTCTTACGAATAAGAGAAAGAGGAAAACTACTTTAGATTAAAGTGTGTATTTTTAATTTTTTTTTAAGTGTAAGATTATCATAATTATTTAAAGTACTACGCTATGTTTTAGTTACAAATCACATACTTTTATCACGTAGTGAAACCTTTTTGTAGGATATATACCAAACTTAATCAAGTGAAACTGGCTTACAACTATGCAGTTAGTGCGTCTGCGTGTAAAAGTAGTAGATGGCTACGTCATGCCTTTAGGGTGTGTTATAATTGAGATTTTTTACCTTGTAATTTGTTTTAAATAATTGAGATTTCTTATATTATAGGTTATTGCACTATCACTACATAGTATAAAACAAACGCTTTCTCTGTCCCTATGTCCCTATATCCCAATGTATGCTTAAATCTTTAAAACTACGCAACGGATTTTGATGCGGTTTTTTTTTAATAGATAGAGTGGCTCAAGGGGAAGGTTTATGTGTATAATACATGCATCAGCATTACACCCGTGCAAAGCCGGGGCGGGTCGTTAGTATATTATATAACTATATACTCTAATTAGGCTCTAAAATCTAAAATCTTTCTATGTCAAATCTTAGCAATTACTTTAATTTTTTTTTTATTTGTCCTTTCTGCTGTCAACACAAATACATCTTCAAATTGTGACTCCTTTGGAGTTGCGGGCGTCTATAGGCTGCGGTGGCCGCTTACCATCAGGTGGGCCGTACGCTTGTTTGCATGGGCGTTGTATAAAAATTACTTATTGAAAAAACTTCACCTTGGAGCATCGGTAAATCTAACAGTGTTAATATTAATAAAGACAGTATCGAAGCACTTTGCTTAATAAAATTCTTTTCGGAGCTTTCGGATCTTATTAATATTGAGGTCTAATGAATTCAACATGAAACTCGCTCATCAAACCTTTCTATAAATCGAAAGTGCCGCAATAAGGCTTCTTGCAGTAGATTAACTACGAAAATAGAGAGGTAGGGGACAGCGGAATATCATCTTTCGGAAGTCGTATAAAGTCGAGTTAAAAACATATTTTTACCGTTCTAATTAATAACTGAAGAACTGTATACTAACATGCGTGTAATAAACGATTTTGATATTTATTTTGAGTGGAAGTCGCATAAAGAACTCGAACGAATTGTTTTTCAGCAATAATTCGCAAACTAGTCGCCTCCCTGATGCACAGAGTGTGGAACAGCACCAACAGCTTCCTGAAAGCTATTGCTGAAAAATGGGACAACCCTATATTAAGCTTCTGGGTGAAAATACACTCCGGATGCTCAATAATTCTTTTATAAGTAAGTGCTTAATTTATTTTATTTTATTTTAACTGTGTACTTTACTAACAAATATTATACTGTGTACCTACTAACAAAACTATGGATTTTTAAAATCTGAAATAAATATTATTCATTCATTCATTCATAAAGTCGAGTTAAAAACGTATTTTTACCGTACTAATTAATAACTGAAGAACTTTATACTAACATGCGCGCAAAAAACGATTTTGATATTCATTTTGAGTGGAAGTCGCACAAAGTCGAGTTAAAAAGATATTTTTATTGTTCTAATTAATAACTGAAGAACTGTATACCAACATGCGTTTAATAAACGATTTTGATATTCATTTTGAGGGGAAGTCGCACAAAGTCGAGTTAATAACATATTTTTACCGTTCTAATTAATAACTGAAGAACTGTATACTAACATGCGTGTAATAAACGATTTTGTTATTCATTTTGAGTGGAAGTCGCATAAAGTCGAGTTAAAAACATATTTTTACCGTTCTAATTAATAACTGAAGAACTGTATACTAACATGCGTGTAATAAACGATTTTGATATTCATTTTGAGTGGAAGTCGCACAAAGTCGAGTTAAAAACATATCTTTACCGTTCTTAACTTTCCTACCCGCATTCCAATCCTATGTGTTTAGCTCGTAAAAACCGAAGGGTACACGAAATATATAATTCACCTTATCCTACACGTGCCATTCACCGGGTTTCTCGCACTAAAGCACTAAAACCTACATTATGCTGGGGCAACATTAATAATTTATTATTTCTGTTTATTGAACAGTTGTGAAATAAGTATTTTATAGCTTGTGACGCCGTGAAACGGGGTGAATAAATAAATAAATATTTTTGGACAATGTTGCAAAAGCAAAGCTTGTACTTGAAAAAAAAAATTGTAATAGTTAATAGTTTGTAGCACGCCTTGCCTAGTTTAGGTATTTACTAACAGCCTTTAGGTTATAAGATTATTATTATTGTATTTACTAACAAGACAAACTAAGATCTAAGCAGTGCTAACCAGTGCCAAGTGAACTATGATTTAGACGTATCAGCGTCAGCTGCCTGTCTAAAAAAATATATAATAATAATAAAATGTATGAACCTATGTCTGAAATAAATAATTGAATTGAATTGAATTGAATTGAATTGACTATGGGTACCAAGTGACGATATACATAGTAGCGGAATTGAAACATACAATAGAAAACATCCAAGACAAGAGTGTTTATAATTACCGCTTCGTGAAATGAATACTTGACCCATTATTAACAGTGATCTAACTTATTTAAATAAATAAATAAATATAAATATTCTTTTTGGACAATCTAAGACAAATCAACCTAGTCCCAAACTAAGCAAAGCTTGTACTATTGGTACCAAGTGACGATATACATACTTATATAGATAAATAGATACTTAAATTAAATAGAAAACATCCAAGACTCAGAAACAAATATTCGTGTTCATCACACAAATACATGCCCTGACCGGGATTCGAACCCGGGACCTCCAGCTTCGAAGGCAGGGTCACTACCAACTAGGCTACAGCGGTCGTCATTTTATAGCTTGTGATGGCGTGAAATGGGGTGAATGCAACCATACACTGCGTAAGTATTTATACATGATACTAGCGACCCGCCCCGGCGTCGCACGGGTGCACTATTTAATGGATGTTATTATACATATAAACCTTCCTCTTCAATCACTCTATCTATAAAAAAAAACCGCATCAAAATCCGTTGCGTAGTTTTAAAGATTTAAGCATACATAGGGACATAGGGACAGAGAAAGCGACTTTGTTTTATAGGTGGATCAACTATTCTTTGTTGGTTGTTACCATGGTTACCTCTCCTGAGTCACTCTTTAAAACTGTGATTTTATAGAGTTTAAATCCACCAAACATGAGTTTTGGCGATAAGTATAAATCCATTGGGATATGGGTCGGGTCATCTCCTGGGCATGCTTGAATTCCATATTACAAACATTTTTCTAAGAAACATAGTTACTGTTGTCTCCTCGCTGACGGGACAGAATAGCAACAAGAAAAAGTTGATTGACCCTTATACTATTTAGTGATAATAATATACTGCGCCAGAGGGGTTACTTAGAACTTGGAAATCCGAACTTCATATCGTGCCGTCCTTTACTTATGTATTTCAGTACCTATTTTCTATTTTTGCACCACCCAAATGAATATGTGTGTTTAGTTCTCTCCGCTACCCAAAGGTCTGGAAGAGATCGCTCTTTAGCGATAAGACCGCCTGTTGTCTACCTCTGCTTATATCTCGCTATGTTATGTTTCTGACCTGCTTTGTATTGTTATTGAGGTGTGCAATAAAGAGTATTTGTATTGTATTGTCGCTTTTACTCATATGTATCCAGTTGTTCTATATAGGTCGCATTTCTCAACAGATTACGTGAAAATTTGTTGAAACAGGCGCGACAAGTAATAATAAATAATAATAATAATAATTTATCAAAAAACATTACAATTGTAGTTGGTGAAACAGTTTTCACATGAAAATTGTCGATTTATCAGCCTCCATATGTCAACTTGGTGAAATAGGGGCCAGGTGTATTGTTTTTTTCCTCGAATCGGTTTTTGGAAATATTCCAAAATGGCGAAACCATGGAGGTTGAAATCGTAAAAAAAACGTTTATTTAAATGTTACGGTTTACAGCTATCTCACAGAGCCATTAATGGTAAGGTAGTATTTGAACATATTTAACTACTAATACACACATTGTTATTAGTTAAACAAACATCAACCAGATTAAAATTAAAAGTCGTCTACCGGTCCCTGGGATCCCCGGGCTCATTACAAAAGAATGCTATTGTTTTTTTTTTCGCCGGGTGACGACGGCTTAATCAAATCAACCCCAGTTTGCTCGTAT
Organism: Epiblema foenella; assembly: GCA_963556455.1. Lineage (NCBI taxonomy): Eukaryota > Metazoa > Arthropoda > Insecta > Lepidoptera > Tortricidae > Epiblema > Epiblema foenella. Next base: position 18,404,722 of record OY747112.1, read on the forward strand.
TGTAACAGTTTGTATCTGAAACACCCGGAAGCCACGGCAAGACAGACGAAATGTATCCATATTTCATCCATATTCACAAATCACGTGCGATACGGTGACGCGGGTCTCGGCCCATTTCTCACTGTCTCCCGTCGATGTAAGCCGGGTTCGCGCGTCTACAGGATGTTCAAAAGGCATACATTTTTTTGTCATTTTCATAAAAATTTAGTTATTCAAACCAGAGGGCGTACCGCGAACCACAAACGAAATTTTCCCTCTCTGTAACACTTACGTATAAACGTGCCAGTGCAGTGCGACAGAAAGGGAAAACTTCATTTGCGGTTAGCGTTGTGTTATTTAACTATTTTTACCGCCTGTAAATTAGTAAGAAGGATATAAAAAGGCAAGTGATGTGGGTTGCGATGTGAGCCTTGGCGAACATCGCAAGTAAAGACACCACGAGCCTTTTTATACCAGATATACACCGTTGCATACAATATTTTTTCTTCGACTCATTTCAAATAAAAAGTAACTATTATTCATACTTTTCATGCGTCATTTTTTCCATTAGTAATTGTGCAACTTACCTACACAATATCTTCTATATAACTAATAATTCTATATAACTTCTTTGTGGATTTAAGAGTCAATAAACAAACAAATAACGGAGAACCTACACATTTTCTTCATGAACACAAAAAAATCGTTTGATTTAAATCTCTTTGTCTCGAATTTTTCGGCTCTCACTGGAGCGCAAACTCTTAGAGTATTCCAGTGTTCCAAACTACACGCGTGATCATGTCGGAGGTTTTCCCCTGGATTTTCCCCAGGCTACTCTCCAACCGCACACTCCTATCGCTTTATTGGGACCGGCCTATAAAGCCAGAGTCAGATTAAAAAAAATGTCCACAACGCACTTTTGATTTTTCCGCAGTCACAAGCGTCAATAGGCTACAGTATCAGATTACCATCAGGCAGGTCGTAAGACTCGTAAACTTATTTGCCACCGTTTTTGTGTAAAAAGAAATTGCACTCCATTTCAGAACATCCTGTACATCCGTACAATATGTTTCACGATTTTTGTGATACAAGGAAACGAGAGCACTTTATACGTGAGCATACATTTTGTTGCTTATCATGCATATCATCTTTGTATTTGGTGTTCTTTGGCCTCAATTTCGGAACTGAGGTAAGGTCAACGTCCTGTCCCAATATAACTAGGGATGTTGAAAAAATACACTTACACACCGTGGGCGATAATAACCCGAAAGATTTAAACCACGTATTTTTGAAGACAGTACGAGTAAATAATGCTATATGAACATGGGTCCAATTACGTGTCTTAATTAAATTACTATTTCAGTATAAATTAAATCATGTTAATTGATCGCTTCTTTGTGAACAAATCTTTACTTCAGAGAGTGAGCGAGTTTATTTACTCTCAAATTGAGAAACAGAGAGCGAGGATTGTCATTTTAGTGACATCAATTTCAAAGTATCAGCCAGTTATCAGTGAAGGTAAATAGTTTGCGCTCTCGCGATTGAGAACAGAACAAAACTTTCGGTAGTGAAACCTTTTTGTAGGATAGATACCAAACTTAATTAAGTGAAATTGGCAGGTTGTCAACCACGCAGTTAGTACATCTGCGTGTAAAACTGGTAGGTGGCTACGTCACGCCTTTAGGGTATGTAAAAATTGAGATTTTTTAACTTGTGATTTGTTTTAAATAATTAATACCTCTTAAATTCTCTAATCTCTTTAATTAGTTTTTGGACTATATGTTATATAACTTTATATACTCTAATTAGGCTCTAAAATCTAAAATCTTTCTATGTCAAATCTTACCAATTACTTTAATTTTTTTTAACTTGTCCCTTCTGCTGTCAACACAATGCATCCACAAATTATATGAAAACAACTTCACCTCGGAGCATCGGTAAATCTGAGTGTCAATATTAATAAAGACAGTATCGAAGCACTTTACTTAATAAAACGTTATATACTGTAATTAGGCTCTAAAATGGTTGGTTTAAGTTTGTTATAAGTGTTATAATGTTGTTGGTATAAGTTACTAACCCCCACAGTGTATAGACCAACTAGAAACAAATGTAAGACAAAAGAATCTTAGACAAAATATAATACAGCTGGCTAAGTTTAAATTACCTAAGTTTTGTTAACGTGCATGGTAAAAGAAATGTCAGTATCTACTAGTATCCATATATAATAAATCAAATACTTAAAGAACTTCAGCAAAGATATTTAAACAGTTGCAAGTCGATACCGGCTATAAAAAGATATCTAACGTTGTAAGTCTGACTATAATAATACATAGATAGATAAACACTTTATTCATTCCCACAATTACACACACAATACATTTTTCATGTCAAAATATTAATTTACAGTTAAAGAACGAATGATAATTTCTAGTTTACAATTATAACAAAATTAATGTCAGACAGTGAAAATAAACTTGCATAGTTATCTATTACAAATATTACAACATCAATAAAGTTAGAGATGTATAAGGTCTCAATATTAAACAAGGAGTATAATGAAATAAATATAATATTCCAGAGATGTACATGGTCTCTGAGCGTCAAAATTAATACTAATTTAATATTGTAAGAGATGTATATGGTCTCTAAGTCACTGATAATAAAAACGAATCCACAACAGGATGATGTCTCACGTCAATCCCCTATAAAAGACACTAGTATTAACGTAGTCACTATGTCCTTGCAAGCATGGACAGACCGGACTCCACAAACAGCACCCGATCACGAGTATGACGCGTATCTAGTAAAAACCTTAAATGTGGCACTGTAATTAAATTTCATGTTATGCTTACCCTTTTTGGGAACACAGGCGTGAGTTGTATGTAAAATATTTCTCATCATCATCATCATCATCATTTCAGCCGAAAGACGTCCACTGCTGAACATAGGCCTCCCCCAAGGCTCGCCATTTAGACCGGTCCTGTGCCGTTCGTTTCCACCGGATTCCCGCGACCTTCACCAGGTCCTCCCGTGCTCCCGTGTGGTTGCCGGGTAAGAATTGCGCCACCCCATCTCTTCCCGTGGGTTTCGTAGGAGGCGAATAAGGGAAAATCGGAGGGTGGGCAGCAGCATCCTTCGATCATTACCACCATCAAACTGCAGTCGCCAACCCGCTTGCCAAGCGTGGCGACTATGGCAAATCCCCCCAGAGGAAAAATAAAAAACATGCCCGACAAAATATTTCTATTCTATTCTAATGTTTATTTCGAAATATTCAACTAACTTCACAGCTACTTATATAATACTTCGGGTCAACACACAGGGCATTAACTTAAGTCTTTCAACCGAGGAGTAGAGCAAGAAACCTTTCACTTGGAGGCCTCACAGTTACAGCTAAATTAGTCAAGTAGGGTAGCCTTCTCTTTTTTAGGGTTCCGTACCCGAAGAGTCCAAACGGAACCGTATAGCTGTCACTCTTTATTTTTTTTTATTAAAAATGGGATCGCTCTTGGCCAGCATCTAGCCAGGGGGCAAAGATGAGGCCGACGATGAAGCGAGCTCACCCAGAAGGTGCCTATTCACTCGTGCCTTAAAAAGGTCTAGGTTATATTATCTTAGAATCTCTGTGGTCGCTACTGCGCAAGCAACAGTGTTTTTGTTTTGCTCCGAAATTATTACTTGAAAAAGATATAAAAAATAAGTGCTACCTAAAGTGATATACACCATTGTGTAGCTTGTTTAACGTGCTCTAATATGACATATGGATCATAACTGTACGTCCAGTAGTCCGTGAGTAATTAGAATAATAGTTTAAAAAAATGTTCTAACCGTCCAGTTAACGCAGCGCGCTCCGCGTTAGCGCATGAGTCATCGCATCGCCTGCCAGAACCGGCCGGCCGGCCACAGTTGTACGCTTTTCATTGCTACTTTTACATACATTGATGCATACTTTGCTATCGCTATCAAAGCTTTTTAAATTATGTCATCGAACAAAATGCCAGCTTCTCAACCCGTATTACGGCCAAGAAATAAAGTTCGCGAACCTAACAATACACCGCTTAGTGATGATGAAGGTCAGCATAAGCATAACCATCAAAACTGCATGCAAAAAATTTCAGCAAGCGATAAACTAATACGCACTCTCAAAACAGAGAACGCTAAATTAAAAGAAGAAATTAAGAAAATCAATAACAGTAACGAGTCAAGCCACACGGAAGATATCTTAAAAGAAAATCAGTTATTGAAACAACTACTTCATGACAAGGAGCTATATTGTACAAATCTAGAAAACACGATAGCGATTAAAAATGTGAACCAGAGTCACGTGGGTAGCCTTGAAAATGATGTAGAAATTTTAACTCCCCTGAAAAGTAAAATAGAGAGGCATGAGAAAGAGAATTTCAATTTAGCATTAAGAATTGAAGAACTGGAGAGTGAAAATAAACAACTTTGCAACCTAATAAAATCAAACGGAACAGAGGAAATATCAAAAAGCATGAAAGTGTGCTCTGAAAAGTATGCTAGCCTAAATAACGAAATCTGTACATACAAGAAAAAAATCAAAAAAATGTCCCAAAGACTGAGTAAAATACTCACCGAATACAACATATTAAATAATAAATATAAAGCGCAATTGAATCAAGAACATAAAATAAAACAACTTCATAAATCGGTTAACATGTTACAAAATAGCATCAAAAACCTGCTAAACAGTAAGGGAATCTCCAGCAGTAACAAATTAAGGCTAAACACTACCAAAAACAGCAGCGATCAAACGTCGAGCGACAAAATTGAACGTAAATCCGCACAAGGGACTATTCAGGATTCAAAACCTAATTTTCTGCTACTCTCCGACTTTCACGGGACGGAAATGTTATCACTCCTGTCTCAAATACGTCGTAGAGACTATAACTACACATCAGACATTATAATGACAGGAACTTCAGATCGAGTTCTAAGCAACGTAGAAGAGAAAACGAAGCTCTACACGAAAAAGGACTGCGTAGTTATAATGTGTGGCGGCAGCGACTTTAATAATCACTCTCCTACTCAAACTGTAGATGTAATTGAAAAAGCTGTCGTAAGTTTAACGCATACAAATGTTGTTGTCTGTAACGTGCCTCTTAGTGTCGACCAAAATTCAAAATGCTTTAATTTTTTTGTCAATAAACTCAACCTAGAACTACAGAAACGTTTAGAGTGCTATGATTACTTACATTTAAGCGACATTGATTCCAATCTTAATATTTCTGACTACAAATTTGATGGATATAAATTAACTATGAAGGGCAAATTTAAAGTAGCTACTGCCATTAATAGTCAATTAAAAAATATTAACCAAAAATTCTATAACAGCCTGTCTTTTTTATAAGTAATAATATAAGCTCGGAAGGGTTAGGAATAATGCATTTAAATATCAACAGACTTAGTAATAAACTTCTTAGTCTAGAAGCGTTCATCCATTATGAGCTACCGTTAATACCCAATGTCATACTTATAACAGAATCATGGCTGGAGCCATTTGAATACAAAACAATTTCTTTACCTGGGTACATTGTAGAGGCCCACACATCGCGAGAAAATACAAAAGGTGGTGGTACTGTAATTTTTATTAGAAATGATTTCGCAGATAGGTTTAGATCAGTTAATATGGTAAAATATTATTGTGAAAATGTATTTGAGATATGTGCTGTAAATTTTGAGATAAAGCACTCAAAAACAATTCAGTTGGCAGTTGTGTATAGGAGTCCAAGTTCTAACTTTAATATGTTTATGGATAAATTCGATCAGTACCTAAGCCATTTAAAAAATAAGTTTGTACTCATTGGTGGGGATTTTAATGTTAATTTTGCTGACAAGGAAAACAATAAGACCAAGGCGCTCCTTCAGTTACTGTCAGACCATAGATTACGGTACGTAATTTCTGAATCTACCCGCATTACGGGATCTACCTGTACAAGCATAGACAATTTTATCACTAATTTAGATAATCATACCGATGCATCTGTCGTTCCATGCACATTCTCAGACCACGACGCTCAGACTATAACTATCCGAGTCCCAGACAGTAAAAATAATGACACCAGCAGTTTTACTTATAAAAGAATATTTCACAAAAGAGCAACGCAAAACTTTAGAAATGATCTGGCAGGAATTAATTGGTCTGACGTATTTCGTGATAATGATTGCAATTCTAAGCTCAATCTATTTTATGATGTGTTCTCTAGTTTGATGGATAAGCATTTCCCAATAAAGAAAGTTACACATAAACAGACTTACAAAACATGGCTTACTAAGGGCATACGAATATCCAGTTTAAATAAGCGGAAACTATATTTAACGACAAGAAATACTAAAGATGAAAAATTAAAAGCTCACTTTAGTAAATATAAAAATACATTTAGGAAAACGCTAATCATGGCAAAAAGATTAAATGTTAGGAAAAGGATTGTTAAGTCTAGAAATAAAACTCGTGCAATCTGGAAAATTGTAAATGAAATTAGTGGCAAAAAAGTAATTAAACGAACAAATGATAAAATGCAACTAAAACTAAATGAAACCTTGATTCAAGACAAGATTGCTATAGCAAATGCGTTTAATAACTTTTTCGTCAACATTGGTAAGAGCGATGTAAACGAAAATGATACACATTATATGAATTTCGTGAAAGAATTCACAAAAAATAAAACTATAAATTCTCTATATATCAACCCTATTATTGAATCAGAAGTGATAAGCATAGTTAAAAAACTCAAAAATAGTCATTCTAGAGGTCCAGATGACCTAAGCACTGAAGTCATAAAAAATAATATAGATTTACTCTGTATACCTCTATGTATTATTTTTAACGATTGTATACTCGATGGAATCTTTCCATCGTCGCTTAAACGTGCCAAAGTTATTCCGATTCATAAAAAAGGCCCTAAATCAGATATTAACAACTTTCGACCGATATCTATACTTTCTATCTTGTCAAAAGTGTTTGAGAAGTGCTTATATATTAGGCTTGAAAAGTACTTTAATAGAAATGATCTATTTTCGCAACATCAGTATGGGTTCAGAAGCAACAAAAACACCTCAACTGCCGTCATTGATTTGGTCACCCAAGTCATGCGATCACTGAATGATGGCCTCTGCTGTGGTGGAGTGTTCTGTGATCTCACCAAGGCATTCGACTGTGTAGATCATGGAATACTCCTTGAAAAACTGAAATGCTATGGCATACGTGGAAGTGCTTTGAGCCTACTGAAGTCTTATCTTACTAACCGCTCTCAGTATGTTGAGGTCAAGGATGTGCAGGAAGGATATGCAGTACAATCAAAGGAAAAAACCTTAAGATATGGGGTTCCGCAGGGATCTGTGTTAGGGCCTCTACTTTTTATCATTTTTATTAACGACCTACCTCAGTATATATCCTATGGAACTGCGTATTTGTATGCAGATGACACCAGCGTAATAATAGAGTCACAATCTGAAAGTGAGTTAAACACAAAAATGCAAGAATGCTGGTCACAACTTTCTACATGGTTCTCATCGAATGGACTGAAAATGAACTGCAATAAGTGCTGCTATATGATATTCCGTCGTGGGTTTAATAGCCCTGATCATGTATGCAACATTCCTATTTCTAAGTTAGATTGTGTAAGGTTTTTGGGTGTTGAATTAGACTCATTTTTAAGATGGCACAAGCAAATTGATCAAGTAGCTAATAGGCTGTCAAGTGCATGCTATGCTTTGAAGTGTCTAGCCAGTACAGCAGACAAAGAAACACTAAGAACAGTCTATTTTGCTCACTTTGAAAGCATCCTCAGATATTGCATGGAAGTATGGGGTAATGGTACAAATATAAATGCGCTACTATTGAAACAAAAAAAGGCCCTTCGTTTTATCTCGGGGTGCTCACGTATATCTTTCACACATCGAACAATATTTATAGAGCACAAGATTATGACTGTTATTTCACTTTATCTTTATTGTATCTGCTTGTATGTATTTAAAAACAAAGATCAGTTCAAAACAGCTAGACAAAACACGGGAAGGCAACTTAGACATAAGAATGAATTTTTAGTGACCAAATGTAATTTTATGTATTTTGACAAAAGCCTAAATAATACCGCAATTAGAGTATATAATAAGCTAGACGATAATATAAAACAATGTGATGACTTCCGAACGTTTGAACGAAAATTAAAACAATATTTTACTAACCGACCTTACTATTCAATCAAAGAATTTTACGCTAATGCGTTAGATTAATTAAGAATTTACAACTTTATTATCTTCAATTTACTAATTTTTCCGCACTTGACTATTTACATAATATAATTAATTTTCATTCGAACCTTGGCAGACATAACATATTTTATAATTATTATTTGTGATTATGACATGTTATTACTTATTTGGTTTCTGTTTTTCTCTATGACATTGTATAATTATTATTTCAACTCATGTTTCCTATTTCTATTGTATTATTATCATTATTTTTATTTTTTATTGAATTAATTTAATTGACTATTGTATTATCATTATCTTTTTTTATTGAATTAATTTAATTTACTACATTGTATTTGCATGCATTTAACTATGTTATACTGCAAATAAATGATTTGATTGATTGATTGATTGATTGATATGAGCTCGGAAACACAAACGCCGGCAGAGAATTCCAAACCTTAGAAGTGCGCATTATAAAAGATGATGCAAAGCGCTTTTACTCACGCGTAGGGAATGCAATCCCGATCCCGCGAGATCCCGATCTCGCGAGATCTCGGGTAATTTTTCGGGATCAATCCCGACGCATCATATGACGAGATCCCGTTCGAGATTGACGGGATTGGGATACTATTAATACCCTTTGTATTTTAAGGAGTCATTTTCAAAATCACTCGTCTTAGGTAACTACTTCCTAATTCCTTTGAAATATGTTTATTATTTTTATTACCTAATTTACCTATGTTAATTTCCTTAAAACCTGATAATTATTTTTGGTTGGTAAGATTAAAGAATAAAGGTTTTTATTTTCTTTCGAGTAATATGTTATTTTACTTAACCTCACTATCACAAAAAAGCAGTTATTAGCTTTTTTAGTCATCCAAATTTATTATTTTTTTAAAACTAGACGGGATCCCGAAAATTCCGGGATCCCGCGGGATTGATATTTCTAATCCCGCGGGATCTCGAATTTGCAATCTCGAGTCGGGATTGCATTCCCTACTCACGCGTCCGTCCGTCGCGTATAGTCAAGTCCGCGTTGTCGCGGTCACCTGTGTCTTTACCATGAGTTTACATGACCGTACTCGCTAGCGACTGCGTAAACGATTTAATATACCGATTCTTAGTGCTATTGCGTAACCGCCAGACGCGCTGTACTTTTGCCCATATTTTTACGCAGTCGCAAGTACGGTTATGTAAACTCATGGTAAAGGCACTGGGCTGTTATTCACAAACCGACTGGTCCTCACCCCTGACCCGTTTTTATATGGAAACATTCAAAAAGTGACACCACCACACCATTCCTTCACCTCACCATTCACCATTTAGATGGTTGGCAGTCCAAAACTGTACGTTTCTCAAGAAATTTTCTGCCTCGCACAACCAAACTATGGAATGAACTGTCGCCTGCGGTATTTCCGGACCGATATGACCTTCAAACCTTCAAGAAAAGAGCATATTCCCTTCTGAAAAGCCGGTAACGCACTTGCGACTCCTCTGGTGTTTCAGGTGTTTATAAATTATATTGTCTAGTTATATGTTACACAATCATATGCTCGTCACTAGTATGTCTGTTCTGAGTTATCTTCTGATCCCGGGCCCCACGGAAGACCAGCGCTATGGTATATTTAGATGCACACACTACAACTGCGATGTGCGATTACGCAACTTCGTGGGGTCAACTGTACGATTCACTAAGCACCAGCCTCACCTGTCACCTCACAGCTCAAAGGTTTTTATATGGTAACTGTCAAAAGTAATTTTTTTTATGTTAAACGAGCAGACGGATCGCCTGATGGTAAGCAATTACCGTCGCCCTTAAACACCTGCAACACCAGAGGAGTCGCAAGTGCATTGCCAGCCTTTCAGAAGGGAATACGCTCTTTTATATGCGCTTTTCTAATTATGTCGGTAAACGCAATATTTCACTACTATAATGGCAAATTACTCGTTTTCCATACAACGGGATTACGACGCCATTACACAGTGACGTCACATTTCACTGGCTATCAGTATGGAACGTTTTCAGTGCTCGTTAGCGATACCGTACTTTAGCTCTCGTTTTCGTCTTTTTTGTTGCTCTAATTGTAGTTGGTCCCATACAAACAATTGATCGTGTCCAAAAACTGGTTCGAATGACACCGAAAAAAATTTTAGTCAAATAGCCAATTATCATGGTTGCCAAGTTCTACCCCCGTATTCATAAACGTCTATCAAACCTATATTAGTTAACTAGCCGCTAAAGTTCGTTTGTCCTTATCTGTCACGTTGACACATGTGCTTGTGAGACAGTGACAACAGACATTTCAGTTAGCAGAGGCTTGTTAAATTTTATGAATATGGGGGCTAGTCTGTAACAGTGCCCTACGTATTTCGTTACACTCTGCCCCTTCTAAGTCTTTAAGCACACAACCCGTACACAAAGACTGTTTCGACATTGAATAATACAATTCCTCCGTCCACATTCATAATAGAATTACACGAGGGACCAACGTGTTTGCTCAACAGAATAAATAGCCCGAAAGTATTTATTATACCCGGATTGTATTTGCTGAAGATTACTCGTGTCCAACATGTGTTTTCGCGGTTGAGATGTTTCATAAAAGGGCTTTTTTTTGTAAAACATTGTTGTACTCGTCTAGTGTTTGATTAGTATATCAGCTCATTTCATTTTTTTTCGTTAGGGTTCTGCAATAAAAAGGTAAAAAGGGAACCCGTTAGTTGCGACTTCTGTCTGTCCGTCTGTCTATCTGTCCGTCTGTCTATCTGTCACATTGCTAAGAACTACTTATGCTATGCGATTTGACATTTGATATAATTGTAAACAAGGCTAACATTTCTCTCATACTTACTGCTACTATCTCATACCTAATGTATAAAAAAAATTACCTCGAAGATTAAGACGGGAGCAAAGCTTCCGTCTTAATCTTCTAACCTATCCGCATTACAGTCGGTTTTTCCCTAACAGGTCTTTTGTACATTTGAGGTTTTGGGTATTTTTGTTTTTGAGTACTTTTACAAAGTACGCCAAGAATCTGGGAAAATTTTAATTTTAGACGTATATCAAGAATAGTCAACAGTGGTGAAATGATGTTCTAGGTAATAAGAATTTTGGGAACTGAAACCTTCTTTAAACTAAAATTATACTAAAGGCCATTCGATGAACGACTACGTCGATGAACAAATAAAATACTGAATTAAAATTCGATGTGTTGATTCTTGTGTAAAAGGTAATTCGAGCAAATGTTTGAGCGAACTAACAAAGTTCGATGAATGATTCCTAAGTGATAATAATATTCTGCGAATAGTGTTATAGGAAACGATAATCGATGTAACGATTTTCGGTAAAATGATGGATTCCCTTTGCTGTGCCCTACCTCTCTTAAACTAGTAAAGGATATAATTGAGGGGAAGATACTTCTATCTTCCCCTCAATTATAGCCTTTAGTAGACGAGAAAGGGGAAGACCGAGACGGACGTTTATGGACCAACCAAGGAACGTCAATGGAACGTCGTATCAGGAGCTCAAATCAGTGGCATATAAAATAATGGAATGGCGATTACTCCACCGATCAGAGCCCATTCTTAAATTTATTATAATTATATAACACGTAGATGCGGGTGTGAAGACCGCAAAGCTGAAGTGGGACTGGGCTGGGCATGTCTGTCGAATGCACTCGGAGCGATGGGCCAAAGTAGCCACTGAGTGGATCCCACAAGATGGCTCCCGAAGCAGAGGCAGACCGAAAAGGAGGTGGCGGGACGACCTTGATACATTTTGTACGGATTGGCGGGAACTGGCACACGACCGAGACGAGTGGCGAAAAAGAGGGGAGGCCTTTACCCTGCAGTGGGACACTAAATAGGCTATAAAAAAATATAACAATATCTGTGTAGTTATGTATAATATATGTTACCTATAGGTCAATGTAACGTTACATCAGTACCTCAAGGCAATGGCAGAGAAAAGAATGGAATGGTGATTACTCCACCGACAAGAGCACACACTTTAATTTATCACACACTTACGGACCCGGACGACGTCATCACAGCGTCTATCGAAATATGGAACGCTGCGCTTGCGGCGTCCAACTCTGACACGACGCGTACACTCAGGCATTCCCGCCGGCGCTCGGTCGGGCCTAGCTGAGTTTCTTGCTAGACTCTTCTCAGCTAGGCTAGGTTTAGTGAACCAGCGACAAAACTCCCAGTAGCTCGATTCCACTCACACCTCAGATTCTCATTGGAGCGCAAACTCTTAGAGTATTCCAGTGTTCCAAATCACACGCGTGGTCGTGCCGGAGGTTTTAGGATTTTCCCCAGGCTACTCTCCAACCGCGCACTCCTATCGCTTTATTGGGTCCGGCCTATAAAGCCACAGTCAGGTTCAAAAAAAAAATTGATGATGTAGTTCTGTATAATATATGTTACCTATAGGCACATGGTTATCACGGTTCGATGATTATTGATTACTCAACAGCGTTAGCATCAGGATCGTATTTCAATTATCTGAAATCATGTGTCACCGTTTAGCATTACATCAATAATTATTAGTCAGTAGGCACGTTAATCCTGATTTTGCTAATTATGATCCACAAAGTAAAATCGGTCTTATTACGTTACGCATAGTGTTCAAAACGGTTTGTTACGATTGAACATTAAAGTGAGCCTAATTTTGGATCAAGGACGACCTGCGGTTTACTATTGGAGTCTTACACACACATAAATATACATTAGTTCACAGGTTTACGGCGTGCGTGAGGGAAACCAGACACCGTAGTATATGGACGGTTGCAATTACAGAAAATCACAAGCACGTCGCCGACCCTTTAGATTTAAGTTTTTTTTTATACAACGCCGGTGGCAAACAAGCGTACGGTCCATCTGATGGTAAGCGGCCACCGCGGCCTATAGACAACCAAAGGAGTCACGTGCGCGTTGCCGACCCTTTATAAGATTTGAGGATGCACTGCGTCGACAGCAGAAGGAACACATTTAGGTCCCTCGCTCTCAATACAGTGGATCCTCGGGAGCTCTGGCAACCTTGCTCACCTCCAGGAACACAATATTACATACTTGTATAGTAAATAATGTTATTATGGCTGTGGTCTTCTGCAAGGCGGAGGTACTCCCCAGTTGGGCTGCTCCAAATTCGAGCAAGGACATTTTGGTGTGCCCTACCTCTCTTAATTGGTAATGTCGACAGCCAGACACATGAAACGATCGTCCCTCACCCTGAACTCATCGGTTCCTGTAGGAGCAACCTTACTTACTACCAGAAACACAATGCCTGTTCAGGAATTATATTAGTTTACCATGGTAACATTATGCCTTAACTTTCACTCTTTAATTCGTTCTAATATCCTTTATTAACCATTACATTCAGTCACTTTCGGCTTTCATTCACTCACTTTTCCAAAAACAATATGTCGTCTTAAGGCTCTCGTGCGTCTGCGCTTGTTAATAATTTTTAATTAGAATCTGTGAATCCCGTCTGCCTTCAGCATTTTAATATATTAAACCCAGAACCAAGATACCTACCTAGTTGTGACTAAACAGACAGGAAAAGTGTTCCTAATTTATCAAGAAAGCGGCGCCGCTAACGTGGGATACGCAAGTACCTTTCAATACTTAGACCTGACTTGACTAAGGTATTATGCAAACTTATAATTTCAAATTTATTTCCCTTCTGGTACATACCAATGCCACATGTATATTTTTTTATTTTTCATAGAGTAATACTTTAACGCAACCTATGGGACTCGCAACTCTTGTTTTGAAGAGGTTTTCATACATGTATATTGTTTGCAGAGCATTGGCTCGGTATATTGTTGGTCAAAAAAGACTGGTGGGCCCTACAGAAAAGTAAATACTTTACATGGCACGTATTTTCAAGATTACTGTTGTTATTTTTAAGGCTCAATACTCAATTATTTATCGCACATAATTTTAGTACTTATCACTACATAGTATAAAACAAAGCGCTTTCTCTGCACAAAGTCCCTATATCCCTATATCCCTATGTATGCTTAAATCTTTAAAACTACGCAACGGATTTTGATGCGGTTTTTTAAATAGATAGAGTGACTCAAGGGGAAGGTTTATATATATAATACTGCATGTATTATTAATAATAATAATAATAAAAGCCTTTATTCTACCATAATACTGATTACATTGTCATGTCAGTACATTTTATTTAAAAAAAAAAAACTCAAATTATTATATTATACGTACACATGCAATTATAATCATTTGTCAATAACTCATTTGTCACATTAATTATTTTTAACTATTTTATTATGGAAGTCGCCTCATCGGCGTAGGCCTCCCCCAGTCTCCTCCATTCCTTCCTGTCTGTTATTATTAAATAAATAAATATTAGAGGACAATCTTACACAAATCGAACTTAAGCTCAAGAAGGCTTGTGTTATGGGTACTAGATGACGATATATTTAATAGATATAAATACTTAAATACATAGAAAACATCCAAGACTCAGAAACAAATATTCATGCTCATCACACAAATATTTGCCCTGACCGGGATTCGTACCCAGGACCGTCAGCTTCAGAGGCAGGTGCACTACCCACTAGGCTAAAGCGGTCGTCAAATGTAAGAGTCGTGTATACAGTTGGTTTGTAAAATTAGACCCTCAAAGGTATAAAGGTACTATAATTATCGATAACATTAGTTGAATATGTGTTTCTAGACAACCAAACGTGTCACTTACGAGTAGTTGAGATACTCATGCTATCTCTTTCTTAAGCTAGAACGTTAAATTAAATCATGATCAAAAGCATAAGCCTCTTCTCACAACTACTCTACTGCTGACACGGTGGGTGGTCAGATCGATGAAAGTTGTATTCAACTTCACTGTTTAAAAAATAATTTAATTAATGTACTTATTTTTGAATATGTACTGATGATTATTAAAGAAAGTATTCAAATAATAACATGTCGGACCACGCACAATGAAGGGTTCCGTACCAACACCTACTAGTCCACATTTATAAAATTATCCTCAAACTGATTCCAATTCAGCACGCTTAGTAGAATAGGGTCGCAGCGATAAATTAACCCAGGCCAGTACATTACGGCATTAGGTGGATATGGATCGGCCACTCGGCGGGTCGGCGGCGCGAGAATTATTGAGGTTCGGAGGAATCATTAATGTCAGGCAGTTTTTATGGTAAATGCGAAGAGTAGGACACAAGACAACCGACTGTTGTCTCGCTCATATTTGGAGTCAACTGACGATCTTACTATATACACAGTTAACACCGTTACTATGCCTCATAATTGTATACAATAGATAGGAGAGACATGAAGAAACGTCAATAGAGAGATCTCTCAGGGACCGAAGTCCGATGAGAGTTGGTTGGAAGTTATATTTATGCAACTGACTTAAGAAACTTCGATAGCGCGATGCAGAACATGTCAGATTTCACTGTTGACAGGAGTGACGTCACTATTTTATTAAATGGCTGCTCCTCTCAGCATATGCAGGGTTAGGCCTTGCGCCGATTTTAAGAAGAGTGCCTTTGACAGGGTTGGTCATAACACTATGTCTATTATCACTACATAGTATAAAACAAAGTCGCTTTCTTTTGACGACCGGTTTAGCCTAGTGGGTAGTGCACCTGCCTGTGAAGCTGACGGTCCTGGGTTCGAATCCCGATCAGGGCAAATATTTGTGTGATGAGCATGAATTTGTTCCTGAGTCTTGGATGTTTTCTATGTATTTAAGTATTTATATCTATTAAATATATCGTCGTCTAGTACACATAACACAACCCTTCTTGAGCTTACTGTGGGGCTAGTTCGATTTGTGTAAGATTGTCCTCTAATATTTAATTTAATTTATTACTGCTCCCCGCACAATCTTGGAACCCCCTTTTCGCCCCTTCAGGATAGCAATTTAGGAAAACGCTGAAATACGCCATTAATATATTTAAAGTGAGTCTATATTCGAAGTTTCAAATCTCTCACTTCAATAAATACGTGTTTTCATACAAAATTTTGACAACGTTTCACCCCCTTAGGGGATGAATTTTGAAAAATCCTTCCTTAGTGCACCTTTAGCCCTTACAAGGAACATACATGCCAAATTTGGAATCTCTAGAACCAGAAGTTTGGGCTGTGCGTTGACATGTCAGTCAGTCAATCAGTCAGTCAGTTTCTTCTTTTATATATTTAGATAGTAATTGAATCGTTTGCCTGACAACTTTTACATTTCAGCGTTCATTTATATCACGTGTAACGTGTTTATTCCCAAATGTTTGATCAAACCAGCAAACCTACCCGTTAATTGTGGTAAGTACACCAATTTCTATGGAAATCGAGTTATACGATCCCGGATGCTGTTGACGCCATCTTAATATACGGTGTTTCATGTTCTAGTGCTGTAAATCACAGGTTATAGCGTTACCGTTTCGAATGGGGGAATTTCCGGGACACTGATAGGGAGGGCGTCTCTATTGGGAGTTAGGGAGCAAACTATTCGTTTCTGTTGTTGAATGGGGTTGGCCGGTGAAAGCTAATTATAGATGGCGCTCTCACAGCTAAGTCCCAATTTACAAGGCTTATTTTGACAGATGCGTTCCTCCCAGTAGATGGCGCTCTCATAGTTAGGACCTTTTTTCTATGAACAACTGTCAAAATCAATTTGACAGTTGCCAACCCCATTGTTGGATGCCGAATGTCGATAGAAAAGTTAAAGCAGGGCCAATTTAGGCCGGGTTTTATAAAGATCCGTTAGACCAAATGTCAGATCTAATATCAGTAACTCATTTTTTGATATAACAAACCAATATAAGGTCTAACGGATGTTTATAAAACCGAGCCTTAGAGATCTGACGAAAACATTCGGTTGACAATGACATATGTGACTTTGACACTTATGAGAGTGACATATCTGACGAAGTTTTTTTGGTCTTGAATAGAAGAATACAAAACAACACAAATAAGAAATTAAACAAACTACAACTAACTAAAATTATCCGTACTTAGCATTTACGTATATATACGGAAGAAAAATTTTAACAATGATTTAACGAAAAGGTTATAAATACAGTGAATATAAAGTAAAAAGCAACTAAACTTATAGTTAGCTTATGATTGTACAAAAGTTTGCTGTATAAATTAAAAAGTTTCTTTTACCGCAGAGTCTTCGGAGTAATAAGAGAGGTAGGGCACAGCAAAATGTCATCTTGCTCGAATTTGGAGCAGCTCAACTGGGGAAGTACCTCCTCCTTGCAGAACACAGCCATAATAACATTATCTACTATACAAGTATTTAGTGTTGTGTTCCTGGAGGTGAGCAAGGTTGCCAGAGCTCCCGAGGATGCACTGTGTTGAGAGCGAGGGACCTTAATGTGTTTCTTCTGCTGTCAACACAGTGCATCCTTAAACTTATAAAGGGTCGGCAACGCGCACGTCACTCCTTTGAAGTTGCGTCTATTGGCTGCGGTGGCCGCTTACCTTCAGATGGAGCGTACGCTTGTTTGCCACCGGCGTTGTATAAAATAATAATAATAAGTGAACCGTGATGAAACTTTCAACAATCTATTAATTATAGTGTACTGAGGAGCAATATTACAAAAGTACACTCGAACCCGCAAGAAATATATAAATAACACGCCAAGAAAGATAAGGAATGTCACTTCCCCCTTCTTCCATCGGACATCCAGGCGTACGGCTGGATACCATCCTTACTTGGTCGAAATTCCTCTTATTCGAACCAAGCGCTTTGCATCATCTTTTATAATGCGCGCTTCTAAGGTTTGGAATTCTCTGCCGGCGTATGTGTTTCCGAGCTCATATAACCTAGACCTTTTTAAGGCACGAGTGAATAGGCACCTTCTGGGTGAGCTCGCTTCATCGTCGGCTTCATCTTTGCCCCCTGGCTAGATGCTGGCCAAGAGCGATCCCATTTTTAATTAAAAAAAAAAAAAAAAAAAGGTACAGAGAGAAATGTCAGCTCGATCCATTTGCTTTATATTTCACGTTTACTGCCAGGAACCCGAGGGTGCTCCGAGCTTCGTATCGTGTCGTGTTTTTCCCTCTCGTGTTATATCAGCGAAAATAAGGCAAAAAAAAAACGCGTGGGACGTTATCACTGCCAAACATCCATCCATGATATTTATTTATTTATTTCTTTATTAAGGAAAACAAACAGCATCAATCACACATAAAGTTAATAAATTAAGGTAGAACATAAGCCAGTAAAGTTTTCACAAATATATCTACACTTATAAGGAAAATATGCACGAAGTAAAAGAAAAAAAACATCAAATTAATCGTTTTTGAGTTGTAGCTTCCAAACATCAATTAAAAATCTTAAAATATTAAACAACATAAAATAAAATAATAGCATGTTTCATACCTATTTTATAAGAAAGATTGTGACTTGTGTCACTACAAACTGAAATTACTCAATTAAATATAAAAAAGTGTATGTATATATTATTATGAACAGTTTTTTTTTCTATTTCTAACACAAGCTTCTAATGTTACAGCTCAATTGTACACGACTTAAATTATAACATAATTTTAGGATAGACCGTTGCATCGCACTTCCCTATGTATATAAGCAGTACTAATAACTTAAAAAGTGTTATATAATCGTTTATCTTATAATATGCTTTTGAAATAAGTGTTTTTTTCACGACAGATTTTAGAATCCGTAAGTTCAGTAATGTGTATGGAATTTTATTGTAGAATTTTATATAATTTCCCAAAAACGACTTATTGTTATCGTCTTACGTCTGCTATTTATTTCATTTCTAGTGTGGAGTGGGACGTAGGTCAGTTCGTATAAAGTGCGCCCGCTGCACTTCCGACTTCCGAACCCGACACCTCACGTGGCAGGGTCGCCATGTGGAGTGGGATGTAGCGAAATAAGTAAACAACCCGAGTATTGCGTAAAGACTGACTTTTATTCAGGAAAGCATACCTTTTATACTTACACTAATTAGACACGTGACATTGCATAAAATATAACTCCTCACACTAGTATGAAACGACCTTTTGCTTTCTTTCCTCAGTTTCTTCTAGGCCCTTCCTCTTCTTTTAAGACTAAAACGGAAATTTCTGAATAGTCTTTCTTTTTCGCCTTAATTTTTGTTACTATCAATGTCCGTTGTTTATTAGGCAAGACAGTTTTAAAGCGAAAATTCAAAAACTGTACCGCCGCACACCGGGTAGAGTCAGTCCGACCCAAGTCGGACCTAGCTGAGTTTTTTGCTGGACTCTTCCCAGCTAGGCTAGGTTTAGTGAACCAGCGCCAAAACTCCCAGTAGCTCGATTCCACTCACACCTCAAATTCGGTTGAAACCGCTCAACCAATCTCACTGGAACGCAAACTCTTAGAGTATTCCAGTGTTCCAAACCACACGCGTGGTCGTGCCGGAGGTTTTCCCCTGGATTTTCCCCAGGCTACTCTCCAACCGCGCACTTCTATCGCTTTATTGGGCCTATAAAGCCACAGTCAGGTTCAAAAAAAAAGCCATTAGGGCTACGGAACCCTCAAAACCGACGAAGATCGGATTTTGAGGTTAGGAGTAAGTCCTCCGCCTAGCGGGCGCTCGTCTCATAGACACGTAGCCGATTCCACGCGTTTCCTCGTATGTATAGCAAATTGGGTAGGGCTACAAAAATATTGGCAGCGTAATGAGCCCGACGGGGGAAGAACTTGCACCTAATGATGACCGCACCCTTAAACTGCACTTTTTTTTTGAACCTGACTGTGGCTTTATACCACTCATTCTTTAATTAACTAGTGGTTCTGTGAGCTGCAGACTTTGCGTGTAATAGTACATTACTTACCAAGGGCGGTAAAACAAAGAATGTCTCAGATAGCAGGATTAGGTTTACATATTCGAATTAAGGAAACTGTAAGTCTACAACTTAATAACCTTTACTGTGTCAATTGTAAACATATGAGACTGTTTGTTTCTTAATAAATAAAATAAAAAATAAAATAAAATAGCAGGTATTTGAGCCGAGCCGAAGGCAAGGGCGATAATTATGCGATCTGAGGCTTTCTTAGTTACCGTCCGAGGTAGGTACAAAATTTTATGTCACCCCCTGGCCAGGAAGTGGGATTTTCCGCGCGCGGAGCGTGCGGTAATTGACACTTTATGGCCCTAATCACGTAACTTTATGTACTAACGGTAGATAGATTTTACTGTCAATTTTGAAGTATAAATGTATGGATTGACAACTAAAATTTGACATTAAAATCTACCTAACGGTAGTACAAAAGTTACGTGATTACCCCGCAGGTGTGACATAAATTACTTTTATTTTTCTTTTCTAGCAATTTAAATATTATTGAAAATTTTCAAAAAATAGTCAAAATATCTATTATAATTACCGAACCTGTTCACAAAATTTTGTGTTGAGAAATGTCACCCTAAAGGAATTCGGAAATTCTTGCAATAACAAAGCATTTTGTCGAAGCTGAAGCGGAAACCTTCGTTTCTGTAAATTATTTGAAGTAGCAGGCGTCCACGGCAGCCATTTGCATTTTTTTGTAAATAGGACTTACCTAATTATGGTTACGTTTTAAATGAGTCCATTATGTAGGTGTATAACGAAAGTTACACATATAAATTATATGATTAATTTTCGTTGCGCAATGTAATTAATCAAAATGTAGATAACGTTATTTATTTATTTATTTATTTATTCGCTTAAGCACACTAGTTTATAATACATAACAAAGAGATGTCTGGCGGACCCCAAACTAGGCTGAGCCTGTATCTTGGGGCCCTGGAGTGCAGATATGTGAGACAGATTTGATTAAGTGAGCAGACTCTTTTTATAATAAGATAATAACAAGACAAATTAAAGAAATGACACGACAAGTGCATGAGACACGTGTGTGTGTGGATGTGCGTGCGTGCGTGCGTGTGTGTGCGTGCGTGTGTGTGTGTGTGTGAGTGAGTGAGTGTGTGTGTGTGTGTATGTGTGTGTGTGTGTGCAAGTGCGCAGGTACCGTGTTAGCAGGTCAGGAGAAGGGCCTCCGTGTCATGATAGGGAGTGCTACTAGCCACTTTTTTATAATCGCCTTAACTTTACATTTTGTGTAATGTTGAAGGCTATGTGTCTGACAAATTTTATTATAGATTAATTCCTTAACTATGTACGGTTAACCATTACATCTTTAACTTGGTACCTTGTCACATTGTCATTAATATGAGATCTATAGCGACTTTCATATCGATATTAATTGTGACAACGTACGAAATCGCCCAGAAATCAAATTGGTTGACTGTATATAAAATTTGCAAATGGCTCATGTCACAGGCTCGTGTCTGCAAACTGTATGGGCAAATCTTATGCTTGTTTACCACTGTTCGAGACAAGTCTGAACATAGCTTTGTTGCTTGCAACACATTAAATTTAAAAACTAGACTAAGTTGTCTATGGTTTTCCCGTTACCTTTTTCACTCTTCTGTCAAGACGGTTGTGCTATAACAATTGTAAAATTATCTTCAATAAAGTTAATTTTTAATATTTCTTTTGCATTTGTTTTATACATGCAAAAAGTGGTCCTTCGCATTTTAATGTAGTATAGAATCAGTGATTTGGTGTACAGTTCCTGTTTTCTGCTTGCTGGCTGGGCCGTCGTGACTTGCTATATCTAGTCGCGCGCCCGCCGCAACCTCACCCAACCTATAGTTTGGCTGAGTACCTATCGTCGGGATTTCGGTTGGAATAAGCCGAAATTTGTTAACTTCGAGCAAAAACGTTTTACAAGAAATTCCAGCTTCTGGGAACAAAGGATATTTTCTCAAGTACCGACCGAATAATTTGAGCGGTACGACGAAAACTCTTGACGGTTCGTCAAGTCAGGTTCGTTCAGAAAGCAAGGTTAGTGGTTTGAGTCGAGTTGTGTGTAGCGGCCTTAATAGATTTGGCGGCGATTCTGACGTTTAACGGTGGTCATCTGTCAATTGTCTATGCTCACTATTAACTTGAACTTGTTTACGACCGGCGTTTATGTTCTTAAGTGCAATTAAATCTCAAAATACTGTTTTAAAGTGCTTCTAAAGTGTATATTTGTGAGTGTTTTTCTATAAAAACGAGCGTTATGACGGAAAACATTAAAAAACTGCGCAATAAGCGCGGGCAAGTTAAGGCTACCGTGACACGGATCGAGGGCTTTGTTAATGATCCCATAAGTTTTACATCTGCCACCGTCGATACTTTAGAGGCTCGAAAAGAAAAGCTAATCTCTTCCCTCAAAGAGTATGAGGGAATTCAACTGGACATATTAAACGGCGACGAGACGGACAACGAGGACGTCGGGGCATTTGAGGATAGATTTTTTAATACGCTTGCCAAGCTTAACGAAGGTATAAGGACCTTGAAAGGCACGGAGGCTGCCCAGGCCAATAATATCTCGACATCCAAGTTACCATGTGTTGACATGCCGACCTTTAGTGGTAAGGACTTTACCCAATTTAAACCATTTTATGACATGTTCATAGCTGTTATTGATAACAATAAGTCATTGTCAAATGTGCAAAAGCTGTTCTACCTACGGAAGTATTTGTCAGATGAGGCATTATCTATAATTGTAAACCTACCTTTAGTAAATGCTTCATACCTTGAGGCCTTACAATTGTTAACAAAACGATATGATAATAGGTCTAGACTTATAATGACCCATATTAATGTTCTCTTAGACATCCCATGTATGACTAAGGGTACTGCGGCCTCTATAAGGTCCTTTGTATCACAAGTGCAGCAACAATTGCATGCACTTAAAAACTTAAATGAGCCCGTCAATAAATGGGACATGTTGATTATTTCAATTTTATCTAGAAAGCTAGATCTATATACTAGCAGGGCTTTCCATTTAGAGAGGGACCCCCAGACTCTGCCTACGATGACAGAGTTTATTACATTTTTAGAAAGGCGTGCCATGGCGCTGGAGGATAGTTTACCTCAAAAAGGTACCACAATAGAAACTGCGGGGCCTTCCAAGTATAAGTCTTTCCCAAAAGTTACAAATGTAGTAACATCATCTGTGCCTGTATGTAAATTTTGCACAAAATCAGGTCATGCTATATACAACTGTGTTAAATTTCAGGAAGCATCTGTAGAGGCTCGCCTGGCCTTTGTACAGGAGCAGAACATGTGTTCTATATGTATTAATACACATGCACAAAAGCCCTGTAAGTATAAATTCAAGTGCAAAATATGTAGGCATGCCCACAATACACTTCTTCATACTGAGGATCCGCCTCTAGTGGCCTCGACTGCATTGTCATGTGTCAATGACACAACTTATAAGGTGCTGTTGCCTACTGTAAAAGTAAAAATTCTTGATAAATTTGGTCGCTATGTATATTGTCGGGCTTTATGTGATAGTGGCTCCAGTGCTTCATTTGCCACATGTTCATTGGTAGAAAGGCTAGGTTTTTCAACCGTCAATCATAGTCAGAACATTATTGGCATTACTAATAAGACAACTAAAATAAGTAAGTCAGTGACTATACCAATAGAATCTTGTCAATATCAAGATGTCAAGTTTGATGTAGACTGCCATGTTGTAGAAACAATAACTACACATTTGCCGCAGCAATATTTTGATTGTTCGAAGCTGAACATTCCAAGCCATGTCAAGCTGTCTGATGATAATTTCAATGTGCCTTCTGAAATTTCAATGCTTTTGGGAGCTGACATTTATTTTAATGCTTTACTAAATGATTGCATCAGACTACCTGACGGGCCTGTTTTGCAAAGCACTCTATTTGGGTATGTTGTTGCAGGAAGGATTACCCATGCCGGTGAAGTCTCAAATACTGCTCTAGTATCTAATTTTGCCATATGTGACAATGTGAAATTAGAAAATGTAATGAATGAATTTTGGCTAGCTGAGAAAGTTCCTGAGACCAGGCAAAAAGAATCACTAGAATTTGAGAAAGCGGAAAAAATATTCCAAGAGTCTGTGTGTCTGAAAGATAATAAATTCCAAGTAGACATGCCATTAAAACGGCCTCTAAATGAACTGAATCTCGGTGACTCTTTCTCAGCTGCCTTGCAAAGATTTTTCTCTTTAGAGAGAAAATTTAAGAAAAATGTAGAGTTGCTAGAGCAGTACAAAAAATTTATTGATGACTATCTTGAACTGGGACACGCTAGAGAGGTAGATATTAACTCTTATGATATTTTAAAGGGACCAGTGAGCTTTCTAGCACATCATTCTGTATATAATCCGGCCAGCAAAACTACCCGGCTCCGCGTGGTGATGGATGGGAGTATGAGGTCTAAAAACAAGCTGTCCATCAATGATGTCATGCTGAATGGTCCTGTCGTACAGGGTGAGCTTTTTGATATACTTATTACATTCCGGACTTACTTGTTGACTTTGATATGTGATATTCAGAAGATGTTCAGATGTATTTTAATTAGTCCCGACCATAGATGTCTTCAAAATATTCTCTGGCGTGACAACCCAACGCAGCCCATCCGCTGCCTACAGCTTCAAACGATCACCTTTGGACTTAAGTCTAGTAGTTATCTCGCCACAAGATGTTTGGTAGAGCTAGTAAATTTATTTGGTGAAAATTACCCGCTTGCCTCCCAAGCCATTTTAAATAACACATATGTCGATGACGTCATTGCAGGGGCTGATAGTGTGGAAGACCTTCACCAGCTCAAAAATGAACTAATAGAGTTGCTCCAAATAGGCAGTTTTAAGTTGCATAAATGGTGCTCTAATTACACACCTGTCCTGGATAATTTGCCGGAAAATTTAAGATACTTTGAGAAAGTTAATCTTGACTCAAGCAACATTATCAAAACTTTGGGTCTGAAGTACGATATTACTACAGATACATTAACATTCGAATCTCCTCTCTATAATGAGGACAGTTTACATACAAAGAGGACAGTGCTCTCTTTTATTGGAAAATGTTATGATCCCTTAGGACTTATAGCTCCAATCATAGTTTCAGCTAAGATTTTTATGCAGGGTTTGTGGAAAAGCACTCATTTAGGCTGGGATACTATGTTGCCGAGCCATGAGTTAGACATATGGAGAAAGTTTCTTTCTAATTTAAAATTAATGGGTACAGTCACATTACCTAGGTTAGTGTGCGGCCGTGATTATGTGTCAGTGGAGTTAGTCGGCTATGCAGACGCCTCATTCAAAGCTTTCGGTTGTTGTGTTTACGTAAGGGCTTTCAGCTCAGATGGTAATGTAGAGGCAAGGTTACTTTGCGCTAAGTCGAAGGTAGCGCCATTATCAAAGTGCCTTACTATACCAATGCTGGAGCTTAACAGTGCTTTATTATTGGCGCAGTTGGTATCTAGAGTTAGCGAAAAGCTCAGGCCGAGGTTTGCACACACCACATTTTTATACAGTGACTCCCAGATAGCCTTGTGCTGGATTAAATCTGAAAAAACGAAAGTCAATACCTATGTTAACAATAGGGTAAAGAAAATACTTGATCTCACTCATCGTGACCAGTGGTCATATGTAAAGTCTTGTGACAATCCTGCTGACCTCGTTTCTCGGGGGGTAGAGCCCCAAAGCTTGCAAAGTAAAAATATATGGTGGTGTGGCCCTGAATTTTTGTGTGATAGTAGTTACAAGCACCCTAAATTTGATACCACCTCCATTAGCCATACGTTGGTTAATGAAATTTATAATACTAACGAGGATGTTCTTTGCAATTTTAGTCAGCCTGACCAGTCGTTAATCACCAATCTTTTTGAAAAATATTCAAGCCTCAATAAACTACAAAACGTGGTGGCGTATATTTATAGGTTTTATAATAATGCTGCAAAATTAGGTAGACACTATGATTCTACTATTTTAGCTCCAAAGGAATTGAGTGACTCCTTATTGGTGATTATTAGATTCGTTCAAAGGCAACACTTTGGGAAAGAGATAGACATATTGCTCTCAGGAAAGGTTATTAAGTCAGGTATAGCTGCCTTACACCCTTACGTGGATGCGGTAGGTCTCCTTCGCGTAGGCGGCAGGTTGCAAAATGCAGACATTTCGCAAGATAGAAAGCACCCACCTATTCTTCCAAAAAGGTCTCACTTTACGACGTTGCTTATAGAGAGAGAGCATTTGCGTCTCTTACATGTAGGCGCGAGGGCTGTTTTGAGTTCTCTGGCTCAAAAATATTGGATAATTAATGGAATTAGGGAGGTCAAGAAAGTAGTAAATAAATGTGTAACTTGCACACGTTTAAAAGCTGAAGCTGCTAGACAGTTGATGGGTTCATTGCCAGCTGAGAGAATAATAGCAAGCAGGGCCTTTCAGCATGTCGGGGTTGATTTTTGTGGGCATTTTAACACAAAGGTTGCCAGAATAAGGAAACCTCTCATTACGAAAAGCTATATTGCCCTTTTTGTATGTTTTGTGACAAAGGCAATACATGTAGAGTTAGTGTCCAACCTTACAACTGAAACCTTTCTAGCGAGTCTCGATCGTTTCATATCTAGGCGTGGAATGCCCACTGCTATTTATTGCGACAATGCTAAAACCTTTAAAGGGGCTGCGAATCAGCTCAAAGAGTTATATGATTTACAGTGTTCCAAGGAACATAGAGATTCTGTGTATAGATATTGTACTAAGAAATATATTTCATTTAAGTTTATACCTAGCTATGCCCCCCAATTCGGAGGCTTATGGGAGGCTGGGGTCAAGAGCGTCAAATACCACTTAAAACGCGTGGTTGGCAACCATTGCTTAACCTTTGAAGAGCTGTATACAGTGATTGTCCAAATTGAGGGGGTTTTGAACTCCAGGCCTTTGCTTTCCCTTGATCCCAACGAGGGTAAATATTTGTCACCAGGTCACTTTCTTGTTGGAACTGCTATAGCTAGCTACCCAGATATAGATTTGACAGAAGTCCCAGTAACTAGGTTAAGGAAATTTTGGGATGTAGTAACCAAATTAAAACAGGATTTCTGGAAATCGTGGTCCAATGACTATCTTTGTCAGCTGCAGAGCCGTCCCAAGTGGAAACATGACTCACCAAATTTGAATGTAGGTGACTTAGTTCTTGTAAAGAATTTAAATACAGCTCCGTTGTGTTGGCCTATGGCCCGTATAGTTAAGATATTTCCTGGCAAGGATCTTAGAGTAAGAGTGGCCGAGGTGAAAATTGCTGATAAGTTATATGTGAGACCAGTGACAAAATTGTGTCCTTTACCTCTTGACTAAGATGTTATTGCTTAACAGAAATGTTTCTTTTCCATCTTATGTAAAAATGTGCTTATTTCGCCCGGCCCAATTATGTTCGAGACAAGTCTGAACATAGCTTTGTTGCTTGCAACACATTAAATTTAAAAACTAGACTAAGTTGTCTATGGTTTTCCCGTTACCTTTTTCACTCTTCTGTCAAGACGGTTGTGCTATAACAATTGTAAAATTATCTTCAATAAAGTTAATTTTTAATATTTCTTTTGCATTTGTTTTATACAACCACTGTCGTGGTATCCAAAAAATATTTCTGTTGAAACATCATTAAATGAACTAACATCTCTGTATATCTGTGCATGATGCATATATTTCATAGATTACAACATGGGAATAAGTTTGGTAGTTACAACGTTATCCTTATCGATATATACCGTAAATAAATAAATAAATAATAATAAAAAAAATTCTACTGCTGGAAACATCTTAACTTACTTAATTTTTAATTTAATTTCATTATACTCCTTGTACACCTCTAACCTACTATTCTATTGAGACCTTATACATCTCTAACTTTACTGATGTTGTAATATTTGTAATAGATAACTTTGCAAGTTTATCTTCACTGTATGACATTAATTTTTTTATAATTGTAAACTCGAAATTATTATTCCTTCTTGAACTGTAAATTAATATTTTGACATTAAAAATGTATTACTTATTGTAGTTAGACTTTCTTAAATTGTAAATTAATATTTTGACATGTAAAAGTGCCCTTGTGGCCTTATTTGCAGAATAAATGTTTGATTTTGATTTTTTGATTTTTCAATTTACTTCGCCTAATTATGGATTTTTGCTTAAAGGTAACTAACTGCACTCGGTTACTAATATGTACCTACATCGCGAACTTAATTATGCGATCGCAAAATTCATTAAAGACTCATAGTCAGATTTAGGTTCGCGTCTTTTCGGTGGACATATCAAAAGTTAAGGGACACAAAGTTTAATCTTGGATTGGTCTAGTAGCCCGCATAAACGGTGTTTACATAACTATAAATCCATGTAATAAAAACATAACTTACATGTACATAAGCCGTTAAGTATTAACCACCGGGTGGACAACTTTTGTTTTTACAACTGACAATGACTCAAAATGTCGTAAACATACTACTGATAATAAACAACTACATAATAGCGTACTTTATACGGAAATGATATGAATTCAGATTTCCAAAGACGGAACTAGAAACAAGTTTTGTATAGTTTTATGAGGCGAATCGACACATTTATGGGACGTTTATATTTGAATTTTATTTTATGTCTGACTATTTTATTAAATCTGTTTTGTGCAACGCATATAAAAACCGAATGAATTCAGCATGCAGTATAATCTTGCCCCAGGGATTAAAATATAGTTTACGTGAATACTGTAAGTACAGACAATAAATAAAAAACATATTTTATTTATTATGTTAATTTTATACTAGGGATAGTAATATAATATGTGTATTGTAATATGAACCTACTTAAATATAACTTAAGTCTGATTTTTAAAATATTGAAAAACGTAGGAATGATAAGCCATTTACAATTTTTTAAATTCTAATCAAATATTTATCCTACCGGAAAAGTGATCCGATACTTTTCTGTAGCAAATTTTATGTGAATTACTTATGTCGCAGAACATTTATTTGCTATGGGCCACCGTTTCCGAGATTTTTACGAAAAACCAAAAAAATGGGACCATCACACTTTCCCCGGCCCAACAGCTATCGGCTGGAACTTTTGATATGTTCACCTTCTAACATGACACCGTTAAGTGGTGAAAGCTCTGGGAAATACTACTGGTAATGGGGACACACCTGGTTTACATCATCAGACGACGAACTTTACGAAGATGGTACAGCTGCAGTTCGTGTGGATGGAATTGATTTGGGGATTTTCAAAACCCAATCTGGTGTTACGCAGGGCTGTATTTTGTCTCCACTTTTATTTCTAGTATACACCGAATATATAATGCGAATAGTTTTAGAAGAATGGGGCAAAGGAGTCTCAATTGAAGGTCGTTTGATATCAAACCTGAGGTATGTAGATGATACCACCCTTCTTACGACGTCACAGCCAGACAGTGAACAGCTACTTTCACTTCTAGAAACGACCAGTTCTGATTTTGGTCTCACTATAAATAGAGACAAAACGATGATGATGGTGGATCGTAAGAATAAAAATCGACCTGATTTACATAGCATAGCCAATTGCAAAGTTGTCCGGACTTACATTTACCTGGAATCCACTATCACAAATACAATACAATACAATACAAATACTCTTTATTGCACACCTCATACAAATGAATCAGCTACACACAGAATCAAAACAACAACAGTATACAGGTAGAGGTAGAAAACAGGCGGTCTTATCGCTAAGGAGCGATCTCTTCCAGACAACCTTTGGATAGTGGAAAAAATAACATAAATTAAGCAGTGGGTGGTGCAGAAATTCTTATGAAACAGATTTATAAAATACACAAGCTTAAGTACATATACACAGGTTGATGTCCTCTACTTTGATTTTAGCAAAGCTTTTGATCAAGTTGATAATGACATTTTGCTTGGTAAGTTGTGTGACATTGGTTTTTCACCGCGATTGCTAAAATTGTTTGCCAGTTACATGCGTGACAGGAAACAATTCGTAAAACATGGTTGCTTTGTTTCAAAACCTTATTCTACTCTATCCGGAGTCAGTCAAGGATCTATTCTTGGCCCTCTGCTTTTCAGTGTCATGATCAATGATCTCGAGACTGTACTGAAACATACTAAGTGTCTTCTGTACGCAGACGACCTGAAGCTCATGCACGGTATCAACCAAGTGGCAGATTGTGAAGAGATGCAGACCGATATCAATGCGGTTTTGCAATGGAGTACTGCGAATAAACTGCATTTCAACGTTTCCAAATGTTGCGTTATGTCCTACACTCGCTCATCAAAACCGTTATTTGCACAGTATGTTCTGGGACCAAAAGTCATAGCTCGCGTAAAAACTATCAAAGACCTGGGTGTTATTTTCGATGCCGCCCTTACTTTTCATGACCACATAAAAGAGCTAGCTGCCAATTGTTATAAAAGACTTGGTTTCATCATCAGGAATGCGCGCGACTTTAACGATCCCAGAGCCATCAAATTGCTCTACACTGCCCTTGTACGGAGTAAGCTTGAGGCGGCGAGCATTATTTGGAACCCGTCACAAAGCACATACGCCCTGATAGTCGAAAAAGTGCAAAAAACATTTCTTAGGTTCTTATACAAAAAGCTGTATACCTACTATCCTTTCTTATATCCGACCAAGTTCTTATTGGGGTCGCTAGGTTTTAATTCCCTTGCTGTAAGGCGTAATTCCAATCTCTTAGTGACAGCATGTGGAATTTTACGTGGCGATACAGACTGTCCTGAGCTCGTGGCACGAATTGTTAGGCTCGCTATCCCGTTTCTGCCTAAAAACTTCCTAAGACCGCGAAGTCCCAACCTTTTGGCAGTCCCAATTACACGCACTGTGGCGCATAGAAGCTCGCCAGCTGTACGCGCTCTACGACTGCTGAACTCGCTTCTGTCATGGGCACCAGAATGTAATATGTTTGAAAGTCGATGGACGGTTGTGTATCGAATATGTCTGCGGTACTGTGAGATGATGGATGAGAGTTGATTGATATTTGAATTTTCCTATTGTGAATTATGTGTTTTATAACCTAAATTATACAGTGCCTTGGTTTCGACTGTAATGCTGTATATGTTTTGTTTGCAATAAATAAATAAATAAATAAATAAATATATATTATATAAACATTGACACACAATCAAACATATATAACAATATTACATACATATATACATCAGCCAAAACAGAAATAAAATATACAAATACTGGAGCTGTGAAGAAGAAATTAAGAGACGATGTGCCATAACACGATCAGCTGTGGAAAGGCTCACGAAGATATGGAAAGATCGCTGTATAACCAAAAATATAAAGGTTCGGTTGATGAGGTGCTTAGTATTTCCAATCTTCCTGTACGGGGCCGAAACATGGATCCATCAAAAAGACCGCAAAAAGATGGACGCACTCAAAATGTGGTGCTGGAGACGACTGCTGAGGATAAATTGGACTGCTCGCCGTACTAATCAGTCTATCCTAAAGGAGCTCAATATCAAACAAAGACTTTCGTCGATTGCGCAAGTGCGAATACTGAAAGTCATCATCATCATCATCATTTCAGCCGAAAGACGTCCACTGCTGAACATAGGCCTCCCCCAAGGCTCGCCATTTAGACCGGTCCTGTGCCGTTCGTTTCCACCAGATTCCCGCGACCTTCACCAGGTCATCACTCCACCTTGTCGGAGGCCTACCGACAGCTCGTCTTCCGGTGCGTGGACGCCACTCAAGCAGTTTCTGGCCCCATCGACCGTCAGTCCTGCGAGCAATGTGCCCTGCCCACTGCCACTTAAGTCTCGCAATTTTGAAGGCTATGTCGGTGACCCCAGTTCTGCTACGGATAGCTTCATTCCTAATTCTATCACGCAGAGAAACCCCGAGCATAGCTCTTTCCATTGCTCTTTGGGTGACCTTGAGCTTTCTTATGAGGCCCATTCTTTTCTTAATACTGAAAGTGTTCGGACATATTAACAGCAACGAAAGTACAATTGAGCGTCTAGTAGTACAGGGGAGTGGAAGGTCAACGTCCTCGCGGCCGATCACCTATAAGATGGACAGATCTAATAAAATCCTCCACAAAATGTTCCATAACAGAGTGCAAGCAATGCTACAAATAGAGAGAGGTGGATAGCTCTTAAAAGCTACTACTAAAACGGACGAAGGTAACCTATAACCACGACCACTC
Source organism: Epiblema foenella (assembly GCA_963556455.1). Classification (NCBI taxonomy): domain Eukaryota; kingdom Metazoa; phylum Arthropoda; class Insecta; order Lepidoptera; family Tortricidae; genus Epiblema; species Epiblema foenella. The sequence goes on from OY747112.1 coordinate 18,436,983, forward strand.
TGGCAAGTGCACGAGGGTCATTGACAGATTTAGGTTCGCGTTGTTGACGTGTTATAGATATAGCTCAACATATTTTATTATGATTAGTGTACCTACTTTATTACATTTTATCTTGACGCTTAGAGACCTTATACATCTCTAACAAATCTCGATTGTTATTAGTTTCTTAGTCTTATTTTTGACATGTAACACTACATTTAATTAATGATACTTTGATTATTGTATTATTTGTATTTGATGTACCTAGATGGATTTTGACTTGTAAAAGTGCCCTTGAGGCCTATTTGCAGAATAAATGTTTTGATTTTGATTTTGATTTCGGTGGACACATCCAAAGTTAAGGGCCACAAAGCTTAATATAAGTTTTTATACATTACAGGAATTTTTTGATGATGCGTCCCATAAATTATAATTTTTCTTTTGTTCCTTTTTCTTTCTTCTTTTTTTTTTAAATAAATAGTGAAGTAAGTAAGAAAGCCTGCTTAAGTAGTCTAAGTTAGTCTAGATATAAGGCTATTGCTGTGCCCTTACGGGGTTCATTATAATAATATATTTGTAATGTGTGCAATAAAATATTTGAGTGTGAGTTTAATTTTGGATTGGTCTAGTAACCCGCATAAACGGTGTTTACGTCACTATAAATCCGTGTAATAAAAACATAACTTGCATGTACATAAGCCGTTAACTATTAACCACCGGGTGGACAACTTTTATTTTTACAACTAGCAATGGCCCGACTGAGTAGAAGAAGTTCAGACAACATGTTATAGTTTAAGAACATAGGTTTAGTTCAAAATGCATGTTTAATAGACATAATGTTAAACAGAGAACATTTTTTCATACATATATTAACATTGCAAAGTAACCTGCATTATCTTCTCGGATCGTATGCAAATATATTGAATATTAACAACGGAATCTACGTAAGATTTTACGTAATTTATTTAAGTATTAAAATATGTACCAGATTTTTTATGACTACAATTTCTTATCGTACGAAATATTTACTTTTTTTATATTATAGGGGGCAAACGAGCACACGGATCGCCTAATGGTAAGCAATTACCGTCGCCCTTAGACACCTGCAATACCAGAGGAGTCGCAAGTGCAAGTTATCAGATGTCGCAATAAACTAGAAGCTCGTATATATCTAAACACGGCCCCATCGTCCAACCATTGTACTGCATATTCAGATATTTTTTAATACCCTGAAGCACGAATTATTTGACTGTCTGTCATTTCTAGCGCCACATTAAGCACTTGTAGATTTAAGAGGCCTTATAAGTTTTAAAATGTTTTGATTTCAAATTATGACAAAAGTATTGATAATACCAATAAAGTAAATAAACGATGCGGTGATTTTATTAAAGTTTTAGATAGTAACATAACCATTTTTTGAATTTATAGTGTGTAGTAGAATTTAGGCGGAAAAGACAAGTTTAGCTAGAAAATGGTCGATTTGGAGTTATGTTTACGATATTTCTTTATGAAAAATCCATAAAACACATTAAAAATTTATGTTACAAGGTCCCAATAGTCCTGTTCTAGATAGTAACATTGAGAAAATGTCAAGATTCGTGTCAATTCAAACAGAAAATGGCCTAAATAAATGAGCGTTATTTAACTGATAAGGACTCTTAAAAATAGAGAAAATGTGATATTGCAGTTATAGGTTAAATAAAAATGAGTATTAATTATTTATTTAAGTGAGGAAATCTATGCGACATAAGTAGATAAATTGGGTCATTGTCAGTTGTAAAAACAAAAGTTATCCACCCGGTGCTCAATAGTTAACGGCTTATGTACATGTAAGTTATGTTTTTATTACATGGATTTATAGTGACGGAAACACCGTTTATGCGGGTTACTAGACCTATCCAAAATTAAGCTTTTTGGCCCTTCACTTTTGATATGTCCACCGAAAAGACGCGAACCTAAATCTGACAATGACTCTAATGAATTTTGCCATCGCATAATTAAGTTCGCGATGTAGGTTATTAGTAACCGAGTGCAGTTAGTTACCTCTAAACAAAAATCCATAATTAGGCGAAGTAAATTGAAAGTTAAGATTCTTCCAGCAGTAGAAAAAAAAATATTGACGGTATATATCGAGCTCTTCAGGCAACCTTTCCCTCGCTCTCCCACTTCACCGAACTGGTTTCATGTCCTATTCGTTTACCATTCAAGTCGCTCGTCTCTGGAACAGTCTACCCATTGAAATCAGGCAATCTGATACCAAAATAGTGTTTAAAAACTCTCTACGTAAATTTTTTGCTAGCAGAACCGAATATTCCTAATGTTTCTGTACATAGTTTCGTCTGTATATAATATATGTATGTATGTATGTGTATATATTTGTTATTCGTTATTTATGTATGTATTGGTATTAATATGTACGTACTATATTGACACTTAGTATATTCGTTTTTATATTTGGAGTTGCACCGCCCACAATTTGTCTGCTTTGCCCTAAGGTTGACTGGTAGAGAATGCTTATGGCATTAAGTCCTCCTTGTGTACGATAAGTTTTGCTTTTGTGCAATAAAGATTAAATAAATAAATAAATAAGGATAACGTTGTAACTACCAAACTTATTCCCATGTTGTATCATCTATGAAATATATGCATCATGTCATAGAACATAATACTACACTCCGGTTTAGCCCCGCCAACTCAGCGAATTTCCTAACCTCATATCTATATCGTAACTATAAACGCTCGTCCGTCTACCTAACCACAGTATCCATGTAAACCTACCTACCTAAACACCCGGGCATTATCGATCGCCATAACGGAGCAGATTTCAATATTTATGAAGTATCTTTTGTTACAACAGAGTAATGTATCTAGTCATTAAGCACAGGCGTGCTTGATCGTGGCTTATTTGGGGTGTGTGCTGCATATTTAAATAGACCGAGTTCGTTTGCATGGGAGATAAATTAAGTGTAAATCTCGCTTTACTGGGGCTCGTTTCACGAGGTTATATATAAATAAATTTTAGACAGAACCGTGACATACATAATATTAATACTAGAAACAAATATAAGCTTGCGGTATCCTCCACTCGGCTCCAAAAAATAAGAAAATCATTCATGTGTAATTGTGTAAATTTTTATAATAAACTACCTACAAACGTGACTAATTTATCTATTAATAAATTCAAGACTTATGTAAAGCGTAAACTGATATCGAAAGCATATTATAGCACAAAAGACTACATGAAAGATAAAACACCGTGGGTATGATTGTGGTTGAAATACTAATTATATTTTAATAATTATGACATTACATCTTAATGACTATTTTCATAACTATGACATTAGATGTTGACGTTAAATTTTCCTCTTGACATTCAGATTTTATTCTAGAAACTGTCTAGATTATACAATTTTTTATGTTTTTATTTTACATATTGACGATCTTTTTGTGAATTTATTATACTCTCTTTTGACATACATTATAGTAATTCACGTCTTTTTTAAAATTTCATATGCATCAATGAATTGCTCTGAATAATTAGATTCAATTTATGTAATATATAACTGACGATTCGAAAGTGCTTGTTGCTAGGCCTATTTGAATAAAGAATATTTTGAGTTTGAGTTTGAGTTTAATAATAATAATAAACCGGCGGAGAGATGTGCATATTCTGTCGTTACTGTTCAACACACTTTTTAATCCTACTGCCCCTCTATACCTTTCTGAGAGATTTAGATACATGGCTGATGGCAGTGGTCATCGTCTGCGGTCCAGCGCCAACCTTACTCTTGCTCTACCGTCTAATAAGACGCGAACATACTCTAGATCTTTCACGGTACGCGCTGTGAAGTTGTGGAACGAGTTGCCCTTGTCAATAAGACAGTCCCAGTCTGTCGCCTCACTCAAGAGCAATTTGAAGAAATTGTGGCTCTCCAACGACTTGTGATTTGGTTGAATACTATATATATTTATTTATGTATATTAATTTAAATACGTATATATTTATAATATGTATTTATTATATGTTATAGTTGTTATATATTTATTTGGTTTTGGTTTTAGCTATAAGTTTCCTTATTGAAAAGTTTTAGTACACTGTGTAAGTTTGTCTATCTCATTCTCCCACTATACACTCAATCCCTCAAAGGTTAGCTGGAAGAGATCCCTCATAGGGATAAGTTCGCTTTTGTACTCTAATCTTATGTGACATGTATATTGTTTTAACCTGTTATTGTGTGCAATAAAGTGCTTACATACATACATACATAATAATAAATTCGTTTATTCACTCCACCACAAAGCATCATGCTTACAATTAATGATAAAGGCAATGTTACAGATAGATAGATGCAGGACTTGTGCGGTGAAGACTGCCTGAACTAGCGGGAACCTGTATTTCAGGTCACCAGGTCTCCGATCCACCAGGAACCTCGAAGACGACACCCATATCGATTTTTATAAAAATAAATATCCGCCATCTTTGATCTGAAAATGAGTGTCATTTTCGTAATCGGCACCCAGAGGAACCTCGAAAATGACACCCATATTGATTTTTAAGAAAAATAAATGTCCGCCATCTTGGATTTGAAAATGGATGTCATTTTTGTAATCTATACCCCGAGGAACCTCGAAGATGACACCCATATTGATTTTTAAGAAAAATAAATGTCCGCCATCTTTAATTTGAAAATGAATGTCATTTTCGTAATCGGCACCCAGAGGAACCTCGAAAATGACGCCCATATTGATTTTTAAGAAAAATAAATGTCCGCCATCTTGGATTTGAAAATGGATGTCATTTTTGTAATTTGCACCCCGAGGAACCTCGAAGATGACACCCATATCACACCACAAAGCATCATGCTTACAATTAATGATAAAGGCAATGTTACAGATAGATAGATGCAGGACTTGTGCGGTGAAGACTGGTGCCTGAACTAGCGGGAACCTGTATATCAGGTCACGAGGTCTCCAATCCCCAGATGTCTGCAGACACAAACATTATTTTTATTACAAATTCACAGTATCAATATTGGAGTAGCATTAGCAAAGTAAAATGAAAGTGAAAGACAAAAAAAAGAAAATCAAGTCTTATCGTGAGTGTGTGTAATCTTATCGTGAGTGTGTGTAGTAAATGATTATTTAGAGACAGTCTAATACAAAATCGATCTAAATAATATCTTAAATATTATATGACGACCGGTTTAGCTTAGTGGGTAGTGCACCTGCCTGTGAAGCTGACGGTCCTGGGTTCAAATCCCGGTCAGGGCAAATATTTGTGTGATGAGCATGAATATTTGTTTCTGAGTCTTGGATGTTTTCTATGTATATAAGTATAATAATAATAATAATAAGCCCCCAGGGCAGCTTGTGGCGAGCTGAATGGGAAGTGGCGTCCCTTGGGTCCCTTGCCTGCGAGAGTCGGTCAGGCCCCTCTCTCCGCTTGCCTTTATTGGCCGGCGGAGTGGACCCCATCAGGGGCCGCAGGACTCTCACCTCTGGCTTGCCTTAACCGGCCGGTCAGAGTGGGGTGCCAGAGCTATATGCTCGCAGGGTGGAAGTGTATTGCACGTAATGGCGTAATAGCGAGGAAACCCGCTCACGGGGGTAAACCCCGCGATGGTGAAATCGGAGCCGCACCTCTCTACACCCTGAGCTGCTTACACCAGTGTTGCTACCCTCGCTGCCATCTGGTAGCTTCTAATAGGGCGGCCCACCTAGTGAGCGGCGAGTCACCGTCTGCCTCAAGTACAGTGATGAGACATTTTATATGGCAGGCGTCCCGTTGTCTCATCAATATCCCAGCAACCAGTCCCTCAAGTTCCTTCCCATAAAACCGGTGTAGTTTCCCTTCTTTCCGCAATAGCCCTTGCACGTAGCGGGTGCTGTCTCTGGCTGTATCTCTTCAATAGTGCAGGCAGAGATAGTATCTGCTAGGTGTACACATCCCAATACATTATCGTATCTCAAAGGGGCCTCTACGTATGGATCTGTATCCCCATGAACGCCTTCCAAAAGGACCGGACATTGTGCCGTGATATCCCAAAGGAGAGATACAAATAATAATAATATACTTTATTGTGCTTGTGTATTTATATCTATTAAATATATCGTCGTCTAGTACCCATAACACAAGCCTCCGAAAACTCAAAAACCGTAGCCTATGGACGCTTGCAACTCCTGGGGTGTCATATGCGCGTTTCAATTCTTATGAGTAAATAAAGATTCTTTAAACCTATCTATTTCTAAACTAAGCAAAGCTTGTACAGTCGCCATCAAATATATCTGCACCCTTCAGGGTGATCAAAAATATCTAAACGTGCACTCTAACGCCTTGGTAATATAGTCTTGTTCAGATTTTTATGAGCACCTTGTTCGCTTCAATATATCTGAAGGCGACTATACTTCGATATACATACACAATTATATAGATAAATACGTAGAAAACATCCCAGACTCGGGAACAAATATTCGTGCTCATCACACAAATAAATGCCCTGCCCGGGATTCGAACGCGGGACCACCGGTTCGTAGGCAAAGTCACTATCAGCTAGGCGAAAAGCTTACGGTCCACCTGATGGTAAGCGGCTACCGCAGCCTATAGACGCCCGCAACTCCAAAGGAGTCACGTACGCGTTGCCGACCCTTTATAAAATTTGAGGGTGCACTGTGTTGACAACAGAAGGGACAAATTTAGGTCCCTCGCTCTCAACACAGTGCATGCTCGGGAGCTCTGGCAACCTTGCTCACCTCCAAGAACACAACACTAAATACTTGTATAGTAGATAATGTTATTATGGCTGTGGTCTTCTGCAAGGCGGGTGTACTTCCCCAATTGGGCTGCTCCAAATTCGAGCAAGATGATATTTTGCTGTGCCCTACCTCTCTTTCTACATTCATATATGTAACTGCCACAATTGACATCTCTCAGCTGTCAAGTTGTTTTTTTTTGTATCCTGGCAGACCAAGGCACGTTCATATTAATACCTCCAAACGTGTTGTATGTGAAAGATAAGATTAAAAAGAATGCATAGATTTACACTAACGTGAGACATATTTACACTTAATAAGAGAACAACGGTTGAAACTCACTATTTTTATTTGTTTTTGGTTGCGCGATCGGTTGCCATGATAACACTCAACCTGATGAAGGACTCCAATTGTAGTCCGAAACATGTCGCAAATAGTGAGTTCCAACCGTTGTTCTCTTATTAAAAAGTATATTTTTTAAAAACGATGCTTAATAAAAAAGGCCGGCAACAAAATTGAACTCTATAATAAGTGTACTATCAATAAAAAACACTGCTCAAAAAACTTAAGGTTCACAAGACCTTTACCTACGTTTAACATTTTATTCTAATAAACCCTATAGTTTTAGAGTGAAATGTATACCTACAACAGTATAAGGGTTCCGTTTTTGTTTAGTTCAGTGCATTTTGGCAGTGATAGCATCCCGATCAATTAATCTAACACAGAAATATAAAAAAAATGCTTTCTATTGAAGCATTGTCGATTGGTGTTGTTGTTGTGTGTGTGTTGATTGACGACCGGTTTAGCCTAGTGGGTAGTGCACCTGCCTGTGAAGCTGACGGTCCTGGGTTCGAATCCCGGTCAGGGCAAATATTTGTGTGATAAGCATGAATATTTGTTTCTGAGTCTTGGATGTTTTCTATGTATTTAAGTATTTATATCTATTAAATATATCGTCGTCTAGTACCCATAACACAAGCCTTCTTGAGCCTACTGTGGGGCTAGTTCGATTTGTGTAATATTGTCCTCTAATATTTATTTATTTTATTTATTATTGTAATTCTGTAGTATTATGATACTGTTATTTATTACATTGTATTTGTTTTGAAAAAATGACAAGTCGCCGAGTTTTTTACGCCGGTTCTTCTCGAGGCAGAGGTTTATTTTATGAGCCGGTGGTAGTTATTTGACATTCCAACGTGCAAGTTCTTTTGAACCTGACTGTGTTTTGTAGGCGGGGCCCAATAAAGCGATAGGAGTGCGTGGTTGGAGAGTAGCCTGGGGAAAATCCAGGGGAAAACCTCCGGCACGACCACGCGTGTGGTTTGGAACACTGGAATACTCTAAGAGTTTGCGCTCCAGTGAAATTGGTTGAGCGGTTTCAGCCGACTCTGAGGTGTGAGTGGAACCGAGCTACTGGGAGTTTTGTCGCTAAAGGTGCATGTGATATGCTTAAATTGAAGAATAAATAATTTAATTTTATGGCCATTTTGACGACCGGTTTAGCCTAGTGGGTAGTGCACCTGCCTGTGAAGCTGACGGTCCTGGGTTCGAATCCCGGTCAGGGCAAATATTTGTGTGATCAGCATGAATATTTGTTTCTGAGTCTTGGATGTTTTCTATGTATTTAAATATTTATATCTATTAAATATATCGTCGTCTAGTACCCATAACACAAGCCTTCTTGAGCTTACTGTGGGGCTAGTTCGATTTAAGAGATAAGAGATAAGAGATATTTATTTGATGTAACATGAGTCATTTTACATAATGGTCACAGGTTTATAATAATGTCCGTCATGTTTTGCCCTTCGGCGTACTAATTCAAATTTGTGTAACGTTGTCCTCTGATATTTATTTATTTATTTTTATTTATGGCCATTTTAAGAATAATAATAATTCTTTATTTCAGGTTTATCCATACCTATTATATCATAAAAGTTATATTTGTCTACGGACCCCTAAAACCGGAAACTGGATCCTATTCAACCATTTTCAATATCGGACTCGTCCCGTCTTTGACGGTTCCCATTAATTTTCCAACTCATTGGTCTCTTTTAATTCATCTGATATTGACGCTTACAGATTTTCATTTGAGTATATTTTTTCTCATTTTATACAAGCTTATATTTTTTCTCTTGTACTTAGTTCACAGTGTTCAAAGAGCTATCACATTATACATTTTAGCAATTCATTAGTTTTATAATTGGGTGCGTCGCAAAATATCTAATTACATTACATTAATAAGCATAGAATAAGATAAATCAGTTTGTATAATATTAGGTTATTTAGGCTCGGTTTTATAAACATCCGTTAGACCAAATGTCAGATCAAATTTCAGTAACTCTGTACATTTTTTGACATAACAAACCGACATAAGGTCTAACGGATCTTTATAAAACCGAGCCTAAATAACCTAATATTATACAAACTGAATTATCTTATTCTATGCATTATCCTACTAATGATGATGAATGGATGGGTCATACTTAGTTGAAAAAACAAAAGTCGTCTCTCCTCTATTATATAATTATCAGTTATCTGTATAATAGTTGTTCTTCTAAAAATCTCAATAAAATCTCTCGTGAAATATTTATTGAGTATCAATAGCACTTGACCTCGTAAACCGTAGTTCGAATCCACAACTATAGTGCCCGCAAACCGAACTGACGACTAAGTTCATAAGAAATGTGAGACACACCTCGTAATACCATGCAAGTATGTAAGAGATAGCGATATCAATTCGGTCGTCAGTTTGATTTGCGGACACTATAGATCGAGAGCCGCCTAACTCCGCTCCAGCAGTTTCACAAAACGCAATAATATTTAATCCACCATTTCACTACGCAGTTCAATATTAAATCATAAATATGAATTCTCGGCCCACCGGTTCACAAGAGGCCTGCAATTCCTTTGTTTCTTCATAATATCGATATCACATTTTCGTATCGTGCCGTCTCTTTCACTCCCGTGTTATACATTATATGAATGAAAGGGCCGGCACGACACGAAGTTCCCATTTCGAAGTTTGGAATAGCCCATCTGATCGTCAAACGAATCTCTACCTACTTATTTCACGATTCGCTAAACCCTTTTGCTCGTCTGTCCTTTAAATTACACGATTTCAGAGTGGACGCATCCTTTTGGATTGTCTTTGTTATCTATTTAGGATACAGGTGAAGTGTTTAATTCATTTACTAATGGCTAGATTAGTAAAGGTAAATTACTTTTCACCTCACTAGCTCGGAAAGCCCTTTTTTATTATTTAAAAACAGATAGCAAAACTGCATTTTATCCACAAGAGTGCAAAGAATATTTGCAATCCGAACTCGCCATTTGTAACTTTTTTAAACGTAATAGATTAGATTAGATTAGATAATTTATTTCATGATAAGGAATTACATTATAAATTTGCACACATGTCAAAATTACAAGAATTGTTATCATGATCGTCATAACAGGAAAAATAAAAATAACATAATGTCAACTAGAGTAATACAAAACACGATAAAAAGATAATAACATGTAAAGGCCAGTCCAGACAGTTCAGCAACAATAATTTTATATTGTGCTGTTGTGTTAAAAAACTAGTACCTACGCCAAATCTCGGGATTAGGTAGTGGACAACTATATTTAGGACGCAACTGTCAACGTTAGGACGACGAGGAGGAAAAAAAAATCCTCGCTCTAGTGAGGTAAAAAGATTTGTGTTATACACGGCTGCAAAGTTATTTTACGTCTCGTGTGTTGCAACACTCGCTACGCTCAGGATTATTAACTATAATAATTCAAAAACGGTTAGACCGGTCTGGTTTAAAATAAATTTCGTTGAAAGTATTTATTAACGTACATAACCACAATTTTTTTCAGAATTTTAAACTTCACGGTTTGGACATTAGAGCGGGGGAGACACGTTTTACAACTTTGACAGCTAACATCTCATGAATGGTTGACTTAAATGGAAAAGATTCCTAAAACCTCTACTTATATAATTTTTAAGGCCTATCTATAAATACCCCACACTCCTATCTGCGTGAATTTTTTTGCCTGCCGAAGCGAAATGCGGTAGTCGCCCAATGAATCAAAATCAAAACATTTATTCTGCAAGTAGGCCTCAAGGGCACTTTTACAAGTCAAAATCTATCTAGGTTCATCAAATAAAAATAATACAATAATCAAAGTATCATTAATTAAATGTAGTGTTACATGTCAAAAATAAGACTGAGAAACTAATAACAATCGAGATTTGAAATGAAATTTGATGCCTTCGTTACTATAGTCTGGATATTTTATAAGTGAATATCTACTTTAAATCCCAGCAAGAGAAATATGGCACACAACAAACAACTGAAACCTAAAACCGACTCGAAAACAGAAACGAGATTAAATAAAATATCGTCAGATCGCAAACAACATCGTCAGATGATGTGTACACCGTGTATAAGTGATTGTGAGCTTCGCAAATAAAAGTGATAAAGCGTGGAAAAAAACACCGACAAGTCTATCCAACCCGGCGGATTCCAGAATGTTTCGTCGAGGAACAGATTTAGTATTAAATTTCCGACCCAGGTCGGGCCTAGCTGAGTTTCTTGTTGGACTCTTCTCAGCTATATAAAGTTACCTTCTTAAACTCATACAATAATTTACTGTTAGAAGAGAGAAGAGATTAATCGATCCCACAGTCAAACTGTGCAAACGGTTTTGTGGGACTATGTACTTGTTTGTGTTGTATTATTATTTCTTAATAAATAAATAAATACATACAGATCGCAAACAACACCGTATAAGTGATTGTGAGCTCCGCAAATAAAAGTGATAAAGCGTGGACAAAAACACCGACAAGTCTATCCAACCCGGCGCATTCCAGAATGTTCCGTCGAATTTAGTATTAAGTTTCCGTCCCAGGTCGGGCCTAGCTGAGTTTCTTGTTGGACTCTTCTCAGCTAGGCTTGGTTTAGTGAACCAGCGACAAAACTTGACCTTATATTCCGATAGTGGCCCGTAAAGCCGGTAATACGTTCTGTGCCTTTACCATGAGTTTATATGTCCGTACTCGCTAGCGACTGCGTAAAATTTGTATGGGCAAAAGTACAGCGCCTCTGGCGGTTACGCAATAGAACTAAGAATCGGCATACTAAATCGTTTACGCAGTCGCTAGCGAGTACGGTCATGCAAACTCACGGTAAAGGAATAGGCTTCATACAAATATTAGAGCGTCACGTCGGAATCCGATATCGTTGTGCGACACATTGACAACGACATATCAAATCAGACAAATAGATATACTTAACTACTACTTACTTTATAGCCTATAGGCTGTCCCACTGCTGGGCAAAGGCCTCTCCCCATGTTTTCCAGGTCTTAACAAATGTCATGTTAATATGAAACCAAAAGATCGGGTCGAATAGACCCGCAGCGATATCCGGCAACGGATCGTCGATCGTTTTAATCTAGGCTTTCTCGAAGTGCAAATCTATAGCAATGAGATTTTTTTTTAATGTTTTTCTACAGTTTTATTACTTCGGGGAAGACGATTCACCATGATTACGAGTCAGTTATGATATGACTTTTGATGACATAGGTAATAAGAGGAAACATATTTTTTATACAAACGCCTTAAGGGAGGCGTACAGCGACATCTACCAGAAGACTCATGCTCCATTAACGGCACTAACGTCTCAAATCATATTGACAATCGTCAGTTACGATGCACGCCTCCCTTAAGGCGTTTGTATAAAAATATAGTTTACGTTAGCAGCGGTACTGCTTAATACGAAGGAACGGTTGATGAATTTGGGAACTGGGTTGCACCTATAGCTCAGTTGGCTAGAGCGACTGGCCGCGAGTACCGGGAGGTCGCAGGTTCGAATCCTGCTCGGTGCCTAAATTTTTCAATTTTTCCTTCATTATAAATAAGAGGAAACATGCTAGGATACCTGATACGACATATTGTAATTTTTGTAGTCGGTGCCATATCGTCAACTTTAGACAATTTCTTCAGGCTTCAAGAATTACAATAGGTACGTCTACATTGTTCAATAAGAAGCGTAAAGTCTCACGTTAGAAGTAAGGCAATTATTTACTTTTCAGTGCTTTTTGGAGTCAGTTTTATTTTTTTATTATGTAGGAGCCTTTTAAAATTATTGTAATTTTTGAAGCCGGTGCCATCCAAAGAAATCGTCTAAAGTTGACGATGTGGCACCGACTACAAAAAATACAATACCAGATCAGGTTGATGGTGACATTACATCAGGACCATTTAAATTGACTTCGTCATAGTCGCTTCCGTATTTTGATGGAAATATCTTAATATCACCCATGAAACACTAGGAGTTTTTTATGACCATCCGTGGTCTTCATTATCAGTTGTCGTTCACCAAATGCTACATTCTGACTGCAAATGCTTGATTTATTACCGAATATACTAAAACCGCTATATGTTTTCCTTGAAATTTTGAGCAGTTCCTTTAATTTCTCATGGATCCCATCATCAGAACTAGATTCTGGTAACAACGGGACCAACCTTGAAGCATATGCTTTCAAATAAAGACAAAATTTTCAAATCGGTTCATAAACGACGGAATTCTGAGGTAACAAACATTAAAAACAAAAAACATACAACCGATTTGAGAACCTCTTTTTGCAATATAAGATTTCAAGCTTACATGGTCATTTACATTAGAATTAAGACACACACACAGACATTAGATTTATTATTTTTTGGATTTTAAGGCGGGCAAGTGACAAGGCGGACGGTGGTAGTGACGGTGACACTGTGCGAAAAAAGCGAACCAAGAAGAGGGTAGATCGCTATGGTGTGTGGGTAGACCACAACTAAAACTCGCAGCACGTCAGTTAATCCTTGATAATGGCGCTTGCAACAGTGCCGAAATATCGGGAACTCAAAAATACAAATATACATGGTAAATGTCCCATTTCAAATCGTAGTACCTCTTTTTGCAGTCGGTTAAAAAATAAATAAGTCGTGTTGTTCAAGCCATTGGGGTAAAGTCAGAACCCTTATCACTGCCTACAGCCCTGTAGGGAACCATTCGTCGCGGTATACCGAAATAATACTGGACAGATTCAAGGAATTAGGACATTGCTATTTATTGTTACCGGCTTCGAATCGCGGTCAGAGGGCCTCCTCTGTACTTCGAAATCCGAACTTCGTATCGTGTCGTCCCTTTCGCTCTCGTGTTATACACTATATGAGTGAAAGGGACGGCGAATAACTGGGCCCTTCTACTTTATCATGTACATAATTTTCATACACTTTTTATTGAAATTTAGAATGAAGGAAAAATTGAAAAATTTAGGCACCGAGCAGGATTCGAACCAGCGACCTCCCGGCACTCGCGGCCAGTCGCTCTAGCCAACTGAGCTATAGGTGCAATCGCTACCCAGTTCCAAATTCATCAACCGTTCCTTCGTATTAAGCAGTACCGCTGCTAACGTAAACTATTTTTTATACAAACGCCTTAAGGGAGGCGTACTTTTTATTGAAATGCAGATTTTGGATTAATTGCCCCTCTCTTCATATTTTTATATTTAGAAAGAGGCTTAAATGCAGTATCACTTCCGATAGATTTGGTAATTAACGAACATAGCTAATATCAATAAATCGAGTAACTCAGTGATTCTTGGATGTCTCACCATTTGAATGAAAAAATGGTTTTTACCACTGTGTTACCCACATTTTACAGCTGTATATTAATATTTAAGTATTTTTATACAACGCCGGTGGTAAACAAGCGTACGGTCCACATGATGGTAAGCGGCCACCGCAGTTTATAGACGCTCGTAACTCCAAAGGAGTCACGTACGCGTTGCCGACTCTTTGTGAAATTTGAGAATTCACTGTGTTGACAGCAGAAGGGACAAATTTAGGTCCCTCGCTCTCAACACAGTGCATCCTCGGGAGCTCTGGCAACCTTGCTCACCTCCAGGAAGGCAGGAATACAACACTAAATACTTGTATAGTAAATAATGTTATTATGGCTGTGGTCTTCTGCAAGGCGGATGTACTTCCCCAGTTGGGCTGCTCCAAATTCGAGCAAGATGACATTTTGCTGTGCCCTACCTTACGACATTTATTCATTTATTTAATCGTTATGTTGTTTGTGACTTTAGTGTTTTTTCTCTTTCGTGGCTTCTCGTGGTCCCAAAGGAAGACCAGCGCTAGCCAATGGCTAGCACTATGCTGATTTGGGGCCATTTCGTGGCTATTTTCTGTATTTTGGGGTTATGTTAATTTGTACTGTGTCTGTGCCACGAATAAATGTTTTTTTTTCTTTCTTTCTGTCTTTCTTTCTTTCTTTCTGTCTTTCTTTCTTTCTTTCTTTCTTTCTTTCTGTCTTTCTTTCTTTCTTTCTTTCTGTCTTTCTTTCTTTCTTTTTTCTTTCTTTCTTTCTTTCTACCTCTCTTAAATATTGCTACGTCTTGGCGCGTGTACCAATAACAAGATAGCCTCATTATCTCCTATCTATAATCTGTACACATTAATTCTACCAGCTAAACTTAATCGCACATGTTCAAGTAAACGTACATATGTACAAGGTTTATCTAATTAAGGTGCGTGTTTATTTCGTCCCGTCGTTTGTCATCTGTGAAATCCCGCGTTCAGAGCACCTGTGCCCCGGTAACTCGAAAACAATTATATTATAACTAGACCCAGTTATCTTGTCGCACGGAAATTGTTTTTCAGTAGAGCGTGAACGATTTTTTATCGACCTTCTTGATATCGATCTTTATATAATGCAATTGAATTTTCGCCTTTTAAGTTTATGCTCAATTTTAATGAAAAATTTTTGTATTACCATTACCAGCAGCTTTTGGGTCATTCTACTTTTTCATGACCAGTTTTCTGTTACAAAAAAATCTATGAAATGTATTGAATTAGTGTACAAAAATAGGATTTCGAAATAGTACCTGAACCTAATAAAAGGACTTTGTAGATAAAAATACTTAAATATTAACATATTGCTGTAAAAGGTGGGTAACACCGTGGTAAAAACCATTTTTTTGATGACACATCCAAGGACCACTGAGTTACTCGATTTATGGATATTGGCTGTGGTTCGTTAATTACGAAAACTATCGGAAGTGATACTGCAATTAAACCTCTTTCTAAATAACAATACAAATATACAAAGTGAGGGCCAAGTATTCCAAAATCTGCAGTAAAAAAAATGTGTCTGAAAATTATGTACATGAAAATGTAGAATGGCTCTAAAAATCAATTTTTATTTGAAATTGTGTGGGGCTGGTCGGTGTGTCCTTCGCATGTATATGCAGCAGGATTTACAGTTGCCGCCCAACGTGGAACTTGTCATCACGAAAATCCTTATATAACCCATAGTTACACTGACGTTGTACAATTATGTAAAGTATCGATTGCCCATCGCTCCTTTCTCTATTGTATTTCATTACTCGTTTTAAACAACAACCCCTCACGCAGTATTTTTCAGTTACAAGTTTATAAAAATAACACTTCGTATTATAACTTAGTGACTAGAATGTGTCGATTACATAACGACACTTACAAAGCATTCTTCTCTGGATATTTTTATTGATAGTTTGCCTAAATTTAAGAATATTATTGTAAGAATATTTAATATTACGCAATAATGTTAACATTAGTTGTAATTCCATCGCATTAATATTGTTTAACATCCGCCGACTTGTATTGTACGTTTTTCTCTTTTTTTTAGATTTCATGTAACTTATATTCATTATGTGTACACATATTTTGAGTTGTAGTCCATGGGGTAATCATGTAACTTTTTTACTACCGTTAGGTAGATTTTAATGTCAAATTTTAATTGTCACCTCATACATTTATACTTCGAAATTGACAGTAAAATCTATCTACCGTTAGTACATAATGTTACGTGATTCGCCTGCAGATCTGATCAGACTCTATTTATATGTAACTGTAAATATGTTTGTAACTTCTTCCGTGAGCCTAATAAATAAATAAATAAACGGTTTTAAGGTATTAAATATGATTTAAATGTAAACTTCGTTCTCATGCCCATAAACCGATAACAATTTTTGACAGCTGGATCTTACTCGACAGTGGCGCCAACTGGTGACCACAAGAACGGTAGCTCTCATTGGGCTGTAATTACCTGATTGCAAGTTCAGTTGCGGCGCTCCCCTGTGCAGCATCGAGGATCGGATGGACCCTTGGCGAGTGATCTCGAGGTTATCTGCAAACAAGTTTAATATTGGTTAGGCGACGGTGTGTGTACAAGTTTTTCTTCGCTTGTACGAGTATCTGCACTACAATATTGGTTTGTTTACAGTGCAGGTATTTTGAATATTATAGATTGACTATAACGCCATCTATGAGATCCAGCATGCTTTTTTTGGTCTTTAATAATACGTTTTACAGATCAGTGCCCTGTTAGTTCATTTAAGTCGCCACTTCTTACGTGGCGCTGTTCTATCGCCATTGTGTCGAGAGGTGGAACGGGGATGTGAGGAGAGGCTCGATTTTAGATTTCATTTGGGTACTGAGGGCGTACTCCGAACTTCGAAATCCGAACTTCGTGTCGTACCATCCCTTTCACCCATATAGTGTATAACACGAGAGTGAAAGAGACGGCACGATACGAAGTTCGGCCCGCTGCAATGGTCTTAATGGGCTGGAAGTTTATACAGAAGAGCGATAACTAGATAAGCGCCTGAAATAAAGAAATAGCAATTAAATACTAGTCGCCGGTAAAGCTAGTTTGTCTATATGTTTTCACTAATGTAATTACTGATTTATCTACCTGTCCCTATTTTTCCTACCATTGGTAAAACATTGAAACCAAAGCAACGTCACTCAAGGGACTAGCCTCAAAATTTCATCGATCTATCTCGAAATTTACGAGATAACTTTGGATTCTGTGACCCCTTTCCACCAGGGTTGCCACTTCGCGGTAATACACGGAATTGCTTAATAAATAGTCAAAAGTGGGATTGAAATACGCATTTATGATCAAAGATATTATCCTAAAACATCGATTTGGACTAAAGAGGGTACGTGAGTGAGTTTCTGGTATAAATTAAAGAAGAATTTATTTCATTTAACATTACTGCCAGGCTCAAGTGGGACTGGGCCGGCCACGTCTGTCGCATGCATCCAGATAGGTGGGCTAATGTAGCCACCAAGTGGGTGCCACATGATGGGCGACGCAGACGGGGCAGGCCCAGACGGAGATGGCGGGATGATCTGGATGCATTTGCCAAGAATTGGGAGGAAGAAGCGCTCAATAGGGAGACCTGGAAAACATGGGGAGAGGCCTTTGCCCAGCAGTGGGACAGCCAATAGGCTATAAAGTTAAGTTTTAGTTAACATTAGTATGAAACTGAAGTGGGACTGGGCCGGGCATGTCTACCGTATGCATCCGGACGAAAATAAGTACGCAGTGGACCCCACAAGATGGCTACCGGAACAGACAGACCAAAAAGAAGATGGCGGGACGACCTGGACGCATTTTCCTTAACATGGCGGGAACAAGCTAACAATGGGGCCGAATGGAGGAAAAGAGGGAAGGCCTTTGCCCAGCAGTGGGACACTCAAATTGGCTAGAGAAGAAAAAAACAGTACAGTTTTAGTTTATAAGATTGATTTTTGACTGTGTCGGCCGATGAAACAGCCCCCTACGTTATCCAGGAATGTGAAGGTGTAGCTGCACAACGGACTCAAATCCTGAACGCACCGTGGTCACTCCGCGAAACCTTAGTTGTACCTATTACTAATTTCTGTTTCTTTTTATTTGTTGTTTTTATTTCGTGTAACTTATTTTTCCGGCGATAATAAATGTTTATTCTATAGCAGTGATATATATAATTATATATTATATGTATGTATATTTTTATGTATGTATATTTATATATTATTTAAGTATGTGTATTTATATTGAATAGTTGTTTTGGAATCTTTTTTTTCTCATTGTAATAGTTTATGCACCACCTACTTTTCAGCTTTATATTTCATTTCTCCACTACCCAAAGGTTGTCTGGAAGAGATCGCTCTTTAGCGATAAGACCGCCTGTTGTTCTGCCTCTGTCTCCCTGTATCTTTGTTTTTTGTTTTTTATGTGCTATTTTATTATGTGAGGTGTGCAATAAAGAGTATTTGTGTTGTCTTGTATAGTCTTTTTATTTATTTTATTTTTACTCTTCTTTCTCGTTTTCGAATCTTAAATACTTATTGTCAAGTCATACACGCATATAAAGTTTTTATCTATAAATATAATAAATAAACATCAAAGCAACGGACAAATTAATTAAATCCGCGGTGGGTCTCGCTGCTACCTTCAATAAAATTGATGACGAAATTCCATTCGTGACAGCCCTACATTTAACCCTGTCACCGTCCGCCCAACATATATTATCCGTTGCCATGGCAACGTCTCCTGGGGACGCGGATTTTACGCCGATTGGATTGTCCTGCGTAACTCGAAACCAAACGTGATTTCACGTCGGCTGACGGGGTTTTTTTCAGGGGTATAAGTGGGGGCGTGTGTAATTTTGCTCGTGTGTCGCTGCTATAGTTGCTATAGGGTACTCTGTAACTATAACCGAACGACAAATTTATATTAGAAGGATTGTTTCCATGTAAAAAGATTTTTTCCATACAAAAAGCGTTTTCCACCTCTTGATTTATTTATTTATTTTAGAACCACATTACATCTATCATTACAGCTAGGTAACCAATGCGATAGTGTAGCACAATCTTACATATTAGGTTATACAATTTATACAATATAACATAATACAAACATAGTCCCCTAATACCGCCCGCCCCGACGACCGCTTTAGCCTAGTTGGTAGTGCACCTGCCTGTGAAGCTGACGGTCCTGGGTTCGAATCCCGGTCAGGGCAAATATTTGTGTGATGAGCATGAATATTTGTTTCTGAGTCTTGGATGTTTTCTATGTATTTAAGTATTTATATCTATTAAATATATCGTCGTCTAGTACCCATAACACAAGCCTTCTTGAGCTTACTGTGGGGCTAGTTCGATTTGTGTAAGATTGTCCTCTAATATTTATTTATTTTATTTATTTTATTTATACCTTACTGTGGGGCTAGTTCGATTTGTGTAAGATTGTCCTCTAATATTTATTTATTTATTTATACCTATTAAATATATCGTGGTCTAGTAACCATAACACAAGCCTTCTTGAGCTTACTGTGGGGCTAGTTCGATTTGTGTAAGATTGTCCGCTAATATTTATTGTTTCCATATAAAAAGATTTTTTCCATACAAAAAGCGGCAAGCTTTTCCACCTCTTAATCAAATATTTTATTTATTTTATTTAAACTAGCGACCCGCCCCGGCTTCGCACGGGTGCACTATTTAATGGATGTTATTATACATATATAAACCTTCCTTTTCAATTACTCTATCTTTTAAAAAAAACCGCATCAAAATTCGTTGCGTAGTTTTAAAGATATTAGCATACATAGGGATATAGGGACAGAGAAAGCGACTTTGTTTTATACTATGTAGTGATACTACGTTTTGATTTTTTTGGTTGTATAAAAGTGAAAATATGGACCCTTAAATATTCGTTTTTTCATCTCGAATTATTTAGTTCGGTTAGATTAACTACTAAGGCTCGGTTTTATAAAGATCCGTTAGACCTTATGTTGGTTTGTTATGTCAAAAATGTACTGAGTTACTGAAATTTGATCTGACATTTGGTCTAACGGATCTTTATAAAATCCGACCTTAGTCTCAACTCAACCTCATTTTATGATTGCTTACATTAAATCCTAAATAATAAACCTCGTTTGATGTCACAAACACATGTTCCTTAGTTTACGTGATCCAAACAAAAAAGCCGTTTTACCTCGATCGTCATAAAATGGTATGCGTCCCATGATTTGCATTACGTTTTAATGTTAATCTTATGGCCCAGGTTTTAAGAGTCGTAATAAAACGGGCCCATGTCCTCTCGAGCCTCGGGCAGACTTATATTAAAACTCTTTACAAGCTCAATTCTAGAAAGACTTAAGTATGTGGTGCATACTACTAAGATACGCCTTTTTGTGTAAAGACGCAGTTTTATTAATCCTGCATACCTTTTTTAAAGGTTTTTTAAGGAAATGATTGCACATGCTTAATATAAATTAGATGTAAGTAATATAAATTTCCGAGAGAGAAATTGTCATCGTATATTTAATTAAAGCGGCAATTACACTTCGTCGTTCGCTGCATGCTGCATGCGGCGACCGCAAAAGTGTAAAGAACACGTTAGTCGGCCGCATTCGGCGATCGACAGCTGCCAACGCTTATAGGTAGGCGGACAGACTAATGTAAAGACGACGTTTGTTGGCCTAAGTAGTTTAAAATGAATTCGGCGACCGCATTAGGCGAACGACGAAGTGTAAAGAACACGTTAGTCGGCCGCATTCGGCGATCGACAGCTGCCAATGCCTATAGGTAGGCGGACAGACTAATGTAAAGACGACGTTTGTTGGTCTAAGTATTTTAAA
This sequence comes from Epiblema foenella, assembly GCA_963556455.1. Lineage (NCBI taxonomy): Eukaryota > Metazoa > Arthropoda > Insecta > Lepidoptera > Tortricidae > Epiblema > Epiblema foenella. The sequence goes on from OY747112.1 coordinate 18,458,211, forward strand.
ATGAACTCGGCGACCGCATTAGGTGAACGACGAAGTGTAATTGCCGCTATATAGAGTTCCCTTTGACGTTCAATTAATGTCTCCATGCTGCTGGCTCCGATGTATGTATGTGGGGTAGTCAGAGATGTAGATGTGGTTGTTGTTGTTCACGTAGATGTCATGGTGTTGTTGCTCAATCCATAGGTCGCTGGTTCAGATCCGGTTCGAAGGACCAATGTCACGGGCTGTGTTGCCCGTGGGATGAATGTAGTTTTTAGTCAAAGTAAGAGAGGTGTTCCGTTGAATGAGTTTATTAACACACTAAATAATAGTCACAAACATACGTTATATAAACTGTAAAATCATACGTAGGTATGCAAACAACGTAAGTAATATGATGATGCTATATAGACCTAAAAGCTGCAATGTACAGCTCGCTTGTACAGTTACATTATAACTTTATTTTCTGTTTCATTTACAAGCCTTACCTTTGCCTATTGTTTCAAGCACTCAAAATCGCTTTAATTATTGACCCCGTCCTTTCTCATCACTTTCGGGAGTCCGGAAACTACCGTCGCATTCGGGAACCGTGATATTATTATGCTAAGGTAAGTCGCGTTTATGAATAGGGCGTTGTGTTTTGGGGAACTTGAAACGGCATTCGGATGCCTTTAAATGAGAGATAGGGTTATATTTAAGGTTAATTTCGTAGAAGGTTTTTAACATTAACTCCATATTCATAATACACAATAGAGAATATGCATAATTTCGTGATGCCATTCTAACCAGTTTTTAGAGAGGAACAAATGTGTATATGGAAGAAATCTATTTTTGTCTTTTGTGTTGTTCAAAAGACAAAAATGGATTTCAAAATACAGCATAAAATCTGAGCGCTTAACACGCCTTCAAAAATCCCATACTAATTGAGCATAGCATGTGACGTCATATAATAGTAATTTACTGTTTTGGTCGTGAAATATTGCGTTTAGGTACATTAATAATTGTAAACTCGAAATTATTATTAGGCACATTAATAATTGTAAACTCGAAATTATTGTTCCTTCTTGAACTGTAAATTAATATTTTGACATGAAAAATGTATTACTTATTATAGTCAGACTTTCTTAAATTGTAAATTAATATTTTGACATGTAAAAGTGCCCTTGTGGCCTATTTGCAGAATAAATGTTTGATTTTGATTTTGATTATTATCATACAATTTTTTTGTTTTTTAAATAACTATGGATTCCTTGTGTTCCGAAATAAAGAATTTATTATTATTATTATTATTATTATTATTAAATCATATGAATCCTGGTGGTGGTTTTCAATTTACTTTTAGTCGATAAAAAAAATTACATCATTTTTGGTAACTTTCAAGTGTCATATCTTTTTAAGATTTTGAGCATATTTATTAATACACTTTTTTGTCATTATATGATGGTTTTCTACCATATTTATTAATTTATTGATTTTTGTCATTATTCATGGTTTTCTGTTTATAAAGTGATATCTTATTATTATTAATTCCGCATGCATATTCTCTATTGAAACCGATAAAAATATGTAACTGGAAGTCAAAAACGCCCATTAATCGAATGTCCTATTTCACTTAACATTATTTAGTTGACATTTGCTTGGTATTTTCTACACGCGGTTTCTTTCATTTCTCCTTAGGCTCGGTTTTATAAAGATCCGTTAGACCTTTTGTCGGTTTGTTATGTCAAAAAATGTACTGAGTTACTGAAAGATCTGACATTTGGTCTAATCTTTATAAAACCCGGCATTAGAGACACGACAAACCTGGAGTTGAGTGCTCGCGTCAAATGCCATTTCTTTTCCAATTCTATAACTTTATTTTAAACACATCGCTAAATCGTCTATGTTGTTCTAATGTTTCATTTATATTCTTCACTGGTTTTGGAAAGTAGCAATTTAATGCAATATTTTTTATACAAACGCCTTAAGGGAGGCGTACAGCGACATCTACCAGAAGACTCATGCTTCATTAACGGCACTAACGTCTCAAATCATATTGAGAAATACAAATACTGCTTAATACGAAGGAACGGTTGATGAATTTGGAACTGGGTAGCGATTGCACTTATAGCTTAATTGGCTAGAGCGACTGGCCACGAGTGCCGGGAGGTCGCAGGTTCGAATCCTGCTCGGTGCCTAAATTTTTCAATTTTTCCTTCATTCTAAATTTAATGCAATATTTTATCCACCACTGGTAAAATTTATAAAACAAATTAACACAACACATTTTTTAAATAAAACTATAGTCAATTTTAGACAAAATTATATTGATTTAAATATTATTAAAACATCGTATTACCTACCTATATTAAAACTCATATTTGTAGCAACAATATTCAGTAAAAAACACTAAAACTATTAAAAAAATTTTTTTTTTCAATAACTTAATGGTGGATGTTTTCGACTGGGTGCGGGAAAATTCCATTAAATAGCTTTTCACGAAACGGGCCTTAATCACGCCGTTACTCACTTCCCAAATTATGTTCTGAATTTAAAAAGTATTTTTTAAATTGCAATCTGAAAGGCAACTCAACGGCCAGCATTTGTTTTAGCAATTAACTTTTTTATTGCGATACTTTGTATATTTGTGGCCTACTTTATGTTCTACCATCCATTATTTTTAATAGCATTTTGCAATTCAAATATATAAATAAGTACTTTGTTATTAGTAGTTAGTTAGTTATTTTGTGCCAGACCTGGCCATAAAGTGGCAATTACCCGCTTTTTTGCCGAAGATAAATATAATAGTTATTTTGTCACAGGTCTCAATAGATTAAGATTTTTTTTCCACACGTCAGTTGAAATTAAATATTATAATAGCAATGTCATATAACGAGATACTTTTCTCATAGCAACGAAAGTAATTAATAAATTTACACTAACGTGAGACATATTTACACTTAATAAGAGAACAACGGTTGAAACTCACTTGGAAAGCCTTGATAACACTCAAGGACTCCAAACAAACCCGAAACATGTCGCAAATAGTGACTTTCCAAGTGCGTTTCAACCGTTGTTCTCTTATTAAAATAATCAATTTCTTAGTTTTGATGTTTTTTGTGCTCTTCTTCATTATTCATTTCCTGCACCGCGTTGTTCTAAAATCCTCGTCGCCAATATTATATCTTAAGTTAAAGACACTGGATTTATACTTATTTTATTGGACCGCAATTTAGTATGGTAACCAAAGCACAAGAAGAGAGATCCATTCTACGCAGATACTACACTTACCTATGGCAGAAAAATAAAGAAAGCCTCAGATCTCATATTTATAGCCCTTGCCTTCGGCTCGGGCGTCAAACACCTGCGATCTGAGACATTCTTTGTTTTTAACTTTTCCTGTTTGAAAAATAGGAGCGTGGGCGCAGCCACGCACACATGCATATATAACAGGTTTACATTTGAAAAAAGTGCTCAAAAGAAATAATCGAAATAAACACCATGGTTCGCAATAAAGGTAAGTAACAAAATGGAAGCGGACTTTTCCTTGCAAAGAATATTAGTATTTATTGCACTGTCGGAACTTTCCTTTTTCCGTGTTAACGATTGGGAAAATTAAAAGAAGTCATTTTAGAACTTCGACAATTTGTTCTTCTTTGCAGGAGTAACTCTTAATGTTATATTTTATTTCTGGGGCGTGTTGGACATAAAAAAAATATTTGTGTTTAAAATGTAGTCAACCGGGGTTACTTTCAAATTGAGGGGCGACTTTAAAAATCCAGGTGTTATTGCCGTGTTTTACTTTTTTATGTTTTAGTTTGTGTGATGAACACGAATATTTGTTCCTGAGTTGGATGTTTTCTATGTATTTAAGTATCTGTTTATCTATATAAGTATGTATATCGTCGCTTAGTACCCATAGTACAAGCTTTGCTTAGTTTGGGACTAGGTTGATTTGTGTAAGATTGTCCACAAATATTTATTTATTTATTTGCTTAAAAACTTCAGTAAAATATCTTGGTAAACCCAACTATTTACTATACTGAATCAAACTAGAAACAGTTCGTGATGATTACATAAGTGTTCTAAATCTATCAAAGTGCCCCGTTTTTTCTTAAAGTCACCCCAGTTTACGGTATTTAAGTAGCAAATAAGTGGACGTCATTTGAGGAGTTTATCTCATAATTTCCTAGGAAACGAGGGTGAATGGAAATAAAAGTAGGATAGGAGGCCAAAACACAATAGGGACCATCATCATCATCATCATCATCCTAGCATTATCCCGGTACAGTTGCATCCTAAAGGATGCCCGGGATCCGCTAATCCCAAGAGTTGGCGTAGGCACTAGTTTTTACGGAAGCGACTGCCATCAGACCTTCCAACCCGAGGGGAAACCAGACCTTATTGGAATTAGGCTTGTCGAGTGAGTGGGCAACTTGTTAGAATTTCAAGCTTACATGGTCATTTACATTAGAATTACGATTTGAATTCTCGCGTATTGATACTGTGAGTGTGGTGTGTCGTGACCGTAATCGAGTTTCAAGTGACAAGGCGGACGGTGGTAGTGACGGTGACACTGTGCGAAAAAAGCGAACCAGGAAGAGGGTAGATCGCTATGGTGTGCGGGTAGACCACAACTAAAACTCGCAGCACGTCAGTTAATCCTTGATAATGGCGCTTGCAACAGTGCCGAAATATCGGGAACTCAAAAATACAAATATACATGGTAAATATCCCGTTTCAAATCGTAATTCTAACTTGTTAGAAGTTCTCGAGCCGCCAGAAGGCCTTTAACTTGGCTTAACGACTGCTATCATAGACAGCAGCCGGGATCAACGGCTTAACGTGCCTTCCAAAGCACACAATAGGGATATTGACTCAAAATTTGACTACCATAATAATATGAGTAAAGGCCTCATCAAATGAAAATCATATTGTGAAATATTTTATTAAGGAATAAAGAGGCTATATTATTATTATTATAATAATATGAGTACTCCAAAAGAAACAAGGCAAAAAATATGCTAAACGTGGAAAATCCTATTCAAATACCTCAAAAAATAACGAAACTACAACCGTTTTCATATTGCTGGTTAGAGAGAGAAAGCGCGACAACTCAGTGACGTCATTGACCACGAGCGCCATCGCCATTTTGACGGCCGGTTTAGCCTAGTGGGTAGTGCACCTGCCTGTGAAGCTGACGGTCCTGGGTTCGAATCCCGGTCACGGCAAATATTTGTGTGATGAGCATGAATATTTGTTTCTGAGTCTTGGATGTTTTCTATGTATTTAAGTATTTATATCTATTAAATATATCGTCGTCTAGTACCCATAACACAGGCCTTCTTGAGCTTACTGTGGGGCTAGTTCGATTTGTGTAAGATTGTCCTCTAATATTTATTTATTTATTTATTTATTATTGTAACTGACGATCGTTCCAATATAAAGGTGCGGCGGAAAAGGGACAGAATATGCCCAAACTTAAAACTTTGAATACTTATAATTATGTAATTGGGTGGATCAACTATTGTTTGTTGCTTGTTACCATGGTTACGTCTCCTGAGTCACTCTTTAAAACTGATTTTGTAGGGTTTCAATCCACCAAACATGAGTTTTAGCGATAAGTATAAATTCATTTGGACATGGGTCTCCTGAGCATGCTTGAATTCCATATTATAGACATTCTTCTAAGAAACTCGGTTACTGTTGTCTCCTCGCTGACGGGACAGAATAATAACAGGAAAAAGTTGATTGACCCAATTGTTTATTCTTTTGAGTTATTTTTTTCGCCATTTGATTAAAAATTTGATCCCTTTTCCAGAAATCGTTGTTTTTAGGGTTCCGTAGTAAACAAGGAACCCTTATAGTTTCGCCATGTCCGTCCGTCCGTCCCCCGCTTCTCTCAGTAACTGTTAGTACTAGAAAGCTGTAATTTGGCATGAGTACATATCAATGACGCCGATAAAATGGTAGAATAAAATCATAAATTTTTTTTTTCAGGACCACCCCTACATGTAAAGTTTGTAAAGTGGTGGTGCAATTTTTTTTCTTCCAAACCCCATCGTGTGGAATATCGTTGGATATGTCTTTCAAAAATATTATAAGGTTTCTAAAAGCATTTTTTGATTCAAGAATCGGTTGGCGTGATATTAAGCTTTAAAGTGATAATTTTTGCTATGGTCAAGTGTCCACCCCTGCTAGCTAAACGGTGGCTACTAGGCATATGAAAAAAATCATGGTAGTAGTATACATGATGAATTGAAAAGGAAAACTATCACAGCTAAGTAGAGATTACCGTAAAGGGCAAAAATATGTATACAACACAACATCTCAAAAAAGTACATCATCAGTACTAAGATCAGTAAAAACCCTTCTACGGGTCCGTAATTCCGCATACGACCGGTGATGTGATGGACGGGCAACTACGGAACCCTCCACTGTGCGTGGCCCGACTCGCACTTGGCCGGGTTTTTTAATGTCAATATCCCTATTTAGGTCGCTTGTCAAGACGTAGCAGTATATTGATTGTTTCAAATATTAATAAAACAAACTTACCCACTCAAAGTAAACCATCCATCAACTATGTGTAACACGTAATTTCAAAATGATTAATTCACGCTGCCTTTGCCCGCAACCAGATAGTTACTCGCCCAAGGCCACGCCATATTAAATAGTAATAACATGGAATATAGTGGTCGCTTTGACTTAAGGGGATGCCTCCATTCGGTTAGCCACGCCCCCCAAAGAAACACACTTATGTCTTTCACGCAAGACAAAATACAGTGGAATCCGGATAAAGCGACAGTCAAGGACCGGTGATATTACGTCGCACTAACAGGACGTCGCACAAAACGGACTGATTTGCTTTGAAAATATTTGATATGAAATCTAATGTGTGGTGACTTCGAAGTCGTTAAAAGCGGTCAAATGTTATAAGCGGATTCTACTGTACAGTATAATCCGCTTATAACGACTTCGCTTATAACATTTGACCGATTTTAACGACTTCGAAATCACCACACATATTTTATACCATACATTTTCAAAGTAAATCCGTTTTGTGCGACGTTCTGTTAGTGCGACGTAATATCACCGGTCCCTTGAATGTCGCTTTATCAGGATTCCACTGTATAGTGATCTACACTTTGAATATGCATAATGCTTTTTTTTAACCTGACTGTGGCTTTATAGGCCGGGCCCAATAAAGCGATAGGAGTGCGCGGTTCATGATATTTATCATTATGGGCATTTTTGTCATTTGTAATTTTATTTTTGTTGACGGCTTTCACTCCTTGCTGAATTTGGCAAGAGGTATTTCGCCAATGTCGCCGTATACAAACATATCACACGAGAGGAGAATGATCATGTTAAAAAATTTGATTTTTGTGGAAGGATATGTCTGGGAACCTAAAACAAATAATAACACATATTAGGGACGGCACAGACAATACAGGACGTTTTTACAGTAAAAAAAAAGAGCGGGAAATGGGTGACACACGGTTAAGCATGCCAACATGGAGGAAAAAATGGAGAAGAAAAGAAATATAAGTTAAGAACCACAACCACAGTCTCACTGACAACACTGACAACATATGATTAAAATCATTGCCATTGTAAAAAATGACTTCCAATGAAATTCAGCAACATGGCCGACGGTCATATATATTCGGTCGGCTTTTACATTCAGAGGCACAAAATAGAAATTTAGAATGAAGGAAAAATTGAAAAATTTAGGCACCGAGCAGGATTCGAACCTGCGACCTCCCGGCACTCGCGGCCAGTCGCTCTAGCCAACTGAGCAAATTCATCAACCGTTCCTTCGTATTAATCAGTACCGCTGCTAATGTAAACTATTTTTATACAAACGCCTGGGACTGGGTGGCGATGTAGTTAGTAAAATGTAACGTTAGTTTCGAATTACCTTCTCCATCAGGTTTTATTTTGAAAAAAGAACGGCTCAGCTTCAATAAAGGCATAACCGTTACGAATCCTCTAGAAAAATACGTCTTTTCCTAAACACGCTATCTGGCTGGTACGAAGACGTCACCTAAGAGGCCTTTAAATGGAAAGAAAATATTTTTGTTATTTTTTCTTCGCCGGTCGCCGAGGCCCGGGTATGAAAAGCCACTTCATCTAGTAATAAAACCGGGGATGTTTTTACTTTTAGTATACTAGTGGCTGCACGCTAGTACTTAGGTTTTTATGAAGGCTTATAAGTTAGCACTGATATGAGTATGAATGCGAGGGTTTTATTGATATGATGAAACCACCCACTCACTTTGTGTAGTCTAATTCCAAAAAGGTTTTTCACTTATTCTTAAAAATGAAAAACGGTATTTTTTTAATGGGAATTATTCGGAATTAATACAGTTTAAAAGATATTTAAACGTTCAGGTTATTACTAAGAAGTTAAGCTTCACCATATCTATATTTCTTTTTCAAAATTGTTCGCTTACAGATTTCAGGGCCTTTCAAAGAATACAATTTTCTCCAACATGCAATGAAGTATAGACGTTATGTTCGTTATAACAGGCTGCAAAGTATCACATTTCGGGTGCGGCACAAGGAGCGGCGCATAATGATCCATTATTAATGGAATTTCATACAACTAGGCAGGCAAAGTGACCGTCTTTTGTTTCGGGGGCGCACTGCGCCGGCGCGCCCCAAAAACAAAACTCTGTGCCGGCCGCGCGCTGCCTCAGCGCTTATTTTTATTACTGAGTTCTTAGAATTTCATTTCGAGTTTTCTTATAATTTTCAAATTTCGGCAACGCGCATGCGATACCCCAGGAGTTGCACGCGTCCATAGGCTACGGTGACCGCTTACCATAAGGCAAGCCGTACGCTAGTTTGCCACCGACGTGGTATTAAAAAAAAAACATTGCATTTTTTGAGAAAAGTGCACAAGCCTCGGCGATTACAGAGGGATTGTCGGCCTCGTATCTCTCCTCGTTAACACTCGGCCATCTATAACTTCTCGGCCGGCAATCTCCTATTTTGGCCTCTGCAGTAATGTACTATTGTCGTGACTAACTACTCATCTATGAAAGGTCTGTGCCGAGCAGTGGCGTATCTTAGGCTGATGATGATGATGATGATGGACATTTCGGACATATCACAACATCATCTCCCGTCTATCATCTATGTTCAGTTATTATAATTTAAAAATAAAAAACCGGCCAAATGCGAGTCGGAATCGCGCACGAAGTTTTCCGTACCATTATCTATAAAAACGGCAAAAAAATCACGTTTGTTGTATTGGAGCCTCCTTTATTATTTATTTTATTCATATTTGTTTTTATAGCGGCAACAGAAATACATCATCGATGAAAATATCAACTGTCTAACTATCACGGTTCATGAGATACAGCCTGGTGAAAGATGGACAGACGGACGAATAGCGAAGTCTTAGTAACAGGGTCCCGTTTTACCCTTTGGGTACCGAATCCTAAAAAGGAGCGCTCGTGGCCCAAAGACGATCACTTTACCAGCCTAGGCCGACAATGTTGTATGAAATTATATTACGGGCCGCTCGTTGCACCGCACACGAAACGTGATACTTCGCAGCCTGTGCCTTTACCATGAGTACATGATCGTACTCGCTAGCGACTGCGTAAAAAATTGTATGTGCAAAAGTACAGCGCCTCTGGTGGTTACGCAATAGAACTAAGAATAAATAAATAATAAATAAATATTAGAGGACAATCTTACACAAATCGAACTAGGCCCACAGTAAGCTTAAGAAGGCTTGTGTTATGGGTACTAGACGACGATATATTTAATAGATATAAATACTTAAATACATAGAAAACATCCAAGACTCAGAAACAAATATTCATACTCATCACACAAATATTTGCCCTGATCGGGATTCGAACCCAGGACCGTCAGCTTTACAGGCAGGTGCACTACCCACTAGGCTAAACCGGTCGTCAAGAATCGGTATACTAAATCGTTTACGCAGTCGCTAGCGAGTACGGTCATGCACACTCATGGTAAAGGCACTGTTATAGTAATAACGAACATAACGTCAATACTTCATTGCATGTTTGAGAATAAGTCATCATCATCATCATCATCATTTCAGCCGAAAGACGTCCACTGCTGAACATAGGCCTCCCCCAAGACTCGCCATTTAGACCGGTCCTGTGCCGTTCGTTTCCACCGGATTCCCGCGACCTTCACCAGGTCATCACTCCACCTTGTCGGAGGCCTACCGACAGCTCGTCTTCTGGTGCGTGGACGCCACTCAAGCAGTTTCTGGCCCCATCGACCGTCAGTCCTGCGAGCAATGTGCCCTGCCCACTGCCACTTAAGTCTCGCAATTTTGAAGGCTATGTCGGTGACCCCAGTTCTGCTACGGATAGCTTCATTCCTAATTCTATCACGCAGAGAAACCCCGAGCATAGCTCTTTCCATTGCTCTTTGAGAATAAGTCATGGTTTTATAACTCCGACTGTCATTAACACCATTTTACTCAAGCAGACTGTCCCTTGATCTTTAAGTCTGACCTTATCTTTTTATGTAGGTCTTAAAGCTCCGACATTTTGTATCGCGATAAATTCGCTACACAAATTGAATGACAGCTTTTATTTCTAACGCAATAAAGATGGTATTAACAGCACATTTTGGGCGACGTAAAATGAATGCCAGTACTTACAGCTAAACAAATGTTTGTATTCACTTGAGGGTTTTCTTTTAAATTAAATCTAATTGTAAGACATGTTTACTGAAATAAATGCCATTTTGCTTCATTTTGCAAGTAGGCCGCAGTGGCACTCTAACATGTCAAAAATAACTAGCGTTTCTCAAAAGACCACCGCCGAGAAGAAACATAATCATCATCATCATTCTAGAGGTATCCCGGTACAATTGCATCCTAAAGGATGCCCGGGGTCCGCCACCTAATCCCAAGAGTTGGCGTAGGCACTAGTTTTTACGGAAGCGACTGCCATCTGACCTTCCAACCCGAGGGAAAACCAGGCCTTATTGGAATTAGGCTTGTCAAGTGGGCAACTTGACTGTTGGAAGTTCTCGAGCCGCCCGAAGGCCTCTAACTTGGCTTAACGACTGCTATCACAGACAGCAGCCGGGATCAACGGCTGCAGAGAAGAAACGCCGAAAAAAAATCGACATCAGATTTTTTTCCCAAAATATGTTTATTACAATAATAATTAACCTACTCAAGAAAATCTGAGTGGTAAACGACAAAAAATAAATAAAATAGAGAAAAAAAACAATAGGTATTTACAATGTGTAGTTCCACAAGAAAACATGTCGAATTAATTTAAGAAGAACCTCAGAAGAGTACGAAAAACGTAAGTATAATTATTACGTTCTTCTTTTATTTTGAGTGTATTAAAAGTGGATCGAATGGCACTATAAAAAATGTGTACACGGACTCCCATCGTTTTAAACACAAAACCACATTCAGATTCAAAAAAAAAGAAGAAGTTAACTAGCCAACTTAGTAGTTCCACAAAGGAACATGTCGAATCAATTTAAAAAGAACTTCAGTAGAGTTCGAAAAACATGTTTTTCTTTCCCTTGGCGTGTCTTAAAACTGATTCGAATGGCGCTATAACCGGCCCGGCCTATAAAGCCATAGTCAAGTTCAAAAAAAAAACCACCCTACGAAATTGCTCCTTCTCAAGACCTTTCAGGAAAACTTTGTTTCAAGCCTCTAGCTTTATCCGTTCTCAAAAAAAAGGGGTCGTTTTACGTTTCACTATTTACACCCTCTACCTGCAGTCTGTACAATATAAGAAACATTTCCAATGTTAAAAGAAGACCGAAGACCTCTGCTTCAGCTTCGACAAAAATGCTTTCTATTTCAATGCGAACAACACCTCTGATGGGCTTTGGTGATACTTATTTTATGCCGTACAAATTGAGACTAAGGGTCGGTTGCACCAACATACGATCACAGGCCGGTCATCATCAAATATGGCGCTGACAGCTGTCACCCCATAGAAACTTGTCAAATTTTCCATACAATCAGATTTATTCGTTTCAATTATTCATAATTTCAAAATTTTTCGTATTTTACAGGCGCACCTCAATCATTTTTAGGGTTCTTTTTATAGATATATTTTGATTTAAAAACTATATGAAATCAGTATAATGAGTGAGAAGGGGGGATTCCTCGTTCCTATAACTACCCGGCGCAAAGGTCCCTAGTATACTGGCGGAGTTCCCACGTTGTATGGCCAGGGATATTCTTTGCACCAGGTACTCACCAGAACGGGGATCGCCTCCCCGATCTCTTAAGCGACGAGCCAGGGTTGCAATAAACGCTTTAGCCTCGGCACACCAGGGCCCGCCAGTCTCTACGGCTATGGGGACGAACTCATATACTGGCTCCAAGTTGCTATACTTGGCGTGCTTGAGTTTGGCGGCGGGTTCAGCGGCGCCGGCAGCTGCACGCCTCGTGCTAGCTAGGTGAGAGGGAGCAAAGGTGCTGACGTATGTTGCGTCCCAGAGTAGGCTGCGACCTCTCACCCATGGAACCAGTGTGAGTCCGTCCGGTCTCTTGCCGTCAGTTCGGTTTAAGCCCTGGGGCTCCAAGACACATGGTATATTTGCCGAGACTAAGGCGCGTCGTACAGATTAACCAACTGTAACTAAGAGGTAGTTACAATATCGTAGACAGCTTAACTCGCGTTTGATACTTTGTCTCATTTTAAAATTATATGTCAGATATTATTTCATTTTATATGTACAATCAATTTTATTAATAAGTAATAATCTATATATTCTACAGGTTTACAAATTCGTCGTAGCTGTAGAATGTGTGCTCGAGAAGCCAACTTTTTAGCTTCCGTTTGAAGCATTGTACGGAAGGGGCCGACTTGACTATTTTATCGAACACCGCTTACGATTACAGACGGTTTGGTGCAACCCACCCTTAGGCTCGGTTTTATAAATATCCGTTAGACCTTATGTCGTTGTGTTATGTCAAAAATGTACTGAGTTACTGAAATTTGATCTAACGGATCTTTATAAAACCCGGCCTTAGTCTCTCCAAACTAACGATCGTCTATCATTGTACAAAGACGGCCCTCTCTGTCCAACATCGTTCTTTTAGAAATTTGATTCGGTGCTCAGCAAAAATATAAAATTTCCTTTGAACTCGTTTGGTATAATAATGATTTAAAAATGAGACATCTTTTACGTGTTTTTTTATGGTAAATGCACTTTGACGGTTGTTAATGCGTTGGCAATCCAATAATAAAGAGAGAAAGTGTTTTCTTAAGTGTTGACTTAAGTGGCAGTGGGCAGGGCACATTGCTCGCAGGACTGACGGTCGATGGGGCCAGAAACTGCTTGAGTGGCGTCCACGCACCGGAAGACGAGCTGTCGGTAGGCCTCCGACAAGGTGGAGTGATGACCTGGTGAAGGTCGCGGGAATCCGGTGGAAACGAACGGCACAGGACCGGTCTAAATGGCGAGCCTTGGGGGAGGCCTATGTTCAGCAGTGGACGTCTTTCGGCTGAAATGATGATGATGATGATGATGATGAAAGTGTTTTCACTTTACCTCTATTAGGTGTTTTCTTTTTATTTTCTAAGTAAAATACAGAATGTCGTCGGGTGAGAAGAAAAACTCACTATCAAATTCACTACTCTACGAAACCTCGTATCTCAATACTGAAACGATGCTGATATACGAGCTTTATTTAAGTAGGGATTGTTACTTAGGGACTTTTGCTTTTAACCCAACGATGTGTACTTAGACCAAAGCACTTGAGATTCGCCAAACTGCAAAGCAGTTTGTTGGCGATGCGCTTATCTAATTCATTAAAATTAGGAGAAACACGTACGCTACATATACTTTATCTCATGCATTAAATAAATACGTATTAAAAAAAAATCAAAATCTAACATTTAATCTGCAAATAGCCCACAAGGGCACTTTTACATGTCAAAATATTAATTAACAATTTAAGAAAGTCTGACTAAGAATATATTTTTCATATCAGAATATTAATTTACAATTCAAGAAAGAATAATAATTTCGAGATTACAAGTATAACAAAATTAATATCATACAGGGAAGATAAACTTGCAAAGTTATCTATTACGAATATTACAACATCAGCAAAGTTAGAGATGTATAAGGTCTTAGTCTGATTAAACAAAGAGTATAATGAATTCATATAATATCCCAGAGATGTAGGTACATGGTCTCTGAGCGTCCAAATACAATTAATAGTTACTATTAATTGTATTTTTTAATAGTTATTATTAGTTAGTTATTGTAACTTTCCTAGAGATGTACATGGTCTCAGAGCGTCAAAATTAAGACTAATAATATATTCTTAGATATTATATGGTCTCTTAAGAGTGACCTTATACATCTCTAACTTTACTGATGTTGTAATATTTGTAATAGATAACTTTGCAAGTTTATCTTCACTGTATGACATTAATTTTGTTATAATTGTAAACTCGAAATTATTATTCTTTCTTGAACTGTAAATTAATATTTTGACATGAAAAATGTATTACTTATTATAGTCAGACTTTCTTAAATTATAAATTAATATTTTGACATGTAAAAGTGCCCTTGTGGCCTATTTGCAGAATAAATGTTTGATTTTGATTTCTGATTTTGATGATGTCTTTCGTCAATCCCCTATAAAAAGACACTAGTATTAACGTAGTCACTATGTCCTTGCAAGCATGAACAGACCGTTATTATGTTACAATTTACGGTCAATATCAAGGACATGTTTACAATGCATCTTGTTCCATTGTAATAAGGCGAAATGCATACACGTCAACTAGTGAAGTGTGTTGTCTCTTTTCTGCATATTTTAATTGTCTAATCCAAAAAAAGTAAGAGAAGTTAAGAGAGGTAGGGCACAGCAAAATGTCGTCTTGCTCGAATTTGGAGCAGCCCAACTGGGGAAGTACCTCCACTTTCACAGCCATAATAACATTATCAACTATACATGTACGTAGTGTTGTGTTCCTGGAGGTGAGCAAGGTTGCCAGAGCTCTCGAGGATGCACTGTGTTGAGAGCGAAGGGACCTTTTGTCCCTTCTGCTGTCAACACAGTGAATTCTCAAATTTCATGAAGGATCGGCAACGCGTACGTGACTTGGAGTTGCGGGCGTCTATAGGCTGCGGTGGCCGCTTACCATCAGGTGGACCGTACGCTTGTTTGACACTGGCGTTGTATAAAAAAAACACGTTAAATTGTTGGAATTTCATGAGTATGTAGCGGTTAACGTTTTACCATTCCCACATCGATAGCTCTAAAATAATGCCGAAATGCACACTTCCATCAAATGTAAATTGCGGGACAATTCCGTATAATGTGGGAGCTAAAGGTCATTATTGAAACCGTATCGGCCCCACGTAACGAAGTTACCCTTTGGTTAATTAGTGTGTTATTGTATTCAGCATCAGTATTCATCCAATATCGTAGGCCGGTCGGAAACAGAACTTACAATACAATCGATAATCATTCATCTAAATATATAAAAGAAGAAAATGACTGACTGACTGCATCAACGCGCATTAGAATTACGATTTGAACCGGGATATCTACCATGTATATTTGTAATTGTGAGTTCCCGATATTTCGGCACTGGCAGTTAATCCTTGATAATGACGCTTGCAACAGTGCCGAAACATCGGGAACTCACAAATACGAATATACATGGTAGATATCCCGGTTCAAATCGTAATTCTAATGTGCGTTAATGTGTCAGTCAGTCAGTCATTTTCTTCTTTTATATATTTAGATGAATGATTGTCGATTGTATTGTAAGTTCTGTTTCCGACCGGCCTACGATATCGATTCAAATCGTAATTCTAATGTAAATGACCATGTGAGCTTGAAATCTTACATCAACGCACAGCCCAAACCGCTGGGTCTAGAGATTCCTTTGACATGTAGGTTCTTTATAAGGTCTAGGGGTGCATCTGATGGTAAGCGGCCACCGCAGCCTATAGACGCCCGCAACTCCAAAGGAGTCACGTACGCGTTGCGCGGACCCTTTATGAAATTAGTAGCCACGCTACTCTCCAACCGCGCACTCCTATCGCTTTATTGGGCCCGGCTTATAAAGCCACAGTCAGGTTCAAAAAATACAGACGGACGGACAGACGTGGCGAAGCTATAATGGTTCCGTTTTCGCCATTTTGGCTACGGAACCCTAAAAATGTCCAAAGTGAACGCTCCGCTAAAACAAGCTACATAAGCTTCTGGTGGGGCTAATGGTGTAGCTGCATAAAATGTTAATAAAATTATACAAGCATTTGGATACTGGCCTAATGACCCCGCCCGCCAACCCCAAAATTAATGCTTTTTACACAAGGGCACAAGGGCTGGTTAAACCATGTCGACATTCAAAACATAGCCTTATATACGAGAATCGCGTGCGAGTTTCACTACATTGCGCGGTTCTATAGATTAATTGAACTCATTATTGTTACGTAACGCGCAATGTAATGAACATCGAATACGAATCTCGTATGTTTGTCGATAAGGTTTAAGGTCCCGTTTCCACAGTTCAGGGGTCAGATGGAGTTATAGCATGGCTATGATTTTAGGGACGTCTAGGAATGTCTCCGTTTTAGCTTAGGAAAAAAAATGTTGAATCGGTATTTCTTACGTCCGACTGTTTTACACATTTCATTTCTCAATCGATCCTCGTGAAATGTTTTTTTTTGTTGATTCGACTTTAAGAAATTTTTTGGAGCTCGAAGACGTAAAATATGTTTTCCGTTGCATAATAACTATTCAGTTATTTTATTGCCAGGTCTACAGCTCACTGAGCCACCAAAATAGAATAATAAAACAATAAAATTGCACTTCTCAAAAATGCAATGAAATATTGATGTAAAGTTCGTTATAACAGGCTGCGAAGTATCACTTTTCGGGTGCGGCGCAACGAGCGGTTTATAATGGAATTTCATACAACATTGAAGGCCTAGGCCGGCAAAGTAAATAAAATAAATAAATAAATATTTTTGGACAATCATACACAAATCAACCTAGTTCCAAACTAAGCAAAGCTTGTACTATGGGTACCAAGTGAAGATATACATACTTATATAGATAAATAGATAGATACTTAAATACATAGAAAACATCCAAGACTCAGGAACAAATATTCGTGTTCATCACACAAATACCTGCCCTGACCGGGATTCGAACCCGGGACCTCCAGCTTCGAAGGCAGGGTAACTTCCAACTAGGCTAAAAGTGATCGTGTTTTGTTTCGAAGGCGCCGGCGCGCCCCGTAAACAAAACACCGCGCCGGCCGCCCGCTGCCGCAGCGCGTTTTTTTATTACTTAGAAATTCATTTCGAGTTTTCTTATAATTTTCAAATTTTATTTAAGTTTTTGAGAAAAGCATAAAGCCTCGTCGCGAACAGGGACTGTCGGTCTAACGAGGCCATCTATACAGGTTGTAACAAAACTACAATACAATACAAATTAATACTCTTTATTGCACACCTCAATCAAAAACTAGTGAGGATCCGTTTAAGGGCATATTCGGTATCGTAATTTTTTAAATATACAACGCCGGTGGCAAACAAGCGTACGGTCCACCTGATGTTAAGCGGCCACCGGAGTCTATAGACGCCCGCAACTCCAAACGAATCACGTGCGCGTTACCGACCCTTTATATGATTTGAGGATGCACTGTGTTGACAGTTGTTTTTCTATGGGGCAGGTCGTCCAAGTCAGCAACTGTCCATACAAAGGCCCAAACTGTCCATACAGAGCCAGGTTTAAAATGACGAGCGGACGCTACAGCTAACTTAGAGATCCAGATTGGATATGCGTGACTACAATGGTTTCTAAACGACTGCCCAAAAATACTACACGACACGATTACTTTTCTACACGACACGATTATCTAGGGCACCTGGTTCTGATGCGCCATTAAGTAATAATGCTTGTTGGAGGGAGGGGGCTGAAGTGGCAGTGGGCAGGTCACATATTGTCGCAGAACCGATGGCCGTTGGGGCAGACTGGTTCTTGAGTGGAGACCGCGTGTCGGCAAACGTAGTGTAGGACGCCCTGTAACTAGGTGGGGCGATGATATTCGAAAGGCAGTGGGCAGGGATTGGAGGAGAAGAGCTGAAGACCGAGCTCAGTGGCGTGCCGTGGGAGAGGCCTATGTCCAGCAGTGGACTGACACAGGCTGATGATGATGATGATGATGATGATGATGATGAGAGAGAGGTTTACCCCCGTATTCATAAACGTCTATCAAACCTATATTAGTTAACTAGCTACTAAAGTTCGTTTGGCCTTATCTGTCACTTTGACACACGTGCTTGTGAGACAGTGACAACAGACATTTTAGTTAGCAGAGGTTTGTTAAGTTTTTGAATGCGTCCATAAAAACTATCTTCTACTTTTTCCTTATACCGAATATGTCCTTAAACGGATCTTCACTGTATATACGAGGGTGATAATCCCTATTACGCTGCCTCTGCAATTGCACACCTCAAAGAGAAAGCAGTACCGAACATTAGACTCAAAGCAGAGGTAAATAACAGGGCAACTACTGTATAATACAATACAATAAATAAATAAATATTAGAGGACAATCTTACACAAATCGAACTAGCCCCACAGTAAGCTCAAAAAGGCTTGTGTTATGGGTACTAGACGACGATATATATATTTAATAGATATAAATACTTAAATACATAGAAAACATCCATGACTCAGGAACAAATATTTGTGTTCATCACACAAATAAATGCCCTGACCGGGATTCAAACCCGGGACTTCCAGCTTCGAAGGCAGGGACACTACCAACTAGGCTAAAGCGGTCGTCAACAAAACTAGTGAGAATCCGTTTAAGGGCATATTCGGTATCGTATTATGATTAGGAAAAAGTAGAAGACATTTTTTTGACGCGAAAAAAATTTTTTTTTCTATGGTCCTGGTCGTTCAAGTCACCCAACTGTCCATACAAAGGCCAAAAATTTATTGCGTCAATAAAAATTTTCTTCTCAAAACACGATACCGAATATGTCCTTAAACGTATCCTCACTGTTACACCCTGTAGATACGAGGGCGATGATCCCTATTACGCGGTCTCTGCAATTGCACACCTCAAAGAAAACGCAGTACCGAAT
Organism: Epiblema foenella; assembly: GCA_963556455.1. Lineage (NCBI taxonomy): Eukaryota > Metazoa > Arthropoda > Insecta > Lepidoptera > Tortricidae > Epiblema > Epiblema foenella. Next base: position 18,477,288 of record OY747112.1, read on the forward strand.
ATTAGACTCAAAGCAGAGGTAAACAACAGGGCAACTACTGTATAATACAATACAATAAATAAATAAATATTAGAGGACAATCTTACACAAATCGAACTAGCCCCACAGTAAGCTCAAAAAGGCTTGTGTTATGGGTACTAGACGACGATATATATATTTAATAGATATAAATACTTAAATACATAGAAAACATCCATGACTCAGGAACAAATATTTGTGTTCATCACACAAATAAATGCCCTGACCGGGATTCAAACCCGGGACTTCCAGCTTCGAAGGCAGGGACACTACCAACTAGGCTAAAGCGGTCGTCAACAAAACTAGTGAGAATCCGTTTAAGGGCATATTCGGTATCGTATTATGATTAGGAAAAAGTAGAAGACATTTTTTTGACGCGAAAAAAATTTTTTTTTCTATGGTCCTGGTCGTTCAAGTCACCCAACTGTCCATACAAAGGCCAAAAATTTATTGCGTCAATAAAAATTTTCTTCTCAAAACACGATACCGAATATGTCCTTAAACGTATCCTCACTGTTACACCCTGTAGATACGAGGGCGATGATCCCTATTACGCGGTCTCTGCAATTGCACACCTCAAAGAAAACGCAGTACCGAATATTAGACTCAAAGCAGAGGTAAACAACAGGGCAACTACTGTATAATACAATACAATAAATAAATAAATATTAGAGGACAATCTTACACAAATCGAACTAGCCCCACAGTAAGCTCAAAAAGGCTTGTGTTATGGGTACTAGACGACGATATATATATTTAATAGATATAAATACTTAAATACATAGAAAACATCCAAGACTCAGAAACAAATATTCATGCTCATCACACAAATATTTGCCCTGACCGGGATTCGAACCCAGGACCGTCAACTTCACAGGCAGGTGCACTACCCAGTAGGCTAAACCGGTCGTCAATACAATACAAATACTCTTTATTGCACACCCCAATCAAAGGATACAGTACAGTACAAAAACACAATGAGAAGAGGCAAACAAGAGGCGGTCTTATCGCTAAAGAGCGATTTCTTCCAGACAACCTTAGGGTAGTGGAAATCTAATCAGAACGATTCATAGCTTATAAATACTATAAGCTTCTGATATTAATTTCATCGCTCTGTCCATACTGAAACGATTCATTTCTTAAACGTTATTCCATCATATTACATAACATTATACTTGCCAAACGCGAATTCTGTGCCAAAGTATAATTTTACTGCAGTTTTATGATAACCACACAAATGTGGTTTCACAAGCTTCTTAAATATGAAAGGATGTAACCGTTTTCAAATTCGAATTCAAATTGTATTTATTTACATATAACAGTGATCCAGTGATCAAGTGATTATTTTTCGGGAAAACATTATTATTGGTATATTAATGTTTAAATTAATATTTACCTACTCGCTATGTCTAAAATTGAAATGCGAAATATTTCCAACTCCATAATAATAACAAATTAGTGTACCAAAATAGGATTTAGAAATAGTACCTGAACCTAATAAAAGGAATTTATAGGTAAAAATACTTAAATACTAACCCCCGTATTCATAAACGTCTATCAAACCTATATTAGTTAACTAGTCGCTAAAGTTCGTTTGTCCTTATCTGTCACTTTGACATAATAATATGTGCTTGTGAGACAGTGACAACAGACATTTTAGTTAGCAGAGGTTTGTTAAGTTTTATGAATACGGGGGTAAGTTATTGCTGTAAAAGGTGAGTAACACAATGGCAAAAACCATTTTCATACAAATGGTGAGACATCCAAGGACCACTGAGTTACTCGATTTATGGATATTAGCTGTGGTTCGTTAATTACCAAAACTGTCGGAAGTGACACTGCAATTAAACATCTTTCAAGATAACAATAGAAAAATATGAAGTGAGGGCCAAGTATTCCAAAATGTGCATAAAAAAAGTGTCTGAAAATTATGTACATGAAAAGGTAGAATGGCCTAATTCTAAGCGAAATATTGAATAAGTTTAAACAAAATTTGTTTACAGCAACGCTGTAAACTAAACATACTAAAGGTAAGTCCACTGAAAACCTTATATTGCCTTAGTTGTGTCCTCTTTGAAGCGTACAGCAATATTATGTACTTTAAAACATGGCAGGAACGGCATTTATTAAAACAAAAGCGAGGGTTTTTTTTTAATTTAATGTAAACTTTAATAAGCCGTGAACCGTTACAAACAGACAGAGGCAAGTCAGACAAAAAAAAACTGAAACTTTTTTAATCACACCAAACGAGTTCCATTACAGCCCGAGGGGGTGAAACACGCCTTTATGAACCAGAACAATGTTTAATTTAACACGTTTTAGCTAGCTACAGAATGTAGCACGGGCTTAATTTAGACAGAAATGCAAGTCAAATATTTGATGTCTTGGTAATTAGAGCGGCGAGGGAGAACGTTCAAGGTAGGGTATTTTTTTTATGGTGGCAGTATTACCAGGTCGTAAACGGCCCAGTACGGCCCAGTGTATATTTTCAACTACTTACGACGAGCGATAATAAAGAAAGCCTCAGATCATATATTTAGCGCCCTTGCCTACGGCTCGGGAGCCAAATACCTGTGGTCTGAGACACTTTCAATCTGTCAAATGTCCAAATTTTGTACTTACCACGAGCGGTAATAAAGAAAGCCTCAGATCATATATTTAGCGCCCTTGCATTCGGCTCGGTCAAATACCTGTGATCTGAGACTTTCATTGTTTTACCGCCCATGTTAAGCGATCGATTCACTTGATCCAGTGAAAACATGACTCGTTATTAATTCACGGTAAGTGATATTGCTCCGCCATCTTCACGCCGACTTTCAATCTGTCAGTTATCAAAATTTTATACTTACCACGAGCGGTAATAATGAAAGCCTCAGATCATATATTTAGCGCCCTTGCCTTCGGCTCGGTCAAATACCTGTGATCTGAGATTTTCTTTGTTTTACCGCCCATGTTAAGCGATCGATTCACTAGATCCAGTGAAAACATGACGCGGTATTAATTCACGGTAAGTGATATTGCTCCGCCATCTTTAAAACTTATTGTTTTAACGGAATGATTAATTGCCCATATCAGTTTTAATTAAACGGACGATTAAACCGTTAAAGCAACAGTTAATATAAATCTCGCTGCAAATTTATATTAATCTGTTCGTTTTATGATATTTTACTGTAATGTTCTGGGAGGGTAAAGCTTTTTCACTGGTGATGTGAAAATGGTGTAGATTTAAAATTAGCTAGATAATTAATATAAATATATACCTATCATGATTACTCCGTACCAATTTCACATTACATTTCACCATTGGAACATCTACAATTCATTTTCATTCCGACAGTCAGGCAATTTGAATGATTTTTAAGACTCTATTTTCATTGGGATAGAGTCCAAAAGTGCATTAAAATTCTTCGACCGTACATGAAAAGGCCAAATCGTGAAGCTAGAAGTATCACAATTAACTCGAAAGCAATACGCTCGAACACCGACCATTTCGTTCCACCCTTCCCCAAACGAAACAAATTACTGTTACCTGATTTCAATGCTTCCGTGTAACGAAACGAAATTTAGGATGCACACATCTAAAAACAGGTAAGTTCATTTTGTAAATTTCTTATAGTTTTATTTTATGTAGTTAAGTTTTGTTTTATTCATCACAACGGACACAATTTTGAATTTACTTATTTAATCTTCCGGCGTAGCTTGCGAATCAATAATGAAAACAATAGATGTACAATAACTATAAATTTACAATAGTATATATTAGTAATTTAACTGTCTACAGTATATATGTTCAACGTGCAATATAATATGGGTGAAGACTAAATTTTTAGCACATAATTAAGGCATTTCATTCGGCCAAATTTTTTGGCACATAGTTAAATCATTTAGTTTGCCTACATTTTAATTGATTCCGTTGTAATACGAAAGTAACTTCAATAAATTGTATGACAAATTTTCGCTTTTATATGCTTTAAATATGTGCCAAAAATTTGGTTGTCAGTTGTCACCCATATATAAAATATTTTTAAACCAAAACTGAGTAAATGGCAAACATATTCATATAGGCAATGTTTGACTAATTAAAGTAATATTATATTATTTATTTTCTTTAATTTTATTTTATATTGACATGTAACGTTTTATGAAATTAAATTGGTTACCTAATAGGGAATATATTCCAATAGTATTCCAACACAAAAAATCCGATAAAAAAAACAAAATTTCCTTACTTGTTTTTAACGTTGGACAGCCAACGTGGCGTGCGTTCAGTAATAAACATTCATTATACAGAGTGAAACTGAATAAAGGGCAACGTTAGTGTGAAAAGAAGTAAAAAGTGACTTGACAGACGGTGCGAAGGAAATGTAGCACACAAAAGTCACGATTCATAGCGACGATGCTTTCTGTACAAACGGTTTTTGTGTATATGCTTGGTTACAGAAAAATGCCATAATAGTTGTTTTATACAGCTTCCTATAACTAACCAAACCTTTTATACATAGATTCATGAATAAATGAAAATTTGGTTACGCAAGAACAAAGTATTTTTTTACATTTTAAGGTTTAAAATATGGTACCCAGTGAGTAGTTAAGCTTTATCAAAATGCCTTTAAAAGGTTTGTTAAAGAACAGAACTTTTAAAACGGTATAAGTTTATTATTAATTTTCCATGAAGCCTTATTATTTATTACTTAATTTAACTTAGTAAATTAGTCTTCAAAATAGCGGTTAACGTCAGAGGGGCTATTCTAGATTTTATTTAGAGATAAAAGACGGGGCACGCCGATTAAAACTGACAGAGGACGTTACAAATGTCCTTAAGAATTTTTTATGTCTAACACATTTTCATTTTGTTGAATTTTAATTTTATAGACAACTGATTACTCTAACTACCCTAACCATAACTAAAGACAGCTTTTTTTTATTTAATTCCGAAGGTTTTTGTTACTTCCGGTTGACTCAATTTGAAATATTGTAATAATGTTTAATATTACATGTATTTTACCCAAAATACTAATATATTAATAGTTCAAATTTTTCTTTCGAAATTTCATTATTTGCTTGGTTCGGATCCCTAAATGTGCGAAATCTGACACGCACTTAGTCGTTTTTTTAACCTGTCCTCTCCCGGCGAAAAAAATAAACAATAGAATTCTTTTGTTATGTGCCCGGAGATCTCCCCTACATTTTCTTATAGAAATTAAAATACATTTCTTATACAGGACGCTCCAGCAACGGTTACCCTAATCCTAACTTTTCAAGGACGTCGCAGCTTTCAATTTAACCGTTTAATTTCTTAAGAATATCATAAATTTAAAAGGCAGATTAAAGGATTCTAAACCGTTGTATCGCAGACGGTAACTGGCTGCGGTAAGCGAAGCAATTAACTTTCTAATTAATGTGCAAAACCGTGCAATGTAAACCTGCTCTGTGAAATACATTTAGTTTGTAAGTGTTTGGTGCAAAGCTGCAATGTGAACAAAACTAATGTGTACATACTTAAAAGTTAATATATATAGCCTCTTAAATATTTGTAGTAAAATATAACGTGATATTACCTACATAAAAACCCTTACAGTTTCGTCATATGTGTTCATTCGTCCGTATGTCACAGCTGATTTACTCGGAGCCTATAAGTACTATAATTATGAAATTTGGTAGGAAGTTGTATTCTAAGCCGCTATATAAAAGTGGTGTGAAGTTCCAAAAAAAGATTAGGGGACACTTAATACGTAGTCGTGTGGGGTATCCATTATCCATGGATAAACTTTTAAAGATGATAATGAAGGTTTCTAAAAAACTTTTCCATTTAAGTTACAAATTAAAATTTGTACACTGTGGGAATTGTAAGTATATTCCAAGTCCTTCTATGAGCTCCATGCCGTGGAATGTATTAATACTCTTTCTTACACAACACAAGTCAATCAATAAAACTAAGACAGAATATAAAGTTTTAAAACTAGAAGCTAACGACAGGCCTTAGCGCTATTTATTTATTTATTTATTTACGGAGATAACACAGAAACAATCATACAATGTATGTAAGCAAATAGAAAATAGACAATAGATACAAATATCTCCTTGGATATATCTCACTAAGAACACATAGTACATATATTCAAATGCGCGATGCGATAATTATTTGCTTAAGCTAAGTTAGTTAGGGTAGTAAGTAGGAACATAATATATTTCAGCGGAACTTTTACAAATATTTTGCTAAGAAATCAACAGGACAAGCTTTAATTAACTAGGACAACAGTATCATCATCATCATCATCATTTCAGCCGAAAGACGTCCACTGCTGAACATAGGTCGGACAACAGTATATATTAAGACTTTTAAAACACAGGTATACAGATACATATTAGTGACAACAGACTTAGCTAGAGAGTGATCTCTTCCAGAAAACATTTTTTCATGTAGTTCTATATAGTTTTATTACTAAATTCGTTCAACTTTACTCAAACGTTTTAAGTTGAGAAATGTCACAAGTTCCGTTATTTATTTAATGTAGTCAATGCCTTATATATTAGTTGAAAGTGCATTTATTTGGGTATATATTAAATTACAGTAAAATACCAAAATGGCGTTCAGTTAAACTGGTAACGTACCGAAACGGTGGTACGAAAGCTCTCAGCAAAAACTAAACAAGATGGATTTAATTAATCGCTCACCGCTTCTACTTCGGTACACCCGTGTAACTAGTACGGACATAGTTTATACACATTAACAATTTGGCACTGCTGAAGTGAGCTTTTATGTCACGGGTCAGGTAAATTTTCAGAAATGTTGTCATTTTAAGCGAATGGGTTGGTTTAATTACTTTGAGTTGAATCAGAGACACGATGTTTACACATTGTATAGCTTAGAATATGATAGTTTTACATTCAGAAAAGAGTTATTGTTGCTCTCAAATGAGGGATCAAAGTTATACTTTTCTACTCTTATTTGAGGGTAACAATGAATCTTCTTGATATGAGTGAAAAGTAGTATGTGCCACTCGGGAGAGATATTATTTTTAAGACATTTCATGTTTTAGTAGTGGGTCTCACAGGAAGTGTGAAAAACAGTGTATGTCACACGGTAGCAGAAGTAATTTCGACTTGGGCGTAAACACTTGAATCCCTCGCTGCGCTTAAGATTCTACAATATAATCTTGAGTGTAGCGAGGGATTATATTGTAGAATCTTTTGCTTCACTCATACCGCCCTCGCCGGAAGTATATCATTTTGCTCCCTTGAAACACAATGTAATTGTTTGGATTCGATTTATCATTTTGCTCCCTTGAAACAGAATCTGATTGTTTGGATGCGATATACCGCCCTCGCCGGAAGTATATAAGTTTGCTCCCTTGAAACACAATCTAATTGTTTGTAGTAGTTAAAATAAGGTTGTTATTTTTGGAAAGAAGTTAAACTTTAGCGATAATGTGGAGCCTGCCAAGGCACTTAGAGTAATTTGCGAAGTAGTTGGCACAGGATTTGTATTGTACTTACTACGCTTATCTACAATTGGCTAAAGGTGGATTACTTGAAACAGAATGGCAATTGCGTCTGCTCTTTTTTTATGTTATAGGCGGCAAACGAGCAGACGGATCGCCTGATGGTAAGCAATTACCGTCGCCCATAAACACCTGCAACACCAGAGGAGTAGCAAGCGCGTTGCCGGCCTTTCAGAAGGGAAGGGCCTTAATTTCAGAACGGTATATTTTCAGGCTCTCAATAGAGAAAATGCATGCGGAATAATAATAAAATGTCAATATAAGAATAAATCATCAACTTATGACAAAAAACAGTAAATTGCTCAAAATCTTAGTTTCGAAAAATTGTGTTTTTTTTATTGACTAAAAGTAAATTAAACCCCACCATCAGGTTTCTTATGTTTTATTAAATAAAAAAATGTAAGAATACAATGTACCTGAACCCAATATTTCACGACCAAAATAGTAAATTACTCGTTTTTCCATACAATGGTAGTACGAGCGCATAGTTATGACGTCACACACTATGCTCAATTATTATAGGAGTTTTGAGGGCGTTTTAAGTGCTCGGACTTTATGCTGTACTTTTAAATCTATTTTTGTCTTTTGTGTTGTTCTAATTGTACTTGTTCCATATACATTTGTTCCTCTCTTAAAACTAGTTCGAATGGCATCTTAAAATAAAATGATGTATATTATCTATTGTCTACAGGTAGACCCATTGGATCTGCTCTTAGTTTCAGAACGATACATTTCAGGCTCTAAATTAATTAATTTGCACCCTGTATACATTGATAGCTCATCGCCTATTAACGACTTAAAATAGTGCTCCTTGTAAATAGTTTCGCTAGTCTATTTTTCGGGTGGAATTGCTCCATCAAGCATGACGATTATTACCACAATACAACGTATTACGTCTTAATAGTCTGGGGTATTAAGTACAAAGCCAAAGCTCCCGTCTTAAGTAACTAAGTCAATATAGTCGGAGTAGCTAAGCTGGCATAAACAAGTGAATAAAGTCGGCGCGACAAGACTTCATTCCGGAAATGGAAAAACAGTGTCAACGGTAGTGGGATAATAATGAACCTAGTGCAGCCAACGGTGCTATATTCATACAAAAACCGGTCATGTGTCATTACTCGGCGATCACTGATTAGGGGCTACACGGTCCGGCGTCCTAGGCACACACTTACGGACCCGGACGATGTAATCACAGCGTCCATCGAATGGAACGCTGCGCTTACGGCGTTCAACTCTGACACGACGCGTACACTTAGGCATTCCCGCCGGCGGGGACGTCCACCGCGTGATCGACACAACACTGACACATATAGTCCCTATTCGTCCCGGTACCGCAAACCGGGTAGAGTCAGTCCGACCCAAGTTGGGCCTAGCTGAGTTTCTTGCTGGACTCTGCTCAGCTAAGCTAGGGTTTAGTAAACCAGCGGCACTCTTAACGATACCCCACTCGATGGGGTAGCTAAAAAAATTTTTCGCGCCCCCCTTTACTTAAAAACAGCTGTCTGGGAGCCCCCCTTAAAACATTTAAAAATAAGTTACGTCAATTTGTATGACTTTGGGTCAACAAGATGCTTTTGCTGTAAAATTTGGAGACTGTAGCTCCAAAGACGACGGACGAGCGAGTGACAGCAATAGGGTTCCATTTGGATCCATCGGATACGGAACTCTAATAAGGAAGTACTGTACGTCGACTCTGATGCTCATATAACTTTCAGAAACCGTAGTTGTGCTTTGACATTGCATTTCCACCCTTAATTCAAGGAGCGTGTATTACGCTTAAACCAAAATGGCTTAATTGCATTGCAGTCAGCCACATTTACGCTGTTATTGTAACTGCTAAGTGACTTAGTGGAAGTGAACGTTTCTGATTTGTATTGTACTTACTACGCTTATCTACAATTGGCTAAAGGTGGATTACTTGAAACAGAATGGCAATTGCGTCTGCTCTTTTTTTATGTTATAGGCGGCAAACGAGCAGACGGATCGCCTGATGGTAAGCAATTACCGTCGCCCATAAACACCTGCAACACCAGAGGAGTAGCAAGCGCGTTGCCGGCCTTTCAGAAGGGAAGGGCCTTAATTTCAGAACGGTATATTTTCAGGCTCTCAATAGAGAAAATGCATGCGGAATAATAATAAAATGTCAATATAAGAATAAATCATCAACTTATGACAAAAAACAGTAAATTGCTCAAAATCTTAGTTTCGAAAAATTGTGTTTTTTTTATTGACTAAAAGTAAATTAAACCCCACCATCAGGTTTCTTATGTTTTATTAAATAAAAAAATGTAAGAATACAATGTACCTGAACCCAATATTTCACGACCAAAATAGTAAATTACTCGTTTTTCCATACAATGGTAGTACGAGCGCATAGTTATGACGTCACACACTATGCTCAATTATTATAGGAGTTTTGAGGGCGTTTTAAGTGCTCGGACTTTATGCTGTACTTTTAAATCTATTTTTGTCTTTTGTGTTGTTCTAATTGTACTTGTTCCATATACATTTGTTCCTCTCTTAAAACTAGTTCGAATGGCATCTTAAAATAAAATGATGTATATTATCTATTGTCTACAGGTAGACCCATTGGATCTGCTCTTAGTTTCAGAACGATACATTTCAGGCTCTAAATTAATTAATTTGCACCCTGTATACATTGATAGCTCATCGCCTATTAACGACTTAAAATAGTGCTCCTTGTAAATAGTTTCGCTAGTCTATTTTTCGGGTGGAATTGCTCCATCAAGCATGACGATTATTACCACAATACAACGTATTACGTCTTAATAGTCTGGGGTATTAAGTACAAAGCCAAAGCTCCCGTCTTAAGTAACTAAGTCAATATAGTCGGAGTAGCTAAGCTGGCATAAACAAGTGAATAAAGTCGGCGCGACAAGACTTCATTCCGGAAATGGAAAAACAGTGTCAACGGTAGTGGGATAATAATGAACCTAGTGCAGCCAACGGTGCTATATTCATACAAAAACCGGTCATGTGTCATTACTCGGCGATCACTGATTAGGGGCTACACGGTCCGGCGTCCTAGGCACACACTTACGGACCCGGACGATGTAATCACAGCGTCCATCGAATGGAACGCTGCGCTTACGGCGTTCAACTCTGACACGACGCGTACACTTAGGCATTCCCGCCGGCGGGGACGTCCACCGCGTGATCGACACAACACTGACACATATAGTCCCTATTCGTCCCGGTACCGCAAACCGGGTAGAGTCAGTCCGACCCAAGTTGGGCCTAGCTGAGTTTCTTGCTGGACTCTGCTCAGCTAAGCTAGGGTTTAGTAAACCAGCGGCACTCTTAACGATACCCCACTCGATGGGGTAGCTAAAAAAATTTTTCGCGCCCCCCTTTACTTAAAAACAGCTGTCTGGGAGCCCCCCTTAAAACATTTAAAAATAAGTTACGTCAATTTGTATGACTTTGGGTCAACAAGATGCTTTTGCTGTAAAATTTGGAGACTGTAGCTCCAAAGACGACGGACGAGCGAGTGACAGCAATAGGGTTCCATTTGGATCCATCGGATACGGAACTCTAATAAGGAAGTACTGTACGTCGACTCTGATGCTCATATAACTTTCAGAAACCGTAGTTGTGCTTTGACATTGCATTTCCACCCTTAATTCAAGGAGCGTGTATTACGCTTAAACCAAAATGGCTTAATTGCATTGCAGTCAGCCACATTTACGCTGTTATTGTAACTGCTAAGTGACTTAGTGGAAGTGAACGTTTCTGATTGATTTTTCTTGTTACCAGCAAAGTGGTTCTTAAATAGTTAATCACCACTTAGTTAGAGTATTCGGAATTGTAACTAAAATAGCTCCACACAAATAATTAAAGTTACTTAGTATAGAGGCATTTACTCCATATGTACTATAATTATAAGTACATACGGAACCGGATATTGGTAGTCTAATTAGTAGTAGTTACGTTTAGTTATTTTGTTTCTTACCTTAATTACCCATTGAGTATCCACATTCTTGCCTTAAAAGTATACAATAAAGCGTGAGCTTTCCTAAATTATACTTTAAATAATTTAAAATTTAAAATGAAGGAAAAATTGAAAAATTTAGGCACCGAGCAGGATTCGAACCTGCGACCTCCCGGTGCTCGCGGCCGGTCGCTCTAGCCAACTGAGCTATAGGCGCAATCGCTACCCAGTCCCAAATTCATCAAACATTCCTTCGTATTAAGCAGTACGGCTGCAAACGTAAACTATTTTTATACAAACGCCTTAAGGGAGGCGTACAGCGACATCTACCAGAAGACTCATGCTTCATTAACGGCACTAACGTCTCAAATCATATTGAGAATCGTCGTTACGATGCACCATTCCATACCCAAATTTAGAATGAAGGAAAAAAAAATTAAGTAATGATAGATTTAATTTATGTTTTAAAGTTAAGTAATTCTTCATTATAAAGTTGTGTACCTGGTAGAAGTCTAAGTAACAAAATACTTTTTTAAATTCTTAATCTATGGATAATAACATACTTTCATATTCTTGTTCTGCATTTACCTGAAACAAAAATGATTTGGTTAGATAAAATTGGAAGCGTTTACTAAATAACATTTTGGTTAGGTTATAAAATGGAAGTGTCTATATGACTACATAAACATACGTTATATGATTTACCTACGATTAAACATAATATTGTTTAAAATGTGATAGATTTAATTTTGACATCAGTAATTAATATCGCTATCGATCGCTCTTTAGCGATAAGACCGCCTGTTGTTCTGCCTCTGTCTCTCTGTATCTATGTTTTTTGATTTTTATGTGCTATTTTATTATGTGAGGTGTGCAATAAAGAGTATTTGTATTGTTTGTATTGTATTAATATTTTTATAACCAATATTCGCTGCCACTTATGGGTCAAGAAAAAAATTTTTGGCACATAATTAAAGCAATTAATTCGGCTACATTTTAATTAATTCCGTTGTGATACTAAATTTACCTATATAAATTGAATGACAAGTGTTCGTGTCACAATGGAATCAATTAAAATGTAAGCGAATTACATGCTTTAAACATGTGCCAAAAATTTGGTCAGAATCAGAATATGAATCTGATTATTTATTGCCACGTATTAAAGTTACAAAATAAAGCCAACAAAAATACAGCAAAAAGAAATTAAGATACAAAATAAAATACAATAAAAAAAAGGCAATGGGGTGGTTTGGTCTTCACCCTTATCCCATTATCTCGGGGTCTCTCACCTTCGATCCTTTTGCTCAACATTCCCTGTAAAATGTTTTTTTTATAATCTCACATTTGATAATATCTCATGGTTATTTAGAGTTCGTAATTTTCGCACCTGCAGTTGCTAAATATAATGTATAAACTTCGCTTCGAGTTGGCCATCACTTCCGATCCTGGTAGCAATCACGCTCCGTTCAGCGCCGAGCGGGTTAGATTAGAAGCTGAGCAGAAGCTGAAATATGTCACTAGGGAGCGGCCAACTGAATTCGAATGAGTTGTAAGATGGTACCTAATGATAATAATTTCCGGGAAAGTTTCATTATGACTAATTACATATTCATATTCATATTCATATTCATTTATTCATAATGTCAAAATTACATGTCAGATATTATTTCATTTTACATATTTTTTTATATATTAAGTATATCGTCGTCTAGTACCCATCACACAAGCCTTCTTGAGCTTACTGTGGGGCTAGTTCGATTTATGTAAGATTGTCCTCTAATATTTATATATTTTTTTATATATATTTATATATACAATCAATTTTATTAATAAGTAATAATCATTATATTCTACAGATTTACAAATAAATAAATAAATAAATAATAAATAAATATTAGAGGACAATCTTACACAAATCGAACTAGCCCCACAGTAAGCTCAAGAAGGCTTGTGTTGTGGGTACTAGACGACGATATATTTAATAGATATAAATACTTAAATACATAGAAAACATCCAAGACTCAGAAACAAATATTCATGCTCATCACACAAATATTTGCCCTGACCGGGATTCGAACCCAGGACCGTCAGTTTCACAGGCAGGTGCACTACCCACTAGGCTAAATCGGTCGTCAAATTCGTCGTAGCTGTAGAATGTGTGCTCGAGAAGCCAACTTTTTAGTTTTCGTTTGAAGCATTGTACGGAAGGGGCCGACTTGACTATTTCGGGCAACTTGTTATAAATGGTCGGTCCCATCACACAAAGATACCTATTACTACTTATAATACTACATAGATACCTATTACTACTTATAATATTACCACATTTCCGTTCATTCCATATTCTATTAACCTAGAACTATGAAATTTGGCAAGTAATATCGTCTTATACTACAAGTAAAGGGAAAATTCCGAAAACTATACATTTTTAATTTACACCCGAAACCATTGGAGGCCGAGCAAGACTCGCGCTAGTTCAGTTTTTTGCTTTTATTGTGTGTATAGTAGAATTTAAGCCTAAATAACAGGTTTTAGTTAGAAATCGATTTAGATGTTTTAAATAACATTTCTTAATGAACTCCAAATGAATATGTCAAGAAACGTGTCAAATCAAGACTAATTTTTAGTAGGTTCCATATACTATCCTGCATCACCTACCATGAATCATAATGCTTGATTTGATTTCCGCTACCCTAAGGTTATCTGGAAGAGATCGCTCTTTAGCGATCTTATCTTATCTAAATGAGGGCCGCGGATACACTTCGACCCAGTGGGATCTTTTGTGCAATTGCCCCCTCCTTTACGCCTACTCCAAGCTGCTCTCCAGCATTTCCACAAACCGGATGATGGAGTTCAGCGGGAGTACTTAATTCCTTTGGTTCAGGGTATCCATTGCCAGTCATTCACTCTCCGTCTGGCAAGGGCGTGACATTCATACAATAAGTGTTCCATTGTCTCGTCATCCTCGCCACGCATCCTACATTCTAGATTGTCCGATAGTCCCATCTTGGCCAAGAGTCCTTTGAGCGCGAAGTCTTTATCGATAAGACCTGTTGTTTGCCTAAGATACTCATTGTAATCATGTTTTCTGTTGAAGTTATGAAATAAAGAGTTTTTGTATTGTATTGTCATCATCATCGTCATCATCATTTCAGCCGAAAGACGTCCACTACTGAACATAGGCCTCCCCCAAGGCTCGCCATTTAGACCGGGCCTGTGCCGTTCGTTTCCACCGGATTCCCGCGACCTTCACCAGGTCATCACTCCACCTTGTCGGAGGCCTACCGACAGCTCGTCTTCCGGTGCGTGGACGCCACTCAAGCAGTTTCTGGTCCCATCGACCGTCAGTCCTGCGAGCAATTGTATTGTATCATGCAGTAAATAGCCCAAATAGATAATCATTTTTAACATAACGAAACTCACTAATCATAATATTAAATTGCCGTATAGACTATTTATTTTCCTTACGTACTCGTCCCATTAATTTGTTCCGCAAACACGAAACAGTGAAATGCTTTTTATGCCCACCGGAAACTACCATTGAGAATTTAATTATATTTTCGGGTAATGTTTGTGTATGATGCGGCAGCGGATGCCGCAGTTCGAGAAATACAGTATCCGAAATAATATAAAATACGTGCTTACATTTTATCTTTGGATTCTCAAAACCAACACAGACTTGCTCCTATAAAAGTTACAACCGGAAATATGCTGAAGAGGATGCATTCTATATATCTATCATGATAGAATACAAACACGAAATTTATCAAAATCAAAACATTATCCGGTAATTAGGCCTCAAGGGTACTTTTACAAGTCAAAATATATCTATATCAAATAAAAATAGTACAATAATCAAAGTATCATTAATTAAACGTAGTGTTACATGTCAAAAATAAGACTAAGTAACTAATAACAATCGAGATTTGCTAGAAATGTTTAAGGTCTCTAAGCGTCAAGATAAAAGGTAATAAGGTAGGTACACTAATCATAATAAAATATTGTGAGATATATTTCTAAGCGTCAACATGAAAATAATAAAATGGAATAAATAAATATTCTCAGAGATGTATAAGGTCTCTGAGCGTCAGTCTGATTGTCTCTTATTGTATGAAAGGTAAAAACAACAGGTGGTCTTATCGCAAAAGTGTATTCATTTCTTCTCTTCTTCTTCTTAAGAGTTTACTACTCTTGTCGGAGAAGCAATCACCAGCCGTTTCTGTCTTCTGCTATCTCCTTTACTCTCTGATATGACATGATCTTAACATTAGAATTACGATTTGAAACGGGATATTTACCATGTATATTTGTATTTGTGAGTACCCGATATTTCGGCACTGTTGCAAGCGCCATTATCAATATCCCGTATCCAATATCCCGCCAAATCCCGTTTCAAATCGTAATTCTAATGTAAATGACCATGTGAGCTTGAAATCTTATATCATGATCTTAACCTTCTCTTTTATTAGCTCGAAGTAGTTTCTTCTTGGTCTTCCTTTTCTTCCCTTTCCTTCAATATTCCCTTCTATAAAGTCTTAAGGGAAAGGTCATGTCAGCAGATGTCCCATCATTATTCCTCTCCTTCTCTATAGTTGTATTTGTCTCTTTTTTTATTCATTTACATGGGTGTCTTTTCAAATTGAAAAGTTTGAAGTATCCTCGTGCTGCGTTTGCACCAAACCGTTTGTAAGCATGCGTCATAATCTGATTGTATCCTCCTACGACCCAATTTCGAAGACGGTACTTCCGAGGAAGACCCAATGTCCTAATATTAGAACTAATTAATAAAGTACTGAACGCCCGGACAAAAAATTGTTCATATCTGGTTAACCGTATATTTTGTTCTAGTACTATCACAGTGGGTCATTGCTCCAACTCTCTGTTAAAATACTTGGGCTTTCACTGCAAACTGATTTTGTCCTAGTATTATCACTTTGAACCCCAGGAGGTTAAAGAAAGTTTAATAATTTTCTTTGGGAGCTCATCATCAGCATCAAGTTTTAAGAACTTGGCTCCAGCTCTCACGATACTCGGCCAAGTCTTTTAGGAACCGGTATGACTCGACAGTGGCCGTCCATAAAATACGACACATGTTAAGGGGGAGGGAGGGAGTCTGACATTGTGTGACAAGGGGGGTACTAAGTTTCTTGACGTCACCTTTCGAAATCCAATACATCTAAGTGTTAAAATTCTTATTCGAACCAAGCGCTTTGCATCATCTTTTGTAATGCGCACTTCTAAGGTTTGGAATTCTCTGCGGCGTTTGTGTTTCCGAGCTCATATAACCTAGACCTTTTTAAGGCACGAGTGAATAGGCACCTTCTGGGTGAGCTCGCTTCATCGTCGGCCTCATCTTTGCCAGCTGGCTAGATGCTGGCCAAGAGCGATCCCATTTTTAATAAATAAAAAATGACAATTTTGAACATTAACGAAAAGCTTTAAAATATTTCCAACTATTTGTACAAGAATAAGGTTCAAATAGTTCTGTTGGCGATAATTTACTGTTTGGATAATTTTTTAAATGTTTGATTTGATTTAGGTTATATTACAAAAATTGAAATGGGAATTAAACTAACGGAACTGCTGTAAAATTGCAAAGATTTGACGTCACACTAGGAAGGGAGGGTCTCACAAATGTGGCTAACTGCGAGAAGGACGGGGGAGGGGTGAAAAAATCACGAAATTAGTGTGACGTACTTTATGGGTGACCCCACATTTCCTTTTTCTTTTAGCTGCTTTAGAAAGCTTCTCCTTGGCGACCTTGATTCTTCATTTAGCTACTTTAGAAAGCTTAGAATTACGATTTTAAACGGGATATTTACCATGTATATTTGTATTTTTGAGTTCCCGATACAAATGTACATGGTAAATATCCCGTTTCAAATCGTAGTTCTAATGTAAATGACCATGTAAGCTTGAAATTTTATAAAGCTTCTCCGTGGTCACCTTGATCCTTCAATCCTGCTTAAATTTTTTTATTCTTTTTTTGATCTGACTGTGGTTTTACAGGCCGGTCCCAAAGCGATAGGCGTTGGAGGGTAGCCTTGGGAAAAACCAGGCGAAATCTCCGACACGACCAGGCACCTGGTTGGAAGCTGATCAATTCTGTAATCGTACGATGACAATTGTCGCCCTTAGTGACATCATAGTATTTATTCACGTACTAGTGTTCAGTGGAATTGACATGATGAGAGACTTCGCTCTGTTCTCATTTGATTTAATTTTTAGACTGACGCTCAGAGATCTTATACATCTCTGAGGATATTTATTTATTAGATTTTATTATTTTCATGTTGACGTGTTATTGATATAGCTCAAAATTTTTATTATGATTAGTGTACCTACTTGTACTTATACCTTTTGTCTTGACGCTTAGAGACCTTATACATCTCTAACAAATTTCGATTATTAGTTTCTTAGTCTTATTTTGACATGTAACACTACAATTAATTAATGATACTTTTATTATTGTATCGACGGTATAAAGGAATAACCCTTGAAGCGACATTTTTTGAATTTTACAGGAGAGCGTATTAAAGTGTATTTTTTGACAAAAACAATTTTATCTCTTTTACTATTGATTTTAGAAAGTTGAGTTCTATACACAAGTTTTCTCAAATTTTAATAGCTATATTTTAAAAATATTATCAAACTTGAAATCTTACAGGATTCTGAAATAAGTGTCGCTTAAGTGAATAGGCCCCCGAAACGATCCCGGAAGAACCATTGAAGCGACACCTTCGTGCTATAACCAGGGCCCTAAAAAATCCAATGAAACTACATCAATATATCTAATTTGATCTCGGGAATTAATTTAAGCGACAGTAGTGTATTTGCATAAATAAAAATAAATTGTCCTTTTTTTTTTTTTTTGAACCTGACTGTGGCTTTATAGGCCGGGCCCAATAAAGCGATAGGAGTGCGCGGTTGGAGAGTAGCCTGGGGAAAATCCAGGGGAAAACCTCCGGCACGACCACGCGTGTGGTTTGGAACACTGGAATACTCTAAGAGTTTGCGCTCCAGTGAGATTGGTTGAGCGGTTTCAACCGAATCTGAGGTGTGAGTGGAATCGAGCTGCAATAAATTGTCCGTCGTTTTAAATAAGCAAGGGATGTGATGAATTTATTGTTGTTTATTTTATTCGAAAGTATTGGAATTTTCATTTAAGTATAATAGAAGAAAATACGTACACGTATAAAGGGAACACAATAGGAAAAATCAAATTGTTGTTTCATTGGTTGGCTTAAGCCATAACATCAAGATAGACAAGTTCACTCATTATCACAATAGAGTTCAACTTATTAAATAACGTAGTATCAGAAAATCTGCCCGTAAAAAGTTTAACAATCAACATAGCTCTCATAACATCAATAAACTAGTTTTAATTTTAAACATTTAGGTATAGTAAAAACAACAAGGTTTTTCAGTCAAAAATAATACGAACGGCAAAACAACCACCCCCTCCTAGTGTTTGTCGGTGACTGAACCGACCGACGGCGTTACACTGCGTTTATAAGAGTCCCTTTCGCGCGTAATTCATACAAAAAATTATACACTTAAACGCCATACTATAAATTTGGGCGACACTTCAAACGCCATCACACCTCTTGCAATTTTCATTTAACCAACGTATTGCTGTTTTTAAAAAATACTTGAAGCGACAATTTCGGCCAGGGCATAGACCGGCCAGGGCCAAGCATGTCGCTTAAAGTAATGAAATATTAGGTACATTTTTGTAACATTCACTTAAGCGAAAACAGCTAATTTTAACACTTTTGAAGAACTACTTAAGCGCCGTAACCTATGTAAAATGCACTTGGAATAAACATGTAAGTGACATCACATGGAAAATGACCTATTTTTAAAAATCACTTATGCGACTATGATTATGCCTGTATATATGGTTAAGTGACTCAGGTAAGATTTTACTCAAATTATGTGTCGCATCAGGTAACGATTTTTAAATTTGGGCCTTATTTCTGTAACCCCTTAAGCGACATATAAGTCATCGGATCGATGTGAAACCCGGCTCAAACGACGCAGAAAAAAACGCTGATTCCAACGATATATATAACTCGATTTTGGCCAAAATGTCGCTTAAAGGGTTATTCCTTTACACCGTCGGTATTATTTTTTTCTGATGTACCTAGATAGATTTTGACTTGTAAAAGTGCCCTTGAGGCCTATTTGCAGAATAAATGTTTTGATTTTTGACTAAAAGTTGTTCTACTGTGTTTACTCCAACTATGTCCACAGCATTTACTTTCCTTTATAAACGTGGGTCAGAAATAAACTCCACAGTTTGGACATCTGCCCCGTTTACCCAAAACGGCTTATGTTATTAATAAATCTACGTCTCTTACGTCATTTAGACATAAGAAGCGTGTTTGTACCAGCTGCCGGTATTACTGAATAAAATGTTAACGCCACCGTAATCTTTTCAAGGGTTTTTATATGATTGTAAAGTTTTTATTCGGTTTTTATGCTTGAGGGTCAATGTTACTCGTTAAATATGAACGGTGTTAAGATTTTATTGCGAGATAAGTGGTAATTTCATGCGTAGTTCGGCCATTCTACATTTTCATTTAAATAATTTTCAGACACTTTTTTTAATGTAGAATTTGGAATAATTAGTCCTTACTTCATATTTTTGTTGTTATTTAGAAAGACGTATTGAAATAAATGAAATAAATTAACTTTATTCTGCAAGTAGGCCGCAAAGGCACTTTTACAAGTCAAAAACTACTAGCGTTTCTCATGAGGCCACTGCCGAGAAGAAACGCCGAAAGAAACTCGACAGTCAGTCATTTTCTCCAAAATATGCTTATTACAATGATACTACTTCACCTACTTAAGTAAATGTAAGTGCTAAACAAAAAAAGAGAATTGAAAGAAAAACGAGGAAAAAATAACAATAGGTATTTACAATATGTAGTTACAAAGAAAACAAAACAATACATGTGGAATCGTTTGATATGCTTTCCTGCAAGAAATGTGTCAACTAGATACAAAGAAAATTTTATACATGACTCTTTACGCTATTTAGGTATTTGGTTTGGGCCATGCATTTCTGTCTGTTAGATAGGTAGTTCTCAACCCTATAATAAGCCTTTGACATCAATGTTTTTTTTAAGTAATTTTTAAGAGCTGGAAAGGGTAAATTCAAAATTTCATTGAGTAACTTATTATAAAAACGGACACATTGACCTACAAAAGACTTGTAAACTTTACGGACACGAAACTTGTTAGTGGCAATTTTATTTTTATTCCTGGTATTAAAATTATGGATATCAGATTTTTACAGATTTAATTCCAGTGCCACATTTAGCAATTCTAGGCAAATGTAGGATATTGTAGTGATAGGTTGCTAGCCCATCGCCCACACACTACAACCCATCCCATAGTCGGCTCTTACGGCACCCACAGGAAGAAAGGGGTTGTTGCTATGCTGTATGAAGTATAATAAAAAAAAACATCCGTATACATATATATCTATATATATATATTAGAGGACAATCTTACACAAATCGAACTAACCCCACAGTAAGCTCAAGAAGGCTTGTGTTATGGGTACTAGACGACGATATATTTAATAGATATAAATACTTAAATACATAGAAAACATCCAAGACTCAGAAATAAATATTCATGCATCACACAAATATTTGCCCTGACCGGGATTCGAACCCAGTACCGTCAGCTTCACAGGCAGGTGCACTACCCACTAGGCTAAACCGGTCGTCAAACAGGACACATAAAAGGACATTACGTAAAACGAAGCCACTTATTACCCCTAAAAAGGAAGAAAATTCGAAAATAACGGCTACGTTATAAGTAATGAGTTCAATTAGTATGCTATGTATCTGGTAATTAAGGTAATTTGGGTTTTGTTAATTACTGTAACGTTCGGACCGGATTGGAAATTACTGGATAAAGCCGGTTATGGCTACATAAATCTAAATATTACTAGAAATATTAATAAACTGGTTTTTTGGGAAACCAGTCGGACCATCTAGTATTTAAAACCTGTAATAGTGTCATATCAAAAAGTCACACTAACTATCCTAACTGATCATAAAAAAATTATCACTTTATCGTTTAATTACGAAAGTCAAAGTCAAAGCCAAAGTCAAAAACATTTATTTGTAAACATAGGTACATAGGTCTTATAATTATTAATATTACTGTCTCTCTACGTTTTGCCATAAGGCATACAAATATTTTGAGTCAAGATGGAGCATGCTTAAACAGTTACAATTCTTCATCTGTCAATTATTCCCTTAGTGAATAGTAAGCTTTTTTATTCTATCGCACACAAATCAACCTAGTCCCAAACTAAGTAAAGCTTGTACTATGGGTACTAGGCGACGATATATATACTTATATAGATGTATAGATACTTAAATACATAGAAAACATCCAAGACTCAGGAACAAATATTCGTGCTCATCACACAAATAAATGCCCTGACCGGGATTCGAACCCGAACCTCCAGCTTCGTAGGCAGGGTTACTACCAACTAGGCTAAAGCGGTCGTCGAGGTACGTAACTAGTATTTAATGATATCTACAACATTTCCAAATATCAATATCATGCAAATCAGTTTAGGATTAGAGGGTGGAAACATCACCGCTTTTTGTATGGATAAATTCTGCTACACAATCGTCTTAAATAAATTGTATGGCTATAAATCCTTTTTCTAACAATTAATGCTATCAAGTACCCGTTTTATTTCCTGATTCCACCTAATCGCCCTCAATCTTGTAATTTGTTTGCTCCACTCTCAAAAACTGATTAAGGCATTCGAAAATAGCTCTTATCACCTTGGAACACGATTGATGCTAATTACTAAACAGTTCAATACTAGAACTAGTAATTTCGTACTAGTGTTCAGTGGAATTGATATGATGAGAGACTTGACTCTGTTCTCATTTGATTTTATTTTTAGACTGACGCTCAGAGACCTTATACATCTCTGAGAATATATATTATGATTAGTGTGTACCTTATTACTTTTTATCTTGACGCTTAGAGACCTTATACATCTCTTACAAATCTGGATTGTTATTAGTTTCGTAGTCTTATTTTTTACATGTAACACTACATTTAATTAACGATATTTTGATTAGGTATTGTATTATTTTTTATTGATATAGACATATTTTGACTTGCGAAAGTGCCATTGATGCCTATTTGCAGAATAAATGTTTTGATTTTGTTATTTGTTTATATTTTGAATACAAATTAGCCTATTTAGATATTTCTATAATCCTAGTTTATTTATTACCTACATTTAGTCTACTTCATTGAAATTATATACAATTACATAATGTCACAGACTTGTTTTTCTTTAAGTTTTTTTTTTTCTTTTGGATTATTCTTTATTTTGTTGATATTGTGTTATTTTTATTTTTATTGTTTTGACGATTATGATAACTATTCTTATAATTTTGACATGTAATTCATAATTGCATAATTGTGTAATTTTGACATGTAATTCTTAATTGCATAATTGTGTAATTTTGACATGTAATTCATAATTGTATAATTGTGTAATTTTGATATGTAATTCATAATTGCATAATAGTGTAATTTTGACATGTAAATCATAATTGCATAATTGTGTAATTTTGACGTGTAATTCGTAATAATTTTTTGCAGCAGCATCATTTATTGCATCATAATGTAATGTAATGTAACTGATTTGTATTTTTGTTCTGAAATGTGTATTTTGAAATGGACATTATTTTTTCTGACTGACGATCTCGAATGGAAGATGTATTTATTTTTCTGTGTATTTTTTATCGTCTTTTGTATCTCAGGTCGCCATTATGTTATTTTTTTTTATTTTTCCTGTTATGGCAATCATAATTACAATTCTTGTAATTTTGACTTGTAATGTAATTCCTTATCGTGAAATAAATTATCTAATCTAATCTATACGGCCTTCTCGTATTGGTTTAAGGCTACGAAAGTACCGGGATCTTTGTTTGCGTTGAATCAACTTTAGGATTGAATGTAAACATTAATACTGAATATCCATTTGGCCCGACAATGGCTCAAATTGAAACCGAATTGGAATGTGAAATGCAGATAATGAAACCCGCTACTCAAGTCTCTAAGGTTGAATGTCGTCCGACATAACCAACTAGTGTTAAACGTGCCGTCAATGCAAGCGCTCATGATTAAAAAGCGCGTACCGATTTGAAATATGTCGAGCAATATTCGACCTAGACGTGAATGACTCGTTCCACAACGTTTTAATATGTCTGAAAGTCCGGAGTTAGATCTATACAAAATTGAGTTTTTTTTTTTATTAAAAATGGGGTCGCTCTTGGCCAGCATCTAGCCAGTGGCTTTACAATGAGTTTGCATGACAGTACTCGCTAGCGACTGCGTAAACGATTTAGTCTGCCGATTCTTAGTTCTATTGCGTAACCGCCAGAGGCGTTGTTCTTTGCCCATACATTTTTTTACGCAGTCGCTAGCGAGTACGGTCATGTAAACTCATGTTAAAGGCACAGGGGGCAAAGGAGGGGGGGGTGTTATCCTGTAACACAAATACGATTGATATAATACTTGACATTAAGAATCATTATCAGTTAGAAAACGCTCATCTATTTACGCCATTTTCTGTTTGAATTGACACGCATCTTGACGTTTTCTCAATGTTACTATCTACAACAGGACCATTGCGACCTTATGTCATATATTTCGTATTTTTCATTAAGAAATATCGTTTCAAACATTATTCCAAATCGATCATTTTCAAGCTAAAAACTTGTTTTTTCCGCTTAAATTCTACTGCACGCAATAAAATAAAAAAATAGTTATGTTACTATCTAAAACTTTAACAGAATTATCGTAGACTTTAATAACTTTATTGGTATTATCTATACTTTTATCTATACTTTTAACTGGAGGAGGCCTTCACATGAGTGGGGGTTCTTGCTTCTCAACATTTAATGTAGTTTTTTAATCTTAAAATAATGTAAATTGACATGTAATATAGTAATATCATAAAATAAGACATTAATTTTGAAATTAACTTATATTATATCATTATATTACATTGACTAAATCAAATTTAAACTTACTAACAAGAATTGACATTGTAAAAGTATTAGCAAGAAATAAAAGGCTTCGTTATTTTATTTTTTTATTTTATTTATTATACTTTTATCATTATTTGAAATCAAATCATTTTTATAATTTATAAGGCCTCTTAATGTAATAGTAATCACATAATTCCAATGACATACATACTGAGAATTAAACTATTGCACGCTAAATTCTGGCTAATTGTGATTTAACCAAATTACTAATCCTACCACCATTTATAACTACTCACATTCGAACAATAAATCATTTGTATTTGTATCGAAATATGAATAGTAAACAGTGAACAAAAATAGATATCCTAGTTAGTACTTCAAAATAGACACATTTATAATTAGCTAAAGTAAATGTTCTCAAAGTAAACACCTTTCTAAATAATTCGAGTTAACATTTTTACAAAAAGCTCTACAAATACTCAAACAATCGTAGCAAAAGCTCCTTTAATGAAGATGGGCGTCAACAAAAGACAAATGAAGATCCTCCTGTGCAACCTTTCGCTTCCTGGCAGCTAGATAGGGCGGGGCAACGCCCGTACCCATCTGCATACTCAGTTGCATAAAATTTTCTGGTTATAGAAAAATAATTATGATTATATATATAAAATTATGTTCTTGTTTTCTGTTATTTTTTACGCTTGTTTTTCTTGTTTTTTTTCTCTGTTCTTTTAATTGTAGTTATAGCTTCTTGTGTATACTTTATCTTTGTTTAATTATGTCATTTATTATTTCATTTTTAGTTTATTTTTATTTAAATGTGTTACCTTTCTGTCGGAAGATCAGCGCTGGCAATCGCGCCAGCACTACGCTGAGACAGAACCATTTCGTGCAATACCTTGTTCTTCTGTTTTTATTTATTTTCTTGTTCTTTTTGTGTTTTTCTCGAATAAATATTACTGATTTCTGATAATCGAATAGAAAACTAGTGTAGGGTGACTTCCTGACCTGTCGGCGCAGAGGAGGTAATATTAATGAAAAAGACTGAAATCTTTCGTTTTTTGAACAGCCATTTTTCCCCTTGAACTACAACCTAATTTGGATTTCAAGCTCACATGGTCATTTACATTAGAATTACGATTTGAAACGGGATATTTACCATGTATATTTGTATTTGTGAGTTCCCTATACTCACAACACGTCAGTTAATCCTTGATGGCGCTTGCAACAATGCCGAAGTATAGGGAACTCACAAATAGATTTAGATTTAGATAATTTATTTCATGATAAGGAATTACATTATAAATTTGCACACATGTCAAAATTACAAGAATTGTTATCATGATCGTCATAACAGGAAAAATAAAAATAACATAATATCAACTAGAATAATACAAAACACGATAAAAAGTAAACAGAAAAATAAATGCATCTTCCATTCGGAATCGTCAGTCAGATAAATAATAATAATGTCCATTACAAAATACAAATCAGTTGCATTCAAATTGAGTTATAATTATTTACATGTCAGTAAGCTAAGATCCATATACTCTTTAACCGAGTATAATGGATTTTCCAATAAGAGGCGTTTCAGGCGGCGTCGAAATGCTTCGTCAGATGGTTCAAGTCTAAGATCAGCGGGCAGTCGCTCGTAATAGGTGGGCCCAATGACACGTGGGTTCTTACCTGCAAGCTGCTGCTGCTGCGTAATACAAATATACATGGTAAATATCCCGTTTCAAATCGTAATTCTAACGTTATTTGGTCTTCAATCGGTTGTTACTGATAATCGCGTTCCATTCTAGACCACAATATCGCTTACTACATACATAGATCCTACATAGATATGAAATGATTTGTGGTTAAGTGCAAACCAATCTACAATTAGAAAAAAATTGGAGGTTTCTAGGATGTCACCACGACATCGTTGCTCTACTGCGAGTACTGCGACCAAGAATGTTGAGACATTAAGTTCAACAAGAAAATATGTGATAATCCATATTGAAAGGGACCTTATGGCGGCCGGCATTTACGCCTTTATTGCCGCTGTTCCAATACAATAGTGAATAGGTGCAACGTAAGCGCCTGCCGCCATGAGGTCCCTTTCGATGTGGATAATCACATATATATATTTTTTTACGAGTTACATTACAGTTATTCTCAGTAGCGTTATCACTAATAATACATTTACCCGCTCATAAAAATACCAATCCTCTGCTAACTAAAATGTGTTTTGTCCCTTCCCCACAAACAAATCTCAAAGTGACAGATAAAACTGGAAATGCTGGGGAGCTGCTTGGAGTAGGTATAAAGGAGGGGGCAATTGCACAAAAGATCCCACTGGGTCGAAGTGCATCCGCTAGGGCCCTCATCTAAATAAGATAAGATAAGACAGATAAAACAATCTAATTGAAACGACGTTTTAGCTAAAATGGGTTTGACGAGCGCTTATTATGAATGAGACCTTTACTGTTATTTTTACTGTTTTCAACTGTATTTCTGCAATACTCATATTCATACTCATATCCACATCTCCCCTCTCTAACTGCTGTTTGTTGAGCCGATTCCATTCAAACAACGTGAGCTTGATTCAGATTTTATTTATTTTTTATCAGAGTCCAAGATATTCCACTTACATTGGAGCTCCGCTGATATTCTCAACTTGTCTCTTCCTTCATCTCACAGTCCCTACACCCCTTTAAAAAACTAATACCGATTTGCTGACATACTTACGAGAACACAAATCAATCTAGTCCCAAAAACTAAGCAAATCTTGAACTACGGGAACTAGATGACGAGATACAGTTAAGAGAGGTAGGGCAGAGCAAAATGTCATCTTGCTCGAATTTGGAGCAGCCCAACTGAGGAAGAAGACCATAGCCATAATAACATTATTTACTATACAAGTATGTACTGTTGTGTTCCTGGAGGTGAGCAAGGTTGCCAGAGCTCCCGAGGATGCACTGTGTTGAGAGCGAGGGACCTAAATGTGTTCCTTCTGCTGTCAACACAGTGCACCCTCAAATCTTATAAAGGGTCGGCAACGCGCACGTGACTCCTTTGGAGTTGCGCGCGTCTATAGGCTGCGGTGGCCGCTTACCATCAGCTGGACCGTACGCTTGTTTGCCAAGCGTGCCTGAACGGAACCGACTTGTTTGTCACTCTTGTTTGTTAGTGTACTTTGTTTACCTTCGGTATCTTATCTTATCTTTCTAGGGAACGGGGTCAACACAAGATGTCTTCGATAAATAATAATAATCTCTGCTTAATCAGAGCAATTAACGGATTTTAGGCTTAAATGTCGGTCAAAAAAGATGAATTATTCGGACTGATCCAATAACGCTCGTAACTTGGAGTGCTTATATTTCATTAAAAATAATTAAGTTTCCTACCCACGTGATTAATGAGGGAGAGGTTAATTTTTATGGCTTTGGATGCCCGGTTATTTAATGTTTACGTCCATTTATTAAGCTGGAGTTATGGGTAACATGATACACGAGGTTGTGGATCGCCAGTGGTGTGGCGGTTTCCAGCAGGGAAATCAAAACACAAGGCTCCTTTTTTCGAAGACTATATTCATGCGGAAAATATCGTCAGAACAATAAAACACATTGATTAACTTACGTACTTCTGTAAAATTAAATAAGGACATGTGTCCCCGATACGTTTCATTTCACAAACGAGCATGTGACACTACTTCTACTTCAAGTTTGACACTGAGATATGCTCTTCTCAGCTAGTAGATTGAAAGTCGCATACCATCACTTGGCTAGAGTAACGGTGATTTCCTTAAAAGCATAGCCTGATAATATTATGATAAATCCTGGCCACTTGAAATATTTCATCGCTGCGCAATAAATGTTACCTCTTACGGCGGCGAGTTTTGCATTTCAAATTCTACGTTTTCATTAAAGGAGCTTCTAAACGAAAATGTTTGTTTAAAATAAAAACAGCAGCGTTAAATAGACAATTTAATCAACTTGTAGACTTCTTTTGTTATTTTTATTGGGATAACTATTTGAGCAGAAGATTAGCGCAGATAAACCAACAGCCGAATCACGTAACTTTATGTACTAACGGTAGATAGATTTTACTGTCAACTTTGAAGTATAAATGTATGAGATGACAATTAAAATTTGACATTAAAATCTATCTAACGGTAGTACAAAAGTTACGTGATTACCCCGCAGGATAACGTATGAGGAATTAATTAAATGTTGTTCACAGTACTTGTATTGATCGACTGACATTATATAAACCGACCTGCCTGTGAAGCTGACGGTCCTGGGTTCGAATCCCGGTCAGGGCAAATATTTGTGTGACGAGCATGAATATTTGTTTCTGAGTCTTGGATGTTTTCTATGTATTTAAGTATTTATATCTATTAAATATATCGTCGTCTAGTACCCATAACACAAGCCTTCTTGAGCTTACTGTGGGGCTAGTTCGATTTGTGTAAGATTGTCCTCTAATATTTATTTATTTATTATAAAAAGTAAACAAACAGACCGTGGAACGGTTGCTATACCATATTTAAATATGACAAGGTTGTACTGTAACCTGTACTGTAGTTTAAGGTAATCGGTCGACGCGTACACTTAGGCATTCCCGCCGGCATCTCCCATCGCGCGATCGCAACAACACAGACGCAATGTAGTCCCAATTCGTCCCGGTACCGCCGCATACCGGGTAGTCAGTCCGACCCAGGTCGGGCATTGCTGAGTTTCTTGCTGGACTGTTCTCAGCTAGGCTAGGTTTAGTGAACCAGTGACAAAACTCCCATTAGCTCGATTCCACTCACGCCTCAGATTCGATTGAAACCGCTCAACCAATCTCACTGGAGCGCAAACTCTTAGAGTATTCCAGTGTTTAAGCGACCCGCGTGGTCGTGTCGGAGGTTTCCCCTAGATTTTCCCTAGGCTACTCTCCAACCGCGCACTCCTATCGCTTTATTGGGCCGGCCTATAAAACCATAGTCAGGTTCAAAAACCTTTAGAGTTCTGCATGGTTTAGTTAGCATTTGTGTACTTTCTGGGCATTATTTTAAAAACCGACTTCACTAAGTTGTACTTAATGCTCTTTTTGCCTTGGTGTAAGATGTTTCTCAATATTTTCTGTCAAAGGAACACAGGAAGCGACGTTGTAAATAAGAATACCGTTTACAGAAACCGATACTGATTCAAAGACAACTTCATTAGTCGAAAAAGCAAAATATTTTGACGGCGGCGATCGACCGCTATGGTTTACGACATACTTTATTGGGCCCTGCCTATAAAGTTACACTCAAAAGGTAATGTGTTAATAGTAGATTATTAACAAAGTGTTAAAATGGATGGTTTCATCCTAGTTAAACACTCTCTTTTTATTTCGAATACTAGAAAACTAAAAAAATATGCACAAAAATTTTCTGAACAAGCGAAAGAGCCATTTTGGTGGGAACTGTTGAATGATTTTATTTTTTCACATGTGTGGATTCCCTGGCGCCCTCTTTTCTTCCAGGGACATCTGTTAAAAGTACTTATGAGTTAAAAAAGGCTCATCTATTTGACGATTTTCTGTTTGAATTGACACGTATCTTGACATTTTCTCAGTGTTACTATTTAGAACAGGACTATTGCGACCTAATGTCATAAATTGTAAATGTATTTTTTGGCTTTTTCATTAAGATATATCGTTTGAAACATCACTCCAAATCGACCATTTTCAAGCTAAAAACTGTGTTTTTCCGCTTAAATTCAAATTCACACATTAAAATCAAGAAATGGCTATGTTACTATGTAAAACTTTAATAAAATCATAGTATCCTTTAATCACTTTATTGGTATTATCAATACTTTTGTCATAATTTGAAATCAAAACATTTTAAAACTTATAAGGCCTCTTAAGGCTGGGGCTACCTTAAGGTTGTTTGGAAGAAATCTCTCTTTAGCGATAAGACCGCCTGTTGTTCGCCTCTACTAATTGTGATTTTGCACTGTACTGTGTCTTTTAATTGAGGTGAGCAGTAAAGAGTATATGTATCATGTTTGTATTGTATGATACGTTGGTATCTAGTGACCTGGGTGAATCAACTTTTTAGTCCCACTCATTGCCGTGGTTACGTTTAGTTGTCCGGGACAAAATTCGAATCAATCGTGATTTTATTTTATTTAAATTTATCAAACATACGTAGTTGTGGTACTTATAAGCTATTTCCATAATGGTCCATCTACTAAGCATGTTAGTAGAACTTAATACATTTTGTGAACAAACTGCGCCACTAGTGTCACTTGGACAACGGGTCAAGATAACAACACAAAAAAACTTGATCCACCCACCTACACTTTGAATATGTAAAATGAAATGAAATGAAATCATTTATTCTTCAATTTAGGCATGTTACATGCACTTATGAATGTCAAAACACCGGTTCATAAAACAACCCTCTGCCTCGAGAAGAACCGGCGTAAGAAACTCGGCGAGGTGTCATTTTTTCAAAACAATATACAATGTATATAAAATAACAGTATCATAATACTACAGAATTCAAATGCTACAATACATATTTTTTAATATTAAGGACGAAATATTTCTGTGTTAGATTACTTGTGCGGGACGCTATCACTGCAAACATCCCTATCCATGATATAATCGTTTATCTTATAATATGATTTTGAAATAAATGTCTGTTTCACGACAGACTTAAATTTAGAATCCGTAAGTTCAGTAATGTGTCTTGGAATTTTATTGTATAACACAAAATACTACGCAATAATAATTGAACTATCTACAACTCCAGAAATGATTCGTCTATTATAAAATAAATTAGCAATGGCAATGGAGAGCCAATTTTTCTGGCATTGTGTGAGCGAACAAAGCAGAACAATGGGACGATATGGCATTCTGTGTAGTGAATGCCGGAGTTGTTCTAACGCCACTTCGCCCGTAATCGACCGATGCATGCATTCACAGTAATTCACAGAATATTATAGGCACGGTGATTATCCTTTTAACACAGCTCAATTTGGTTTTGAGTTTGATACCGACGTGTACGCTTTTATTCTAAGACAGAAATGAATGGCTCAAACCAAATATTATAAATTATAATTTTTATTTTATTTTATATTTGTTTATTGGGGAAAAAAACAGACATAGAAAAATGAAAGGAATACATACAAGATATTTTAAAAATAGGTATATTCTATATCCTAAAACAATTCCCACTGAGACATTAAGCATTTACTTCAACGTGGCATTGTTGTCGAGAGAATACAGTTTAGATAGATAGGTACTATAGGTAGTTATCGTAAAACATACAGCTTATTCAAATTGCTATAATTGCTATACTATCTTATTTTCAATTGTAGTCGTGAATGTGTGTAGCAGGCCCCGCCATTTCTGGACGCACCTTTTGACAGTTGGACATTCATGTGACGGCCCGACGTGACAAGACGGCGGTGTCAAGTTGTAATAGGTCGCGTTCAAGTTTTAGGCGAAGCGTGCTACACACACCGTCATTAACAAACTAGGTTTCGCCGGAAGATCAGCGCCAGCTCCCTGAGTCGGCATTACGCTGAGGCGAAACCTTTTTGTGGCGATTACTTGGTTTTCTTTTTAATTACGTTTATTTATCTATATTTTATGTTTGTATCGTCACGAATAAATGTTTTTCTTTCTTTCTTTCTTTCCTTCTTTCAAATACCTAAATAGCGTAAAGATTTTAAGAGAGGTAGGGCACAGCAAAATGTCATCTTGCTCGAATTTGGAGCAGCCCAACTGGGAAAGTACCTCCGCCTTGCAGAAGACCACAGACATAATAACATTATCTACTATACAAGTATGTAGTGTTGTGTTTCTGGAGGTGAGCAAGGTTGCCAGAGCCCCGAGGATCCACTGTGTAGACATCACCGGCTTAACGTGCATTCCAAAGCACGGGAGCGCTTTTTAAAGGATCTTTATCATAGGTAAAATCTCTCATTTGTATAGGTCATTTGATGTATGAATTACACGTATCTTAGATATTTTTTTACACGTATCTTAGTTTCAAAATTGGAGCCTCGTTTAATAAACCGCACTGTGGTTTGGCAGAAGTGTGTAATTTTTGTCAACATGTTTGTTTTTGTATTATGATTATGATTATTATGACTTTCACTGTAACGCATAAAGTGGTCCACACGAGGTTATTTGCCGTGATTAATTACTTATTTTGCCGACGTGGCGAAGTTGGTTAATGGATCCGCCTCTTTCGAGTACAACCTTTGTCGTAAGTATAAAAATACAGTAGGCTTGTATGTCTGTATTTCGCTTACTTTAATAGTATAATTAGTTACGGTCTTATCTTATGGGGATCAGCTGCTGATAGCGAATATTTAAATTGCAAAAAAGGGCTATACGAGCAATTTATAACTTGGGGTCGCGTGAGTCATTAAGAGAAGCCTGTAAGGAAATAGATATCCTAACCCTGCCGTCGCTGTACATATTTGAAATAATCATATATGTTAGGAAGAATTTATACAATTTTCCAACGAATACTGATAAGTTAATGACTACAAGAAACACTGGGAAACTCAAAATAACTTTTTATAGACTAGAGAAGGCGAAAAAGTAAATCAATAAATCATCATCATCATCATTCAGCCGGAAGACATCCACTGCTGGATATAGGCCTACCCCAAGGAGCGCCACAGCACACGGTCGCGAGCCACCCGCATCCAGCGACTCCCCGCTGCCTTGACCAAGTCATCAGTCCACCTAGTGGGAGGCCGTCCAACGCTCCGTCTTCCCGTGCGAGGCCGCCACTCGAGAACCTTTCTTCCCCAACGGTTATCGGTTCTACGAGCAATGTGGCCCGCCCACTACCACTTCAACATGCAGATTCTCTGAGCTATGTCGGTAACCCTCGTTCTTCTGCGGATCTCCGAGTTTCGGATCATGTCCCGCAGAAAAACTCCAAGCATAGCTCTCTCCATCGCACGCTGAGCAACTCTGAGCTTATTTAAGAGGCCCACATTCAGCGGCCACGTTTCAGTCAATAAATGTTCCTACTTAAATAATACAATTGGCGTACTGTGTTAACT
Organism: Epiblema foenella; assembly: GCA_963556455.1. Taxonomy (NCBI): domain Eukaryota; kingdom Metazoa; phylum Arthropoda; class Insecta; order Lepidoptera; family Tortricidae; genus Epiblema; species Epiblema foenella. The sequence goes on from OY747112.1 coordinate 18,510,868, forward strand.
CGTGTGTTAGCTCTATCGCGTGACCAGCACAATTATCTCACTTAAAAGCCTGCATTTTATTTACCACATCGTGGGGTGATGTTACAAAAGCCATAAATTAGTCAAGATAAGAAAGACCCTTATACCTCTATATAGTAAAGCGTATAATTTGATATCTCAACATTTGTTTTATATAAAAACATATAAGCAGATTTAGCTATTCTTTTAATAACAGGTATTTATGTCAATTGCATATTATGGAAAAATATTTATCCGGTATCGATAAAAATATTTCACTGTTGACGACCGGTTTAGCCTAGTGGGTAGTGCACCTGGCTGTGAAGCTGACGGTCCTGGGTTCGAATCCCGGTCAGGGCAAATATTTGTGTGACGAGCATGAATATTTGTTTCTGAATCTTGGATGTTTTCTATGTATTTAAGTATTTATATCTATTAAATATATCGTCGTCTAGTACCCATACCACAAGCCTTCTTGAGCTTACTGTGGGGCTAGTTCGATTTGTGTAAGATTGTCCTCTAATATTTATTTATTTATTTATTTTATTTACTGTTGGTTTTTTTTAAGTTATAGGGGGCAAACGAGCAGACGGATCGCCTGATGGTAAGCAATTACCGTCGCCCATAGACACCTGCAACACCAGATGAGTCGAGTGTGTGAGAAGAGTCACAAGTGCGTTGCCGGCCTTTCAGAAGGGAATACGCTCTTTTCTTGAAGGTTTGAAGGTTATATCTGTCCGGAAATACCGCAGGCGACAGTTCACGAACTGCAAATTCTTATGGCCATATATAATTCATTCTTTCTAATAAGAAAGAATTAAAGAAAAAACATTTATTCGTGGCACAGACACAGTACAAATTAACATAATACCAAAATACAGAAAATAGCCACGAAATGGCCCCAAATCAGCATAGCGCTAGCCATTGGCTAGCGCTGGTCTTCCTTTGGGACCACGAGAAGCCACGAAAGACAAAAAACACTAAAGTCACAAACAACATAACAATTAAATAAATGTCATAATTTACAATTTAAACAGACAAGAACAGATAAACATGAATATTATAATAAAATAATACTTCATACTTCGGTGCGTTAAGTTGGGTTTACAAATATATAAACGTTTCCAAAGCTTAAAAGATATGGTCAGCATCCTTATACCCTTAACAATACAGCTGTGTTTTCATTTTTTTTATTTTTGTCCGTGCACATAAATTCAAACGCAATTTACCACTGGGGGAAGTTGGGGGTACCTACCACCTATACAGAAAATCGCATCAATAATAATGTCACTACGGGAGTAAGAGTGAGAAAACTGGCTGGCAATAAGATGATTTTATATATATATCTATATATTTATGTATTGTATATGTATTATGGGTAGGACTTTATATAATTGTCTGTGTAATGTAATAAACGATACATTTACTCGTTTTGTTGCATTACACAAATAATTATATATAAAATAATTATATAAAATATTAATTTTAAGTTTCGTTAGTTGTTAGTTGCACCGCCAACAAATCTTTCTGCTTCGCCTTAAGGTTGACTGGTAGAGAATGCCATACGGCATTAAGTCCGCCTTTTGTACGATAAGGTTTCTTTTGTGCAATAAAGATTAAATAAATAAATAAATGATTCTTATTTTGGAAGAAACACAAAACTCCTTTTTCAACATCAAACAAAATTTCAAACGAGTATTCTAGACTACGAACTCATATCTAGAGGCTAAGTTATATGTATATAAGATCTATTTGTAATTGCAACCTCTTGTTTTCATAACATTATTTAAAATAAACTTTAACAATATGAATTCCAAAGAAAATTTGTCAGATGTAAACCGACCATCGTACTGTTCAAAGCTTTGTGTTTGTCGCGGTGCCCACGGGCACGTCTCATGACAAGAACAGTTTATAATATAGGACATATTTCTTTGATTTCATAATGTACCCACGAACTTAATAGCAGGGCTAGGAACCGGTATTTACTATTTTTGTACTATAAAAAAAATAAAAACAAAACAAACACAATCAGGAATAAAAAAAAACATACCATACATACATATCTCCTAAAGTACTTTTCGTGTCTCCATTTTTATTTTAAAAATTGTTTTTGTTAGCCTTCATCTACGATATAAATGATTTAAAGTACGAAAAATATCGTAAAACGCAATTAACCGAAATTTTGAACCGGTTAATGCGATTTTTTTTTAATTACTATAAGCTATAATTCCATGCCTTACATAGGACTAATAAAATAAATCAAATTAAATTAAAACGTATCTAGCCTAACCTAGGCAAAGGCTACGTTAGGTCCCCCAAGTGTGATCCCTGCGGAACGGTGCCCATAAGGCTGGCTGCATCCCCCGTGTATTCTTTGTCCGAGGAATGAGCCAGCCTTAGGGTCACGTGTTGTTTCCAAAAGTCTCTTTTTTAAGTTTTGGAACAGAGAATGGGCATCTCGATTTAATTGTATGAAGACGAAACCGGTTTCCTAGCCTGCTTAATAGTAGGTACTATCGCGGACAGGGATTGTTGAGCCGCTTGCCAATCTTCTCAACTTGGACGTATAACGCAAATCGGGACTGACACGTCATCGGGTAACATGGGTCATTGATTACACGGCTAAATTACGGACAATGGCAATATGGCTTGAGGCGATAAAACATAAAATGTCTTAAACAAAAATAATGTTCCCTTTTGAGCATTCAGTTGAGCTAGAATCAAAAGGGTATGGTTCGAAATATGCTCGTGGAAAGCATCACCATCATCTACTTTCAATGAATTTCTTTAAAATCTTAATTGAATAGCCAAAGATTGGACGTAGGCGACTGCCATCTGTCATCGTAAGCTACTGCTGTCTGACCTTATAATCTCAAGATTTGTCGTAGGCGACGGCTATTTGACCTTCTAATCTCAAGATTTGGCATAGGCGACTGCCATTTGATCTTATAATCTCAAGATTTGTCGTAGGCTGCTGCTATCTGACCTTATAATCTCAAGATTTGTCGTAGGCTACTGCTATTTGACCTTCTAACCTCAAGATTTGTCATAGGCGACGACTATTTGACCTTCTAATCTCAAGATTTGGCGTAGGCGACTTCCATTTGACCTTCTCACCTTCGGATTAGAGCAGTTTGTCAGAATGTTTTCTCTTACCGAAAAATACTGTTAAATATAAAAACTTTTTCACTCAGTGGTTTAGAATGGGCTTCGGATCAACTAATTGAAGATTGAAACAATCAGTACTGCGTACCTACTAAAGTGGCTTTTCAATTGTTTCAGTCAAACAATTTGATTTCTGGGCTAATACGTACCTTTTCACAGTGAAATCAATATGAAAGCCGCTAGACATTTCATGTTAACGTCACTGTGACAAGGTACTAAGTGGCCCTGTCTCGCAATGGGGGCTATCGTTTTTGTGCTCACCAGTTGGCGCCACTGTCGAGTAAGGTCCAGCTGTCTGAGGCTGAGATTCGCGTCATACTTGTGATCGGGTGCTGTTTGTGGAGTCCGGTCTGTTCGTGCTTGCTAGGACATAGTGACTACGTTAATACTAGTGTCTTTTTATAGGGGATTGACGAGCGACATCATCCTGTTGTGGATTCGTTTTTATTATTAGTGACTTAGAGACCATATACATCTCTAACAATATTAAATTAATTTTAATTTTGACGCTCAGAGACCATGTACATCTCTGGGATAATATATTAATTTCATTCCTTGTTTAATCTTGAGACCTTATACATCTCTAACTTAATATTTGTAATAGATAACTTTGCAAGTTTATCTTCACTGTATGACATTAATTTTGTTATAATTGTTAAACTCGAAATTATTATTCCTTCTTGAACTGTAAATTAATATTTTGACATGAAAAATGTATTACTTATTATAGTCAAACTTTCTTAAATTGTAAATTAATATTTTGACATGTAAAAGTATTTGCAGAATAAATGTTTGTATTTGTATTTGTCAAAAATTGTTATTGATTATTATGGACATGAGAACGAAATTTACATTTAAATCATATTCAATACCTTAAAACCGTACCGTAAAATTATCGAACATACCGCATTGTAGCGCGATCCCGTTTTGTTCGGAAAAAAGGGGGAAATAAGTTTCCGAAAGACAAAACTGTCTCAAAGCCCTGACAGTCATTTACCCTTAACTCATATTTGCCATAATCAAGCTCAGGTATTGCAAAATAGCCACCATATTGTTCTAATTAGATATTAACCCGCGTAGCGCAACCACAAAGATGGACATTTGACATTTCGGAGACCCCACGCTACACTAGCGCCTCTAGCGGCGAATTCATACGCGATAGCCCCTCATTAAAGAGATCGGTATAATAATTGACTTAGGTGGGGAAACCACCTGTAAAAAAATTCCAAACATAATCGTATAATATGTATAAGTTAATGCCAATTTAAACAGAATCGGCCATCCTTATCCACATTTATTTTTAATTTAAAAATTAAATCGAGGGAATTCCGTTCCACGGAGAATTCGTGTTCACTCATGAATTATAAACGTGTTTAATTATACTTTAAACATTTTGTATTTACAAAGTGGAACGTCACGGGTAATGTAAAATTTAAAGCGAGTGATGGGAAAAACGGGATTCGTTTATGTAAAAACCTGACTTGAGGGAAAGGGTAGAAAACTGGCCAAGTTCGAGTCGGACTCGCGCACGAAGGAATTTTTTATACCACGTCGGTGGCAAACAAGCGTACGAGGCGCCTGATGGTAAGCGGTCACCGTAGCTTATGGACGCGCGTTCTGGCCAAGTTCGAAGGTATTTTTTTATACCACGTCGGTGGCAAACAAGCGTACGGCCCGCCTGACGGTAAGCGGTCACCGTAGCTGATGGACGCTTGCAACTTTTGGGTTTCACATGCGCGTTGCCGACCCTTTAATAATTTATACACTCCTTTCTTGAAGAACCCCATACTGTAGTCCCTCGGGAAAACCTCGGCAGCGAGCTCATTCCACAACCGGAGCGTCCGTGGGAGGAAAGTGGTGCCTGACCATCACTACATAGTATAAAACAAAGTCGCTTTCTCTGTCCCTATGTCCCTATATCCCTATGTATGGCTTAAATCTTTAAAACTACGCAACGGATTTTGATGCGGTTTTTTTAATAGATAGAGTGACTCAAGGGGAAGGTTTATATGTATAATACATGCATCAGCATTGCACCCGTGAGAAGCCGGGGCGGGTCGCTAGTTATCTATAAATCGGCAACAAAATCACGTTTATTGTATAGGAGCCCCCTTAAATATCTTTTTTAGTATTTGTTGTTATAGCGGCAACAGAAATACGTAATATGTGAAATTTTCAACTGTCTAACTGACGGTACAGATACAGCCTGGTGACAGACGGGCAGACGGACAGCGAAGTGTGAATAATAGAGTCCATTTTGCCCGTTGGGTACGGAACCCTAAAAAGTATTGTTTTGTAAAAGTATTGTAAAGTTTGACGACCGGTTTAGCCTAGTGGGTAGTGCAGTGCACCTGCCTGTGAAGCTGACGGTCCTGGGTTCGAATCCCAGTCAGGGCAAATATTTGTGTGATGAGCATGAATATTTGTTTCTGAGTCTTGGATGTTTTCTATGTATTTAAGTATTTATATCTATTAAATATATCGTCGTCTAGTACCCATAACACAAGCCTTCTTGAGCTTACTGTGGGACTAGTTCGATTTGTGTAAGATTGTCCTCTAATATTTATTTATTTATTTATTAAAAAAAAAGATATGAAAGTACTTTAGGAGATATTTCAAAAATAGTAAATACCGGTTCCTAGCCCTGCTATTAAGTTCGTGGGTACATTATGAAATCAAAGAAATATGTCCTATATTATAAACTGTCCTTGTCATGAGACGTGCCCGAGGGCACCGCGACAAACACAAAGCTTTGAACAGTACTAAAAAATACATTAAAAATTGATAACATTAGGTCGCCATAGTCCCGTTCTACACCTCACACCTCACCTCGTTCGTGTCTGACACCTCAGCATAATGCTGAGCCAGTGTCCGTTTCACTGCCGCGGGGACACATGTTGTGGTTTTTTTTTTTGTAATATGTGTGTCTTCTGTGTCTGTGAATAAATGTTTCTTTCTTTCTTTCTAGATAGTAACATTGAGAAAATGTCAAGATACGTGTCAATTCAAACAGAAAATCGCCTAAATAGATGAGCGATTTTAACTGATAAGATCTCTTAATGCTCATCGTAATGGAATAAGACTTAAAACAGCTTAAAGGAAAGAAATTTACTAAAAGCACCAGTGATATTGAGTTTATTTTATGAATAAAATTAAGTATTAATGAAACCGCCAATCCAATTATTGGATGAATTATTAAACAAAACCGGCCAAGTGCGAGATGGACTCGCGCACTAAAAAACGGCAAAAAACAGGTTTTTTGTATGGTAGCCCCCATTAATATCGTATCGAAAGTTATACTGCAGTTAAACCTCTTTCCAAATAACAATACAAAAATATGGCTTTTTTATCGACTATCTAAATGTCGATACTGTATGTCACTCATAATTTCAAAGAGGTCTCACTAGGTATTACTTATTACTTTTGTATAAAAATATATATAATAATAAACGAAGAAATAAAAGGATAGGGTGTTCGTTATTTAGGATTTATCATAGTTTTTCCACAATAATTACAATAGATTTTACTCAATAGTACATCGTCAGTGAAACTAATTTTTTATTTATGTTATAGGGGGCAAACGAGCAGACGGATCGCCTGATGGTAAGCAATTACCGTCGCCCATAAATACCTGCAACACCAGAGGAATCGCAACTGCGTTGCCGGCCTTTCAGATGGGAATACGCTGTTTTCTTGAAGGTTTGAAGGGGGTGAACTATGGGTTATATAGGGATTTTCGTGATGACATGTTTCACATTGGGCGGCAACTGTAAGTCCTGCGGCATGTACATGCGAAGGACGCACTGACCAGCCCCACACAATTTTAATTAACAATTGCTTTTTAAAAGCTGCTGGTAATGGTAATACAAAAAGTTTTCATTAAAATTGAGCATAGGCTTAAAAGGCGAGAATTCAATTGCATTATATAAACATCGATATCAAGAATGTCGATAAAAAAAACATTCACGCTCTACTGATAAACAATTTCTATGCGACAAGATAACGGGGTCTAGTGATGAACACGGGAAACAATAGAAAAACGTTTTTTTTTAATACCCTAACAGTTTCCGCTATATGCTCTAAGATTTGTGTAGGGTTGTCCCCAAATATTTTAAAAGTCAAATAAAATCCAGTTAATCCTTCATAACGCTTTTATAAAGAACACAATTAAGGCACGAGAATTTAATTCAAGGAAAACATTAAACGAAATTTACAATAAAATAAAAGTCATGTATAATTTGGGGACAGTTTATTTAAAACTTCTTTTGTTTCTCTCGGCAAATTAATTACGGCAGCTGAAGCATAATTTGCGTTGAATCGCTTTATATTATTGTCTTTTACGTGAATTAAATAAAGAAATGTTCTTTTTCATGTACATAATTTTCAGACACTTTTTAAACGCAGATGTTGGAATACTTGGCCCTCACTTCATATTTTTGTATTGTTATTTAGAAAGAATTTTAATTGCACCGTCACTGCAAATAGTTTTGGTAATTAACGAACCACAGCTAATTACGATTATTATTTTTATTTTAAAAACTCAGCGCTCATTTGACAATGCTTTTTTAAACCTATTTCCGAGTGGAAAGTCTACCGGATTCATAAATAGGTATAGTTTTCTCACCTGCTATTCAGAAAAGAATTATTGTTGCCTTCGAATGAGGGATCAAAGATGTACTTTTCTTCCCTCATTTGAGGGCAACAATGACTCTTTTCCTCATAGGTGTGAAAAGCAGTGGCACTCTGTAGTAAAATCATTTGTAAGATATTTCATGTTTTACCAGCGGGCCTCATAAGCGGTGTGAAAAGCAGTATGTGTCACAGGGTAGCAAAATTATTTCCGTCTTGGGCGTATCCCTCACTACGCTCAAAATTCTACTTTAGAATCCCTCGCTACGCTCAGGACTCTATTGTAGAATCTTTCGCTTCACTCAGAATTCATTTTTTCGCTTCGCACTTTAGCGATAAGACCGCCTGTTGTTTGCCTCTTCTCATTGTGTTTTTGTACTGTATTGTATCCTTTGATTGGGGTGTGCAATAAAGAGTATTTGTATTGTATTGTAATTCAATATATTGCCCTCGCCGTATATATATAATTATGCTCCCTTGAGACACAATCTACTAATCTTAGAATATTTATGGAGGTAGAAAAAAAGGCTGTTTATACATTAATGTTTTGTTGAACCGTAATTTTCCTGGATTATTTATTGGTTTCGCTTTACAAGCCAGTTGCAATTCTGCATTCTGTTTCTAAATTGCCGTGGTTCACCGCACACTTCTCGCAACACTAGAAGCAAGGTTCATTAGGGGTACAAGCGCTGATGTGAATATATCTCGTCTCGTGTTGTGGTGATAATTTTCAAGAGGCAAACATGAAGTAAATAAGACGGAGCCGGCAATACACACATACAAACATGAAATGAAATGAAAATAATTTATTCGTGACATAGAACAATACAATACAATACAAATACTCTTTATTGCACACCTCAATCAAAGGATACAGTACAGTACAAAAACACAATGAGAAGAGGCAACACATAAAAACATTAAATGAAATTAAATGAAAATAATTTATTCGTGACATAGAACAATACAATACAATACAAATACTCTTTATTGCACACCTCAATCAAAGGATACAGTACAGTACAAAAACACAATGAGAAGAGGCAAACAACAAGCGGTCTTATCGCTAAAGAGCGATTTCTTCCAGACAACCTTAGGGTAGCGGAAATGAAATCTAATCAGAACGATTCACAGCAGGTGGTGCAGAGTTAATACATATGAAGCGTACTAATAATTACAACAATTAAGAATAATAGACATACATAAATATAGTATTAAAAAATATACGTACATAAACATATACAAATATATAGAACCAGACAAGATAATATATATTGAACTATTAACTAATAAAATTTCCACGAAATGGTCCCGCCTCAGCATGATGCTGACTCACAAACCAGCGCTGGTCTTCCGGCGAGACCATTTTTTGTGGATCACGTTGCTCCGCTGTCCGACGCGGTCTTAAGTGTCCTTATCAGTTAAAAAACGCTCATCTATTTACGCCATTTTCTATTTGAATTGACACGTATCTTGACATTTTCTCAATGTGACTATCTAGAACAGAACTATTGCGACCTTATCTTATAAATTTCAAACATCACTCCAAATCGACTATTTTCAGGCTAAAAACTTGTTATTTCCGCTTAGATTCTACTACACACAAAATCAAAAAATGGCTATGTTACTATCTAAAACATTAATAAAATCACTTTTGTCATAATTTGAAATCAAAACATTTTAAAACTTATAAGGCCTCTTAACCTATTCTGAACGCACCCGTTACGCTTGCGTCAAACAGCGCCATCTGGCAGGCTGCTATTGTCAATAGGCAAGGCCGCACGGATATCCGTCAATATGGCTGCAAGTATTATAGTAACTCCTTTTCCAAATCATTTAGAAAGTGACATGAATGGGCATGAATATGGTGAAACAGTGTATACAAAGTGAAATTTACTTCAACACTTAGTTTACTTTTACACAAACTTTAGAGTATTCCAGTGTTCCAAATTACGCGCGTGGTCGTGTCGGAGGTTTTCCCCTGAATTCTCCCCAGGCTACTCTCCAACCGCATACTCTTATCACTTTATTGAGCCCGGTCTATAAAGCCACAGTCAGGTAAAAAAAAAAGTTGTCACTTGTCAGTGTCACAGTTGCGGTTTATTTCAATAACAGTATAGCGTTGACAATTAAATGATAATTGACAAAAGATGCCCAAAACTATTCATAGTCAAAAGCGGAACGTATTAATAACATATTTAATAAACTGCTGCAAAAAATTTCAAAATTGACATCAGAGCAGACAGGTAAACAAAGTCAAAACGTCATTTAGTGTGTTACCATATAAATAATAGCGCCCACTAGACAAGGGTCCTATATTTTTGGTCTGGCTTTAAGGACAGATTTCAATTATAAGCGCTGTCTCAATAAGGGTGAAGGGTCAAGAATACACATAAGGCCATTTGGATGTGAAAACGGAGCTGGAATTCTATGAAGAGACTAATTATAGACTTCATTCACATGTCAAATATATACTGTGTGATTATTTTTATTCAGTTTTGTTCCATTTCGTTTAGAACTACGCACTTAGTTTATTATTATATTACTTACAAATATATTTGATATGACAGGATGAGATGTCACAAAGCACTAAAGGATTTGTCAGTCTTCTGATATGTCTCATTTTAGCCAGGTTACCGTAATATGCTTTTATTTTCGCACTCGCAGACTACCAAGACACAGGCTCAGCCTAGTTTGGAGTCTGATGGATAATTGTCTAACAAACCCATGTATGAACTATTTTGCTGAATAAATCATTATTATTATTATTATTTAGTTTTTCTTTGTTTTTCTCTCCAAATGGAGGTAATTTTACTTCCATATTTGCGAGCTTTTGGCCAAACGAATATGGAAGGCTAAGGGCATAAGAACCTACTGTTCTAGGGATAAAAATTTACGGACTATTCTGCATGTGTTATTATTATTATTATTATTTTACATATTGACGATCTTTTTGTGAATTTATTATACTCTCTTTTGACATACATTACAGTAATTCATGTCTTTTTTTAAAATTTCATATGCATCAATAAATTTCTCTGAATAATTAAATTCAATTTATGTAATATATAACTGACGATTCAAAAGTGCTTGTTGCTAGGCCTATATGAATAAAGAATATTTTGAGTTTTGAGTTTATTCATATTTATGTTCATTTATTCGATGCAACCATGGTATTTACAGGGTCTTAAGCTAGCCAGTACAGACATTGACCCTACTAGGGTGTAGCAACATACTTATAAACTAGAACTAACCTTAACATTATATATATGTATTTATACATATATTTATAATACTTGTCCGTATAAGTCTGTCCCTTTCGGTAATACGCTACGCCTTTTATAGGATCCTCTTTCTACGGAAGCAAATTATGTTCATAAGAGGAAATTTTCCATATCGGTTTTTATGATATTGACACAACCCCTGTAGCCGAGTGTTTTCATCCCCAAAATCATTACATAAAGGATTGAATGGGGAGATAGAAGTTTTTTAATGAAAGCGATAATTAGTCGGCAACGCGTGACTCCTTTGGAGTTGCGGGCGTCTATAGGCTGCGGTGGCCGCTTACATTATATACGACAATGTATGATTAATACGAATAAATGAATATGAATATGAATATGGACCATACGCCTATTGCCACCGGAATTGTATAAAAAAAAGTTAAGAATGCGCCTAAAATAAATTAATAGCAATTATTTTTCTAAGTAGATAAAAAATTCACGCGGACAAAGTCGCGGGAAAAGCTAGTAAAACACAAACTTATTCAATATTCAAACATTTCTACAACTAAACTAAAAAAAAAATGTTTAAAACTCAATCAATCTCAATACAAGTAAGTTTCGTCCCAGCTGAGATTTTCCACTCCATCACCTGCCGTGTTCATGTCAAATGTCATTTTTTGGTACAAAATTGTTGGTAACTTGTTACGTTATGGTAATGATAGGTCTGGTAATGAACGTACCATGGCGTGCGCACTATCGCACCTAACAGAGTTCATAACAATTGTGATAATCCACACCGAAAGGGACCTTATGGCGGCAGGCGCTTACGTTGCACCTATTCACTATTGTATTGGAACAGCGGCAATAAAGGCGTAAGTACCGGCCGCCATAAGGTCCCTTTCAATATGGATTATCACAATTATTAACAGGGCCTGTAAATGGCGTACGGCGCACGATTGCCTTGCTAGAGTGCGACGCCAAAATGGATTTAATTTTAAACTTGAATTACCTCGGTGATTTAACAGAAAAATCTTTTTTAGGGTTCCTTATCTTTTTTTTTTATTAAAAATGGGATCGCTCTTGGCCAGCATCTAGCCAGGGGGCAAAGATGAGGCCGACGATGAAGCGAGCTCACTCAGAAGGTGCCTATTCAGTCGTGCCTTAAAAAGGTCTAGGTTATATGAGCTCGGAAACAAGCGCCGGCAGAGAATTCCAAACCTTAGAAGTGCGCATTATAAAAGATGATGCAAAGCGCTTGGTTCGAATAAGAGGAATTTCGACCAAGTAAGGATGGTATCCAGCCGTACGTCTGGATGTCCGATGGAAGAAGGGAAAGGCGGTATGAGCTCATGGAGCTCCTGAGCACACTCTCCGAAGTACAATTTGTAGACCTAAAGCGTAAAACGGGACCCTAAATTACTGACACCGCTGCCTCTCCGTCTGTCACCAGGCTATTACTCATGAACGTTGATAGTTAGAAAGTTGAAATTTGATACGGATAATGTATTTCTGTTGCCGCTATAACAGCAAATACGAAGAAACAGAATGAAATAAATATTTAAGGGGGATCACATACAACAAACCTTTTTATAGATAATGGTACGGAACCCTTCGTACGCGGCTCCGACTCGCACTGGGCCGGTTTTTTAGAACTACACTACTACTAGACGATGCCTGCGTGGAGCGCTATATATTTTATACGTGATGTACAGTCGCATTAGATATATCGGACAGGAGTTCGAGTTTCTTGCAAGCGATATAATAAATATATGGTTTGTTATTATAGTCACAGGTAGGAGGTAGATCCATTTCGCACCCAAGGGAACAAAAGGCTCACTTAACTATTAAGCTAAGGGAGAGTGGGGAATTGCGTACACTTTAGGGACAACTTTAATTAATTTATCTAATTTACTATTTATTGTGATAATTCGATGGTTTTCTATCTATATAGCCACACTATGTTATAATTTGTAACATGAGTCATCATACCTATTTTATGGTTAACAATATATTAAGTATTTGTGGGGAAAAAGGGACAAGAATAAAAGGAAACCAAATCGAGTTACAAATGTTACTTATTATTATTCAGTCTACAATTTAACTAATCAACTTTATATTTTCATTATCAGCAGTGATGCAGTTTAGAATAAAATCAAGATTTAATTTAAAAAACCAAACCTCTAGTGTTCGGGATTACCCTAGCGTGTGGGATAATTTCGAATGCTAAATGGACATACTCTAATTGGGAAATAAATCACATAACCAGCACTTCAAAGTGCTTTACCCAACCGTACACTTCTTTTATTTGCAGTTTTTTCATTAACTTTAATCTTCTGATTATTCCCTTTTTGTTCTCGTTCGAAGTTACCCCTCTTAAATCGTCCACCATTAGCGGACTCGCCCTAAATACAAAATAAATATTGTATTTGAGGTTAGAAGTATACGGTGAACGATACAATTACTTCAAAACGTTGTGTAATTAGACTCTGTCACAAAAAGAACTCCGAAGTTCTATGTTATTCCTGCCATACGACACACATCCAATTTCACAAAAAAAAAATGATTATTTTCCAATAATTTTACCTTAACTTACCTTGTTACCGTGTTTACACCACTCTCCCCTATATAGGCCAATACTCTCTTGTATAAGTAGGTGGGATCTTTTGTGCAAGCCGACATTCTATAAAACCGTTAATGGATTTTGGATCTTATACGTAACAAAATTAAGTCACTTTCTGTACGGTTTACTTTGACACTACTCGACCAACTCAGGATCTCATGTGTTATCGAAAGCACATTTCACGTCGTCAGTATAATAGTAGTCCAAACAATGGCGCGATAGAGTATCCAAAAATAGACCTTATACCATTTCAATAAGGTAAATGATTAGATAATATCCATGGTATTACTGATGATTGGGTTCCTATTTAGGGCCGGTATATCAAGATAAAGACAATGCTTTGTCATGGAGTATCTATGTATAGTGTTGACATTGACAAAGGGAAATTGAATCCAAGTTCAAGGTAGAATAAAGTTTCACATCATTATAAATAAATGGAACATTAGGCGGGGACGACCACCGCGCGATCGCGACAACACTGACACATATAGTCCCTATTCGTTCCGGTACCACCGCACACCGGCTAGAGTCAGTCCGACTTTTGTTTTTTCAACTAAGTATGACCCACCAAACATTTTCAAAGTAAATCGGTCCGTTTTGTGCGACGTCCTGTTAGTGCGACGTAATATCACCGGTCCCTTGACTGTCGCTTTATCCGGATTCCACTGTATTTCACTTTTTAAAACTAGCAACACTGTTAGTTCTTTTCCTTTTTTCGATCTTTAAAGATAGCAGCTGTGCTTATAACATTTGACCGCTTTTAACGACTTCGAAATCACCACACATTAGATTTGATATCAAACTACTACCCAAGGATACTACCCAAATAATATATTGAAGGAGACTACATCCGTCACAAAACTATAACCACCGTAGCAATATTGACACAAAAAAATATGTGAACACCTCAATCTTAACCCACAAAAATATCGACGAGAATTGAACGCTCCATAAACGAACACTTGGACCTATCCGGGCAAACAGCAGGAAAAACACCAACGGTCATTAAGCAAATATAACTAACACCTGAACTAATAAATAATAAACCACAACATTCAGTCATTGACTAATAATTCTTTTCTTTGAATTATTAACCGAAAACCTATGGTAGTTAACCCCCTTACCATCTACATTAACCTATGCTTACTACAAAAAAAAAACCATTACCGCTTTACCGGTTAAAGTAAAACAACACCTTTGAAATTAAATTATGGACGGGTGCTACCGCAGAATATACTATGGTCCTGAACAAAGTTAGCCAGGCCATTAAAATCAAACGTCCGGATAAGGTGAGCGACCACCACGAACTCGACCACTGATCTACACAGAGGGAGAATGAAAACATCAGACTGCAGTCGTGGATGCTCCGTTCATATGCTAAGAAATCATCACTACGTTGAGTGAGGTTGTAGTTGTCCAGGTTGGGAATTCATATTCCAAAAGAATTGAATATTACCCCTTGACCAATGACGACGTCACAGCCAAGTCACATCGCTAATGAGGATCGTACTACACACGAAATCCTACATTAAAACGATCTAAGTCAAGTCCGAAATTATTTAATTTGCCTAAAAAAGGCTTAACCTAAAAGCTTAACTAACACACTTTTACAATAAACAAGAAATGGAAAATACCGTTTCGGATAGGTCAACAAGCGTCAGCAACTTTAGCGTACACATCCTGTAAAGTACGGAGATTCGTCGCACGTCCTGCCCGACTGAGTCCCATCTCTTGGTATTCAGCCTGACCATCAACGCGCTCCGGATAAACCATAACCTCGCCTAAGGTCCAACCATGGGCCCTCAAGCTGAGCACTAACGCCCCTGCAGAATCCATGCAACCATATATAGAACATACTCTAAAACTATGAAACGAAATTACACAAACGACACCGAAGGCAATCGGTACCCTACTTATTTAATAATAACTACTAGCAAGATCAAAAAAAAAAATGCTAGTGGGTGGGGTGCGGGTATCGACGAGAATCGACAAAGCACGACAGAAGATAGGAACATCCCGACGAAACCAAAAAAATATCGACGAGGAAAAAAACGGGACAAAAAAGAAAGACGAAGATCAACACAAAAATGGTCGATTTCAGCTCGCCAAAAGGGTCATCCAAGCAAGACAAAAAAAGGTCGACGAGGCTTGACGCAAAAATAAAAAAATCGATGAGACGACACAAAAATAAGTCGACGGAACCCGACCAGAAAAGAATCGGCGAAACTCGACGAACGACACGACGGAACATGATGCACGACGCAAAATGATGAAATCGATGAGGGATAATAAAAGCATCAAACACCGTCGAAGGCGTGAGCCAAACGAAGTAGTAAAAAAATCAATGAAAGTTAATCGGTAATAGTTGAGCGATGATAAAAATCAAACAAAAGCCGATGGCAGTTGAGGAAGGTAAAGTCAAATGAAAATTTATATAAGTCGATAGAAAAATCAAAACAAAAATTCAAAAGTTGCTAAAAGTTTATGTCGCTATAAAAAGTCGATAAACCGATAAAAATTCATTACAACACTGACCGGACAAAGACTGCTGACGTAATATAAACGATGTTGTAATGGATGACTAAAAGGTTTGTTACTAAGCACAATTAAAAAATGTTGAAGATTTCGAAACCATGTGAAGTTCAACGAAGCCCAACGAAGCTCAACGAAGCTCAACGAAGCTCAACGAAGCTCAACGAAGCTCAACGAACCTCAACGAAGCCCAACGAAGCACAACGAAGCACAACGAAGCACAACGAAGCACAACGAAGCACAACGAAGCACAACGAAGCACAACGAAGCACAACGAAGCACAACGATGCTCAACAAAACTCAACGAAGCACAAAAAACTCATCGATGCTCAACAAAACTCATCGGAGCTCATCGTAACCCAAGGTAACGAAAATCAAAAAAACATCCAGAAAATTGCGAATATTACAAAATCAGTTTCAAGAAGTTGACAAAGGTCAATACGAGGATGAATTGGGATCAATTGAAAGTGATTAAAAGTGAATTATGGGTCACATGAGTCACTAGGTGTATTTGACAGAGATTGAAATACTATCGCGAGTTGACCACCAGTGGGAGAACACGGACCAGCACTGTAAATAACTATTATGCGAACTGTACCAGTAATAGAAAGAGGAAAAGGGAACTCTTAGCCCAGCTCGGACCTCACCGAGTACCAACGAGACTAAACCGAATTAGGTATGCAAGCCCAAAAATGAACAAACTATTTATTTTGGTGAAAAATTAGTTGTTTGAAATTACTAATTCGTAACTAAAAATGCAGAAATCCTAAAATAAAAAAGCAAAAAGATGTTTCCTGCCGGGAATCGAACCACGAACAAATGTTTGTCTGATTAACGCTTTCCCACTGAGCCAAGTTGATTCTTACAAAGCGATACGAAAAAGTGCTACATATGGCTCGGCCTACTCAAAATTTACACGAAGGCCGATTACGTCACGTAAACTAAATAACGACTAGTTACGAATTACGAGTTATGACTTGACGGCGCTTGTACTGAAAAAAACAAGTATAACCGTCGTCACCTGCCCACAAACGTCAAATGCCAAACTGACTATTATTCCTGCACTGAAAAGATTAGCTAAGGAATAAAGCACGCTAAAGCTCACTTACCTTGGTTTTCCCTAGACTCTACGGGAAATAACTAAGGGTCAACTAGTCTACTAAATAAGTGACACAGGGTATAAGGTTGGGGTCAGAAGAACAACGCAATAGGTTAAAGGCAAAACTTGTCGTAAATCAATTATTATCACAACACAAAGCAATAAAAAAATCAATGCAGGGAAGCAGTCAATGGCGTACACAGGGTTAAGAAGAATTACGTTTTCCACTCGTTCCAGGTGACGTAAGGGATGAGCTTCGATCAAGGATACACTGAAACACAATAAATAGTTAATTAAACGCGACCGAGAATCGGTCACCTTCCTCTCACCAAGTTTTGAAAGAAAAAAATTCAATGTTGTAATGTTGAAATTTCACATAAAAAGTAAACGAACCAGGGTTCTTACCTTATGTCGGGCGCCAAATTCTGCTGCGTAAATAAAAAGTAAACACACACACAAGCAGTAAACACGTTTAATTTGTTTCGTAATTTCCGAAAACATTAAAGAAAAATGATACGTCAATTAAATTTGTCAGATAACACCATCACAAGTTTCGTAGAACAACGTTTTTAACAGCATTTGATGCACTGGCGTTCAAAAGGTACTTAATTAAGCGATTAAAAAAATAACATTCGCAGAGGGTTAAAACGGTATTATGTTTTTTTTGGGGGTGGAATTCTAATAAGATAAGGCTGAAGGTGACGGAACGTAAAATGCAGAATGAGTAATGAATGATGAATGGTTGAGATGGATGATTTATCTAATATAAGCCTAATCAAGGACTACGATGGCGCTTAAAGCCTTTTTGAATTTAGGGGAAATTGAAAAATATAGGGAACAAATACGTAGATAGATTTGACATCACCCCAACTATAACTCAGAATACCATAGGGTTTATAGAATCAAATAAACCTAAACTCGAGAATGATAATACAACGTACCTTAAGAACGGTTGAATTTAAATTAAGTGTTACTAAATATTAAGAAAAACTAAAGTAAAACGCGGCAC
This sequence comes from Epiblema foenella, assembly GCA_963556455.1. Taxonomy (NCBI): domain Eukaryota; kingdom Metazoa; phylum Arthropoda; class Insecta; order Lepidoptera; family Tortricidae; genus Epiblema; species Epiblema foenella. The sequence goes on from OY747112.1 coordinate 18,529,143, forward strand.
GATCTGTCGTTCTACCGCTGCTGGAGATGTCCTTGTAAAGCACGTAGACGTTGTCTGACGAAAACGTATCGACGTGTATCGACGAACGAAGCCGCTCCAAACTTGATAAAAGTTGGCTCTACAGCCGGGTTAGTTGAGTGTCCCTTTAAAACCGGTTCTCAAACCCGTAGGGTCGGGCTAGAACAATTACATGTTAAAATTAAAAACCTATACCGAGAAAATGCAGTAATTTCAGAAAACTACAGACAGTGATTCCGCAAGCGCACAAACTTACCCAAATCAAAGTTTGGCCTCACTGAAATTAAACCGTGACTGCACGTAAATGCTTAACCACCAGCACACTTGTGGGAAAAAAACTGATTCTCGTGAACAGATAAATGAAACCCTGCCCTTGCCAACAACAAGGCTCCACTAAGCCTTTGCAGCAATAAATCTTCTATAGTATTTTAGCGTACAATGTTGTTCACTTGAATGTCACAGAACGAATGATCACCCAAATTTTCTTCCATGACAAGGAACGCCTGTTCAAATTCCGAAGCGCGAAATCTAATTTCAAAATCTGACTAGCTTTTTTAGAACCAGACAGTTTCGAACCCCTGAATTATAACGACGAAGGTTAAACACATTTTGGTATCGTTTGAATAATTAAGAAAAGCGCCATCTGATTGCGCTGTGCAACACTACGAAGCAGTTCGGAATGACGACCAACGGCAGGAAATCAAACGCTCTAACCACAGCCTAAAAGTTCGCCTATTGACGTGTAGATGGCGTGGAAGTCTATGCAGGAAACATAATTAAAATTAAAAATACACAGTAGCGTTATTAACGCTACACTAGGTGGGGCGATGATATTCGAAAGGCAGTGGGCAGGGATTGGAGGAGAAGAGCTGAAGACCGAGCTCAGTGGCGTGCCATGGGAGAGGCCTATGTCCAGCAGTGGACTGACACAGGCTGATGATGACGATGATGACTGTATTTTACTTTTTATAACTAGCAGCACTGTTAGTTCTTTTCCTTTTTTTCGATCCTTAAAGATAGCAGCTGTGCTGCTCCATTTTTAAGTTTATTTCTATAAAATAAACGTCTATTTAAAGTTCACGGCATTGTTTTATTCACCAATCCCTAAAAGTAAAATAAAACAGTATTTTGTGGACATATTTTTTGTGGACAATCCTAATAATATTACAAACGTGAAAGTTTGTGCGGATGGATGTACGTTTGGCTTAATCTCAAAAACTACTGAACGGATCTCTATGAAACTTTCCAGTATTGTAGCTTAGACATCAGAATAGGACATAGGCTACCTTTTTTCCGCGGGTAACACCGCAGGGCGCTGCTAGTCTTACATAAATCAACCTGGTCCCAAACTAAGCAAAGCTTGTACTGTGGGTACTAAGTGACGATATACATACTTAGATAAATATATACTTAAATACATAGAAAATATCCAAGACTCAGGAACAAATATTCGTGTTCATCACACAAATAAATGCCCTGACCGGGATTCGAACCCGGGACCTCCAGCTTCGAAAGCAGGGTCACTACCAACTAGGCTAAAGCGGTCGTCTCAGACAGAGCATCCTCAAATTCCGCACGTGACTCCTTTGGAGTTGCGGGCGTCTATAGGCTGCGATGGCCGCTTACCATCAGGTGGACCGTACGCTTGTTTACTACCGGCGTTATATAAATATCGGGTAAATATTGAATACTTGACCTTTTTGAACAAAATGGCGCTTTCCTTCAATGTTCCTAACTTATTTAATTTTACTTAAGAACCGAGAAAAATCTAAGTTTATTTTTAAATTAACGAGACGATGTTAATGGCAGAGGCTTGTAAGTTTTCTCGCAGTGGTTATAAAAACCGGCCAAGTGCGAGTCGGATTCGCCCACGAAGGGTTCCGTACCATTATCTATAAAAAACGGCACAAAAATACGTTTGTTGTATGGGAGCCCACTTAAATACTGATTTTATTTTGTTTACATATTTTTTTATTTATTATTATTTGGAGATCCAACACCTATTATAGTACATTATTATGTTTTTGAATAGTTTTTGTTATACCGGCAACAGAAATACATCATCTGTGAAAATTTCAACTGTCTAACTATCACGGTTCATGAGATACAGCGTTCTGACAGACGGATAGCGAAGTCTTAGTAATTGGGTCCCGTTTTATATAAAAAATAACGTAGAAGATCTTACACAAATAGATCTAGTCCCAAACTAAGCAAATCTATAAAATTTAAAAGAAAATGAATCGTGTTTTTGAATTGTTACTTTTCTCGCTCAGTAAATACCTAACGTAGATCTAGACCTGACAGACCTAGTAGACCTGAGTACTAAATAATAAAAGCAATTTATTCACAATTTATAAACATTGATGTCAAAGGCTTATTATAGGGTTGAGGACTATCTAGCAGACAGAAATGCATGGCCCAAACCAAATACCTAAATAGCGTAAAGAGTCTAATATTTTCATTGTATCTAGTTGACACAGTTCTTGCAGGAAAGCATATCAAACTATTCGACACGTTTTGTTTTCTTGTGTAACTACACGTTGTAAATACCTATTGTTATTTTTTCCTCGTTTTTCTTTCAATTCTCTTTTGTTCTTTACCACTTACATTTACTTAAGTAGGTTAAGTAGTATCATTGTAATAAGCATATTTTGGAGAAAATGACTGACTGTCGAGTTTCTTTCGGCGTTTCTTCTCGGCAGTGGTCTCATGAGAAACGCTAGTAGTTTTTGACTTGTAAAAGTGCCTTTGCGGCCTACTTGCAGAATAAAGTTCATTTATTTCATTTATTTCACCAATAAATGTTAAACTAATAATACTCCGTGGGCGTTAACAACCTGAAAGATTCAAACCACGTATTTTTGACGACAGTACGAGTAAATAATGCTATATCAAAATGGTCCAATTATGCGTCTTAATTAAATTACTATTTCAGAACAAATTCAATCATATTAATTGACCTCTTCTTTGTGAACAAACCTTCGCTTCAGAAGTGACCTTGTTTAATTAATGTCAAGTTGAGAAACAGAGCGAGCATTGTCATTTTAGTGAGATTAATTTCAAACTATCAGCCAGTTACGCTCGAACTAACTACACTTGCAACGGAATGGTTCCTGAACACATGAGAGATGATTTAGTATATGGATACAGATAAAGTAGTGTATGCAACTGTATATAATTAGGCATAAAACTGTGCATTTCTCAAGAAATTTCCTGCCTCGCACAACCAAACTATGGAATGAACTGTCGCCTGCGGTATTTCCGGGCCGATATGACCTTCAAACCTTCAAGAAAAGAGCGTATTTCTTTCTGAAAGGCCGGCAACGCAGTTGTGACTCCTCTGGTGTTGCAGGTGTTTATGGGTGACGGTTATTGCTTACCATCAGGCGATCCGTCTGCTCGTTTGCCGCCTATAACCACACTCGTGTTTTAATGCCCCTCATTATGTAGCAGTTGCATAAACTACTATTATACCTATATTCCAAACTACGGTAACATAATGGTTCAAGCATGCTGCTGTCAAGCGGCGGTCCTGGGTTCGAATCCCGGCTCATGCTAATGACTTTTTGGAACTTAGGTTTGTGGGTCATTCTACTTTTTCATGACCAGTTTTCTATTACAAAAAAAAACTATGATATGTATTGAATTAGTGTACAAAAATAGGATTTCGTAATAGTACCAGAATCTAATAAGAGAAATTTATAGGTAAAAAAATACTCAAATTTTAACATATTGTTGTAAAATGTGGGTGACATAAGGTCACAATATCCTGTTCTAGATATTAACATTGAGAAAATGTCAAGATACGTGTCAATTCAAACAGAAAATGGCGTAAATAATTGAGCATTTTTAACTGATAAGGACACTTAATAAGATAATTCATTGTATTGACAGGTAACAAATAGAGAAAAATAAAATAATCATTAAAATCAAATAATATTTGTTTGAAGAGAAAACAAGAATTTAAATTAAATTTGCCGACGATTCAAATAATTCTATATTATTATAACATACAGCTCACTGTTTAACCAATCGGTTAATTCAAACGCGAGCTCAGCAGTAAAAGTTTTTTGCAAACACAACTGAACTAACCTTCGTTAGTTGATTTGTGCTTGGAGTTGTGTTTAAATAGAACTAGTTAGAGGGTAAATAGGGGGCGTCATGCATGCGTAAATGTTATTTCCGATTCTGAAGCTTATACGAGTTTATGCAATCATTAAGAGCGCTTTAATAAAATGTAGTGGGTCCACTAGCGCCACTCGTAAATAATTGTAATTATTTAAATTTAACGATATATAACTAAAAAAGGGGGCCGCTACGTACTATAGTTTGTATTTAAGTACTTTTTGAATCCATCAAACTAGTTTTTACGTTGCTGGATTCGTCAATGTATGCGTCCAAAGTTAAAACGGCCGTTTTAATTTTGAGCTCATAGATTGACGAATCCAGCAACGTAAAAACTAGTTTGATGGATTCAAAAAGTACTTAAATACAAACTATAGTACGTAGCGGCCCCCTTTTTTAGTTATATATCGTTAAATTTAAATAATTACGATTATTGACGAGTGGCGCTAGTGGACCCACTACATTTTATTAAAGCGCTCTTAAGGTTGTTAACCTCTCAAGTCCCAAGTTCCCATAGGAAAAACCAAATTGTACAATGGAATGTCAAGTCAAATTTGAAAGGAATAGAGCTTCATTTGTTTTGTAACAATAGTAAGTTATCGGTAAGTATATTTACGAGTGCGTAGCACCTGCATAAAATATCCAACTCCTGCTTGTCAGTTTTATTGACATGGGCTATGCTGAGTGAATGTCGATGTTCATTAAATTTAGGATATCATAAATATGCAATATGACAATTGACGGCTTTAGCCTAGTCTGCCTTAGAAGGTGGATGTCCCGGGTTCGAATCCCGGTCAAGGTATTTATTTGTGTGATGAACACAAATAATTGTTCCTGAGTCTTGGATGTTTTCTATTGTATGTTTCAATTCCGCTACCCTTTTTTGTAAAAAATCGCTCTTTAGCGATAAGACCACGTGTTGTTTCCCTCTATTAACTTTGTACTGTAATTGAGGTATGAAATAAAGAGTATTTGTATTGTATTGTATGTATTTAAGTAACTATTTATCTATGTCAGTATGTATACCGTTAATTGATACTCATAGTACAAGCTTTGTTTAGTTTGGGACTAGGTTGATTTATGTAAGATTGTCCACAAATATTTATTTACTAGCAGCGCCCTGCGGTGTTACTCGCGGATAAAAGGTAGCCTATGTCCTATTCTGATGTCTAAGCTACAATACTGGAAAGTTTCATAGAGATCCGTTCAGTAGTTTTTGAGATTAGGGTCAATCAACTTTTTCTTGTTGTTATTCTGTCCCGTCAGCGAGGAGACAACAGTAACCGAGTTTCTTAGAAAAATGTTTATAATATGGACTTCAAGCATGCTCAAGAGATGATCCATGTCGAAATGGATTGTTGCTCATTGCTAAAACTCATGTTTGGTAGCTTTTAACCCTATAAAATCACAGTTTTAAAGAGTGACTCAGGAGACGTAACCATGGTAACGTGCAACAAAGAATAGTTGATCCACCCTTTAAGCGGAACATACATCCATCCGCACAAACTTTCACGTTTATAATATTATTAGGATTGAATAGCTATATATAAAAAATGTTTCAAATTGTGTTATGCTTATAATCGGTTATATTACTGCAACATATATGTTTAGGTTTTAAAAAAATATATGTTCTTTCTAGACACAAATTTTAATGTATCATATAAATAAAGTACCCTGAAAAAGTCATATTACCTCCTGGGGTTCAAAGTGATAATACTAGGACAAAATCAGTTTGCAGTGAAAGCCCAAGTATTTTAACAGAGAGTTGGAGCAATGACCCACTGTGATAGTACTAGAACAAAATATACGGTTAACCAGATATGAACTATTTTATGGTCCTTCGTCCAGTACTTTATTAATTAGTTCTAATATTAGGCCATTGGGTCTTCCTCGGAAGTACCGTCTTCGAAATTGGGTCGTAGGAGGATAAAAACGAAGCTTGCGTTGTCCATTATGGTTCATAACACTTTTCAAAATGTATCACAGATTACGGCTTATATAAAACGAAAACAAATTACAAAGTACTCACACAAAAAGGACAATCGCGCGGAATTAACGACAGCAAGAATCGGCAGCGAAACATTACCAAGAAAAATAAAGTGCGACCTCAATGTTATGAGAAATAACGCGTGTTAAAAGGCACCCCCTTTAACTTGCCCCACGCCCCAAGTCGCTCTAACATTATTCAGGAAGTATGGCGGGGCTTCATTAGACGACGCGTGCCGGAGGCCTGCATAATTCGCCAGTGTTGACACAGATTGGATAATCTAGCTTTCCCTGCCACACAAGCTGTTACGGTACTCTACGTATGATATTTAGTGTGAACAAGAGCGATCGTAGCCCGCGTTCCGCGTGCGGTATACGAGGTTAAGCAACGTCGGCCCAGGTCAGTTATTCGATCGTCGCAGTAGAATGCCACTGTGATCCTGCGGCGCTCCACTAAAGGCGCCGCCGCGCCGGTGCTCGTTGGGTTTTTAGACGGTAGTACGGTCCATCCGGATAGTCCGTCATACCCACCCAGGTCTTTCACTGGGTGGGATACGTAAATGTATTTTCCCAACGTAAAAAAAAGTCATTTATTGGATGGGTGACCGCTTTGAGTGATTAACTAAGCGTTCCCGTGCTTTTGAAGGGACGTTAAACCGTTGATACCACCTGTTGTCTATGAATATGTCAAGCCAAAGTTAAAGGCCTTCGGGCGGCTTGAGAACTTCTATCAGTCAAATGGCCTCCCAAGTAACACAGCATGCTGAATAAAGTTTGAGTAATAATATAGCAATTCGCAAATTTTTACACCTCTTATCAGCAATAATCTCCATAATGTATGATTAATATAGCCAAATTCTTTTTAGATCTTTAATATCTCTTTAAGCTCAGTAAAAGTTGTATAAAGGTGGGTATCATACCTGTGGGTATTACTAAGCTATTACCCAGACTTTACATCGCTGTTATACAGACTGAAGCGTTTACAAATATGCCCAAATTAATAGACATTTACTCAAAGTTTGTGGGTGGATCAGCTATTCTTTGTTGCTCGTTACCATGGTTACGTCTCCTGAGTCACCTTTAAAACTGATTTTATAAATAAACACATAAATCCTTTAACATAAATCTATTTGGACGGGGGTCATCTCTTGAGCATGCTTGAAGTCCATATTATAAACATTTTTCTAAGAAACTCGGTTACTTTTGTCTCCTCGCTGACGGGACAGAATAACAACAAGAAAAAGTTGATTGGCCCTTGTTCAACATGACTGTGTTACTTGGGACTCACTTAACCAGCCTAATTCCAATAAGGTCTGGTTTCCCCTCGGGTTGGAAGGTCAGATGGCAGTCATTTCCGTAAAATCTAGTGTCTACGCCAAATCTTGGGATGGTAGCGGACCCCGGGCATCCTTCAGGGTGCAAATGTACCGGGATAACGGTAGGAGGATGAATGAATGAGGCTTTGCTTGCGACTTCATCCGCGTGTAAGTCTTTATCGCGTACTAGTACTTCCATACAAACTTCCACCCACATTTCATAAAAACTATCCTATGTCCTTATCGGGATCTCAAACTACATCCATACCACTTAATAAGAGAACAACGGTTGGAACTCACTCGGTTGTTCCAAGTACAAAAAAGGGTGTTGCTCAGATTGCTAGATGCCGACACCAACTGACATTTAAGTCATGGTTTTTGTTTTCATTTGTACCGTTTCTTTCATTCTTTTGTTTTTTAATAACTATCCATGCGTTGTTTGTCACCTACTGTTTCACATAATTAAATGTACCCACTATTTAGCATTGTTGCATATAAGTACCATGTCTATAAATTGTTCTAATTTTAAGATATCTATAAGTACTTAGCGCTACATACTAATCTATTAATCTGTGGACAATGTCGTTGGTTTGACACTCTGTAATTTTACAACTTCTACACTTAAAGCATGTAACCTTGTGTAACTGTTTTTTGTCCTTAATAAATTAAAAAAAAAAAGTGAGTTCCAACCGTTGTTCTCTTATTAAGTGTAAATATGTCTCACGTTAGTGTAAATTTATACATCCATACCAAATCTCATTTCAATCGGTTCAGCGGTTTAAGCTTGAAGAGGTAACAGACAGACTTTTCATTTATAATATTAGTATGGATACTCGTATATCCACGGGCACAGACAAGGAATTAAATTTCTGGGACATTTCCTACCTTATTACAGTAAATAACATGTAATATGAAAGCCGCTAGAGATCTCATTGACCGAGTGAAACTTAAAACTAGAAAAGGGTCATAATAATACCTGTCATAAGAAATATCCCTACCAGCAATTAGTGGGTAGTCTTATGTACTTATCTGTTCTTTCAAGACCTGATATCTCTTTAAGTGTGAGTTATCTTAGTCAATATAACAATTGTTACAATGAATCCCATTGGAAACATTTAAAGAGACTGTTAAGATACTTACAGAAAATAGTTTTATTGTAACAAAATAATGCTCTATGGTTGATGAACTAATATTTAAATAAATGTCACTCTGTTTTGAACTAAGATGAAGTTTTATTAGGTTATGTAGCCCAGCGGTACAATTTTTAGTTTTTTCGGTTGTATTTTTAGGGCAAAGTTATTAAAATGTCAGCAAATTACGCAGTAAACGTGCCCAAACTAAAAGGTCGTGAGAATTATGACGACTGGGCATTTGCTGTGGAAAACTTTCTCATCCTGGAAGGCGTCGACTTGCCTAGTAAAAACGTCCTAGATGAAGCAAGCGACAGAAAAGCCAGAGCGAAGATGATATTAACCGTGGACCCATCACTTTATGTTCACATTAAAGGAGAATCCACAGTACGAGATACTTGGAATAAGCTAAAGTCCTTGTTCGATGACACCGGTTACACGCGCAAGATTAGCTTATTAAGAAATTTAATTTCTATCCGCTTAGAAACGTGCGAGTCCATGACAGCTTACGTGACTCAGCTAGTGGAAACCGCACAGAAATTAAAAGGTACAGGATTCGAAATCAGCGATGAGTGGATCGGTTCTTTGCTGTTGGCGGGTCTTCCGGAGAAGTTTAGCCCGATGATAATGGCTATTGAGCATTCGGGAATGAGTTTAAGTGCAGATGCTATAAAAACTAAGTTATTAGACATGAGTTCAGATTTTGAGATAAAATCCGACAGCGCATTTATTGCTAAGAATTCGCCAAGATGTAATGGCGGTAGCAATAAAACTTTTCCTAAGAATCGTGGTGGCAGTAACGAAACGCAACCACAGACATCTGTCAGTGGGACTGTCAGACCGTCAAGCTCAAAAATAATTCGTTGTTACAAATGCAAACAAGTTGGGCATTACAAAAATCAGTGCCCAGAGGAGCGAAAAGCCAAAATGAATGCATTCAGCGCAGTATTTTTCAATAAGAAATTCGGTCAAGACGATTTTTATATCGATTCGGGCTCAAGTACTCATCTAATTTCTGATCAAAATATGTTGACAAATGTAAAGCATTACGAACCGAAAACTAAACAGATAATAGTAGCAAATCAACAAACCGTGGATGTTGTTTGTTCTGGGGACTTACAGATTACTACTTCAGTCGGAAATAAACAGTACGAAGTAGTTGTAAACAACGTTTTGTGCATTCCTAACCTCACTACTAACTTACTGTCGGTGAGCAGAATCATCGCGAGTGGAAACAGAGTTGTGTTCAACCAGCACGGGTGTTTCATATACAACTCAGATAATGTTTGCATTGGCGAAGGAACTTTAGAGAATGAAGTGTACAGATTAAACATTGTGAAGTCTCAACAACTCATAGCGGCGGCAGTGACAACTTCGAGTCAAACGTGGCACAGACGATTAGGCCATATAAATTCAACTGATCTATCCAAGATGAAAAATGGAGCAGTTGAGGGGGTATCATTTCCAGATAGAAGTGGCACTTTAGATAAATCCAGTTGTACAGTATGCTGCGAGGGAAAGCAGGCGAGGCTGCCATTCCCAGTCAGTGCAAGCAGAAGTAAGGAAGTTCTAGAATTGGTGCACAGAGATCTGTGTGGACCAATGGAGAATAAGTCCCTTGGAAATGCAAGATACTATCTCATTTTTGTCGATGACTACAGTAGGATGTGTTTTGTCTATTTTCTTCAGTCAAAACATCAGACATTCAAGTACTTCAAGGAGTTCCAGAAGTTAGTTGAAAACCAGCAGTCAAAAAGGATAAAAGTTCTGAGAACTGATTCTGGAGGAGAGTATTGCTCAACAGAAATGGAGAACTACCTGAAGCAGTGTGGTATAGTACATCAGCGGACAACTGCATATACCCCCGAGTCTAATGGAGTATCAGAGCGGTTTAACCGATCAATAGTAGAGAAAGCCCGCTGTCTCCTATTTGATGCTCAACTTGAGAAAAAGTTTTGGGCAGAGGCAGTAAATACTGCAGTTTATATAAAAAATAGGTCTCCAGCGGCAAGTCTCAGCCGAGATACTACCCCATATGAAATGTGGACTGACAGAAAGCCGAATGTTGGTCATTTACGGATCTTCGGCAGTCCAGTGATGGTGCACGTCCCAAAGCAAAAAAGAAGGAAATGGGACAAGAAAGCAACCAAGATGTTACTAGTTGGTTATTCAGAAACAATCAAAGGTTATCGCTTGTATGATCCAGTATCTCAGGATATTGTTGTTGCTAGAGATGTAATAATTATGGAAAATGCTGAAGAAAATGTAGCAACAATAATGGTAGAGGACAAACAGCAAAGTGATTGTGTAACAGTAACAGTTAAACAAACATCAGAAAATGGTCAGTCAAGTAGCAGCAGCTCGAATGACAGTGAAGTCCAAGATGACGATGTTAATGATGAAACATTTGTTCCCAGTGACACACCAAGTGAGGATGACAGCTTTTATGAACCAGATAATGCGGGAGAGGTAACACAGGAGCCACAGGAGTTACCAAAGCGTGTTCGGCTCAAACCAGATTACTATGGTATTTCAAATATGGGTGTAGAAGATGTGACAAGTGAGCACATTTCACTCACAGAAGCTATTGCTGGTCCAGAAAAAGTGCAGTGGCAAGATGCAATGAAGGAGGAACTACAATCCTTCAAGGACAATAACACTTGGGAACTAGTTGATAGGCCAAATGAGGGAACAGTAGTGAAAAATAAGTGGGTGTTTAAAAAGAAGTTCAATAGTGAAGGTGAAGTGCGTTACAGGGCAAGGCTTGTTGCTAAAGGTTTCACGCAGAAGAAAGGCGTAGACTTCACTGAAACCTTCTCACCAGTACTAAGGTATTCTACCCTACGATTATTGTTTGCTTTGAGTGTGCAATTAGATTTGAATATGAATCACCTAGATGTACCTACTGCATTCTTGAATGGTTTTCTAAAAGAAAATGCTTACATGGAAATACCTGAGTGTTCTAATTTTGTTGACTGTGAGAATAAAGTCTTAAAACTGAAAAGAGCAATTTATGGTTTAAAGCAGTCTGCCAGGGCCTGGTATACCCGAGTAGAGGAATGCTTGTTAGAATTGGGTTACCAGAAATCGAAATATGAACCTTGTCTTTTTATAAAATATGAGAATGATGTAAAAGTATACATTGCATTATTTGTAGATGACTTCTTTGTATTTTATAACTGTAAAAGCTCATATGAACAGTTGAAAACTGAACTTGTAAACAGATTTAAAATAAAGGATCTAGGTCAGATTAAACAGTGTCTAGGGATGAGAGTGAATGTCAAAGAGGACTGTATTACTGTTGACCAGGAACAATTTGTAGACAAAATTTTAATGAAATTTGAAATGTCAGATTGTCATAATTCAGATACTCCAATGGAAGTCAACTTAAAACTAGAAAAGGGTCATAATAATACCTGTCATAAGAAATATCCCTACCAGCAATTAGTGGGTAGTCTTATGTACTTATCTGTTCTTTCAAGACCTGATATCTCTTTTAGTGTGAGTTATCTTAGTCAATATAACAATTGTTACAATGAATCCCATTGGAAACATTTAAAGAGACTGTTAAGATACTTACAGAAGACTAAAAAATTTGGTTTAGTTTATAAAAGGGACAATTGTTGTTTGCATGGCTATGTAGATGCTGACTGGGCATCGTGTACTATGGATAGGAGATCTTATACTGGGTATTGCTTCATAATGTCTGGATGTATAATATCTTTTGAGTCGAGAAAGCAAAGAACAATAGCGCTATCGAGCTGCGAAGCGGAATACATGGCTCTAAGCGAGGCTTGCAAAGAGGCAATATATTTGCAGAATTTACTCAGTGATATTTTGAAGCCAAGTGACAGTGCACCAATATGCTTGTATAGTGACAGCCAAAGTTCACTTAAGTTAGCCGCTAACCCACTGTTCCACAAGCGAACAAAGCATATTGATGTACGGCATCATTTTGTTAGAGAATGTGTATACTACAACAAAGTACAGTTAAATTATGTATCAACCTCTGACATGCCAGCTGATTTACTGACAAAAAGTCTCAGTGCAAGTAAACACTACAAGTTTTTAAAAGCTATGGGTGTTTCAGAAGTTTAAATTTTTCAGTCCAAGTTGTTATTGCTTGTGTTGCTATTATACTTATTAATGGTAATAGTTTATTTTGTTAGGAGAGAGTGTTAAAATAGTTTTATTGTAACAAAATAATGCTCTATGGTTGATGAACTAATATTTAAATAAATGTCACTCTGTTTTGAACTAAGATGAAGTTTTATTAATTACAGTAAATAACATGTAATATGAAAGCCGCTAGAGATCTCATTGACCGAGTGAAACGAAGGTCTCTGCTTCAGCTTCGACAAACATGCTTTCGTATGTCCTGATTTCCGGATTTCCGTTTGTTCTCGTCTACAGGTCTCAATTCTCAACCGATTCTCGTGAAATTGAGCAGGTTTAATAGTTAATTAGATTTTTTTGTCGAGACGGTTTTTAGAAATTACCAAAAACATTTTTTTTGTCATTGATTTTGTAAGTTTCTGCGGGCGAATTTCGGTTTGTTCTCCTCTACAGGTCGCATTTCTCAACCGATTCTCGTGAAATTTTGTGACCAGCAGGCAAATCACGTAACTTTATGTACTAGCGGTAGATAGATTTTACTGTCAATTTTGAAGTATAAATGTATGAGATGACACTTAAAATTTGACATTAAAATCTACCTAACGGTAGTAAAAAGGTTACGTGATTACCCCGCAGGTTGGATAAACATACAGATTTTTTTTGTCGAATAAGTGTTTGGAAATAAAAAAATATATATTTGTTCAACGGTTTGTTCTCCTCTACAAATCGCACTTCGGAAACGATTCTCGTGAAAATTTGTGAGCAGGTCTGGTAATTATATAGAATTTTTTTATCGAGTCAGTTTTTGGTCATTTTCAGAAACAATTTTTTTTTTCAAAGATTTTGTAAGTTTCGGCGTCCGAATTTCGGTTTGTTCTCCTCTACAGGTCGCATTTTTCAACCGCTTCTCGTGAAATTTTGTTAGCAGGTTCGATATTCATAATTGATCATTTTTATAATGTCAGATTTTGGAAATGATAAAAGAATTCACTCACGAGGTCTACAGCTCACAGAGCCACTAGTATTAATGTCACTGTGACAAGGTTGGAAGTGACACAGAAATCAAACTCCTTCGACATTCGAGCTCTAAATATTAAATTAAATTAATGAAGTTTCCAAATCCTGAATCGCGTAAATCAGTCTTAGACTTGGAGTTTGCATGATGGCCGCTATTTAAAACAACTGTTATTGGATTATGAATCTTGTAACATTAAAAATTAAGTCGCTTTTTGTACGGATTACATTGAAAGAACGCGGTAAATTTAATAAGTCCTAATTATACGAGAATAATTATTACATTACATGGATAGGTGCCTATAAATTATTTTATTTCTAAGTAAAATATGTAGGTAAAAAGATAGTAAATAAGAGGAGAGGATGGTACCTAATAAAGAATTCCTCGAATCGCATATTTATTATCCTTGTCTTCGGCTCGCGTCAAAAACTAGCGATCTAAGACATTCTTTGTTTTACCGCCCTAGGTAAGTTAGTACTGTGCCCTGTAGCCCGGACATAGAATATGGCTACGGTGCCCTCTGCCTGTCGTAGAAGGCGACTAAAAGGGGGTCCTCGGGGCTGTAGATTTCCCCCCCCGTCAAAAAAAAAAGTTAGTACTATTTTTTACCAAACCGCGTGGAGAATTCGCCTTAATAATACGAGCAAGAATTAATTCTAATATTAAATAACGAAATAGTCGTGTTCGCGTGTTAATAGCTAGTTAAGCTCATGATAATAATTAATTAGATGTAGCACGATAACATACTTTAGGGTAAGTACAGGTGTATGTTCGTTACTGATTTCGTACCACGCGAACCTATTTCACCTTTAAGCGATGTACACGTCATGATTATAAAATTGCCGCTGTTTAAGCGCGCGTTTATTTTTCAGAAATTATTCACAAATCAGTTAACAGAAATATATTGTCAAGTAGAAACGTCCGCTAACGAAATTATAAATTTTAGAGATGCGCCTAATATGGGTTTGATCGAATACGAATATCCGGGCGAAATATTCGGTTCAACGTTAATCCTTCATCTACTGTTGTAAAACAGACCAATTGAATGGTAAAATTTTTGTTTACTATCAAAGCGAAATATTGTCAAAAAATAAGTTAAATCGCTGTTAGTAACGGGTCAAGTATTAATTTCACGAAGTAGTAACTATAATACACTCTTGTTAATTGTAACAAAACCCTCTCAAAATTGTTCGATAAATATTCGGCATCGATTGGAAGCTTTTGAAATGTGGTGTTGCCGCAGGATGCTTAGGATCAGCTGGACAGAACGGCGTACCAATGCAGAAGTGCTGGAAAAGGCTAAGGAAAAAAGACACATAATATCCGCCATAGAAAAACGCAGAGACATGAAGGGTTAAACGTTACCATCCTAGAAGGCAAAATAGAGAGAACAAGAGGGAGAGGAAGACCCAGAATACCATACATGGCACAGATCAAGGAATGGTGCTGTAGCCACACATACCAGGAAGTGAAGACGAAGGCCCAAGATAGATTGGAATGGAGAATGCTGCAACAACAGAGGACCAGGCCATCTTAATAATGATGATGAATATTCGACAGCTGAACCGAATAATTCGGTCGAATACCGAACATTCAAAAACATGCCGAATATGCCGGAAACCGAATAATAACCGAATATTTAGCGCATCCCTAATAAATTTAAATAAAAGTAAGAAAATAAAAATTCATCGCTACGGGTGGTATTTGAATCCACAACTTCTGGAATCCAGTCATCGCTGTTAACAAATCGAACTACGTTACTCAGTTAACCATGAAATCAAAGCAATCAAACCAGTGAAAAATAACGATAAATGCCTACATAAAGCAATGATTTTTTTTTAATTATTAGGTATAAGACTAACCTACCAAACTACCCGCGGTTACTGAGCCCAATGGACGCTTGAAAACCAACCCAAAAGGGACTTGCTTGCGCGTTACTTACACTTGATAAACCACCATAATCTTTTCAAGAAGAACCCCGGGAAAATAATCCACGTAACATGCCTAAAACAACCTAAATAGAATATGAAATACACCTAACCAACAACCTATATGCATTTACGTAGTTACAAATTTGAAAATACAAATCCAACCGGACGCACCGCAGTTTGAATTCAGTCCATTAAACAACAAAATTCGTTCAAGTGACATGAAATATTAGACGTAGCAGTAATAAAATTCTGAATGCCGACTGAATATTTTATGTATGTAACTACTTACTTGACGAGAGACATCATCCTGTTGTGGATTCGTTTTTATTATCAGTAACTTAGAGACCATATACATCTCTAACAATATTAAATTAATTTTAATTTTTGACGCTCAGAGACCATGTACATCTCTGGGATATTATATTAATTTCATTATACACCTTGTTTAATCTTGAGACCTTATACATCTCTAACTTTACTGATGTTGTAATATTTGTAATAGATAACTTTGCAAGTTTATCTTCACTGTATGACATTAATTTTGTTATAATTGTAAACTCGAAATTATTATTCCTTCTTGAACTGTAAATTAATATTTTGACATGAACAATGTATTACTTATTATAGTCAGACTTTCTTAAATTGTAAATTAATATTTTGACATGTAAAAGTGCCCTTGTGGCTTATTTGCAGAATAAATGTTTGTTTTTTTTTGACTCTATTGTACACAGCAGGTTACAAAAATGTATACATGTCGCTTATGAATATTTAGTTTATATTTTCGGGCTATTTTAATGATTTCAAAACTAAAGATCCCGTGCGAAAATTTTGTAACAACATTTATCGATCAACAATGTAAATTGCGGTGAGAAAAATACTCCATTTTTCTCACGGCAAAGCCCGCACTTATTATTCACTACTTTAATTAGCATAGTTGAAGCTCAAAAACGCCGCGTGCCCCATCGCAGTGCGTTAGCTCATTTTACTTTCATGAAGCATGAAATGTCGTTCCCGTTAAAAACTTTAAACATAGCACATAAATTGTGAAGGTCCAAGACATTTTGTAATTAAAAACATGCATTTGCATTGTTCGGGGTTATTAAGTTTTGTTAGATGTTTATTTGGCTCGTATTTTAAGCGTTTCTTGTTTCGAGCTTTAGAAGCTTTCAGTTTGTATACGAGATTATACTTGAATCGGAATTACTTGAATCAGAATAGAAGTAGATTGTGTCTCAAGGGAGCAAAATGATATATTTACGGCGAGCGCGGTATATTGAATTCGGACTGAAGCGAAAGATTCTACAACAGAATCCTGAGCGTAGCGAGAGATTCTAAAGTAGAATCTTGAGCGTAGCGAGGGATTCAAGTGTTTACGCCCAAGACGAAAATAATTTTGCTACCGTGTGACACATACTGCTTTTCACACCGTTAATGAGGCCCGCTGCTAAAAACATGAAATATCTTACAAATGATTTTACTACAGTGTCACATACGGCTTTTCACACCTTCTATGAGGAAACGAGTCATTGTTGCCCTCAAATGAGGGAAGAAAAGTACAACTTTGATCCCTCATTCGAAGGCAACAGTAACTCTTTTCTGAATAGCAGGTGTGAAAAGAATATTTTATATGCAATAAACATTACCAGGTAGGTCATAATACAATTATTGGTAGGTTTTTATGTTTAACTATTGATGGTATGCAAAAAAAAACACTAAATAAATATTATTACGTTACACATATCAAAATTAGAATTAATAGGTGTAATTTTATAATTCCACGGACTGGGATGTTCGTCACGGCGCGCCACCTAGCGGGAATACAGTCAAATACAAATCACAGTCTGTGGCATCACTCAAGGGTAAGGGTCGGTTGCACCAACGTACGATCACAGGCCGGTCATCGTCAAATATGGCGCCGGCAGCTGTCATCCCATAGAAACTTGTCAAACTTTCCATACAATCAGATTTTAACGAACACCGCTTACGATTACAGACGGTTTGGTGCAACCCACCCTTAAGCGTCCATAGGATAAGGTGATACCGTATGCTTGTGTTCCACTGTTGGACTAAAAACATTTTATTATCCTAAGAACTTTTTTATCTTCCCAACTCGCAAAGCCGCCGAAAATTGGTCAATACGCGATAAAAGAGCACTTCCACAAGACCCCCTCTTATTTGCGTGGCTCCGTATTCCGGCATTATACGCACCAACATT
This sequence comes from Epiblema foenella, assembly GCA_963556455.1. NCBI lineage: Eukaryota > Metazoa > Arthropoda > Insecta > Lepidoptera > Tortricidae > Epiblema > Epiblema foenella. The sequence continues at coordinate 18,546,995 of OY747112.1, forward strand.
ACTCAACGTCTGATGTTAATTGACTCTGCCATACATCATTCTGCCACATTAATATGCTATACATAGAATAGGAAATTATCTTGGAATAAAACATCAGCTGGACTGAATTTATATTAGATTGAATGGAGTGTTTCGCTTTCGATCTAGGAGGCTGAGTATATACGGAGCTCAGTACAAGGCCTGTACACCAAACTTTGTATCAGTGTTGCCAGACCGAATCTGAAAAAAGCAGGAGACATGAGGCTAAAAACCAGTAGATTGGGGGAAAAAACCAGTAGAAAAATTTTATGCCCCAGAACTTACCAAATCACAAGGTTTCTTTCTTTTTACTTCCTGATATTGTCAAATCACAAGTTTTCCTTTTTTTTTCTCTTTACCTGATATTGTAGCCTTACTGTAATCACATTATTGCCTAATTCTAATTACTTACTTCGATCGACTGGTTCGATGCTTGGAATCACAGGATACACGCGTTACCTCAATAATTTGCACCACTCTTCAAAGTTTTCTTACTTCAGATACAAGTAAGTAAACAAACAAACAAAGAGCCCACAGATACTTGAATAGAATTGGAACTAAAAAAACTTCGTAAGGGCTAGCTCTCACTTCCGATACGATATCACCGATATCGGTCACCTTCCCATACATTTGTCGTCGGTTCTGACACCAATAAATATCGAATAATAGGAACATAGCCTAATTTTTTGATAAATGACATTTGTCGATGTCATTTAAACCTGCCTTAACACTGGCTTCATAAATATAAGTCATTATCCATGCGCAAATGCATGTACGTAAGAAAAAGTTTTAAAACCAGAATGAAACTCTTAAAATCCAGTAGATTCTCTTGCAAAACCAGTAGACCAGTAGACATACCCTAAAACCAGTAGATCTACTGGAAAACCAGTAGATCTGGCAACACTGCTTTGTATCGTTCCATCCCATTCATTATCGTATGAGTGAAAGGGTCGGCTCGATACGAAGTTCGGATTTCGAAGTTCGTAGTAGCCTCTCGGACTAGAAGCGCTCGTGGCTCAGCGGCGCCCGCGTGCCGAGTGCGATATGCGAGGTTAAGCAACATGGACCCAGGTCAGTACTTGGATGGGTGACCGCTTTGAGTGGGCCCCCGGCTGCTGTCTATGATAGCAGTCGTTAAGCCAAGTCAGAGGCCTCCGGGCGGCTTGAGAACATCTAACAGTCAAGTCGCCCACTCAATTGAAAAGGGTTGAAGTTGCACCACGTCCGTAGGGAGTACCCACCGCTACCCTACACGCGACCCCTGAGTGGTGTTAAGTGCAACGCAACTGGCAACCGTACTGTCTTCTCGAAGATCTCACGGTTCGAAATAATTGCCGTACTATAAATAAATAAATAGTAGCGATGTACAGTTTGTATTTAAACAAGCGAGTCGTGAAAGAGCCTACCACATGCCTACCCTGCTCGCCAAGGAAGTCGGCTAAGGAATTGTTAACAATAACAAATAACAAAAAAAAACTTAGTCATATAATGTCATAATTATAACTATTTAAGATGTCAATTATGATGGTAGTGTTTATGTTTGGATGCTGTTATGAAATAATGTGTCAACCTAATAGGAAAACCTATAGTAGGTTGACATTAACCTATAGTAGGTTGACATTAAACTATAGTAGGTTGACATTAACCTATAGTAGGTTGACATTAACCTATAGTAGGTTGACATTAACCTATAGTAGGTTGGTATTACAATAACTAATGTTCATCTGTGTGTAGCATATTTGCATGCTGTTAAGAAACGGCTGAAGAAGGCTGAACCACTTAATAACTTAAGACCTGTACTTAATATACATGCAAATAAAATGTATTATTATAATTAACACAAGCTTATTAACTCCGCTTATTAACCAACTAATGTCCAATCACATGATACACACGTAGATTTCAGAAGTATTATTTTTAATCGCACTATTTGTTGCGTGTATCGCGATGTTATGACGGCGATCAAGTTGATAGGGGCAGTTAGCCCGCGGTCCAATCAGTACCCTCGATTAACAGGGGGAGGAACGGGGGGGGGAAATACATAATTAAACGTACATAAATACGTATACCATCGGATCTGTTTTCATGTCTATGTTGGTTACTATCGAGTGGTATCAGACACTCTATCGAGTCTATCTGGGTGATTCTCATTCGAAAATTTAACCGTTTTTAATTTGTCCTTACCGGGCCCGGATTATTAACGACTCTTGAGTGATTATTTCTGACTTTAACTATTTTAATAGTTAGGGACCGAGGTATAGATTAAACTGGAGTCAACAATAAGTTTAAATTGCACTCTGATTTGCTTAACTTTCACTTAACGTTCGGACTGGTAAGGACATCAATTAACTTTAACGATACACATTCTATCGAGTGACATCAGAAAGTAACAGATGTTTATCTTGTCGTTTGTCGTCGATAAACATGACCATAATTTGGGGCTTGGAGAGAGGCAGAGAACACAAGAGATAATAATCTCTTTTTAGATAATGGCTGTGGCACACAAGCTTATGACTTGTCCGATGGTAAGCAGACAAAGCCTATGGAGGCCTGCGATACCAGAAAAATCAAAAATGCGTCCCTTTTTATATAATGACTGTGGCAAACAAGCTTAAGACTTGCCTGATGGTAAGCAGATGAAGCCTATGGAGGCCTGCGATACCAGAAAAATCATAAATGCGTTGCTTATCCTTTATTGACTTAGGGATTCGTTTTGAAACAAATCATTTAAAAAATATATCGCGAAATACGATTCCATTCTCAATTACTTTCGAACAGCCTATTTTATAATGGAGCAATGTACATTTTCATAATTTTAATGGTTAAAATTACACAAACGTGTTTTAACCTATTATTTTCATGTCTTGTAATTATACTGTTTCAACGCTTTACATGTTTAAAATATAATTGGACGGCAAACGTACACCGACTTGAATGTTACGCAAAACAAATGAAGTTTAATTTTAATGCCGCATTTACCTATTTTAAATACCGTAGGAGAACCAGGTACCTGCTGAAACTGGGTAAGAGCAATCTGAGACTGTTGACCGGGATCATCACTGGTCACAATACTCTTAATAGACACCTGAAGATAATAGGGATCAGCAACGACGCTTCCTGCCCACATTGTGGGGAGGAAGAAACCAGCAAGCACGTCGTAGCGGAGTGTATTATGTACGCAGCAATGCGGTTTAATATATTCGGTAGCGATATGCTAGGGGCCCATTGCTCGCAGGACTGACGGCCGATGGGGCCAGAAACTGCTTGAGTGGCGTCCACGCACCGGAAGACGAGCTGTCGGTAGGCCTCCGACAAGGTGGAGTGATGACCTGGTGAAGGTCGCGGGAATCCGGTGGAAACGAACGGCACAGGACCGGTCTAAATGGCGAGCCTTGGGGGAGGCCTATGTTCAGCAGTGGACGTCTTTCGGCTGAAATGATGATGATGATGATGATGATGCTAGAGGAGAACGAACTGAGGGTTGTGAAACTTAAAAATGTCCTTCTCTTCTGCAGGAAAATAGGAAGAATGGATGGTGTGTGGGAATGCCGCCGGGACAGTAACCTTAAGCTCCGACTTCAAGGGAATTGGGCTGAATGATCCTGACCTGCGATGGACAACCCGCCTGCTTCCGGCCAGGCGTCCCTACATACATCTACATCTACCTACTTTAAATTTAAATTTGGGGGAAACGGATGTGCTAGCTGCAGTGAGGTCATTCAAAAACGGTTCCGCTGGCGGCTTGGACGGACTCTCTCCACAGCATCTGAAAGACCTGCTTGGTGGGACCACCGGAGATACGGGTTCACACCTTTTAGATGGCATCACTCAGCTGGTAAACTTGATGCTTTTTGGCAAAGTCTGCAATGAGGTCTTGAAGATTGAAGATTCTCTACGGTGCGAATAATTTGGGGTTGATGAGATATAGTAGCGAGAAACTAGGAATTATAAAATGGAAAAAAAGAGTTTGATGTGCATTGTACCTACAGTCAAATCATTGACCGATTGAAACGAAGGTCTCTGCTTCAGCTTCAACAGAAATGCTTTCGTATATCCGAATTCCGGATTTAAGGTTATTCTTCTCTATAGGTCGCATCTGTAAACCGATTCTCGTGAAATTTTGTTAACAAGTAATGTGTAGCTTTGATCACTATATAGTATTTTTGTCGAATCAGTTTTTGAAAATTAAAAAAAATAATAACATATGTATGCATGTATGTAAGCACTTTATTGTACACAATAACAGGTTAAAACAATATACATGTCACATAAAATTAGAGTACAAAGGCGAACTTATCCCTATGAGGGATCTCTTCCAGCTAACCTTTGACATATCGAAGGTTTACAGCTCCCAGAGCCACAGAGTACATTGTGTTGCATTCCGCGGATCACGTACGGTGCTGTCTGAAAACCAGCGCTGCAGGTGTCTTGACACCTCGGCATAATGCTGAGACAGCAACCGATTCGCTGCCGCGAAGACGCACTTTATAATTATATGTTCAATGTACTGAGTCTATTCTGTCTGTAACGGTGTGTCTTTTCGTGCACTGAATAAATGCTTTCTTTCTTCTTTCATAAATACGATGTACGTTCGAAAAACGATAAAAATATCTGTACGCTCTAACGCCCTTGTCAAGTCATACTTGTACCTATATTTTTCCCTGATTACATAAATATTTACAAGTAGATTTTGGCTCTAGGTATGGACCTGTACATTTCGCGTGGCCCGACACGCCCGTGGCCTGTTTTTAACACGAGGCAAATGCAAATCTCCTTCCTAAAACACGATTTAATTTTAAATTAAAATTGCGGAACATCGCAGGGGAGATGAAAGCTGACTCTGTTACAGGGAAGTATATAGCTATTATTTTATTTACTGCTACGAAAATATAATAGGATTCTGTACCTGTGAATTAGCGACAGTTACACATATAGTTTTATTTATTTATTTATCTAGAAAGAAAGAAAAAAGAAAAAAAACATTTATTTGACGACCGGTTTAGCCTAGTGGGTAGTGCACCTGCTTGTGAAGCTGACGGTCCTGGGTTCGAATCCCGGTCAGGGCAAATATTTGTGTGATGAGCATGAATATTTGTTTCTGAGTCTTGGATGTGTTCTATGTATTTAAGTATTTATATCTATTAAATATATCGTCGTCTAGTATACCCATAACACAAGCCTTCTTGAGCTTACTGTGGGGCTAGTTCGATTTGTGTAAGATTGTCCTCTAATATTTATTTATTTATTTATTCGTGGTATAGTAAAAAACCGGTCAAGTGCGTGTCGGACCACGCACAATGAAGGGTTCCGATTCCGTACCAACACCTACTAGTCCATATTTGAAATAACTATCCAATACATTGAATCTAAAAAAGTCGTACCTTTATAGGGAACACACGGCACTTAAGACCTTTTGTTTGGGCGAGACAGTTTTTAAGCGAGAACTCAAAAACCGTAAAACTTTTATTGTTCAAACCAAAAATTGTTGAAAGTATTTACTAATACCACCTCAATATTTTTCAGAATTATAAAGTTTATGGTTTGGAAATTAGAGGGAGGGGTGGGCACTTTTTCTATGACTTTGACAGCTAATATCTCACCAACGGTTTACTTAAATGGACAAGTTTTTTAGAAACCTCCACATCATTTTTAAAGGCCTATCCAGTGATTCCCCACACGACAATGTGCGTTGAAATTTTTTTTTCATCCACCGGTTACATGTTTGCCTCCCCCCCCCCCCCCCCTAATTTAATATTTTTTTGTAATTTCACATCACTTTTATGTGGCGGTTCAAAGAATACACCTTCCTACCAAATTTCGTAATTGTAGTGCTTATATTCTCCGAGTAAATCGGCTGTGACATACGGACGGACGGACAGACATGACGAATCTATAAGGGTTCCGTTTTTGCCAGTACAGTTGCATCAATTCAATTCAATTCAATAGTTTATTTGTCCAAAAAGTAGGTAATGTTATACAACAGGTGTTATGTCACAATTTAAAAGATCTCCACTTTTTGCCGATTAAACGGCGTACAAATTTTATATCACGAGATTTCATCTCTTTACGTGCCTGCCTAATTATTACTATATTATTGTTATTTATTATTCCTTATAATTAAATTATCAAATTTTATTCATCAAGTCAGACTAGATACTAAAACAAAAAGAAGTATAACACAATAAATAAACCAACATAACACAATAAAATAATCCTACATTTCATGCATTATTAAATTCAATGTCATTTAAATATTCTTGTATGTCATAATAGCATTTCTTTTTAAGTATTTTACAGATTTTATTTCTAAATTTATTAGGTGGTAAAGTTTTCAGGCATTCTGGCAACTTGGTAAATAGTTTGACTGCCATGTAATAAACACTTTTTCTGAACAGAGCACAGTGCGGCCGTGGCATTGCGTACTTATTTCTCAGGCGAAGTAAGCGTTTAGGATGCAGTTCATTCTTCTGAAAACGATCGTTATATTTCTTTATGAATGTAAGGCATTCCATTATATATAAAGAGGGGACAGTCAATATACCAAATTGCTTAAAATATGGTTTACAGCTTTCCCTAATGCTTATTCCAGCAATAGCACGGATACATCTTTTTTGCATTAGAAATACATTGTGCCAGTTAGTTGAACTACCCCAAAACATTATGCTATAGATGATAATTGATTGAACATGTCCGTAGTAGGCAGTGATTGCAGTTTCCTGATTAACTAATTTGACTAATTGTCTGAGAGGATATATAAAGCTATTTATCTTAGAACATATTATTTCTGTGTTAAATTTCCAATTACAATTTTGGTCAATAGCTATTCCTAGAAACATACATTTTTCAACTATTTCAATTGGTACATTATTAAAATTAATATCTAATTTAGGCGGTTTCGACTGAGGCTGGTGAAAATGTAGGATTTTCGTTTTGGCAATATTCAATATCAAGTTGTTGTTTTCCAGCCATTTTGCCGCGCTAGTTATGGCTGCTGCTATTTCAGTTTCTAATTTGTTTACTTCATCCTGAAGGATTCCCGGGATCCGCTACCTAATCCCAAGATTTGGCGTCGATACTAGTCATTATGGAAGCGACTGCCACCTGACCTTCCAACTCGAGAGGAACCAGACCTTGGAATTAGACAGCTGCTAGTATTTCTTTGAAATGTCACTATGAGTGGGCTTAAGTATATTTAAAGTTTGAATCTATTGGTGTTTCTGTGTGTACAAATACATTGTGTAGCTATCCTATACTGATGGATTTAAACGAAAGGGAACAAGACCCCCCTCCCCCCTCGCCCCTAGTTTTCACGTAGTATATTTTATAAAAAAAAATTTGCGGAAAGTTGAAAAAATAATGGCTTTTCTTTGTATTTTCTCATACGGCTCCTAAAAATGCATACTTCGAGAGTGCAAGCGTGGTATAGCGTAGCCATTCAATTGTATTTGTATTTAGTAAAAAATATATCAAGAAGAGACAGTACAATTAGTGATGTGGCGAAACTGGACAAGTTTTAGTGATGGGGTTAAACCGTGGCGCGTGAGTCCGCTTCAATTAGAATGTTTCTCAAAAGTATTCTACCGGCTACGTGACAAGAAACCGACATCCCCCCCTCCCCCCGGTGACCAAGAGTGGTACTTTGACGACCCCACTCCTAAACGGGTCACGTAGTTTGTGTATGTTCCCTAAAAAGTATTAAAGTATTTTGTAACTTTTAGGTCCAGATAACTCCATTAACGGATCTTATCAATCGGATGTCAGAGCCACATGCAAAAAACGCTCACGTACTAAATTTAGTACAAATCCGAAACTAGTTCGAAACATTTTATTGAATAAAAAAAATAATTTAGAAAGTTAGTGTCTAAATTTCGTTACACGACCTCGAGACTTACAAATTGGATAATAAACATGCCTTGTCTTAAGGCGCGTAATAGAGTGAAATACCACATTTTGGTTGCGTTCAAAGGCCTTAAACTCAAAACTGGCCCGAAATATAGATCTCGAAAAAATATACTTGAAGAATTGATATGTCCTCTTCAATTTGAGCAACGGAAATTGCAACACGCCTAGATTGTTCTAACAAAAAAAAAATATCAAATAAGGCATTTTTCAACCTTTTAAATCGCTACTGCTCACTATCTAGACATGCTTTTTACACGGGATATTCAGAAAATAAAACTTAATTCAGTTTTTCATAATCTGAGCAACGGATATTGTAAAATAATCATTACTTTTGTCAAAAACCTGGAATAACTACCACACCATCATCAAAGTTGGGGCGGATACGTGCGCGGGCGACGGGCGGCAGTCTGTCACCGGCTCTCGGACGAGAAGGCTGTGTCGCTTTGCGCGCGACGCTAAAATATAAGAGTTCGATTCTGAGGCAATATACCTACTTAACTATTTTATATATTTAATTACTTCAAACATTCCTACGTATTTAGAAAATAATAATATAAAAAATACATACACACATACAAAAAACCTGTTACAGCGGGGGGGCGCGGGTAGTGCGGCGGGAAAGGCTACGCCACGCCCCAACGCGCAAGGTCGTTCGCGGGTATAGGCGCCTTAATATGAGATTGAAAAAACGGTGGAACACATAGGCACCTTATGAACCATGAGATAGACGCACGCATATGCTACGAAACAATAGTCAGATTCGGCAAATCCCAAAGGCTGAGGTAGGCAAGCCATTTGGAAAGAATGCCGGACAGCAGAGCATCAAAAATCATGACCGAGTGGAAACCACAGCAAAAGAGACCCAGGGGCAGACGGAAGAAGAGATTAAATAAATAAAATAAATAAATATTAGAGGACAATCTTACACAAATGGAACTAGCCCCACAGTAAGCTCAAGAAGGCTTGTGTTATGTGTACCAGACGACGATATATTTAATAGATATAAATACTTAAATACATAGAAAACATCCAAGACTCAGAAACAAATATTCATGTTCATCACACAAATATTTGCCCTGACCGGGATTCGAACCCAGGACCGTCAGCTTCACAAGCAGGCCTACCCACTAGGCTAAACCGGTCGTCGCCTACGCCAAGTCTTGGGATTAGGTAGCGGACCCCGGGCATCCTTCAGGATGCAACTGTACCGGGATAACGCTAGGAGAATGATGATAATGTATGTATGTGGGTATGAATGTGAGCTTCCAACCCGATGGGTGAAAATAGGCCTTGTTGATATTAGTCCATTTGGCTCCACACGACTCATAAACTGAATAAGTCAGCTAGACCCCTTGTCTCTTTTTCGCAATAAATTCCGTTTCCAATAAATGCTGAAACAAATGTCTTTGACAGAATTGACAGAATTAGCCAATTTAGCATAAAATTAACTTGGCGAAATCAATCCCCTTTTATTTGTCAATTTCAACGGACGCCCTGAGGCCGGTCGGACAGTAGTAATTAAATGAAATGGTTTCTCTGTAGCCCTTTGAAATAGGCACATTTCCAATCTCTATTTACTTTTAAATATCGAAGGAAATAAACTAGTGTATCTCTGTGATATTCATCATAACGATCTTGAAAAACATAGGGATATAGGGACATAGGGACAGGTAAAGCGACTTTGTTTTATGCTATGTAGTGATGCTATTTCCGTAAACCTCGTTGTTCTTAATAAGATTGACCGCAGAACAGGAGAAAACGGAAAGTTACAGATCGAAGGTCATTGGGAGCTTAAAGCCCATCGATTTAAAATACCCTAGATACACTACCCGCGTGTCAAAACCGTCCACGCTCAAGAGTGCTTAAATGCATTTTAAGCACCCTTGCGCTCGGAGTCGTACGCTAGCCATCGGAGAGTCAACATGCCGAAATGCTCCGTAAAAAAGTGCAAAAACAACGCTTAAACCGCGTTAAAAAAATATGTAATTTCGTATTTTCGATGACTTTTTATCTAAAGTTTCATAATATAATGAATTCGTAGTTATATTAGGCTTATAACAATTACTTTATACAAATATTTAAGAATATCTGCTACGCTTCCTGTCTCTTTCCCTCGGGTTAATAACTTGAATATCGAAACGAAATGGCAGACCTATGACTGAGACTATAGTAAAATTTCGAATGAATGGAGTCGCAGACCAGCTAATTTCTTGACGAAAGTTTACAAGTATTGTTTTTATTAGCACAAACATATGGAGTGTATTTGTACTTATGTAAGTTCGTAAAAGGTATAAAATAAGAATATTAATACTATTAATCTACTTTTACATTTATCTGGGTACCTTTAAAGCCAGAATTAAAACATTACAATCACAACTTAATATGTAGCTTTATTTAATTCCTTCGCAAGACAATGACGTCCCACGCAGACGTGTTTGGAAACACGCGCCGACAAATGATGCGCGGTAAAATGCGCAGTAGTTACATACCTATATTACCAACAGAACATAGCACTTGTCCGTATGCAATGTTCGTATTGAATTGTATTATTTGTATGTAATCTTTCATTTTATTTCGCTTAGTTATTGATATTTTTTCCTTTTCACACTTTTTTATCATCGACATAGTATTTGCATGGTGCGAAAGTATGTGCTAATTCTGTTTACTTAATACTTTTATTTTATTTCTATATGTGAGTTCCTTTAATTCCGTTCCGTTTACAGTAGCTGTTGGTACGCCTTAAGTAATAAATAAGTACCCATAGGATACGATGACTAGAACCTTTACATATCGTGGGATGTATGCGTGTTCAGTTTCGTATCCTAAGATATTTTAACTTTCTAATGTGTCCATTTGAAATAAAACAGTACATATCTGGGTAATGAAGTCTAAGTTTGAATATTTAACGCATTTAAATAACACATTTAAATAATAAATAACTAATTGAGAACATCCTCCTTTTGTGAAGTCGGTTAAAAATAATTGAAGTAGTTATAACATTCAGGTAATTTAGAATACCCTGCACATATGCTTTTAGGACACAGTTCTAGGAGCAAATTGTTCGTGATGGTTTAACTAGGTTTAGGTACCTCAGGTGGTAAACAACGATTCATGATTAATAATAAATCGACATTACCACCTGACAGGCCGTATGCTTGTTTACTGCCGATGCAGAACCTAATCAAAAAAATATTATTTTGCGACTTCACGGTACGCGATACAGACTCTGTTCTCTGCGCTAATGACAATCGATGTGTGCGATCCGTAATGTCCCAAGCGCCAAAAACTTTGCATTTCACATAATACGTTATTCTTGTGACATAAGGCTGAAAATCGAAAAATCATAAATTGGTACAAATTGATTTTCTTTTAAATAGTGTGTCTCTAACACGCACACACTCGTAATGACGGCTTGGACACTTTTTCGTCTTGCATTTGTAGGTGATAGTGTATCTAGGGTATTTTAAATCGATGTTAAAGCCCCTTAAAATACAATCCTGAGCTTATTATCGGGCCATCTCGGTATGTATCCCTATCCCTATGTATGCTTAAATCTTTAAAACTACGCAACGGATTTTGTTGCGGTTTTTTTTAATAGATAGAGTGACTCAAGGGGAAGGTTTATATGTATAATACATGCATCTTCATTGCACCCGTGCGAAGCCGGGGCGGGTCGGTAGTACTATATATATGTCTTCGAGACATATGCCATCAAACTTTGGCAATTTTGGATCAAAAAACTTGTTTTTTGGACGTAACATTTGTGTAGATGAGTTAAAAATGTCTCTTGCGTTGTTAGAGACGTCAATAAGGAACAGTTACATGTACATTTTCATATAAACAGGGCATCCCACGGCTATGCCACATGGAGGGAAAGTACCTTAAATTGTTTTTAAATTCAAATAATGTCTTCATTCAGTACAATGTTCCATCTACAATATTCAAGGTACTTTCCCTCCATGTGGCATAGCCGTGGGATACCCTGTATATGTGCATAAACAACATACTATCGTTACGATTTGGATCATGTTTGAAAAAAATCACAAAAAAATAAGTAACAAACAAAAAAAAACTGCCGAAAACAAAAGACGATTACTTTGCTGGATTAGGCCGGCAACGTTGTACGAAATTTCATTATGAGCCGCTCGTTGCGCCGCACCCGAAACCTGCTATAACGTACATAACGTCAAAAGTTTGATTGCATGTTTGAGAAAAAATATATTCATGTGTTACTGTAATCCAAAAGTGTAAAAGCATTTTTTGCGTTGAAATCCAATATTACGAAATTGAAAACGGTCTAATTGACTGATTTCGTCGAATGGTTACATTTTAGTCCGACGCTTCGTGTCGTACCCTTATATCTGTATTATTCACGTGCTTCTGCTACAATGATCTAGCGCGTCAGAGCGAGAGGGCTAGATAGCGTATGTTAAAATGAAATGAAATCATTTATTCTTCAATTTAGGCATGTTACATGCACTTATGAATGTCAAAAAACTACCACCGGTTCATAAAATAAACCCTGCCTCGAGAAGAACCGGCGTAAGAAACTCGGCGAGGTGTCATTTTTTCAAAACAATATACAATGTATACAAAATAACAGTATCATAATACTACAGAATTCAAATGCTACAATATAAACATACATACACATTTTTTTATATTAAGGACAAAATATTTCTGTGTTAGATTACTTGTGCGGGACGCTATCACTGCCAAACATCCCTATCTATGATATAATCGTTTACCTTATAATATGCTTTTGAAATAAGTGTCTGATTCACGACAGACTTAAATTTAGAATCCGTAAGTTCAGTAATGTGTCTTGGAATTTTATTGTAGAATTTTATACAATTTCCCAAAAACGACTTTTTCGCCTTCACTAATAAATAATAATAAATTCGTTTATTGAACAGAAAGAATTTTACAATCAAAACAGTACCTGGCGGACCCCAAACTAGGCAAAGCCTGTATCTTGGGATCCAAGAGTGCAGTTGACCTGAGGTGTTATTCATTACTTTTATTTTATATTTAGTAAATTTAATAAAACAATAATTACAAACAGATGATATGAAGTTAGGTTACCAGAAAGAAAGAAAGTGTGTGTGTGTGTGTGTGTGTGCGTGCGTGTGCGCGCGGCGTGCATGTGTGTGTGTGTTTGCGTGCGTGTTTTCACTAGTCTATAAAAGTTGAAATGCGATCGGGATGTGAAAGAGTAACTAAATTGACTACGTAGCGGAACGCGCCCGAATCGATCTGTCATAGCTAGATGTCGGCCATTTTAATTAATTCGGAATTTATTGTCAAAAGGGTTGAATGGGGTTCTGCATTTATATTTGTTGAAATATCGTGTTTCTTTTGCGACCATTTGGTTAAACGGATGACTGTATCTGACATTTCCTTTTGCTGTCAAGAGTTTGTTTTTCAGCCCATTTTTTTTTCCTGTTGTTCTTTGATATTTATTGCTTTTTTTACATTTCAATTATCTTTTTTTTGCTTGACGATGATTGAAGAGATACCAAAGTTAGAGACAGATACATAATGTTAGTTTATCCGACGACATTGTCTACAGATTAGTATAAGTACTTATAAATGGGTCATTCTACTTTTTCATGATCAGAAATGAAATGAAATCATTTATTCTTCAATTTAGGCATATTACACGCACCAATTTTCTATTTCAAAAAAAGATCTATGATATTTATTGAATTGATGTACAAAAATAGGATTTCCAAATAGTACCTGAACCTAATAAAAGGAATTTATAGGTAAAAATTTTAAAAACTTATAAGGCCTCTTAATGGCCATTCCTTCTCAGTTGGGCTGCTCCAAATATTCATACAACGCTCCTTTGTTGTTGATATCCACCTTGTGAAAATGATTTCACCTTGATCACAAGCGTAGCCACGGTACGGTTCATACATTACATACAATCGTGCGCGCAAGAGCGGTGTAGCTGTATTTTTCAGCGAATGCGCGATAATGGCAATTGACCGAACGGCTGTGGCGCCCTGATAGTGAAGCGCTCGCTGTGATGGCGTAAGCTATAAGACGTCAGCGGATTTTTTAGATTCAGATTCAGATTCAAACATTTATTCATGACAGACAAGTACATAATAATGGGACAGAATACAAAAACAGTCGTGTCACGAAATGGACCTAACTCAGCATAATGCCGGCATTACCGCCGGCGCTGGTCTTCCGTTGGACCCATTAGGTGTCGGCACGGTGGGTAACACACAATAAAAAAAAAAAGATCCTCTTTTAAATAGTAAATGCCCCCAAGCAAGTTTGCTTTCAAGCAAATGCTGCGTAACCACCTGCTAACACGTCGTCTACCGGTCCGTGGGATCCCCGTGCTTATTACAAAAGAATGATATTGTTTATTTTTTTCGCCGGGAGACCTCGGCTTACAAGAATTCGTATAGAATCCATCCCTATAATTATATTATGTATTGAATATCTAATCCTGTATGTATGTATCTGGTATATAATTTTTCTTTGCACCTTTTTAAAATGAATGAAAATGAAATGAATGAATGGGAGTGCTCGGAGGAATTGTTCGGAATGATCCCTGCTGCATCTTTTCGTCATCGTCCTACGCGTCAGCATTTCCATCCTCACCATTTAGATGGTTGGCAGTTCAAAACTGCGCGTTTCTCAAAAAAATCCTGGTTCGCACAACCAAACTATGGAATGAACTGTCGCCTGCGGTATTTCCGGACCAATATGACCTTCAAACCTTCAAGAAAAGAGAATATTCCCTTCTGAAAGGCCGGAAACGCACTTGTAACTCCTCTGGTGTTGCAGGTGTTTATGGGCGACGGTAATTGCTTACCATCAGGCGATCCGTCTGCTCGTTTGCCCCCTACAACATAAAAAAAATATATATGTTTAGCCCAATGGTTGCCTGGTAGAGAATTCCATTTGGCATAAAGTCCGCCATTTGTACAATTTGTGTATTTCGTGCAATAAATTTTAAATAAATGAATCTTGAGAAAAACCGATCTAACCCAATGGTTGTAACATCCTCCCTAGTCTAAATGGAAAGCGGAAAATGGAAAACCTAAAGCCTACCTGAGCTTTACCTACAAATACTTACACCATCTGAAAGTCTGAAAACCAGGACTTTTCGTAAAGTTCCTAAAACTCTTAAAAGTTTCTAAAGCTTTCCTAAAGCATTACTAAAGCTTTCAAGTTCAGCAGACCTAAAAGATATGGGAATAACTACAGGGAAAGAAAATAAATCAAACAAAAGGTTTTGAGAAAGAAAATAAACGAAACAATACATTTATTTCATAACAGTGATTTTACTCGAAACTTTGACTATTTTATCTAATAAAGCCCGGTGAGAACTTTATTAGACATCCGCGTTGATTCCTAGGCCAAGACCTAAGCAAGGGAAAACAAGGCGGACTCAACAAAAACCCTTGCTGCCAACTTAACCTATTACAATTTATAATGAAATGAAATTATTCAAATGAAAAGGTTAATTACACAATCGGAGAATATTAAACATAAACCAAGACTAAATAAATAAAATATTAATGGCGTGATCGAATAGTGGCAATTTAAAGACCTAGTTATGAAATGTAGCAACTTGAGTTCTCTGAGGTGTGAGAAACATATGAACTATTGAGAATTGGACAATGTTTAGACAAATACAACTTAAACTAAGTAATTACAACTTAAAATAAGTCTACCTAGAGAAATAAACATAGCAATTTCCTACAGCATCTTATTTATAATGGATAACTAAACGTGAACACAATATTAAGCACCTAGAACCTAATTTACTAGAAATATAGAAAACTTAAAACACAAGTTTAATAGAAAAACTAATCATGACCACAATACTAAAGTAACTAAGAGTTTAGAGCCTAACCTAATTGTAAAATACCATCGTTGGCTGTGTGATAAGTCATAGCATAAAGAAGTTGTTTATAGTTTAAAAGGAGTAAGCGTATAATGACGTAATATGATACGGAGTAGATAATTACTCCATAATTTGATTCAGAAGAATGGTTATAGTTATCGGTTAATGAGGCGTATAGTCATGGACAAATCGTGAATTAAATTAAATATATGTTTATAAAACCTTAAAACTAGTGTTTGGTATATCGAGGTATCGATATGTCGTATTTTATTTCCTACAAGGTAGGATAGGACAGGTCTGGCTTATTACGAAATATAATATAATTCTCAATCTAAAAGATGTGAGAATAAAATAGCTGATTGCAAGCAACCATAAAGCCACAGTACCTCATAAAAGTACCATGCATAAGTCATATAAACCACCAAGCCATTTCTGGACATGATGAGGCGACTATGTCGAGGCAGCAGTCTCGCGAAGGAATACCTGATGCTAACCCATTGGGTATATCCCTACCTAACACCTAACACGAGCAAACAGAGTATCCTCGCAAGTGGCACAGGGCCGAGACTATAAGTGATATGTGACAATAGCGCCTGACGAATGAACATATACATGGTAATAATAAGAGCGTAGCCCATAATATTATGAGACCAGCCATTTTATTGCATACAGCAAAAGTAAATAATACTGAACTTATTTAAAAGCCAGTTGGAATAGGATCTTGTTATATTTATATATATATGTATATTATAATACACGTGTGATGTATCTACGTTGAAGTAGACTTAAATACGAGTTAGTTACCTCGTACCCAAATATTATGCAAACAAACAAGTTGCTGCTATTCAGGTTTAATGTCCAAATCGAGTCATATGGTCATCCCATTAGCGAATATCACTACTGAGCCATGCAACCGCAAAACCTCAGCATTGACCAGCGTTCTCACGACAGCAAGGAGTTTTGCTCGAGTCGTCAATCAATCTATATCGCCATTGAACTTTCACATCCCATCTCGCCCATATAATAGAATATATAAGGGTACATAGATATTGGGGTCTTTAATGTTCAGCTTCAGCAAACGGCAATACAGATTTCTCGTCTCAGCGGGACTATAGTGTCTTGTTTGAATCAAAGATTCCCACAAGCAGCTAAAGGCGCACCGCGTGCCTAAACAAGACCGCAGCCCTTTTCAAAGCTCGTCTTGGGATCGAGACTAAAGACGAAAGCCTGTCGTTGAGAATCTGTGAGACTGGCCCTAAACCCCATTGATGAGCGTATTTCATCGATCTGGAGTGAAACCATCGTTTAGCAACAGTAATAGTTATTAGGCATATTTAGTATATTTGGGTACTACATTGTACTACCAAAACCTTTCGTCATAGGCTGGAACATACCATTCAAAATCGTAATAAAACATTTGGCAGTCCAACTTGTGACATTACCTCATTGCTGGAATAGTCACGAATAATAAAAATCCACTGCGACCAGACCCAACAACTACTATAGATTAGTAAATGTATGTATGTTGGTACATACATGTGAAATATTGGAATAGTATTTACTTGTCCAATAAAATAAATATAATTATCGCACAGGCGAAGATATTGACGGATAAGGTATTGACGTAATATTAATTACGTAGTCAACAGACTATTAAGTATCGTAATAAGAACCAAGGTTCCATAAAAGGGTAAATAAGCCAAGATCACTTCAAATAAAGAGTGCAATAACCATGTCAGGTCACACAACACAACGATAGCATTTCGGCCTATTAAAAGGTAACATTATGTATGACATTTACATAGAACGGGAACGTGAATAAATACCATAGTTAACGCAGTCAGAAAGTTTTGCGAAACTTAGAAAACCATTTAAGGATCTCTTCATCTGCGTGTGTACAGTGGTAGGCTATGAGGTCATCATGCAGGAACAGCCTCGTTGTCCAAACACCGGAACTGTGATCAGCTTGGCAGGATCAGCCAATGAGGGGTCTCATATTGTCATGGCGCAGCGTTGGATTGAGGATGGCCTGGCTCTGGTCGTCGATTGCCCACATGTACGAAAGTGCTGGCAGGTACACGTCCCGTAGAAATGTCCTGGGTCCAAACGATAGGTGGAAGGCATATCGTCGTTGACAGTGTGATTGCGCGGAGGCGCTGACATGGTCATCTTCTTGACACCAGTGCGATGATACGTCATTCGATGTCGTCTATCCTTCTCATATAAAGGTTTGATTTCGCAAAACCCTCCAAATACCCAAACTATGGCATTGTAATCTTTAGATATATTCATAAATAAAACGTACTCATTTAATAACCTAAAGTTACTATTATCACCTACAACACTGTACTAAATCAATAAGAACATACTTAAAATACCAACTAAACATAACAAACCTAATGTAAATGAAATAATTAATGCGTTAAATAATAAGTGTAAGAATATAATGACTACCTACATTAGCAAAAGATTAATTCAATTACTGTTTAATAGTAAAATTACAATCCTTTAACGATTTGTCTACTAATAAATAATGTCCTTAAAGTCAAATAGTCATTTAAACTAATGGAAATCAATAGTCAAATATAGTAATACTCAAATATTAAAACCAGCTTGTATGAACAGCGCCTACCTCCATTATTCATGAAAATCTCAATAATACTGAATAGTATCAAAAATAGACACGAATTCACATAGCATGCACAAAACCAACATAAATCTTAATAACTAACATGCACAATAAGTATGGGTATAATAAAACACAATGTATTTATTAAATCAGGTAGTAACACTCCAACAACGCAGATGTGCCTAGAATATATTCCATTTAGCAAACATTATCAATTAAATATCTGTTGCACTAATGGTAAACTGTATCCGTAACAATGAATTAAACGATTAACGTACTTAAATGCATTTTAAAGCCATAATTATTTAAAAGGAGATACGCCACCCCACATCGATATTGTTAACGTAGATTTTACCTTAAGCAGGTTATTCAAATTAAGCAAAGGTATTGTCAATCTAACTTGAACTTTATACTGAACACTATAGGTAACGACAAGGTAATTGTACCTATATAAGCAGCGTAACGCACGCGCAAAATACATTATGAAAAAGAAATCACTATCGTTTGCTATATGGAATTTAAACACTCCGTCTTCATAAATCCTGTGAACAGAAAGGATTAAACACACAACACCCTATTTTATCCTAACATAATGAATCCCTACGTAATTCCTATCTATCACGACAAATAAACTTTAAAAACTCACATAAGCGTTCCTGAAGGTGCACGTCGCTCTCGTGAGGTCTACCCGCAGGAGCCGTCGAAGGGGAAAAAAGTCTCGAAACCATTGTGTATCTCCTTATATCACCTCACCTCGTTCCTCATGAGAACCCCTGACATCACGCGATAAACTGATGTAGCTGTAAATCTGGCTTCTCATTGGTCTAGAATAATTTTCCGATCTCCTACTCAACACCAGATGTCTCTCCGATGTCTATCCCATTAAAATCTGACTAAAATAAATAGACACCTACACAAACAAGATTGTTTCGTCCTTAAATATTTCTCATTTTAGTAGGGTAGCCACGCGCATAACATTTTTTCAAATACCCGCCAAAGGCAGCGATGCAGCTACTGCTTTGCAATTGACCACTTGCGTTAACTAGACTCAACGCTCACGTCTAGTATATCTTGACGTCGAGACTCGTATTAGCAATGCACAACTAGAGATCCGTCCTACACTGGTTCGTTAAGATGAATTGGTGTTCAGGTTAGTTTCAGCGTTGTGAATGACAGCCCTGTTTCACATTGACCGTGTAATTTCAGATGGCAACGTATTTCGCTACTATATGGACATAATGACAACCTTTCTACGCGGTCGGATTATTTACTAATAGTTTAAATACTCAACACCAGATGTCCATACTTGAGCTTTGCAACTTGAGAAATGCTAATAATATAAAGCAGGAAACCATTGTCCAAGCTTATTCAAATTACAAAAGTAGCACTACTCTTAGAAAAATGAAAATAACTTGAAATTCAAAAGATTGGTGATATTCATTATAAATAATCGAACTTTTTTAGACTTAATTTAAACGCCATCTGTTTACAATGAGAGGCTTCATTGATGATGAACATTTAGAATATATAAATCAGCTTTTACGAAGCCAAGAAGCGTTCCTGAAAGCTTAGAAGCTTTCTCGAAGCTGAGAAGCTTCCCAGAAGCCTTCCACTGAAGTTAAGAAGCTATACTGAAGCTTAGAAGCACATTTAAAGCTTTTCCGAAGCTTAGAAGCTTTCATGAACTTTTTTCACGAATGACGGATGTCGATCTGTTACATGGTACAGCTTTCTGTCAGGGTTGGAAGATCAGATGTGACCCTATAGGATCCCGGGAAGGTCGTAGCATAGTTTTTACAACAGAAATTATTCCTTAAAGGGAGTGAAAAGAAGTACCTACATATAGCCTTAAATAATTTAATACTGATTAACTGTTAAATATATCAAAAATTTCATATATAAGTTATTTGAAAAACTCAGTACGAGCTGTGGTTCATACCTGTAGCCTCCATTGAAAGTTGACCTAACGGTACTAGGTATTTTATAAAATGCGTTCTCATACAAATACGCCCTTAACGTGGGGTGAAAATGCAATAGGGAAGGCGTTTTACCGCTCGGCTTGAGTGGCTCACATTGATATTAATTAAGCGGAATCATCCGCTAACGAATTAGTAATTATCAATCAGTATTGAAGAATTAATCACCACATGGTCCATTACTGTTTGCCAACTCCCTACGGTGTAGTTACAAGAGTGAAGTGTTAAAAGATCAGTAGCTCAGTTGCTTAAGAGTGAATTCGGATTCGTTGGTTCAAATACAACCCATAACGATTAATATTTAATTTGTCACTTGTTTTAAAATGGCAGTATACTGTTTTGTAACAATCTGTTTCATAATAATTTCTGCACCATCCACTGCATAACTCATTTTCTTTATTTTCGCTACCCAATGGTTGTCTGGAAGAGTTCGCTTTAGCATTAAGACTGCCTGTTGTCAGAATCAGAATCAGAAAAATGTTTATTGTAGACATAGGTAGGCTGATGAATACAGAGTTTGTAAAAATACATTTAGTCTTCTATGTCTTGCCAATAGGCGTACAAAACATTGGATAAAAATACTTAAAAAACAATTCGAAAAATATAATCAATCTAAATTAAAAATTAAAATTAAAAAAAATTGTGCAAGTCATATAATAATTATTAAAGCAATAAAGTCATATTTTATAATAGTCAAAAGTTAAATATTACATAAATTTATCATTTATATAATCCGAAATGGTATAATAGCATTTATTTGTCTACCTCTACATAATCTGTTCTCATTATGTGTGTAACTAATTCATATGTGTGAGGTGATGGAGAGTATTTGTGTATTGTATTGCAATTGTACAGTGGCTCACTCAATCGCTTGTAACTTGTACCCAAATCATTATTGGGTGGTGCGACGGCTGTTCGGCTACGATACATCGAGTGTGTACTGGTTTTGACACTACTACAGACTACGTTATAACGTATGGCTGGCTTGGATATACTGCAAATAAGATGTGCGAAGTGAGAGGAGTTTATATCTTAGTATACACCACTAATCTTAGGTAGCTTTTCTGTAGGTATTTATTTACTTTATATTTTTGTATTGTTATTTAGAAAGAGGTTTAATTGCAGTATCATTCCCGATAGTTTTGGTAATTAACGAACCATAGCTAATATCCATAAATCGAGTAACTCAGTGGTCCTTGGATGTCTCACCATTTGTAAGAAAAAATGGTTTTTACCACTGTGTTACCCACCTTTTACATCAATATGTTAATATTTAAGTATTTTTATCTACAAAATCCTTTTATTAGATTCAGGTGCTATTTCGAAATCCTATGTTTATGCACTAATTAAGAAAATTTAGAGCAAGAGACAAATCCAAACTACTGATGCCGCCATGTAGGAGCACATAATTTAAGAAAAAAAAATATATTATGAGTATTCAAGTATTACAATTAGATACCAGATCAAATAAGATTACCTGACAAAATATTTGCAATACAGTTGAAACAATGGTTAAAAGACAAATGTTTTTATACTCTTGACAGAATTTTTAAATCGTCAAGAAAATGTTTAGCGATTTTATAAGTACGTTAATATTGACATCTCATATAAATTCACTTACCCAACATTAAATAAGTAAAATATTCAATGAATGTCAGTCATTATGATGATGTCCCTAACAAAGTATCTTTCTGTCTTTGTCATTTAAAAACATTTTTTAAACATTATTGTCAACAACTGCTTTGCTTATACTGGTTCCTAGTTTGTTAAAAGTGTAAAACAAATCTTGGTATAGCAAAATGATGATGATGTACTACAGAGTTGAATTTGTTTTAGATCAAATGAATGCCATATTGACATCTCATTTTTGCATGCCATATTGGTTAAACATGTGATAAGCGGCAATTACACTTCGTCGTTCACCTAATGCGGTCGCCGAATTCATTTTAAACTACTTAGGCCAACAAACGTCGTCTTTACATTAGTCTGTCCGCCTACCTATAAGCGTTGGCAGCTGTCGATCGCCGAATGCGGCCGACTAACGTGTTCTTTACACTTCGTCGTTCGCCGCATGCAGCATGCGGCGAACGACGAAGTGTAATTGCCGCTTACTCACTCAAAAATATGACAACACCGACTGTAATAACCATATAAATAAATAAATAATAAATAAATATTAGAGGACAATCTTACACAAATCGAACTAGCCCCACAGTAAGCTCAAGAAGGCTTGTGTTATGGGTACTAGACGACGATATATTTAATAGATATAAATACTTAAATACATAGAAAACATCCAAGACTCAGAAACAAATATTCATGTTCATCACACAAATATTTGCCCTGATTCGAACCCAGGACCGTCAGCTTCACAGGCAGGTGCACTACCCACTAGGCTAAACCGGTCGTCAGAACCATGTTTATGCAAATAAATATTTTATTTCATTTCATAATTCAATACATATCATAGTTCTTTTTTTGTAATAGAAAACTCGTCATGAAAAAGTAGAATCACCATCAGATTGAAAGTGTCACTACCTGCACCGTTCCGTGTAACCTGTCACGGCTTAGATTCGAACCCGGATCTAACCCGTGGAAATGTCATTAATCTTCCCGGCAAGTGGTTAAAGTGTGTCAAAACATATCAAACTTCGTTTGACGCGAAGGCTCTGTGAAAATAGTAGAGAATTGAGTTATATAACTTTCGGTTTAAGGTTTATTTTTGCTCGGTAACGTGACTCTATAACGTGTTTCGTAATTCTATTTTGCACAATGTCGGGAGGCGTTTTTACACAACACGATTGTTTCTGAGTTAAAATATGTGTTTAAGCTTTTTGTCGCTTTTGGGCCAAAATAATAGGATTAGTAGTTAAATCTTTACCCCCCTTCAATACATTAATTAAACCTATTACAGTTAAATTGCCGTTAAAGTTCGTTTGTTCTTATCTGTCACTTTGACATTTATGTTTGTGAGAAAGGGACAAGACATTTGTTGTAGATGGGCAGTTGGACCGGTTGGATATACTACCGAACACAACCAACTACCTACCCTCAAGACTTTAATACTAGCCGTGCTTTATCCAAACTCGACATTGGCAGAATCATCAAGGCATTGATGGAGCCATAACACAAAAATTGATTGATTGATCACATTTTAGTTCGCGGCGGTTTGTTAAAATTTACCAAAGATAGATTTTTTTGGTAGATAGTGTCCCTATTCAAAATAGGGACGTTTAATGAAGAAAAGAAACGAGTTACGTTTATAGTACCTATATTTTTTATGCTTACTTGTAAAATTATTTTCAAAAAAACGTTTTCATTGCGTGATTAATGGACTTCCCGCATAGAAGATAAAGTCATAATGTATCTACAAAACTTTATATACTTTTTGGGTCAATCAACTTTTCTTTGTTATTTTTCTGTTGTTATTTTGTCCCGTCAGCGAAGAGATAACAGTAACCGAATTTCTTAGAGGATTTTTTTATAATATGGACTTCAAGCATGCTCAAGAAAGAAAGAATAATAAGTACATGAAATTAGATGAAATTAAGATTTAAACTAAATTAAGTATGAGTTATGAACACCATAAAGGATACCACTCAGCATATGCCAAGACACCCTAAGAAGGATACAAAGATAATCTTAACTAATATCACATCTTAACTAGACCAGCCAGCTTAAATTAATGATGGAGAAATTGGATTTATGCTCATCGATAAAATTCGTATGTTTTGTAGATTTAAAGCCTAGAAAATCAGTTTTAATGAGTGACTCAGGAGATGTAATCATCGTAGCGAGCAACAAGTAATAGGTGATCGACCCCTCTGCTTAGAGAGCTGCTGCTGGACTGGATACCTCCACCTCATGATAGACTGCAGCTATAACTTTTTTCTACCGCGAGCTGTTACAGTCTCCCTGGATAGCCTAGTGTTCGCTTTCCCGGCAAGATGTTATAATAGCGATGAGACTCCGCTCTGGAAATGTTACCACTAATAAATTTAAATTGCTTATGGGGAAAGTTACCAACCCTTTCTGCTCCGACTGTGGGGTAATTGAGGACGTATACCATATTTTGATGGAATGGGTAAGAGTGGAGTCTCTCCGCACAACCTACCATACTGGATCGTGCAACGCAGCGCTGGCTGATCCTGAGTCTGCTCAGGCGAAATTATTCTATAAGTCCTACAAACTGTGTCTTAGGTAGTCGTATTCCTAACTGTGGACGAATGGAGCGACATTCTCGTTCAACGACAAAGCTCCTTAAAATTAGATTAAAAAAAAACTTTTTTCTTTAATGTGCAATTGGGGCAAGCCCACATTAGTGATGGACAATGGCTCGTAGCATTAATACCACTACATGCTGATGTTTTTTGAACCTGACTGTGGCTTTATAGGTCGAGCTCAGTAAAGCAATAGGAGTGTGCGGTTGGAAAGTGGCCTGGGAAAAATCCAGGGGAAACCTCCGACACGACCATGTGCAGTTTAAACACTGGAATAATCGCGCGTTTGCACTTCAGTGAGATTGGTTGAGCAGCTTCAACCAAATCAGAGGTGTGAGTGGAATCGAGAGCTCCCAGTCGCTCGATTCCACTCACACCTCTTTAGAATCTTTAGTAGTAGTAAAACTCTTTATTGTACACAATAACAAAAATTACAAATACAAAAAGAAATGGTATGTACAAAGGCGAACTTATCCCTTTAAGGGATTTCTTCCAGTTAACCTTTGAGCAAATGAGAGAAGAAATGAACGGAGGTAGACAAATTCAGCAACCTGAACAACAAGGTATAAAAAAGATAAGAGATATAAAACATACATACACATATAATTTATTAAGGACAAGTATAAATACACAAATAAATGATATTGAGAAGGAAATTATAGCCTGAGCAAAATAAAAGGTAAATATTTTATGAAATTAGCCAGAATCACAAAGCCACAGTTTAGATCTTTGTCGTTGGTTAACTATACCTAGTCTAACTGAGAAGAGTCCAGCAAGAAACTTGTGTTCATCACACAAATTAAATGCCTCAATCCAGCGAACCAGTTTACTAGTTGAGCATTATAACAAAAATACGTGCGAATTACCACAAAAATACGCGATTTTCCAAATTATAGGCGGCTACCCGCATTTTTATCGCAACGCTTCACAATTGCGTAGTGCTTAATGAGCCGACGAAGCAAATTGCCCGAAAACAAATTATAGTTATACGGAATAATTGCGCCCCCCTTGTACCCCCAATTCCCTTTTTCCTGGCCTGAATATAACCGCGAAAACAGATTTTTATCGTAGGCAATTTATTGTAAGCAAATTTGAGATACACATATAAAGAAAATCATTATGGGCCATTCTACTTTTTCATGTACATAATTTTCAGACACATTTTTTTTTCATGCAGATTTTGGAATACTTGGCCCTCACTTCATATTTTTGTATTGTTATTTAGAGAGAGGTTTAATTGCAGTATCACTTCCGATAGTTTTCGTAATTAACGAACCACAGCCAATATCCATAAATCGAGTAACTCAGTGGTCCTTGGGTGTCTCATCATTTGCGTGAAAAAATGGTTTTTACCACGGTGTTACCCACCTTTTACAGCAATATGTTAATATTTAAGTATTTTTATCTACAAAGTCCTTTTAGTAGGTTCAGGTACTATTTAGAAATCCTATTTTTGTACACTAATTCATTACATTTCATAGATTTTTTTTGTAACAGAAAACTGGTCATGAAAAAGTAGAATGACCCTTATACTCACGTGTATCCTCATTTCTTAACCGCTTTAGGTTTTATACGTTGATAGCTGATATTGACATTAGATTTGCTTTAGATTGAATACGGCAAAAGGTTGTTTTTATTGTTGTACGATAATATTATTTTTCTATTCCGGTACTTTTATCTGTCAATTATATTGTCCCGCAAACGAATATAAAAGCATGTCTTATGCAATTTCAAAAAAGTTTATGTAGTTTATTCATAAAGACCCTAGGGTTATTATGTGATATACTGCAACTGCTAAAAGAGGTGCCCTGTGAACCCAACAAATAAAAAAAACAGCACTTTTACAAAGAAAATCAAAACTCCCAACTTAACAAGCAACTGAATTCATATGGCAGTAATTATTTTGGTTTTGTTATTGTTTCAAAATAACAAAACTAAAATAATTACTGCCAACATAAGGAAAAACGAGTAAATGTCAGTTGAAAAAAAATTACCGTGTCTATGCTTACGTTCTGTGGACTGTCATGTATTTTTTTCAGAAATCAGAAATATTTATTCGTGCAAAAAAAAAACACAAGAAGAAAAAGAAAATAAATAAAAACAGAAGAAGCAGGTATTGCACGAAATGGTTCTGTCTCAGCGTAATGCTGGCGCTATTGCCAGCGCTGATCTTCCGACAGAACCATTAAGTGATTTCCTAGAAGGTAACACATTATAAAAATAAACTAAAAATGACAAGAAGCTATAACTACAATTAAAAGAACAGAGAAAAACAAGCGTAAAAAATAACAGTAAACAAGAATATAAATAAATTAAAAGAACTAGACTCCGTAATGCCTGATCCAGCAACCCGTCCAGTCGATGGGCGCGGAGTGTCGGGCCGGGCACTACCGTAGCCGTACATTAACAGCACACATTACTGCGTAACAGTAAACAAGAATATAAATAAATTAAAAGAACTAGACTCCGTAATGCCTGATCCAGCAACCCGTCCAGTCGATGGGCGCGGAGTGTCGGGCCGGGCACTACCGTAGCCGTACATTAACAGCACACATTACTGCGTAACAGTAAACAAGAATATAAATAAATTAAAAGAACTAGACTCCGTAATGCCTGATCCAGCAACCCGTCCAGTCGATGGGCGCGGAGTGTCGGGCCGGGCACTACCGTAGCCGTACATTAACAGCACACATTACTGCGTACATTATTTTTAAATCCGGATTGTCAGACTTTATTTTCTTAGACCATGGATGGGCTAAAACGGTCGTCAACTAATCAACAATTAATATAGTTAACATAAAAACGTAACAATAACCAACTGGGAACCTTGTTTGGATTACATAATACAGCTAATACGGACTTAGCACGTACCCTAGTATAGGGGAAGGGATTCGATTTCCGCAGACAAATATTTGTTTTGGGACCCTCTGTGCATGTACCCAAGCTTAGGTTTACGACTAATTTCAGTAGGTCATGACAAGTTAAGCCTTTGCGTTGAAATAGTGGGGTGTGCGTGTGATATCTTCACTACTTCCCTAGGGCTACTGTATATAATCACAATGTATAGAATTGAGGGAAGGAGGTCGAGGATTAGTTATTTGGACCAGATAAAGAAAAAAGTTGACGTCGAGTAATATCGAGAAGTCAAAGAACTGGCGTTAAGAGACTTAAGAGGCCTTATGTACCAAATTTCAAGAAGATTGGAACACATTTAGAGGTTCATGAAAACCTCATGACTGATCAAGTCATTTAAATCATCATTTCGCACATCAAAAACAGCGAGTCTATTAACAGGCCTTATAAGTTTTAAAATGTTTTTATTTCAAATTATGACAAAAGTATTGATGATACCAATAAAGTGATTAAAGGACACGATGACTTTATAAAAGTTTTAGATAGTGACATAGCCATTTTTTTATATTATCTTATTTAAGTGTTTTTACCTATAAACTCCTTTTATTAGGTTCAGGTACTATTTCGAAATCCTATCTTTGTTCACTAATTCAATACATATCATAGATTTTTTTTGTAATAGAAAACTGGTCATGAAAAAGTAGACCCGTGAAGTAGACCGAAGAATGACCCGTATCTCGTCAATTATACCCATAGTACAAGCTTTGCTTAGTTTGGGACTATGGTGATTTGTATAATATTGTCTACAAATATTTATTTATTTAGATTTAGATTTCATTTATTACACAATACAAGACTTCATTATAAATTACATTTAAGACAATTTAAAAGAATCCCTATTGTGGTCGTCAATACATTGAACAAATAAATAAATAAATATTAGAGGACAATATAGGATTTATGTTATGTTTTACTTATGTACAATAAAGAATTTTACATACATACATACATACAATCTTACACAAATCGAACTAGCCCCACAGTAAGCTCAAGAAGGCTTGTGTTATGGGTACTAGACGACGATATATTTAATAGATATAAATACTTAAATACATAGAAAACATCCAAGACTCAGAAACAAATATTCATGCTCATCACACAAATATTTGCCCTGACCGGGATTCGAACCCAGGACCGTCAGCTTCACAGGCAGGTGCACTACCCACTAGGCTAAACCGGTCGTCAATAGAATAATAACACATAATAAAACAATTAAAACTAAATAAAACAAACAAAAAATAAATAAAAATAACATTTCAAGTTTCACCCAAGAGGATCGTTATTAAACTGTTAAATTGTTTTTAATTTTACTACTCAATTATGTCACGATATACTTCTATAAGAACATGAGCGCATACACACCGCGTCACATCTGCACTCTCTTTACTTACCACTTGTGATGAATGATGGCAACTCTGGAAGAAAAATGATCCGAAAGCTCATATTCATATGGTAATGCCTTGTCGCGACCGCGGTGCCTTGAGTAATAAAAAAACCTCGTCTCGAAAGTCTATTTTGTGAAGAGGGTAATTTTTAAAGGAAGTTATCGTTATTTAGGGCGTGGATGGTTTAGGCTCGGCTTTATAACATTACATACCTTATAGCTTACGTTGGTAAGTTATGTCATAAAAAAGATGACAACCGAAGAGGATTATGAGAAAATTTTAAAAATGTTTTGTTATGAAAGTATACACTTGCATGTACATAAGAAAAATATCTTTTCCGCAAATTATAGTAGTTTAGACTAAAAAAATGAGATTTTGTATTGTCGTTTTGAATTCGGCGCCAAAATGTACATTCACCGAGGCCGCCATTTTATGACGTCAGTAAGTTGTATTAAAAAATATGAAAATAATAAATACTATTTGGTAATACTTATACTCTTTGCGGTAGCGACACTCAATGATTGACATTTGGCACTACAACTAGATGACGTCACATGATAGATAACCTTGTCACACGCCACATATTTTTGTTTGAAGTCACTTGGCACACATATTAAAAAAAAAGTATTTTAATAATGCGAAAATAAAATGTTTGTGGACATATTCACAAAAAATTGAGTTTTCGAAAAGAATTATAACGTTTTATATTTTATCTCGATCACTGGAAAATACCCTATTGAGAACCTCCTCATTTTTTTGGAGTCTGTTAAAAATATATACTGAGATAGCAAAATTTAGATCTGACATTTATTTTAAGAAGCAGCTAGGAAATATTTGTGAACTAACGAAAGCGATTTTAAGCAGAAAATATCTATTAAGTAACAAGTGAAGATTCCAATAATTATTAGTAATTTTGTGAACTTTGTACCTCTCGAAAGTTTCGAAAAGTGAATCAATAGAAAGTTCCATAATTAACGAATCTGCTCACAAAAATTCAAGAGAATTGGTTGAGAAATGCGTTCTGTAGAGGAAAATAGCTGGACATCGGGTCAAACCAGTTTTTTTTGGACGTAACTTTTGTGAAGATATGTTAAAAATAAAAATCTCTCTTGCGTTGATAGAGACGTCATTAAGTAACAGGTTCTTGTACATTATATATATATAAATGCATAAACAATAAGCTTATATCAAAATTTGAGCCTGTCTGGACCATGTTTGAAAAAATCACAAAAAAATAAGTAGTATTTTTTTCAAAATCTGTCTCTTGCAAATGTAGATAAAGGATTGAAAAACCGATAACCGTTTATGCCATTAATATATCAGCATCACCATTATTCCAAAATTGTACATAAAAAAACGGCCGGGCTATTAATATCCGCATTGTATGCAAAATAACAAATCATCATGGTACAGTGTGAGGTAAACTTAGGCATTTTAGTTCGCTGTGATATGCTAAAATAACTTTATTTAGCATAATAGAAAATTCAAAATCCAATAGCAAGTTTTATAAAATATCGGTCCGAATAATAGACCTAAACTATACGTAAGTACAGTTAGTAAACAACTCAGCTACAAAATTTATGCTATACTTAAAAATGTTTTCGTCATTTTACCGACTGTATTTTAATCAGACCTGTATGTAAAAAACGCAAAATATGTTTCAAAAACAACGCCGAACCACGATTTATTAATTTGTTTTAAAAATTCCCGATAAAATAGCCTTGTGGCGAATCGGGTGTGACAATTTTTTGTTTGCTGTGATTTATAGTCCAGCTATCGGGCGTTATAGATAGTCTGTATTCAGATCCATTCAACCGATACTGCGTGATTGCTTTAAAACTGTTGTTGGGAAATAAATTTCAGCTATATTACGATTTCTACTTCTACCAACAAACCAAAACAATACGTATTAAGTGCAAATGATCCTCTCTAACACGCATGAGTTTGCAATTAACCATCCCGCTCTCTACGGAAGCTCGGCTCGTAAAATCGTAAATATTTAGTACATTTCTATTGATAATTGGAACACTGAATCACTTGTGAAAAATCTCCTATTAGAACCTATTTCCTTAGAACAATAAAAAAGCTATCGTTTTTGTAAAAAAAACGTATCACTGTCGTTGATAATTACGAGATCTGCAGCATTAAAGTTTATTTTTACTATGATATTTAGGATTTTTTGACAGAGTTACCAAGGCATTTTTCAATATTGTGTTAGGTTATTTCTTTTCTGTTTCTTTCTCAGTCTACTGTAATTTTTGTGTAGTATAATTCTACATTATTTCTTCACACTGGAAGCTCAAACTTCAGCATTTTCGTCAAATTTGTAAATGGGCCTTGACTTAAGTTTCTAGAATTATTTTTTAGCCCAAAGTGAACGGTTATCTCAAACCGTTGTAGCATATGGAACCATTTTATGACACGTATAATTTGTGACTTTATTTCAACGGGTCAAGACTCAAATTTAAACCAATACTTAATTCTATAAGTTATGCTGTAAAGGGTTTTGTTTTTGAAATGGGTTATAAATGGTTCGTAAATTATTGGCCCAAAGTAATCCACTGCCGTAAGTTGAATTTAATAGATAATATGAAAATTTAAGTAGAACTCAAATAATATCCAAATATAAATCTGACAAAGATATTATCGCTGAAAAATTATCTTGCCCAAAAAAAAGTCGTAAGCGCCGTGAGTTTCCTATGAAGATAAGACCTTTTTAAATTCAATGTATTGGATAGTGGTTTTAAATGTGGACTAGTAGGTGTGGGTACCCTTCATTGTGCGTGATCAGACAAGCACTTGCACGATTATTATTAAAAAAAAAATAGAAAGAGACTTATTGTCGCCAGAAAGAAGTTACACAAAAAAAGTAAAAGTAAAAGCAACAAATAACAGAAACAGAAATTAATAATAGAGGTAGGTACATTAAAATATTTTTTTTTTTAATTTTTTTCTGGACATGTGGCCACATGCCACATGACAAAGACAGATATCTACAGGATGTAACAAAATCAGTGAGGATCCGTTTAAGAGCATATTCGGTATCATGTTCTGATTAGGAGAAAGTAGAAGAAATTTTTTTTACGCAAAAAAAATTTTTTTTTTCAATAGGGTGGGTCGTCCAAGTCAGCCAATTGTGCATACAAAGGCCGAAAATTTATTGCGTCAAAAAAAATTCTTCTAATTTTTCCTAATCAGAACACGATACCGAATATGCCCTTAAACGGATCTTCACTGTATATCTAATTGAACATAAATTATGTTAAGGATATTATCCTTAGACTGATAATTGACATGTGTTTTTTAAGTTTATATCTCTAACATAGATTATCTTTTTGTTTACTAACAAACTATGGACCACTGATGTCTGATAATAAACGAATTTTATTTATTTTTTTAATTTTTTTTTT
Organism: Epiblema foenella; assembly: GCA_963556455.1. NCBI lineage: Eukaryota > Metazoa > Arthropoda > Insecta > Lepidoptera > Tortricidae > Epiblema > Epiblema foenella. Next base: position 18,579,324 of record OY747112.1, read on the forward strand.
TTTTTATTAATTTTTTTTATTATTTTTTTTTATTAAAATTTTGTTCCATCTGTGATGTTCATTACCTTGTCCCTGTTTAAGAAATAGCAAATTTCGTCACATCGAGGCGACACCCTAAAAACCCTGATACATTGCCCTTTAGTAGATAAAATTCGTGTCCTTGCATATTTCTGTCTTAAGCGGCCCTTTAAGCTGACCCGTGTTTACTGCGACAAACCTGCTTATACCTCTTCGTATTTACGTGTAAATACATTAAGAGCCCTTAGAAGTTAAAAAACGCTCATCTATTTAGGCCATTTCGTGTTTGAATTTACAAGTATCTTGACATTTTATCAATGTTACTATCTAAAGCAGGACCATTGTGACCTAATAGCATACATTTTTAATGGATTTTTGGATATTTCATTATAAAATATCGCTTCAAACTTCACTCCAAAACGACCATTATCAAACTGGAAACTGCTGTTTTCCGATTATATTTTACTACGCACAATATAATCAAAAAAATAGCCACATCACTATCTAAAACTTGTATAACGTCATCGCATCCTTTTAATAACTTTATTGGTACTATCAATACTTTTGTTATAATTTGAAATCAAAACATTTTAAAACTTATAAGGCCTCTTAAGTAAGGAGTAAGGGTTTGGAGACTCGTTTCCTCCAAATTTTACACGGTTGTACGAGACGCGTTGGACAGGAACCGGTGGCGTAACATCATCCGTTCCAGATGCAACCCTGATGCTGACCACGATCCTCAGACATGAGGGACCGACCAGAGAGAGAAACATTAATTAAACACTAAAATCATAATTTATGGCTTTTTAGAGGAGTATCAAATAAATAAATAATTAAATAATTACGGGTACAATTTATATTCATATTCATATTCATTTACTCATTGCTTTGTGTGTACAAATAAGGTCTTAAACATAATACATAGGTATCAACACAACCCTGTGAGGGCATTGCAATTTAATACAGTAATTTATTAGATTGACATTAAATATTGAATACACAACAAAAAAGATCACAGTAAAAAATTAAAATTTGTAAAAAAAAAAACGAAAAAATCAGTTATAATTATAATATAATTATAATAATTAAACATATGGAAATTCAATACAAAGTGTACCCGTTATTTTTGCTCGTGAGTGTATTTATCCTAGAGTAAATCCACTGAAAATAATTCAAATAGTTTTTTGAATAATTTCCTTCTAAAAATACATACGATACTAAAGTATCTTTAAAATATTATGTACTAGCGACCCGCCTCTGCTTCGCACGGGTGCACTATTTAATGGATGTTATTATACATATAAACCTTCCTCTTCAATCACTCTATCTATTAAAAAACCGCATCAAAATCCGTTGCGTAGTTTTAAACATTTAAGAATACATAGGGATATAGGGACAGAGAAAGCGACTTTGTTTTATACTCTGTAGTGATAAGATCTGTAATGCCAATACTGGATGCAATAAATAAATAAATAAAACCCAATATTTGACAACTATTAAGTGTTGACCCGTATTAATATGATGAAATTGCCCATTGCCCAACCTAATACAAATAAATATGTATTTTAAGTGTCTATTTTAAGTTATGTTATAAGAGATCCGTTGTACTGTACACATTTTGCTTCTTTTTTGGCAATAAATCATTTTGAATTTGAAATATTAAAAGAGTCATATATTCACTGAGACATTTACCTAATATAAAAAATTACTTTTTCAATATATACAGAGTGCGTGGCTATACTAGCCCACATTTCTTTGTTTACCGCTAAAAGATTAAAAAGCCCACTATCATCCCGGCGACCCATATTGTTCGCACACGTTCCATACATTATTCATGGACACGCCATGTTATTATTTACCTGAACCTTGTTTGCTGACGGACGTGACGCAAATGGCGGATTTTTGTCTTTTTAATCAGATATAGGGACCAATTATACACTGGCGTTTCGTATTTCAATATAGTATATTACTTGCGAAAAAACGCATAACGGTAGAGCGAGGCGATGGTCTCCTAAACCGAAAAATAAATACACGGAACAAAACTGATTATAGTCACTACCGACTGATGGCAGTATAAAAAGATAAGAAAAAAAAACTTGCGAAAAAAATGTGTGGAGGTTTATTTATAGGGGAAATTCATGAAACAAAAGTATTTTTATCGGTGTTCCGTATGTGGAATATCATGCATGATAGCACCATTTTGACATTTTCAAATAAACAAACTGGCAAACCATTGAAAACCAATGTATAGTTGTATAGAGCCACCTAGTGGCAACAGACAAAACTATATAAAATCTTTGCGATATCCTTCAGCTAATAAAAGTCGCTACGCTACATACTTTAATCTTGTCGCAATTAACAAACATACTTGGTATGTTGTAATATTGTTAACAAGAATTTACCGATTCGTCCGCTCTATGGCGGAATTAGGGCACCACTAGCGACTCGCAAAACAAAAGACAGTTGAAAATGATATGAAAATAATGGCGTCGGTTTGATCTCTTCTGCTCGTCGATAATAAGCTAATTATAACTTACGTTTTACCTTACAACTATATATGGAGCTGGATGTAATGTATTTTTAAATTTCTTCGTAGATTCAAAATTCCTCACGATGATTTCACCGAAAAAGTGATGAACAATTACACATCAAATGATATGTCGATGTAAAGCGGCAATTACACTTCGTCGTTCACCTAATGTGGTCGCCGAATTCATTTGAAACTACTTAGGCCAACAGACGTCGTCTTTACATTAGTCTGTCCGCCTACCTATAAGCGTTGGCAGCTGTCGATCACCGAATGCGGCCGACTAACATGTTCTTTACACTTTTGCGGTCGCCGCATGCAGCATGCGGCGAACGACGAAGTATAATTGCCGCTTAAGCTCCGAAAAACCCATGGGTACAGTCCAGGATCTACAAATTAAAAAATTGAAATGCAAATATAAGTCTCGAAGTGACCCTATATAACGTGTTACGTGAAAATATGTGATTGGATTGGATATGTATTCTGGTTGTGAAGTAGGACATGTCAAATTATTTGTTGAAATTGGACTGTCATTTGTTTTGTGTGACATGTCCGTGGTGTGTAATAATGTTGTACATATTATAACGGTAATTAAAGGTTGTTTTAGGTACGACGTACTTTCAGACTGTGTTAGACATGTTATAGTACATTAGTTAGCTAGAGTATAATTCTCATTGTTAAAGTTAATTGATGTCCTTACCGGTCCGTACGTTAAGTGAAAATTAAAGAAATCAGCGTGCATTTTAAACTTATTGTTGACTCCAGTTTACTTCACACCTGGATCCCTAACTGTTAAAATACTTAAAATCAGAAATAATCACTCACGAGTCGTTAACAATACGGGCCCGGTAAGGACAAATTAAGAAACTGTTAAATTTTGGAATGACAATCACCCTAGAGCGGTAAGCAAGTAATGTCTCAGATCGCATGTATTTAACAATTTTCAGAAACGAAAAAAATAAAAATAAAAACAATAAAATTATTGAACCTGATAACAAAATTTCACCACAAACGAACGAAAACGGAGAAATATGACGTGTAAAGGAGAATAGACCATACCGGAGGGCCGATCCCACCAAGTAATGAAATCATCCAGAAGAAAAACCCCCGAAGAGTTCGAAACATGTCGCCTGGAGTGACAATCTACTTACATGTGACTTTTAACCATTAATAAAATAAAGTTATACTTAATATGATTCACGAAAGTTGAAATTCAAGTCAGACCAGAGGAGCTTCCGCGTTGTGTTGTTGGACATTACCTGAAACAAAAGCAAAATTAAGTTAAACAAGTTAGTTAAAACTAAATTAAACTTATAAATAGACACCTAAAAGTGACTTATTGGTTGTAATGTACATACTCCTCTCTCACCGCATATCACGGCTATGTTGCACCTCTCTTATGATACGGCCTCATTATTTGGGGTAATTCAAGTGACGTTAAAAGTGTATTTATTTTCCAAAAGAAATGTGTGAGAGCCTTAAGTCGAGTAGAACGTCTAGAATCATGTAGACCACTCTTTAAAAAAATTAACCTGTTAACTCTCACGGGAATGTATATATATTAGAGACCGGAATTTTTGTACGATCAAACCCAATACATAACTGTGAAAACCACTGTGTTAGAACGAAACATCCTTCGAGATTAAAAGCTATGTAAAAGCGCGCTACAGAGAAACAATTGTCATGCAATGTGTATAAGGACATTTAATAATATACCATTAGTAATAAGACAATTTACAAAATTTAGAAATGGATTATTTATATGGTTGAATCATAAATGTGTTTATGCTATAAATTAAATTTTTGAATGTAATTAATATAATTTTATTTTAATTAAATGTGAATATTTTATAAGCTCAAAATTTTTGCACGCTGGAATAAGCTGTGTCGATCAATTTCACAATTTGACATCTTATGTGAGCTTTAATAAGACAATTGCCGACATTAACAAAAAGAAAGGGATTATTTATGTGGTTGAAACATAAATATTTTTTTTGCTATAAATGATTTTTTTGAATGTAATTAATATAATTTTACTTTAATTAAATGTGAATATCTTATAAGCTCAAAATTTTTGCATGCTGGAATAAGCTGTGTGTCGATCAATTTCAGAATTTGACATCTTATGTGAGCTTTAATACGACAATTGCCGACATTAACAAAATTCAGAAAGGGATTATTTATATGGTTGAAATATAAATGTTTTTTATGCTATAAATGATTTTTTTTAATTTAATAAGATAATATTATTTTAATTGAATGTTATTATTTTATTAGGTCTAAATTTTTGCATGCTGGAATAAGCCAAGTGTGTCGATTAATTTCACAATTTGACATCTTATGTGAGCTTTATGTAACCGCCACTTAAAGCAAATAAATATGATTTCATTTCATAAATGAGACACGAAAAAATAAAGACTAAAATAATGTCAAAAATTCTAATATAATAGTAATCTTTGTCAGCCTTTAGATGCTGTTATGCAATAATGTGTCAACCTAGTAGGAAAACCTATAGTAGGTTGACACTTCATCGCATAAAAAAAAAAAAGAATAAATAAATATTTGTGGACAATCTTACACAAATCAACCTGGTCCCAAACTAAGCAAAGCTTGTACTATGGGTACTAGGCGACGATATACATACTTATATAGATAAATATATACTTAAATACATAGAAAACATCCTTGGAAGACTCAGGAACAAATATCCGTGTTCACCACACAAATAAATGCCCTGACCGGGATTCGAACCCGGGACCTCCAGCTTCGAAGGCAGGGTCACTACCAACTAGGCTAAAGCGGTCGTCATAAAAATATTTGTGGACAATCTTACACAAATCGACCTAGTCCCAAACTGAGCAAAGCTTGTACTATGGGTACTAGGCGACGATATACATACTTATATACATAAATATATACTTAAATACATAGAAAACATCCAATACTCAAGAACAAATATTCGTGTTCATCACACAAATAAATGCCCTGACCGGGATTCGAACCCGGGACCTCCAGCTTCGTAGGCAGGGTCACTACCAACTAAGCTAAAGCGGTCGTCAAAACAGCGTCCATTTTATATTCCACGCCCTTTTCCGTTCACTACTTAATGTGGACCAATATTTAACCGACATATACAAGCCAACATTCCAGATTTTCTCAAAACGTACAATCTTAGTCATACCGATGAAGGAAGATAAGAACCTTTTTCAGACGCACCGATAGCGGCAAGCTTTGCGTAATGGTTCCGTTCTATTCTTGAACCCTTATCAAAAGAAATGGACGCTATGAAAGGGCGGCTAATACATAGTTTTGTTATTATTTGTTATGCTATAGAAACAGCGTTGCTTGAGTTTCTACTAAGAGCCAATCATTAAAGTAGAATACAGTTTATTGAATAAAAAACCTATTTATTTTTATGTGGCAAACAAGCTTACGGTCCACCGGTAAGCGGCCACCGCAGCCTATAGACGCCCGCAACTCAGAAGTAACTAGACGAGTCGCATACGCGTTGCCGACCCTTTATAAAATTAGAGAATTCACTGTGTTGACAGCAGCAGGCGAATCACGTAACTTTATGTACTAACGGTAGATAGATTTTACTGTCAGTTTTGAAGTATAAATGTATGAAGTGACAATTAAAATTTGACATTAAAATCTACCTAACGGTAGTAAAAAAGTTACGTGATTATCCCGCAGAAGGGACAAATTTAGGTCCCCCGCTCTCAACACAGTGCATCCTCGGGAGCTCTGGCAACCTTGCTCACCTCCAGGAACACAACATTACATACTTGTATAGTAGATAATGTTATTATGGCTATGGTTTTAATTTCATTTATTTTTCATAATTAATGTTTATGTAGAATTAAATTAGCTTTAATTATTTATTTACCTTATTGCTTTCTGAATAAATTGATTTTACCTGTAATTGATTATAAACAATAAAAATATGCACATAAAATAAATATGAGTGTGGATTTATAAGATGACACAAATATAAACTACAAAGTGTAATGTTGAGTTTAGTTCCGAGGCCCAACAAACAGTAAACAAGTATACCTCGTTGCTGACAGCCAGGATTAAGATTTGGATTTGGTACACTAACTAATCCCTGTGACAAGTAATGTAATACGGCCTCTATTTTGCAACTGTTAATAACATGGCACATAACGTTAAAACTAAGCAAAATTTTAGTTTTCAAATCGGTACGCGCATTTTCAAATTTACGCAGCAGTTTCCGAGATAATGCTATTTTACACCAAAAGGAGCTGCAATTATTCCATAATTTGGAACCAGTTATTTATTCATACGAGTATAAACACCTCAATTTATAATATAAACACATAGTAAAACAAATAATCTAATTAAAATTAAAATTATAAATAATAAATTTGACCCAGATCGCTGTCAAATGGTAGGGTGCCCAGAAGGCTGGCTGTATTTCCTCGCTGCACGGCAATACTTATTCGCTGAGCGAAATAGAAGCCAGCCCTCTGGTCACCAGAAGCCTCTACTGTATTTCAATCCTATACTTTTATTTTTTTAAGATTACAGATTAGTAAACAAAGCAGGGGTCGTAAACAAACATATTGAATTCGCATTATTCGTACGAAAAATCAGAACAAGCGACAGTTAGTGACTATCACAAATTTATTTTTAAAACCCGAACCCGACTTCTTAGATTTCTGCCTCATTGGATATTTAAGGTTCCGTAGTAAACAAGGAACCCTTATAGTTTCGCCATGTCCGTCCGTCCCCCGCTTTTCTCAGTAACCGTTAGTACTAGAAAGCTGTAATTTGGCATGAGTATACATATCAATGATGCCGACAAAACGGTCGAATAAAATCATAAAAAAATTTTTTTAGGGTACCTCCCCTACATGTAAAGTGGTGGTGCAATTTTTTTTTCTTCCGAACCCCATCGTGCGGGGTATCGTTGGATAGCTCTTCAAAAATTCAAAAATATTATAAGGTTTCTAAGAGAATTTGAATACTACATTTATTTACGTACATTAATTTAAATTAGTATATATTTATTACATGTATAGTTGTGATATATTTATATAGTTTTGATTTAGCTATAAGTTACCTTATCAAAACCTTTTTTACACTGTGTTAGTTCGTCTATATCATTCTTCCACTTTCCACTCAATCCCTCAAAGGTTAGCTAGAAGAGATCCCTCATAGGGACGAGTTCGCCTTTGTACTCTAATCTTGTGTGATATGTATTTATTGTGTAGAATAAAGTGCTTACGTACATACATATGTAGATGGCTTAGATGGCTGAGATACGCGTCATACTCGTGATCGGGTGCTGTTTGTGGAGTCTAGTCTGTTCATGCTTGCTAGGACATAGTGACTACGTTAATACTAGTGTCCTTTTATAGGGGATTGACGAGAGACATCATCCTGTTGTGGATTCCTTTTTATTATCAGTGACTTGGAGACCATATACGTCTCTAACAATATTAAATTAATTTTAATTTTGACGCTCAGAGACCATGTACATCTCTGGGATATTATATTAATTTCATTATACTCTCTGTTTAATCTTGAGACCTTATACATCTCTAACTTTACTGATGTTGTAATATTTGTAATAGATAACTTTGCAAGTTTATCTTCACTGTATGACATAAATTTTGTTATAATTGTAAACTCGAAATTATTATTCCTTCTTGAACTGTAAATTAATATTTTGACATGAAAAATGTAAATTATTATAGTCAGACTTTCTTAAACTGTAAATTAATATTTTGACATGTAAAAGTGCCCGTGTGGCCTATTTGCAGAATAAATGTTTGATTTTGATTTATAAGCCCCTTCTCTGAAGGGCACAACCTGAAATACGCCAGGAGGATGATAGGAGAATGTTACGCAAACGCAAAGCAATCGCAATCGCCGGCTGCTATCGAGGCACGTCGGGCGAGTCGCGAGGCTGCCTCGCTCTGTAATAAGGCATAATGGGAGAGGAAAACACTGGGAGAGGGAACAAATGCCTCGCCCTGAGCCTGCAGGTGGGACCAGTAAAACCGCGGAGACGATTTTTATATTTTTTTGTGTAACTTGTAGTTGCTGCCTCCGCGCAATATAATTATTACTGCGCCCTTGAAATGCTGCCAGTAAACTGATAAGTTAGGAAATCTGAACCACATCAGTAAAATATTGGCAAAGTGGAAAATACCGGATACTAATTCTGCCCCGCTAAGTCAAAAACTAGCTTGAAGGTGCATTTTATTTACATTTTTAAATAAATTAGTATTGTACGCGATTAAGTCCGGTTTTCCAATAATTATGTGTGAAAATCGTGTAAGTTTAAATTAATATAGGCCGAAGGTGGTCGAGTGACTTCAAGATGGCTTTGTTTAACTTAAATTCTCAATACGGTTGTATTTTTTTTTGTAATCTATGTTACCCGCAATTTATAATACAGAATTGTGAAATTATTTTTTTGGTTCAGTACCAAACAATTTTGGTGAAGATCTGATACCGAAATATATGAGGAATCGAAGGAACTCCTATAATATCATATACTCCTATAATATGACAGTTTTGGGGTTTTCTGTGGTAACCAACGCATTAGCTCGAAGTAGCTTGGCGAGATACAATATGTAAGTCATTATCTTTATTGTTAAGATTAGTACTCGTAGTTAATAATATGAAGTCGAATGCAATACGTATGGCATAAACAGTATATTTTTTTTTAATTCAAAGTGAAAGATATAATTTAAGCTACTGAATTCATTCTCTATTGTGCTTTATCTATTATAGCTTACTCAAGTTTCAAATTCTACTTTTTTTTATTACGTAGTAAATTTTATTCAGAAAACAATAAGTTAAATATTTATAACCGAAACAAATATACTTTCTACTTAGTTAATATTGCTGTAAATTGTCCCAAAATATAATCGACGCTGACAGTCTAAGCAGCTTTAAATGCCGATTAAAATGGCTTGTCGGGCATTTTGTTCCTTCAACGAATTTTTGCGACACATACAATGTAGCAAATTTTACTTAGTAAATTGAATATAAATGTAATTTTAATTGGGCTCGTATAGTGACTTTTAATTTGCTTGTAAACGACGATATTATGTTTTTTTTGAGAAGCTTGTTCAACTTTGTTCTTTGTTTATTTACTCAAAAGAGGAAAACAAGTCAAGGACTATAATTAAATGTATTACATTTATACTCGACCTTAAGTAATACTTTAATTAATATATTGTTTTATTTGATTATTACCTAATACCCTAAAATTTAACTTGACATATATCGTAATGCATAATTGCCATGTAAATTGGTTTTACGAATATGTATATGAATATGGATATTGATATTCAACCGCTCGTCTCCTGGCCCCACAGCGTCGGTACTAGCACTACGCCTGTAACGATCCGCTGAAATATGCCTTTGTGGCAGCCGTCACGCTCACGACTGTGCTCTAAACACTGCTTTATAAAACACTGTACCGTTATAGGAACTCACTGACATTATACAACCTTTTGGACTGCGGAAAGGGGATTAAAAAAATGCTTGCATCGCGATTAATCATCCTGTTAAGGTTTGGGTGAATATTTCAAATATTTGAATTGTGTTCGCGATTTGTTATGTTGCGAATAATATACGTCTGAAGGGGAGAATGGATGATTATCTGAGTGATTAATATTTTATTTAATTCTGCTATGGATTTTACTGTAGTTTGAAGGATTTTTGAATATTATGCAGCATATTTGTAAGCTGTAGACCTAGCGATGGTTTTTTTTTTGCAAATCGCCAAAAACTGTCAAAGTTAAAGTCAAAAGTTTATTTATGCAAAAAGTAGGTAATTTTACAACAGGTTTTATGTCAATTTAAAAGATCCCCACTTTTTGCCGATGAAACGGCGTACAAATATTATATCAAGAGATTTCATCTGTGTAAGTATCTACCTAATTTATTATTCCTTTGTCTTAACTTATCTTGATAACCGGTAGAGAGATATGACCTCTATAGAGAACAAATCGAAATCAGCCTGCTGAGACATATATCATTAAAAAAATGGTTGAGAATTGCTACCTCTAAAGCAGAACAAACCGTTGATTTTTTTTTATACAACGCCGGTGGCAAACAAGCGTATGGTCCACCTGACGGTAAGCGGCCACCGCAGCCTATAGACGCCCGCAACTCTAAAGGAGTCACGTGCGCGTTGTTTAAGTATTTTTATCTATACATTCCTTTTATTAGGTTCAGGTACTATTTCAAAATCCTATTTTTGTACACTAATTCCATAAATATCATAGATTTCTTTTGTAATAGAAAACTGGTCATAAAAAATTAGAATGACCCAGGTTCCTTCATCGTCATGCTCCTAGTGTTATCTGGGTTGTTCTATGTTGCCCGTTGTCCGCTTTAACACCCTAATTCCAGAATTTGACGACTGCCATCAGACCTTCCAATAAAGGGAAAACTCGGATCGAGTCCGTTCCATTACGATGTTTTCCTTTACCGAAAAGCCAATGTTAAATATAAAATGACATTTCATACATTTTTGAAAATCCCTGTGGTACGAGCCGGTTCGAACCCACGACCTACAAACTGTAAGTCGTATGCCTTATCGCTTGCGCACAGCCAGACTAGTAATTAACACGGCTTTGCTCGCCAGGGCTAGGATCAGTCCCGGGACGGACATAGATAGACACGAGGCAATCCCGGATTAAAGTAGCCGTTCCAGTATCGGCTGGCTGTGGGAACGGGTTTAAAACCGGTTAATCTTAACCGTGGACCGGCTTGTTTGATTATTTAGGTTATAAAATATTTTTACTTGAAACTAATAACAGGTTTACATCTCGTATTTTTATTTAATACACTCGCGGACAAAGAATATGGGCCGGTAAAATAGTTGGATTATTTAATTTGTAATGCAAAAATTACTCTACCATATTAGAGTATATACACTCTACATACTATATATACTGCACTTGACGACCGGTTTAGCCTAGTGGGTAGTGCACCTGCCTGTGAAGCTGACGGTCCTGGGTTCGAATCCCGGTCAGAGCAAATGTTTGTGTGATGAGCATGAATATTTGTTTCTGGGTCTTAGATGTTTTCTATGTATTTAAGTATTTATATCTATTAAATATATCGTCGTTTAGTACCCATAACACAAGCCTTCTTGAGCTTACTGTGGGGCTAGTTCGATTTGTGTAAGATTGTCCTCTAATATTTATTTATTTATACAACCTGATATGTATTCAACCTTAAGCTTAGCCTCCTTACTGTCTTCTTTACAACTGCTCACTCTGTGTCAGGTGTCAGATGTGATGGCTTCCGAGTGCTATTTAAAACATTTAATATACGATAAATTTGATTTTTTTTTACTTTAAACGTTACTATGTATTTTATTTTCACCAAAGCCCATAATCTTATAAAAATATCGTCATATTTCCTAAAATACTGCAAACTTGTAGTTCTTTAAATCTTGTCATGATCTTTATTTAATTTTATAACTAACCTGTAAAAATATCAGTTAAAAAATTTACGTTTCCAGGTTTAAATCGGAGCCCTAAAAACCTATGAAAAGAATGACGTCAACGAAGCGAGATATCGCAAAAATTGACAGTTTTGGAAATTGATATTTATTTGATAGGATCCCGGGAATTGCTGATACTGTTTGGTATTACGAAGAATAATATATCATGTAAATAAAACTAGTGCAAAATATTTAGAAATAACTTTAGAATAGAATAGAATAGAATAGAAAAATCTTTATTTCGCATTTTACACATAATACATATTACATTTACACTTATATTAAAATTAAGGCTTAATGCGAAAAAGGAGTCCACTCAGCATGATGTCGATCCACTGAAGGTGAAACGACGCTGATATTCTGTGGATCCTCATGTGGTGCACCACAGAACTGCACGTTTCATAATTGCTATTAAGCGCTCCGTGTTAACTACTTATATAATTTTAAACAATAGTAAAGTATCAAATAGAAACAAAGTCACTGGCTCGAACTGGAAGGCTATGCTGGATTCACTTGTTTATCAAGTAGATATGCTTTCAGAGATTTTTTGAATAATTGAACAGTGGAAACGTTTTTGATTGGAGGAGGGATATTATTCCAGCATTTCGTGGCAGAATATGTGAAGCTACCACGAAATGAAGCACTTCCGTGTCGAGGACAGATAAGTCGAGGTATACGTCTAGGACGAGGTCTTGCAAATCGAAGCTTCTGGAAGAGGTACGAGGGTTCATTATACTTAATTATACCAAAAAGAAGTGTGGCAAGATGCATAGATCGACGGGCCTCCATTTTTAAAAGTTTTCCCTGGTTTAGAAATGGAGTGACATGTGCTCGACGTGGGATCGGGTAACAAAAACGCGCACAAGCATTTTGTAAACGCTGTACTAGCCTTTTTGAACGAGACAGCAAACATTCACCAAAAACTATATCTGCATAACTGAGTTTTGAAAGAATCAAGGAGTCGCACAGTTTGACTCTCATATCAACTGATAAGTACTTTCTGACTCTATAAAGGACTTTTAAGCGATAAAAACAGTTACGCACAGTTTCAAGGATATGACCCTCAAAATGGAGCCCACTATCCATAAGTACCCCAAGATTCCTAGCCTCTGAGACACATGTCAACTCGTCATTACCTATCGACACCTTCGGATTCGAGGCTATGATCCTGGCCACACGTTGTTTGGTAGCTAAAACCAGAAACTTCGACTTGACAGGATTTAACACTAGGCCATTAAGTTTGGACCACTGTGCTACTCGGCTCAGGTCTTCATTCAATCGGACAATAGCTGCTTCGGTACTATCTGGGTTGAAAGATATGTAAATTTGTAGGTCGTCGGCGTATAAATGACACTTGCAATTCCTGATACTATTGATTATATCAGCACTGTATAAAATAAAAAGTATTGGGCCGAGAATCGATCCCTGCGGCACGCCTCTGGTAACAGGTCGCGTATCAGAAATTATAGTTGTACCATCAGAATTAAGCAGCTCGACATACTGAAAGCGATTGCTTAAGTAGCTGGCAAACCATTTGACACAATGGGGCTCAAAACCGTAATAGGAATGTTTGGAGAGTAGCAGAGTATGGTCGATGGTGTCAAAAGCACGCGAGAAGTCTAATAAAACGAGAACAGTACCTTCCCCTTGATCTTGAGCAGAAAGAATGTTGTCTACAACGTCAATTAGTGCAGTGGATGTGCTACGTCCTTTCCTAAATCCGGATTGGTTTGCGGGCAAGATATTATTACGTTCGAGAAACTTTGTCAATTGCATACCAACGGCCTTTTCCAGGATTTTGGACATAAGTGGAAGAATACTTATTGGCCTCAAATCCTTTAATCCAGCCGGAGAAGATACTTTGGGGATAGGTTTAATAGAAGCTATTTTCCAACAATCGGGAAAGGTTCCAGTGGTAATAGACTGGTTTACTATATCTGTTATAATGAGTAGCGTGTGGGGCAGGGTGAGCAACAACATGTCAAGGGATATACCATCGGCTCCCACTGCGTTGGTATTTATAGAACGGATTATCTTAGTTACTACAGATTCAGACACAGGTTTTAGATTAAAAGTTACTTCACAATTTCTATGAAATTCAAGGTAAGTTAATTGAGATATATTTGTTTGATTGGTTCCTGGTACATCAAGAAAGTGAGTGTGGATGCGCTCAGGGTCTTTAAGGTGATGGGGTAGTTCAAAGTTTTTGTTTTTGAAATCAGCTACATTTTGTTTAATGTTTTTCCATAGCTTACGGGGATTTTCAGTTCGACAACAAATATAGTTTTGGAAATATGCGTGTTTTTCTGCTTTAGCGGTTACTTAATTTAGGATGACCTACAGTGTAATTTCATGAAGTGCGTTTGTAGTCAAATTTGTGTAATAATTCCCAAAAATATCAGTTTAATATGATATATTTCAACTGAGATACCTATGAATCTAAACAGTAACAAAACTAACAAAACAAACACAACAATGTTCTCGTTAATCTGGCAAGTACTTAGACTCAGCTCAGCTTATCTCTTTCATATTAGCCCACTTAGAAAGGGACGTTCGCAGTTTCGTCTTAATTTCTCATCTCCATTATTTCCCGTTTAGCAGAGCTATGGCAATTAATAGCAAGTTGTGCTTTGTGCTTCTAAAAGGACATTGGGAAACTAATTTTCCTTGTAAAGATAGGACGTTTTGTAACTGGACGATAGAGTTGGGAAGTAACAGAAACAGCCATAGATCATCGACTTGCAGTCATAAATCCGTTCATTACAAGAAATTTTCGGCCGAAACTAATATAATTTCCGTAGGAATATACCTTCGGAAGTATGGGCTTTGCCATTTAGGGACACACTTTCCATAAGAATGGTGTGTATTTTATCAAAAAAATAATTGCCGCTTATTATAATTTATTTTGTAAAAACTAAGCAAATAAGAGACAGGTTATGTATGTATGTAAGCACTTTCTTGTACACAATAACAGGTTAAAACAATATACATGTCACATAAGATTAGAGTACAAAGGCGAACTTATCCCTATGAGGGATCTCTTCCAGCTAACCTTTGAGGGATTGAGTGTATAGTGGGAGAATGAGATAGACAAACTTACACAGTGTACTAAAACTTTTCAATAAGGAAACTTATAGCTAAAACCAAAACCAAATAAATATATAACAACTATAACATATAATAAATATATAAGTATTTAAATTAACATACATAAATAAATATATTCTACTTACTACTTTATTATTACTGGTTATTCTACTTTTTCATGACCAGTTTTCTATTACAAAAAAAAAATCTACGATATGTATTGAATTAGTGTACAAAAATAGGATTTCGAAATAGTACCTGAACCTAATAAAAGGACTTTATAGGTAAAATACTTAACTATTAACTTATTGCTTATAAAAGGTGGGTAACACAGATGTAAAAACCATTTTTTCATACAAATGGTGAGACATCCAAGGATAGTGAGTTACTCGATTTATGGATATTAGCTGTGGTTCGATAATTACCAAAACTATCGGAAGTGATACTGCAATTAAACCTCTTTCTAAATAACACAAAAATATGAGGTGAGTGTTAAGGACTCCAAAATAGGCATTAAAAAAGTGTCTGAAAATTATGTACATGAAAAAGAAGAAAGGCCCACATGTAAAATAAAATAAAATTATAGAAAGAAAGAAAAGAAAGAAAGAAAAACATTTATTCGTGACGATACAAACATAATATCTGACATGTAATTTTGACATTATGAATAAATGAATATGAATATGAATATGAATAAAATATAGATAAATAAACTTAATTAAAAAAAAAAACAAGGAATCGCCACAAAAAGGTTTCTTCACTTATAGAGATTTCGATTTAACTATTGACGAAAGTCCGCCATTAGATTAGGCTCTAGATGTATATTTTTGTATAATATAAATATCGCCGCCCGCGTACTGCGTGTGGTATGCGAGGTTAAGCAACGTCGGCCAAGGTCAGTTCTTGGATGGGTGACCGCTTTGAGTGGTTAATAACTGAGCACTTCAAGCTTTGGAAGGCACGTTAAGCTGTTGATCCCGAATACTGTATATGATAAGATATCACAACAATCGACAAGCCTAATTTCAATAAGTTCTGGCTTCTCCTTGGGTTGGAAGGTCAGATGGCAGTCGCTTCCGTAAATCAGAAATCAGAAATTTCTATTTGTCAGAATACAGTTAAAAAAGGTTTTACAGTATAAAATGTCCATGTATTCAACATGCAAGCATGTGTACAACTATTTGATAAATTACGGTACAGTACAATATTAATAAATGTCACTGAATTAAAACTAATGATAATAAAAAGATAATGAGTCAATAAGACGTCAGTAGATTTTTATAATTTAAATATTCACTTACACTGTAAAAACTAGTGCCTACACCTACGCCACATCTTGGGATTACTGGGATAACGCTACGAGGATGATAATGTAATTAAATGACATATTAATCTAATAAAACGGTGTCTATTGTGGGGCCAGGTTTTTGTAATAAACTACCCGAAACAATTAAAAATATTGAGAGTGACGTGACATTTATAAATAATTTAAAAAAATGGCTAACGACGAAGGCCTTCTATGACATAGATGAATATGTAAATTTGTTGCATGCTTTTGTAATTGTAATTTTTTTTTGACATTTAAATTCACTATGTAATAATTTAAATAATGTACCTAATCTAATTGAAATTTTTATTTTTTATTTCATCATCATCATCATCATCATCATTTCAGCCGAAAGACGTCCACTGCTGAACATAGGCCTCCCCCAAGGCTCGCCATTCAGACCGGTCCTTTGCCGTTCGTTTCCACCGGATTCCCGCGACCTTCACCAGGTCATCACTCCACCTTGTCGGAGGCCTACCGACAGCTCGTCTTCCGGTGCGTGGACGCCACTCAAGCAGTTTCTGGCCCCATCGACCGTCAGTCCTGCGAGCAATGTGCCCTGCCCACTGCCACTTAAGTCTCGCAATTTTGAAGGCTATGTCGGTGACCCCAGTTCTGCTACGGATAGCTTCATTCCTAATTCTATCACGCAGAGAAACCCCGAGCATAGCTCTTTCCATTGCTCTTTGGGTGACCTTGAGCTTTCTTATGAGGCCCATCGTTAGCGCCCATTTTTTATTTAATCGACATAATTAAATTATTGTAACAATCTTCTGACATGTAAATTTTTTGTATATTTTATGAATAAATAAATATGAATATGAATATGAATATTATGTACGTCCAAATGCAGCGTAAAGATGCGATAATACACTGAAGAATATTTCCGTACATGAACAAACTTGATCCCAACTTTCTACATTTAACAACTATAAGGGTTCCGTTTTTGCCATTTTGGCTACGGAACCCTAAAAACGAGCGTTCGTCACTCACACCATCCCTAGAGACAGCTAAAAGTTCGCGTAATCTATACCCGGGTACGGGCATGCCCGGGCTACCCAATGCCCGGGCGAATTGGACCGGCTCCCAGGATTAACGGGTAATAGTGCGCGGATAACCTTGCCGTACTAGTTATTGGGAGTTGAAAGGTTGGATATAATCTGTAGGTTTAATGAAAAATATCGGAGGATTTATTATGGAGTATCTGCTGACCCTATTAGTGATTTTTGTGGGTATTGAGGGGGAAAAAGGATGTGCACTTGAAATGATCTCTGAATATAGTTCGGTTACGATTTTCGTTAAAAAATATAGCTTTTATTTTATTTTCAACTCAATTTATTTTCCATTTTTTTTGTACAAACGCCTTAAGGGAGGCGTACAGCGACATCTACCAGAAGACTCATGCTTCATTAACGGCACTAACGTCTCAAATCATATTGAGAATCGTCAGTTACGATGCGCCATCCCATACCCAAATTTAGAATGAAGGAAAAATTTAAAAATTTAGGCACCGAGCAGGATTTGAACCTGCGACCTCCCGGCACTCGCGGCCAGTCGCTCTAGCCAACTGAGCTATAGGCGCAATCACTACCCAGTTCCAAATTCATCAACCGTTCCTTCAATCAATTTTTTCAATTTTTCCTTCATTCTAAATTTCAATTTATTTTATTTTTACCCTATTGAATAAACGTGTTCTTGAAAATGGTCATACTTAGTTGAAAAAACAAAAGTCGTCCCTCCTGTGGTCAATAGTTAACGGCTTATGTGCATGTTAGCTATGTTTTTATTACAGGGATTTATAGAAACATAGACACTATTTATGCGGGTTACTGGTCCAATCCAAAATTAAGCTTTGTAGCCCTTTTTGGTATGTCCACAGAAAAGACGCGAACCTAAATCCGCGTATGACCCAAAAACCTTTTTTGGTTCGTTAGACACGAAATAAATGTAACATTATAGACAAATACATCAAAGAGAAAACGCCCATATTATTCGGGTTTAAACGTTAGTAATTCAAACTTTAGTAATTAGGTAATTAATGTTTTAGTCGACATCAAAATGTATTTTTAGGGATATCTTTGGAGATCTCTTTGAACTGAATAAATAAATACTTTTAACATTAACGTTGGCTTCACATAATACTCGTACATAAAATATACAGACTGTCAAAGTCACGTCAAAAATATGTACACAATTTTCGCCTTATTATAATGGAGTAAGGTACAAAACTGTTAAAATATTTTAATTTTTTTTTAATTTATTTAGAACACAAACAGTCGTATATTCAAATTATAAATACTGTACCCGTAGTGTACATAGAAACATTAACACAAACATCTGGAGGTTCATTTTTCCGTACAAGTTGTTAAACAAAAACATAATATTATGATTAATAAAAAACTAAACTAAATTGAACCGGTCCTCGACGCAGTTTTAAAACCCATCTCATTTACGTTTTAAAATAAATCAGTTAAGTGGGAACTGGAAATCATAACAATAGCCTGTGTCAATCATTGGAAGCGTCGAAAACAGGAACATATTTTAACTCCATTTTGGTTACATAATTTAGAATAATTGTGTCTTAGACATTGTTAACGAGAAAAGAAAATTTAATAAAACCTGAAAAATTACATTCAAGTAGATACCTTAATTATTATTTAGCATAGATGAACTAAAATAGTTTGCGTTTGACTAACATTTTAAGACTAGAAAGTGAACTGTGTTTAAAAATATTTTTTAACATCAACCGTACGCTCCATTCAGTCACCACCGCACTATTTCAAAAGACTGTAACGACCACATTATCCGTCCCCGCGCAATAAATACCCCCCTAAATAAGACGTAAACCCAAAAAACCTATTTAAACGAGTATAAAATATCGCCGGAAGGCCGGATCAGCTGTTGGCAGCCGGCGCCCGCTTCCGGGCAACGGATTCGAATTTCAAACGTTCCAAATTTGAAATCACGTAAGACGGGTGATCGTTGTAAGCGAATTGGGTGAGTAAATAACGTTATATTCGAATATTGGATGGAATTTCATTGCGACTAGACTACTTTAGTGGCCTTTTTTTATTAAAAATGGGATCGCTCTTGGCCAGCATCTAGCCAGTGGGCAAAGATGAGGCCGACGATGAAGCGAGCGCACCCAGAAGGTGCCTATTCACTCGTGCCTTAAAAAGGTCTAGGTTATATGAGCTCGGAAACACAAACGCCGGTAGAGAATTCCAAACCTCTATTGCAAATAGTGCGACTATTGCAAATAGTGCTAACTTATACATCTCTAACTTTACTGATGTTGTAATATTTGTAATAGATAACTTTGCAAGTTTATCTTAACTGTATGACATTAATTTTGTTATAATTGTAAACTCGAAATTATTGTTCCTTCTTGAACTGTAAATTAATATTTTGACATGAAAAATGTATTACTTATTATTCAGACTTTCTTAAATTGTATATTAATATTTTGACATGTAAAAGTGGCCTTGTGGCCTATTTGCAGAATAAATGTTTGATTTTGATTTTTTGATTTTAGTGCGATCGTGTTCATGTGCTAGACAGGAGGCCTATTTCATTTGACGTTTGTATAACGTTACTGCTTTTGACATCTTATTGTGGCATGGGTGGCACCCGGAAATCGAGTGAGTGTCACTCTGTTGTAGCCAGCGCGGTTCCGTCGATGGTACTTCGCATTAATAGGGACCGCTACTGCGATAAGCGATAACTTAACACTAAAATGTGTGTGAAAGTGAACGCAGCGCGAACAAAAAGTCATACTCACTTCAATATGATAGTCCGAATAACAAAAATAGATATTTGATAATAAAAGTCACCTAGGTAAAACATATCTCTTGTCTTTTTTATACCTTGTTGTACAGGTTGCTGAATTTGTCTACCTCCGTTCATTTCTTCTCTCATTTGCTCAAAGGTTAACTGGAAGCGATCTCTTAAAGGGATAAGTTCGCCTTTGTACAATACCATTTCTTTTTGTATTTGTAATTTTTGTTATTGTGTACAATAAAGAGTTTACTACTACTACTACTAAAACAATCTGCACGTGGTAGTCTCTAGAGGCATGTCTCATTAGATAACGATGATTACTTACTTCTGGGAAGCATTCATTGTATTAATTAAATCCTGTTAGATAAATGGGAATCGTCTTTGGTTTACGCTCTCCCTCTTACGTAAGATTGTAACAACGTGAGTGCGCGAGATGGTGATATAAGAATCGGTATGCCATTGAATTTGTTTTCATAGTTGGAAAATGGAGGCTCTTTGCATTGACACTGACATAAATCTCTTTCAATTTCGATACTCGAAACCCTCACCATTTTTTGTTATTTTTCCCTGTATACGTAAAAAAGTGGCTCTGGCCACTGGAGCATCAAATAGCTTGATTGTAACAGACATCCTACCCTGTATACATATTAAAAATGACAACAATCAAATTCCAGCCCTATGTCCTTTGTGAAGGACACAATTTCTGCTGCGTGCCCTCACGTAGTTCATTTGTTTGTTTACGTGATCCGACGGGAAAAGTTTCCTCAGTGCTAACGCTTGATCGAAGGCGTTCATTGGAAAAGTATCCTGCCCTTGATTTGAATTGGTTTGACGTTAGTACTTTTAGCAGTACTTTTATTACAAGAAGTATCCGCTTGTATTATTGCGCAATATCTGATTGGTTGCCCCGGAAAAAATAAGAACGTTAAAAATGGGATACAATCAGGCCACAGAATAATTGTGTTTCATAAGGTCAACGGATGATTGTGTTAGCGATATTTCTGTGCCAATTCCACCAATTGACGACCGGTTTAGCCTAGTGGGTAGTGCACCTGCCTGTGAAGCTGACGGTCCTGGGTTCGAATCCCGGTCATGGCCAATATTTGTGTGATGAGCATGAATATTTGTTTTTGAGTCTTGGATGTTTTCTATGTATTTAAGTATTTATATCTATTAAATATATCGTCGTCTAGTACCCATAACACAAGCCATCTTGAGCTTACTGTGGGGCTAGTTCGATTTGTGTAAGATTGTCCTCTAATATTTATTTATTATTTAATATTTTATTAATTCCTCAAGTATAGTTTGGATCATTGTCAGATTTGGTTCGCGTCTTTTCGGTGGACATATCAAAAGTTAAAGGCCAAAAAGGTTAATTTTGGATTGGTCTAGTAACCCGCATAAACGGTGTTTCCGTTACTATAAATCCATATAATAAAAACATAACTTATATGTACATAAGCCGTTAACTATTGACCACCGGGTGGACAACTGTTGTTTTTGCAACTGACAATGACCCGTTTTTGTTCTATTATCTCTTCTACGATAAATATTCTGTTCGTAATGCAATGATTTAGGTTAACAATCCTTTTTGTACCTGATTATTATGTACCGGGACTTTACTATTATCGTCATCATCAGCTTATGAGCCTGGTATTATGTCCCTTTTATAGGTACTTATGCAAATACAAATACAAATACAAAAAAGAAACAAGTGCGTGTCGGACCACGCACAATGAAGGGTTCCGTACCAACACCTACTAGTCCACATTTAAAATCACTATCCAATACATTGAATCAAATAACTTAACCAAAATTACAGTTAAATCAACCTATCTCAAAAACTATAAGAGATACTTTGATCAAACCAAAAATCGTTGAAAGAGTTAATTAGCATGCATCACCTCTATTTTTTTTAGAATTTTATACCCCGTAGTTATAAAAATAGAGGGGGGGGGACATACTTTTTACGACTTTGAGAGCTGATATCTCAAAAACCGTTCACTTTAAGAAAAATGTTTTTTAGAAAACTTTATATCATTTTAAAAGACCTTTCCATTGATACCCCACACGGGTATGTACATCGAAAAAAAAATTTTCATCCCTCAGTTACATGTATGGGGGGCCCCACCCCCAATTCTTTTTTTTACTATTTAGTGTCATAATTTTGTAGCGGTTCATACAACACATATTCCCATCAAATTTCATCACTGTAGTACTTATAGTTTCCGAGTAAATCGGCTGTGACAGACGGACAGACGGACAGACGGACAGACGGACAGACGGACATGACGAAACTATAAGGGTTCCGTTTTTGCCATTTTGGCTACGGAACCCTAAAAAGGTGTATTTCTCAAAATTTTACAATGTTCAATCTATAGTAAGTATGAGTATTAAAATTAAGACATTGAAAAATCGGTGTGAGCACAGCGCTAAGCTGGTTTTAAGCCCACCCGTAGTCAGTGAGTTGGTTATGTGATTTGTGTAATAATTATCAGAATAGAAATCCAGCTCTTGTATAACTGTTGTCATTTGTATACTTCGAGTTTGTACGTAAGTATATGAATTTTATAAATAAATGAAATCAATGCATTTTATTTTGTAAGGCCTACTTACATGCAATATCACTTTTACAAGTCAAAAACTACTAGCGTTTCTCATGAGACAACTGCCGAGAAGAAACATCGAAAGAAACTCGTCAGTCAGCCATTTTCTCGAAAAATATGCTTAT
Organism: Epiblema foenella; assembly: GCA_963556455.1. Classification (NCBI taxonomy): domain Eukaryota; kingdom Metazoa; phylum Arthropoda; class Insecta; order Lepidoptera; family Tortricidae; genus Epiblema; species Epiblema foenella. The sequence continues at coordinate 18,602,296 of OY747112.1, forward strand.
TACAATGATACTACTTAACCTATTTAAGTAAATCTGAGTGGTAAACAACAAAAGAGAATTAAAAAAAAACGAGGAAAAAATAACAATATTAGGTATGTACAATTTCCGCAAGAAAACATATAATAATAATAATAATATCGTTTATTGCATATCACATTACAAGCGTGGATGGAATTACAAATAAATAGGTATACATGTGACACCCTGCAAGGGCACAGCAATATCAGAGGGCCAATTATTTACACAGACAAAATCATTGCAATAAGCATAACACACGGTAACATTTTTCACTTTTCGACATCATTAAAGTATTCCTTTAGGCTATAAAAACATCTGTTTGATAAGAACAATTTCAATTGTTTGTTAAACTGTTTTGGATTTTTTAGATATCGAGACTGCATACGTATTACATGGTATCACTCAATACGATTATGAGATTACATAACGCAAAAAAGGTATTAATAAAAACATAAACATTGAAATTCTCTTTCAATAACAGTAATTAAAACATTAATTTATTTTATTTAAAGGCCCACGTTGAGAGTAAATATCAGAAAGTATCGAAAGACATGTTTTCATAAGTAATTTGAACATATGAAATGAAATGAAATGAAATCATTTATTCTTCAATTTAGGCATGTTACATACACTTATGAATGTTAAAAAACTACCACCGGTTCATAAAATAAACCTCTGCCTCGAGAAGAACCGGCGTAAGAAACTCGGCGAGGTGTCATTTTTTTCAAAACAATATACAATGTATATAAATTCAAATGCTGCAGTATAAACATACATACATATTTTTTAATATTAATAACTAAGATTCTGAATAAATTTATGTCCTGTAAATAGGACGCAACACGATTAAATATTTACGTAATGTGCATACGTTCCACTCAAACACGCAGACTCCGAGGTCAATGAACAATTTCATCTTCTTGGCTGTTAGCAATTTTCGCGCTTAGACCCAGCGTTTAGGATGAAAAAGTTGTGTTCCATTTAGCCATAAGCCCCAGAGATGGCACTTTAAGGAGTTTGCGGACGCCTGAGATGCTGACTCAAAGATTATAGGATCACCCCTTACTACCCACTGCCACGTCCAAAAACTCCAAACGGAAATCAACCTTATGATTTAGCCCCAGAGTCCGTATCAGCTTACGTGTCACATCATTTTTAAAGCAATCGCCACGCATATTCTTTCTCCATGCTCAAAGTTATTTTGCACGCGTGGTACGTGTATATTTTCAAGTTAATTTGAAGCGTAATCCGACAGGATAGGGCTCGGTTTCGCTTGGAGGGCGGTGATGAAGGTTGGTGAAAATACGCTTCAAGAGTTATCGGCCGCAAATAAGTTTCGGTCGCTCGGTAATGGAGGGGATTTTTGTTCTAATGAGAAGTGAAATATTAGCGAAAGTAGTATTTTTTTATCACATTAAGTCGGTTTCATGAAGGTTTTCGTCTTGAAGTGCTTTGATTAAATAATAGTGTAGTTTGGCCGGTCAAAATATTTTGTTAGCATAAATGAATGAATGAATTATTTATTTGAAACCACATAAAGTACAGTTAGCTTAAATCTAGGAAATACACATTTGAAGATGGTTCCAAAAAGGAGCCCACTCAGCATTGTGTTGGAGCATGAAGCCACGACGCTGATTTTCAGTGGATCCATTTACACAGTAATAATAATATACAACTAATTAACCTAAGAGAAGCAGAATATAGCAGAGATGTGCAGTGTCGTGGTATTTTGCGAAAATTACGCCAGATAGATTTAGAATAGGATAAAAATGAGTAAATAATGAATATAATAAATGAGGTGAAAACAAACAATCACATCCTCGGCTAGACAGAAGAAATTTGTTCCTTTAGCAGAATAACTATTTTATTGTAAATAAAATTAAATGAATGAACTTTATTCGGAAGTAGTTACTATGACATTAATTTTGTTATTATTCTTTTTTGAACCGTAATTTGATATATCGACATGAAAAATGTATTCTTAATATAGTCAGACTTTCTTATATTTTAAATGAATATTTTGACATGTAAAAGTGCCCTTGTGGGCCTATTAATTTGCAGAATAAATGTAATGTTTGATTTTGATATTTTTTTATTTTTTACAAGTCAAAAACGACTAGTTTCTCAAGAGACCACTGCGGAGAAGGAAAGCTGAAAGAAACTCGATATTCAGTAATTTTCTCCAAAAATATGCTTATTGCAATGCTACCACTTAAACTATCTGAGTAAATCTAAATCATCATCATCATCATTCTAGAGTTATCCCGGTACAGTTGCATCCTGAAGGATGCCCGGGGTCCGCTACCTAATCCCAAGATTTTGCGTAGGCACTAGTTTTTACGAAAGCGACTGCCATCTGCAAGGCCGACTTTAACCAATTGGAAGCCCTGGGCACACTAGGGTAATGGGGCCCCTATGCCCTTGACAGATCACTAAATATTGGATATCGTTTGGTGATCGGGCAGTAAGTAGTGGGCCCCTATCGATCGCGGGGCCCTGGGCAAGTGCCCTTAGTGCCCAGTGTGAAAGACGACCCTGGCCATCTGACCTTCTAATCCGAGGAGAAACCAGACCTAATTGGAATTGGGCTTGCTAAGTGAGTGGGCAACTTGACTGTTAGAAGTTCTCAAGCCGCCCGAAGGCCTCTAACTTGGCTTAACGACTGCTATCATAGACAACAGCCGGGATCAACGGCTTAACGTGCCTTCCAAAGCACGGGAGCGCTCAGTTATTAACCTCGCATACCGCACGCGGTACGCGGGCGTTCTGGGCCACGAGCGCTCCCCTTAGTAAATCTGAGTGATACACAACAAAAAAAAAAGAACGAGAAAGAAAATAACAATAGGTGTTTACAATGTGTAGTTCCACAAGAAAACATGTCGAAACTGTATACGTATTACATGGTATTGACATTTGTTTACCACGCGTTAAGGAAAATAATAATAATGCAAAATACTTCCCCTAAACACTAAGGCCGGGTTTTATAAAGATCCGTTAGACCAAATGTCAGATCTAATTTCAGTAACTCAGTACATTTTTTGACACAACAAACCAACATAAGGTCTAACGGATCTTTATAAAACCGAGCCTAAATAGAATCGTTTGATAGGCTTTCCCGCAAGAACTGTGTCAACTAGATACAACGAAAGTGTTAGTTTACTATATACTCGTATATATAATCACGTATATATTAGCTTTTACGCATCAATGCAAACCTGAAGAAACAGTTTCTATTCGACACTAGCTTTTCCACAAAGAAGAGTATATAAAGAGAAAACGCATAGACACATTTATAAATGGCCCAATTTAAAATACAACACAGTAAGTCTTTATGGTTTGTGCGTCAAAATACAAAATCGCAAAACAAGAAACATAGACAGCAATATATGTTTCACATTTCGCAATTTCAGAGAAATTATATGAGTACTGTAGCTCTAGCATATGTATTTCGAAACAAAACACAAACGAACGCGTTTGCGTTTAGTTTAAATATGTATGACAATGCGAGCAACGCCTCTGGTGGCCTTTAGTGGTAACAATTTTTTGTCGTACAATACTATATTCACAACTAAAGATGTAAATCAATCAATCAATCAATCAAATCAAACATTTATTCTGCAAATAGGCCACAAGGGCACTTTTACATGTCAAAATATTAATTTACAATTTAAGAAAGTCTGACTATAATAAGTAATACATTTTTCACATCAAAATATTAATTTACAGTTCAAGAAGGAATAATAATTTCGAGTTTACAATTATAACAAAATTAATGTCATGCAGTGAAGATAAACTTGCAAAGTTATCTATTACAAATATTACAACCTCAGTAAAGTTAGAGATGTATAAGGTCTCAAGATTAAACAAGGAGTATAATGAAATTAATATAATATTCCAGAGATGTACATGGTCTCTGAGCTTCAAAATTAAAATTAATTTAATATTGTTAGAGATGTATATGGTCTCTAAGTCACTGATAATAAAAACGAATCCACAACAGGATGATGTCTCTCGTCAATCCCCTATAAAAGACACTAGTATTAACGTAGTCACTATGTCCTCGCAAGCATGAACAGACCGGACTCCACAAACAGCACCCGAATACTTAACATCTTCCTAACGTGCGGCATCTAATCAGTGATCGCCGATTTAGGACGGAGGGGGGGGGGGGGGGGGGTGGACTGCGTGAGAGTCGATATGGAGAGGAAGGATGTCAGTGAAGAGATAACGGGCAATACAGAGGTGTGAAAGAGAAAACACGCTGCGCCGACCCCAACCGAATTGGTCTATTGCAAGCGAATGATGAATAAAGAGGTGCTCCCCATCATAGGAATCCGTTAGTTAGGAAGGCTGTCGACTACGTTCCTATCCCTCCCCCTTCTGTCGTAACTCGGCGATCACTGATTAGGGGCCGCACGATCCAGCGTCCTAGGCACACACTCACGGACCCGGACGATGTAATCACAGCCGCGTAGGTCGGGCCTAGCTGAGTTTCTTGCTGGACTCTTCTCAGCTGCATAGTAGATTTAATGAACTAGCGACAAAACTCCCAGTAGCTCGATTCCACTCAAACTTCAGATTCGGTTGAAGCCGCTCAACCTGCGGGGTAATCACTTAACTTTTGTACCGTTAGGTAGATTTTAATGTCAAATTTTTAATTGTCAGTTCATACATTGATACTTCAATATTGACATTAAGACCTATTTACCGTTAGTACATAAAGTGACGTGATTCAAAAGTAAAAAGTAAAAGTAAAAATGTATTTATAGCATGAAAATGGGTCACATAGGTGGTTAGTAATTTTTACATAGTCTCCATTTTCTACCTGCCTGAGGTATACAATATTAATTAATTATTACCTATTACAGCACTTTAACTGTCAGATTTCAAAAAATATTCACTTAAACTATAAAAACACTTATTTGTTAACCAAGAGAACAGTTTCGTTTTAAATGATTTTAGCGGTAACATCTTCAGTTCACCTGCTGGAGCGCAAACTCTTAGAGTATACCTGTGTTCAAAATTTGGAGGTTTCCCCTGGGTTTTCCCCAGGCTACTCTCCAACCGCGCACTGCTATCGGCCCGGTATATAAAGCCACAGGTTAAAAAAAACTTATTTTATAAAATGCGTTCTCATACAAATACTTTTTACGCGTGGTCAAAACGCAATATGAGGCTGCGTCGTAAAAATATAAAAGTTTTCTGATGTTCCCTTAAGGGTTTTATTAGTTTTTGTTTATTACAGCTTTTTATGGGAGGGACGAATCACACGAGTCCGAGCGGAGACATACATTTCGGTTTACGGTCATAAAGTAAATGCTTTTACTTTCCAAATATAATTATTTGGTAGCGCTTCGTAAAAGGTCCGATTCATAATCGAGGGAAAAATTGGCGACCGGTTTAGCCTACTGGGTAGTGCACCTGCCTGTGAAACTGACGGTCCTGGGTTCGAATCCCGGTCAGGGCAAATATTTGTGTGATGAGCATGAATATTTGTTTCAGAGTCTTGGATGTTTTCTATGTATTTAAGTATTTATATCTATTAAAAATATATCATCGTCTAGTACCCATAACACAAGCCTTCTTGAGCTTACTGTGGGGCTAGTTCCATTTGTGTAAGATTGTCCTCTAATATTTATTTATTTATAATATCTCTAACAGTAGATACATGCACATTATTACGTCCCTATTCTTACACGTCCATTAAACCTATTTTAAATGTGAACTATTTTAAAATTAGTGCAGTAGTAATAAAATTGTAGTTAACAAAATGTAGAATGACCCTGTTAAAAACTAGAAACTTTTTTTATATTTTTGGGGGACTTTACACAGTAAATCGACCTAGTCCCAAACTAAGCAAAGCTTGTACTATTTGTATTAGGCGACGATATACATACTTATACAGATAAATAGATACTTAATACATAGAAAACATCCAAGACTCAGGAAGAAATATTCGTGCTCGTTACACAAATAAATGCGGATGCTGCGTAAGCACCTGCTTAAACAAGAATTCGTATAAAATCCATCATCATAATTTTAGTATGTATTGAATATGTAGTAGTATATCTAATCCTGTATGTATGTATCTTGTATACCTGTATATATATGTGTATATATTATGTTTATATGTTTTATTAGATATTTTGATATACTTTTCATACTTTTTTTCTTTTTTTTCTTTTCTTTGCACCTTTTATAAAATATCTGTTTAGCCCAATGGTTGGCTGGTAGAGAATGCCATTTGGCAATAAGCCCGCCATTTGTACAATTTGTGTATTTTGTGCAATAAAGTTTAAATAAACAAATAAATAAATAAATGCCCGTGACCGGGATACGAAACCGGGACCTCCATACCAAGTGGATGTATTAAACTTTATTTTTCAATTTCAACCCTTTATCGTGTTGTCATTTCTGACCTCATATCTCAACCTGTAAGGGGGCGTCCATAAATTACGTGCGGTGTTTTTTTAAATTTTCTGTAATGGTGAGATGTCGTGAAATTTTATTCAACCCCCTCCCCCATCCCCCAATCTCACGTGAGATTTATTAAAATATGGGTTTCTTACATAAACGCGTTGGATTGTTATTGTAAAAAGAAAAAAAAAATGCTTCGTGCTTTTATTTACGACTAGTTAAGACTAGTAATCAATATTGCTGAGAGTTAACGTCGAAGTATGAATGAAATTATTCTCTTTCGAACGAATTAGTGAATAATCTTAATCGTATTACGATTACGCTTAAGATTAAATCTTATAAGCGTGTACAATCTGGATTAAATGGACCAAAATAGTATAATTTTTTTTTGTTTCAATCAGAAAAAAATTGCGTGATATTTGCCGAGAACCCCCCTCTCTCCAACGTAAGATTAGATGAGATTTGATTCGACCCCCTCCCCCCCTTAAACATCTCACGTAATTTGTGGATGCCCCCTAATCTAACTGATGCATATAAACCAGAACTGCCTGAATCGATCTCATCCATTAAATTATGTCTGTGTTCCTTCCACGCAGTTCCCAGCAATATGTTTCGTTTCAGTTTCGCCGACCACACTGACAGGCTGACGTATCGAGTGCTGGCTACGTTGGAGTAATTTACTGATGCACTGCCTGGATTCTCTGCTAGTATGCAGATAATTGAGGATTTATCCGTTTTCTGATAGTTTATAGAGAAATACAATTATGGTGAACTGCAGGCGAATCACGTAACTTTATGTACTAACGGTAGATAGATTTTTCTGTCAATTTTGAAGTATGAATGTATGAGCTGCGGGGTAATCACGTAACTTATTTACTACCGTTAGGCAGATTTTAATGTCAAATTTTAATTGTCAGCGGGGTAATCACGTAACTTTTGTACTACCGTTAGGTAGATTTTGATGTCAAATTTTAACTGTCAGCTCATACATTCATACTTCAAAATTGACAGTAAAATCTATCTACCGTTAGTACATAAAGTTACGTGATTCGCCTGCTGACAGTTAACATTTGACATTAAAATCTATCTAACGGTAGTAAAAAAGTTATGTGATTAGCCTGCTGTTATAGTCATTAAATTTAAATGCATGTTATTAGTGTTATTATGTGTGTTGGACCACGCACAATGAAGAGTTCCGTACCAACACCTACTAGTCCACATTTAAACCACTATCCAATACATTGAATCTAAAAAAGTCGTATCTTCATTGGGAACTCACGGCATTTACGACCTATTGTTTGGGTAAGACAGTTTTTAAGCGAAAACTCAAAAACCGTAAATCGTATATTGTTCAAACTATAAATCGTTGAAAGTATTTACTAATGCACACCACCTCAATTTTTTTCAGAATTTTAAACTTTATAGTTTGGAAATTAGAGGGGGGGACACACTTTCTATAACTTTGACAGCTAATATCTCACCAACGGTTGATTTAAATGGACAAGTTTTTTAGAAACCTCCATATCATTTTTAAAGGCCTATCCATCGATACCCCACACGACTAATGTGCGTTGAAATTTTTTTCTTCATCCACAGTTACATGTATGGAGTGCCCCTCCTAATTTAATATTTTTTTGTAATTTCATATCACTTTTATGTAGTGATTCATAGAATACACCTTTCTACCAATGTTCATAATTGTAGTGCTTATAGTCTCCGAGTAAATCGGCTATGACATACGGACGGACGGACGGACAGACATGACGAATCTATAAGGGTTCCGTTTTTGCCATTTTGGCTACGGAACCCTAAAAACGGCTCGCTGATCAATGTGTCTATAGCTTTAAGGAATTCATGGAATATAAAGATTAAACAATGTTAATAATATGTAAACGATGTTAATTCTATTCAATATTAACGAATTGCCGACAGATTATTATCACTTTTCGACTTCTAATGTGTTATTACCAATTAATAATGTCTGTCTATGTCTATGTCTAATGAAATCGTCCAACAAAAACCTATCCTCTCTAAAGTTAGACTTAGGAACAAAACAAAAGAAATTGTATTATGCTCTGTTAACTAGAAAACTTTCTTATTCATGATAAGTTTAACATCTAATTAAAAATGTTTATTAAACAGTATATTATCCTGAGAAAACGTACGATAACACGCCTCAAACTTGGTCATATTAACGTTCTTGTTACATTTCACCTACTTTGAATTAGTTAATATTAAATATCCAAATCAATAATTATAAAATATTCTTTTTATAGGGGATTGACGAGAGACATCATCCTGCTGTGGATTCGTTTTTATTATCAGTGACTTAGAGACCATATACATCTCTAACAATATTAAATTAATTTTAATTTTGACGCTCAAAGACCATGTACATCTCTGGGATAATATATTAATTTCACTCCTTGTTTAATCTTGAGACCTTATACATCTCTAACTTAATATTTGTAATAGATAACTTTGCAAGTTTATCTTCACTGTATGACATTAATTTTGTTATAATTGTTAAACTCGAAATTATTATTCCTTCTTGAACTGTAAATTAATATTTTGACATGAAAAATGTATTACTTATTATAGTCAGACTATCTTAAATTGTAAATTAATATTTTGACATGTAAAAGTGCCCTTGTGGCCTATTTGCAGAATAAATGTTTGTATTTGTATTTTTATTAAATAACTTAAATCGATGGTGTAGTGCATCGCGTATGTTCGCGGAGGCAGGCACGGACGGTTTTCAAGCGATTATGCGGAAAAAAATCGTCTCGATGCTGGGCCGACTGAGAGGTAGTTCAAACAGCATACTGAGTGTCATTGCGGACAGGTTTTTTTTTTTAACCTGACTGTGGCTTTATAGGCCGGACCCAATAAAGCGATAGGAGTCCGCGGTTGGAGAGGAGCCTGGGGAAAATCCAGGGGAAAACCTCCGGCACGATCACGCGTGTGATTTGGAACACTGGAATACTCTAAGAGTTTGCGTTCCAGTGAGATTGGTTGAGCGGTTTCAACCGAATCTGAGGTGTGAGTGGAATCGAGCTACTGGGAGTTTTGTCGCTGGTTCACTAAACCTAGCCTAGCTGAGAAGAGTCCAGCAAGAAACTCAGCTATGCCCGACCTGGGTCGGACTTACTCTACCCGGTGTGCAGCGGTACCGGGACGAATAAGGACTATATGTGTCACTGTTGTCGCGATCGCGCGGTGGACGTCCCCGCCGGCGGGAATGCCTAAGTGTACGCGTCGTGTCAGAGTTGGACGCCGTAAGCGCAGCGTTCCATCTTTCGATAGACGCTGTGATTACGTCGTCCGGGTCCGTAAGTGTGTGCCTAGGACGCCGGACAGCGGACAGGTATGATTGCCCAATGTTTAAGCACTGGATAGGGCAAATCAAGACGGTCGCTGAATATAGATTTAAGTAAGTGTTTATTAGAGTAGGTACTTTACTAATATACCGTTTAAGTCGCACTAACAATATATGAATGTAAAAAAAAAGATCTGAAATAAAGTTATTAGTATTAATATTATTCTTTATTTATTTTGGTTCTTAGGCTAGGTTTTTACAATATCTTTATAAAGAGTAAAATATAAAAATACACTTACAAAACAAAAATATATATACATATATATATATATATATTATAAAAATATTATAAAATCCTAACCTAGTGTGCCGCCGGCAGCGAGGCGGGGCCTAAGCTACCGGTGGTTAGGGCGACAGAGAGAGGAACCTCCTGACTATCCGCGCCGTGTCCAGGAGTACCGCCTTCTGTATCTGACCCTTGACCCAGCCATCTAGCGAGAGTCTCTTGAGGTGTTGGTCGAGACTCTTCGCTATAAGACCGTATAATAAAATTTGTTTATTAATAAATTCCTAAATGTATTAATTCTCATGTAATCTGCTGTTTCGATAATAAATTCAGTACTTCCTCTAGTAATGCCTCTTAACAGATGTGTATATAACTAAGATTCATTTTTAATATTAAAATAAAATATACCTTCTCCGTTCCGTCGTGGGTAAAAAATCAATAATTTTTTCGCAATTCTCGTTTGAAAGATATAAAAAAAATGTTGCTCATTGAATTTTTAATGGAACAAAACACAGCCAGTTCACAATTCAGATTCAAAATAACATTCAAATTGCGTTTTACTATCCAGTACTGACATCATTCATTCGGCTAGCAAATTCAAGTCGAAGGAAAAACAAGGGAGTGCAGTGGAAACAAAATCTATTGTTCCGGACGACTGCGCTGCATTCCTACTATTTGTCCCATCAAGCATTTTGTTCTCTTTACAGGACGCCCGTTCGCAGTTCTGTTAGTAGTACAGAGAGGAGCGCCGCTTTGAGCTCTTAGAAATTCTAAATTGATGTTGACTGCTAGTTTATTGCCTAAGGGAATTAGGGAAGTTTTGGAAGTATGATCTTATGCGATTCTTATGCTTTGTGCTCATGGCCCAGCCGCGTACCAAGTGCGGTATGCGAGGTTAAGCAACGTCGGCCCAGGTCAGTTATTGGATGGGTGACCGCTTTGAGTGGTTATTAACTGAGCGCTCCCGTGCTTTGGAAGGCACGTTAAGCCGTTGATCCCGGCTGCTGTCTATGATAGCAGTCGTTAAGCCAAGTTAGAGGCCTTCGGGCGGCTTGAGAACTTCTAACACTCAAGTTGCCCACTCATTTGACAAGTCTAATTCCAATAAGGTCTGGTTTCCCCTCGGGTTGGAAGGTCAGATGGCAGTCGCTTCCGTAAAAACGAGTGCCTACGCCAAGTCTTGGGATTAGGTAGCGGACCCCGGGCATCCTTCAGGATGCAACTGTGCCGGGATAACGCTAGGAGGATGATGATGATCTTATGCAAAATCTACTGCATCAGTTCTTTACTATTGGTTATAGAGTTTTGAAAATATAGCTCAGATAAATGAACAGGAAAAACCCTTCAGTGGTGGTCTAGCAATGATAAATAATCTCATATCATTTAGGGGTCATACTAAGTTGAAAAAACAAAAGCCGTCCCTCCTGTGGTCAATAGTTAACGGCTTATGTGCATGTTAGCTATGTTTTTATTACTGGGATTTATAGAAACGGAGACACTGTTTATGCGGGTTACTGGTCCAATCCAAAATTAAGCTTTGTAACACTTAAAAAGCCTGTTCTGTTCTGCCAGCAAAATTTACAATAAATTACCAATTACATTAAGAAGGACGCCAGTACATTTGTTTAAAATGAACCTCACCAAACTCTTGACTTTCAAATGTTATTATTCTTTAGCGGATTATTTTTTGGACAAGTTATATTATTTTTTTATTTAATAATTTATTGTAACGTTGACTATTTTTATTTTATTAATTATAAGTAATTTGATTTTATTTTTGTTTTTGATGTTATATAATACTAATTTAATAATTGACATGTTTATCTTTAATATAATTTAAAAATGAATTTGTATGCCTAAAGGCGAAACATAGAGCACATATTTCGTACTTACCGCCATATATTGTATTACCTATGTTTACAAATAAATCACTTTGACTTTGACTTTGACTTAACTTTTGGTATGTCCACAGAAAAGACGTGAACCTAAATCTGCGTATGACCCATAGTGCACCTATTGATTTAGATGTTCTCAATAATTCTGGTGAAATCCATACAACTTAACATGATACTTTGTGGTGTTTATTGCTTATCGCAACCAGGGATCGGATACCGGTATTTTCTCCATAGAAAAATACCGGTATTATTACGGTGACCGGTTCATTATTTCGTTTTTAACGGGACAATCTAATAATACGTCGTTGTTACCTAAATACATGATCCAGCCTCTACGTAAAGAGTAAAAAATAATCCAAAATATTGGGCTAATTCAGGGTTTTTTAAAAATACCGGTATCGGTCCCTGATCGCAACAGAATTCAATTATCATAATTATAAATCCACTTTGTGTAGCGAGCACAGAAACATTATAGCATTGCCTTGTCAGTCATCATAAAATTCCCTTTTTACTAAACCATCAAATCCGCTCGAAAAAATCGCTCCACTCGTTTATTGTTGCGACTAGGAAGGTATTTTTTGTCTGCTTCCGAAATTCCAATTTGCAACGCGTGGATTTTGCATCGACTTTTCAATTTCATCAGTAGGTATACAATGTTCAGCAAATTGATGGCAACATTTGATGAGATTGGTTTTGTCCGTTTAGAAGTACAAGGTACAGGTAAGAAAATAATTTGACGACCGGCTTAGCCTAGTGGGTAGTGCACCTGCCTGTGAAGCTGACGGCCCTGGGTTCGAATCCCGGTCAGGGCAAATATTTGTGTGATGAGCATGAATATTTGTTTCTGAGTCTTGGATGTATTATGTATTTAAGTATTTATATCTATTAAATATATCGTCGTCTAGTACCCATAACACAAGCCTTCTTGAGCTTACTGTGGGGCTAGTTCGATTTGTGTAAGATTGTCCGCTAACATTTATTTATTTATTTATTATTAACGGTTTGTGTAAATAGAGATTTGGATATATATTTGTATACATTTGCGAAATAAGAAATAAGAAATATTTATTCGAGACAAAGACAACAATTAACACAGCAAAATAGAATATAAAAATAAACAAAAAAGTTGTGTTATCTCGAAACGGTACCATCTCAGCATAATGCGGGCAATCGCCAGCGCTGGTCTTCCGATGGGACCGTCAAGTGATTTAACGGTGTTTAACTACGAACATAAAATAATAATCTGAGTTTCTTGCTGGAGTCTTCTCAGCTAAGCTAGGTTTAGTGAACCAGTGACAAAACTTCTAGTAGCTCGATTCCACTCACACCTCAGATTCGGTTGAAACCGCTCAACCAATCTCATTGGAGCGCAAACTCGTAGAGTATTCAGTGTTAGTAGTATTCTAGAGACAATGGTCAGAATCAACTTTTTAAAAAGCGTAAACCAATATCGGAGTCATATTGTATGAATTTTCTGTAGATCCTATCTTGTCTTATCTTAAATTTAGAATAAAGGAAAAATTGAAAAATGTAGGCACCGAGCAGGATTCGAACCTCTAAATAAAAAATGTCTTCTTGGGTGTGGGATGGCGCATCGCAACTGACGATCATCAATATGATTTGAGACGTTAGTGCCGTTAATGAAGCATGAGTCTTCTGGTTGATGTCGCTGTACGCCTCCCTTAAGGCGTTTGTATAAAAGAAAAATATTGTCTTATCTTGTTTAGATGAGGGTCCTTGCAGATGCACTTCGACCCAGTGGGATCTTTTGTGCAATTGCCTCTTCCTTTATAATATCTACTCCAAGCTGCTCTCCAACATTTCCACAAACCGGATGAGGAAGTTTAGCGGGAATACAGGGTAACCATTGCCCTCATTCATTCTGGCAAGGAAGCGACATTCACACAATAAGTGCTCCATTGTCTCGTCATTCTCACCACTCATCCTACATTCTATGTCATCTGCTAGTTCCATTTTGGCCAAGATTCCTTTGACCCCAAACTGACCTGTAAACACTCCAGTTATCACCCTGAGCTACTTTCTACCAGGGATGTAACAGATGTGGTTTTATCGGAACCGGTAGCGGAACCAGATATTTTAAATTCGGTATATCGGAACCGGAACCGGTATTGGAGCCGGAAGTGAAAACGGATGCGGAACCGGATGCGGAGCCCGAGTGATAGATGGATAAGATGTTAAGAACAGAGCAGGTCTAAGCTAAGTTTATTCTAAATAAAAATTCCAAAATTATTGTAGTACCTACTTTAACAAACTTAGACCTTCTAGGTGTTCAACAAAAAATCTTACCTAATTAGTACATACTCATACTCATACTCTTTATTGATAATATTGTTAAATATTACATGTCACATTACAATTTTGCACAATATATATAAAGTAACATTATCTTAGTACAATCATTATTAGATACAGTGTGAACAAATTGTTGTTAATTATTATAAATGTCAGTGAATAGCCATTATTAATTAATTTATACATGTCATATATAATTTATTTAATTAATAGATAATTATTAGTAGATATTTTACAATCATTTACTAGTTATAATTAGCATCACCTTTTAGATGTTAAATTAAAAATAAAACAATTGCAATGAAATTCTTTATTGAATTACCGAAGTACACGGTCTCAGCTCAAAATTACAACAGGTATAAACCTGTTTGTTTTTGATATACGCCGCTCATTTCCCCCCCCCCCCCCCCCCTGCGCTACTGTGACATCCGATATAACATCCGTATTAAAAATAACAGAACCGGAACCGAAGCGGATGTTTAAAACCAATCGGAAGTTCCGACTTAACGGAACCGTAACCGGAGCTCTGTTAAGTACATCCCTGTTTTCTACTGTATTTCCAATTTTTTTGGTCCAGTCTGGATCGATACGTTCCATGAAGAGCTTTGAGTATCTTAAGCCCGTCTCATTGTAGATAATCATTAGTTGATAATGACTTTAGAGATGAGCGTCTTAAATGCTGGGAGAATCACCCAACTATGTAACATTTGGCTGTTGGTTCTCCTTAAACAAATAAATAAATAGTGGTAGTAAAACCGAAGCGTATTTGGAGCTCAACATCGTAGGAAACGTTACCAGATCTCTTTTTAAAAGCAAAACTAATTTGTTATTCCGTTTTAGACACGGTACACTAAAACCGTCCGAAGCATCCGTGCGGACAATAATCTGGGTGTGGTTTTGTTGAAAAACGAAGCAAAACTCCGTTATTGGGAAAAACAATCGGCGCATAAAACACTTTCGCACTTGGTCGGATTTTGTTCGCGAATTTGTGAATGGGAAGTGGTTTTGCGATGCTTATTTGGGATGATTTATAACTATTTATCTATCAAAATTTAAATCTAATTGCAATATCATCATCATCATCATTTAGACTCTTTCCACTGATTGTTAATTAAATGCCTTTTCAGAACCATGAGTTAAAAAACGCTCATTTTCTGTTCGAATTTACACGTATCTTGTCATTTTCTGAGTGTTACTATCTAGAACAGCGGGGTAATCACGTAACTTATGTACTACCGTTAGGTAGATTTTAATGTCAAATTTTAATTGTCAGCTCATACATTTATACTTCAAAATTGACAGTAAAATCTATCTACCGTTAGTATATAAAGTTACGTGATTCGCCTGCTGGACTATTGCGACCTAATGTCATAGTTTAAATGTCTTTTTTGGATTTTTCATTAAGAAATATCACTCGAAAACGACCATTTTCAAACTAAAATCGGCTGCTTTCCTCTTAAATTCTACTACGCACAATAAAATCAAGACATGGCTACGTCACTATGTAAAATTTTTATAAAGTCATGGTATCCTTTAATCACTATATTGGTATTATCAATACTTTTGTCATAATTTGAAATCTAAATATTGCATAACTTATAAGGCCTCTTCAATTAGGTAAGGTGTCTTCGGGTAATTTCGAATGTCGGGTAATTCCGAAAATAACAAATTCCAATCTAACTAAGCGATTTTATTGCATCTCATCATCATCACCATCAAGAAGAAATGTAAATTTTTGGTTGATGTTTGGTATTGCAACAAAATCACTTAGTTACACAGTAATCTGTTATTTTCGGAAGTACCCAGCATTCAGAATTACCCGATGACACCATATTTGGCACCATCTTAAAATTTATACCATAGTGTGTTATATGTCAAATTCACTCATTTTTTATTTTTTGTAACAGGGCTGCCATACATCTAAAGGGGATCGCGAAAAAAAAAATTGTAACCTACCCTGTCGTGTGGCATGTCGTTGTTTATAACTCATTTAGTAGGTAATAGTACATTACTTACCAAGGCCGGTAAAACAAAGAATGTCTCAGATCGCAGGTATTTAACGCCCGAGCCGAAGGCAAGGGCGATAATTATGTGATCTGAGGCTTTCTTAATTGCCGCCCGAGGTAAGTACAAAATTTTATGTCACCCTCTGGCCAGGAAGTGGGATTTTCCGCGCCCGGAGCGTGCGGTAATTGCCACTTTATGGCCAAGTGTGACATAAATACCTTTTTTGTTTTCAAAATATTGGAAACAATGGAATGGGACGCCACCAAAGTCAACCTTTTTTACAAAATTTTGTTCAAAAGAAATTTTTCAACTACCCATTTACCTATAATGTTTATACTATTGTGTAAGCGGTTGGTTCGGAAACCTGAATGTGCAGTCCGATACGCACTTTTTTTTTTAATTTATTTCTTAAAAGTTTACATTCGTTTACACTATAATTTCGCCAAACTGTATCACAGTTTGTTGGCGAAAGAAACACTCTTTATTTTTTATTCAGCCATCTAAGACCGGGTTTTATAAAGATCCGTTAGACCAAATGTCAGATCAAATTTCAGTAAATCAGTACATTTTTTGACATAACAAACCGACATAAGGTCTAACGGATCTTTATAAAACCGAGCCTAAATATGTTAGTAACATTATTTTACCTACTTAATTTCACCTTACTTAAAATATATCATCATCATCATCATCATCATCATCATTTCAGCCGAAAGACGTCCACTGCTGAACTTAGGCCTCCCCCAAGGCTCGCCATTTAGACCGGTTCTGTGCCGTTCATTTCCACCGGATTGGCAGGGCCAAGGGTCGTCGGTTTTGGTAGCCGGGTCTCTGCCGGGGATTCACCGTAGCACCCCCTGCCCCGCCGTTACCATTGCCGCTACCGGAGCCAGGAAAAGCGGGGCCGCCGGGGACTAGGGGTTTAGGTTTAGTTTCTTTGGGCATGTTTTTTATTTTTCCCTTGGGGGGGATTTGCCATAGTCGCCACGCTTGGCAAGCGGGTTGGCGACCGCAGTTTGATGGTGGTACTGATCGAAGGATGCTGCTGCCCACCCTCCGATTTTCCCTTATTCGCCTCCTACGAAACCCACGGGAAGAGATGGGGTGGCGCAATTCTTACCCGGCAACCACACGGGGTATATATATATTTTTATTTTTTAACATGCGGGTATGCATGGCTTTTCAATTTAACTTTAAATATTACCAAGCATCAGAGCAGGTACTTTATAAGTATCATCGTATAAAGATTTTAATAATCTCCGTATAATACAGTATCGTTTTACGGCGCAGTATTCAGTTTAGTGCAGCATAAATTATTAAGTTTAATGTGCACTAACTCCCGCCATCGCCTTTACGCTTAGCGATACTTAGTAATGCTCAATATTAAAGTGAACATGCATTAATCTACCCATGGAACGTTAGCGTAGTTAACTTCATAATAGACGAACAGATATTATGGAACGGAACATAAATATGTTTTATGTCACACCTGGCCATAAAGTGGCAATTACCGCACGCTCCGCGCGCGGAAAATCCCACTTCCTGGTCAGGGGGTGACATAAATTTTTGTACTTACCTCGGGCGGTAATTAAGAAAGCCTCAGATCGCACAATTATCGCCCTTGCCTTCGGCTCGGGCGTCAAATACCTGCGATCTGAGACATTCTTTGTTTTACCGCCCTTGGTAAGTAATGTACTATTTTACCACTAGCTCGGAAAACCTTTTTTAGGGTTCCGTAGTAAACAAGGAACCCTTATAGTTTCGCCATGTCCGTCCGTCCACCGCTTTTCTCAGTAACCGTTAGTACTAGAAAGCTGTCAGATTGGAGAGAACTGCACTGACGAGAGTGAAAGTCATAAGCAATAATAAAAGAGATAGATTGCATTTCATTAAAGTGTCAAAAGGGCCTCTACGTGTTGGCTATGTGGTACTCGTTTGGTACTTCGGTGCCTCGGTATTTCGGCTCCCAATGGTCCGGCATACCATTGTCCCGTGAACGGGAAAGACATACAAAGAGATAATAATAATCAATTTGTATGTATGTATGTATGTATGTAAGCACTTTATTGTACACAATAACAGGTTAAAACAATATAAATGTCACATAAGATTAGAGTAAAAAGGCGAACTTATCCCTATGAAGGATCTCTTCCAGCTAACCTTTGAGGGATTGAGTGTATAGGGGGAGAATGAGATAGACAAACTTACACAGTGTACTAAAACTTTTCAATAAGGAAACTTATAGCTAAAACCAAAACCAAATAAATATATAACAACTATAACATATAATAAATACATATTATAAATATATACGTATTTAAATTACAATAATTAATTTTGTAATTATTTTTGACGGTTACTTCGGAACCCAAAATGTGAGATGTCCGACACGCACTGGGCCGGTTTTTGAAATTAGTTATACTAATATATAACTAACTTTATATAAGTACGGTAATCCAATTTTATATTTTTGCCCTGAGGGCTTACTCCGAACTCCGTATAGTGCCGTCTCTTTCACTCATATAGTGTATAACACGAGAGTGAAAGGAACGGCACGATACAAAGTTCTGATTTCGAAGTTCGCAGTAAGCCTGTCTGGTTTGCTTTGCGACAACTAACAGATATGCAGCGGGACTATCGCCCTATGAAAATTGATCCAAATATATATATTGACGACCGGTTTAGCCTAGTGGGTAGTGCACCAGACCTGCCTGTGAAGCTGACGGTCCTGGGTTCGAATCCCGGTCAGGGCAAATATTTGTATGATGAGCATGAATATTTGTTTCTGAGTCTTGGATGTTTTCTATGTATTTAAGTATTTATATCTATTAAATATATCGTCGTCTAGTACCCATAACACAAGCCTTCTTGAGCTTACTGTGGGGCTAGTTCGATTTGTGTAAGGTTGTCCTCTAATATTTATTTATTTATTTTATTTATTTATATATAAAATCGAACATATATGTATTATGATGGACGCTCTAAGCATCAGTAGTCAAAACAGTTTCTTTTCCGCCTACATTAAGCCGCATTCACAGAAAATAACAGCAACACGTCAAATCATTGTATTACTAGCACAAAGAAAATATTTACCGCACTAGGTAAATAAATCCTTGTTTCGCACCTTTAGTAAACTCCTCACGTGGCAACACCTATACACGGATTATATGGTTATCACATCAACAATGAATTTTCTTTTTATGTGATGGCAGTAAAATAAGTGGAATTTTGGGCCTTAACAACGTCAGTTTGACAGTTTGGCTGTACGTGCGCGGAGTATTGTTATCGCTGCGGAAAATGAAGTAGAAATTCAGAACAGTTGGATTAGAATTACGATTTGAATCGGGATATTTACCATGTATATTTGTATTTTTGAGTTCCCGATATTTCGGCACTGTTGCAAGCGCCATTAACAAGGATTAACTGACGTGCTGCGAGTTTTAGTTGTGGTCTACCCACACACCATAGCGATCTACCCTCTTCCTGGTTCGCTTTTTTCTCACAGTGTCACCGTCACTACCACCGTCCGCCTTGTCACTTGAAACTCGATTACGGTCACGACACACCACACTCATCCTTGATAATGGCGCTTGCAACAGTGCCGAAATATCGGGAACTCAAAAATACAAATATACATGGTAAATATCCCATTTCTAATCGTAATTCTAATGTAAATGGCCATGTAAGCTTGAAATAACAGTTGGATTTGATATGGATGCCTGGTAATTTTATGATCATCATCATCATCATCATTCAGCCGGAAGACATCCACTGCTGGATATAGGCCTCTCCCAAGGAGCGCCACAGCACACGGTAGCGAGCCACCCGCATCCAGCGACTCCCCGCTGCCTGCAAGTTGAATCTGCAAGTTGAAGTGGCAGTGGGCGGGCCACATTGCTCGTAGAACCGATAACCGTTGGGGAAGAAAGGTTCTCGAGTGGCGGCCTCGCACGGGAAGACGGAGCGTTGGACGGCCTCCCACTAGGTGGACTGATGACTTGGTCAATTTTATGATTCGCGTCATAAAATTTCTGGTCTCACTAGTAACTGTAACTCAATGGTTACCAGTGCGAACGCGAACCGTTCGCCGACGGCCTACAACGATCCGATGAATGCCACTCAGTTACGTACTCTGTTACGTATACACATGAATCCGTTACACTAATTGTTCGGTAACGCTGAAGCGGGAAAGCTTCAGTGCCTTTACCATGAGTTTACATGACCGTACTCGCTAGCGACTGCGTAAAAATGTGTATGGGCAAAAGTACAGCGCCTCTGGCGGTTACGCAATAGAACTAAGAATCCTCATACTAAATCGTTTACGCAGTCGCTAGCGAGTACGGTCATGCAAACTCATGGTAAAGGCACTGGACATTAAATTAGTTTCAGTGAGACATTGCCGTATCCTCAGATAGCAAAAAATTATATAGCATAAGGCCTTGTCTTGCTCCCAGATCTTCGCCAAATACATTATACTACAGAGGCCGCAAAATAGGGGATTTCCGTCCGTTTAGTTATAGATACTAGAGATCTAGAGACACGAGACCGACAATCCCTGTTCCCGCCGAGGCTTGTATATTGCTTCTCATAAAACATGCAATTCGAAAATTATAAGAAAACTCGAAATGAAATTCTAAGAATTAAGTAATAAAAACACGTGCTGCTGCAGCGGGCGGCCGGTGTCGTGTTTGTTAACGCGGCGCGGTGAAAAAAAGACGATCACTTTGCCGGCCTAGGTCTTCAATGTTGTATAAAATTCTATTATGGGCCGCTCGTTGCGCCGCACCCGAAACGTGATACTTGACTTGATAAACATCATCATCATCATATATGTAAGAGCCTAGCCTACCTCTTGTCGGTGGAGTAATCGACATTCTGTTCGGTTCTCCGCCAAGGCTTTTAGCTCCTGATACGACATTACATTGACCTTCTCTTTAGCTTGATCTATAAACGCACGTCTCGGTCTTCCCCTGCTTCTCCTCCCCTCTGTCTTTCCTTCGATTATGGTTTTTGTGTAATTGTCATGTCGTATCAGGTGCCCCAGCATGTTTCCTCTTCTGTTCTCGATCGTCCTCAAAAGTAGTCTCTTCTCTCCTATCAAATCCAGAACCTCTGTGTTTGTTTTTCTTTCTGTCCAGCTTATAGCTTCCATTCACCTCCAACACCACATCTCGAAGGCACTTAGTCTCTTTCTATCGCGCTGAGTTAATGTTCTAGTCCCCAAGTGATGAACATAACGCCAATATTTCATTTCATGTTTGAGGAAAATAGATTTAAAGCGCTCTTTTTTTTTATTAAAAATGGGATCGCTCTTGGCCAGCATCTAGCCAGGCGGTAAAGATGAGGCCGACGATGAAGCGAGCTCACCCAGAAGGTGCCTATTCACTCGTGCCTTAAAAAGATCTAGGTTACATGAGCTCGGAAACACAAACGCCGGCAGAGAATTCCAAACCTTAGAAGTGCGCATTATAAAAGTTGATGCAAAGCGCTTGGCTCGAATAAGAGGAATTTCGACCAAGTAAGGATGGTATCCAGCCGTACGTCTGGATGTCCGATGGAAGAAGGGGGAAGGCGGTATGAGCTCATGGAGCTCCTGAGCATACTCTCCGAAGTACAATTTGTAGAAGACGCACAGACTTAATCTCTCTATCTCGCTGAGTTAATGTCCAAGTCCCCAAGTGATAAACATAACCTCAATATTTCATTTCATGTTTGAGAAAAATAGATTTAAAGCGCTCTTCAGCCACATTGTCGCAGGCAATCAGAATCAATCGCATCAAGCTAATGCACGCTGAAGCGCATCATTAGTGAGCACACCGAGGTACGTGACCGGAGTAGGGAAATCGCTAGGGCGGCTAAATTGGCGGTAAAATTGGTACCATTGTCGGTGACGATTTGTTTGAAATGACACGATAGATTAGTGCCACTGTGAGCTGTTAGGCCAAGCGTTGTGAACAAAAAGTCAAAAGTAATTTATTTGCTAGAATACAGTCAAGCGGATGTTAATAATGATAATATTCGTACAATGTATTCTAGCTGCTACTGGGCATGCAAATTATACTACAATTAAAATTACAATGTTAAGAGTTAAGTTAAAGGTTAGTCAAAATTTAACTTAATTATTAAGGGGGATTTAATAAATATCAGGTTTATAATCTAAATATTCTTTCACAGAGTAACTACTCTCAAAAATTTGCTGATAATTCAGTCTAGCTTATAAGGTACATTTTTCTCGTTTCTTGTATTCAGCCATACAAGGCGTGCAAATTTTCGAATTACACAATTAAAAAAAGTTTTTCAAAACTTTCTAAAAATTTAACAGATAAAAAAATTATAATATTATGGAAACTTTTTAGATTCAGTTTTTAGAAAATTTATTGAACTAGAGAAAAAAATATCTGCTTCAGCTTCGACAAAAATACTTTCATGTGTCCGAAATCCGAATTTCCAGATTTCTGCTTGTTCTCTACAGGTCGCATTTCTCAACGATTATCGTGAAATTTTGTGAGCTGTTTCGATAATTATATAGATTGTTTTTGTCGAGTCAGTTTTCGGAAATTTTCAAAAACAATTTTTTTTAATGATTTTGTAAGTTTATGCGGACGAATTTTGGTTTCTTCTCTACAGGTCGCATTTTCAACTGATTCTCGTGAAATATTGTGAGTAGGTTCTATAATTATACAGTTTTTTTGTAGAGGCAGTATGTAGAAAATTAATTTAAAAAAACTCGCGATGTCTATCTATCGTTTAAGACAAAATGTAATTTTATTGTATTGTATGATTGTCGAGACTGCCCACAAAATTTCACGACAGTCGGTTTAGAATTGCGACCTATAGACAAGAATAGACATCCAGACATAAGAAAGCATTTTTGCCCAAGCCAAAACGGAGAAAATTGAATTGTTCACATGAAGCAAAAATTGCAACTCAGTAAAAATTGCACAATATTATTTTGCAACAATAAAATGACGATTTCCGCTTCCGTGACAGGTCAAACGTGAGGTAATCAGTTGATTGTCGGCGCAAAATGGGACCCTAGCAATTGGCGTGCCGCTGTCTGGACTATCAGATTCTAGAATTTGGCACAAAAAAAACCTAATATAACTTAACTTAAACCGCTTTAGCCTAGTTGGTAAACCTGCCTACGAAATCTGATATTTAAGCGCCAAAATGAGTTTTTGTTTTTAATACTCTTGCATGTTGCTATTTCTTACAGATCAAACCCAAATACAACCAGAATTCGACTAATGAAAGCCATTTAAATAATTATAACCGTAAATTTATTTATTTATATATTTTTATTTGGAGATCCAACAGCTATGATATTACATTAAACAATCAAGTTGATACAAAGAGCCAATTAAAGGAACTCACAGATAGTGCTATGATACTTAACTAATAGATAATAATGTTCAGCACTATCGTAAACAAAAAGGTTAACAAAAAAGGGAAATAAACCATTACAAATAAAAGATTAAGAATTAAAACTCTGCTAAAACTGGGTTCTCACTAACTAATAAACTAATATATTAGTACAATGTATAACAAAACACATAACGAGGATAGTTGGGAAGCATCAAAAACACCAACACAATGAGGACAAGGATAAAAACAAGAACAATAGTAAAAGGGTCATTCGACTTTTTTATGACCAGTTTTCTATTACGAAAAAAATCTATGATATGTATTGAATTAGTTTACAAAAATAGGATTTCGAAACAGTAACATATTGGTGTACTATATTATAATATTGCTGTAAAAGGTGGGTAACACAGTGGTAAAAACCATTTTTTCATACAAATGGTGAGACATCTAAGGCCCACTGAGTTATTCGATTTATGGATTAATAGCTGTGGTTCATTAATTACCGAAACTATTGGAAGTGATAATTCAATGAAACCTCTTTCTAAATAACAGTACAAAAATATGAAGTGAGGTGAGTGAGGGCCAACTATACCAAAATCTGCATTTCAAAAAAAAGTGTCTGAAAATTATTTACATAGAAAAGTAGAATGGCCCAAAAAGCTAACACGCTCACTCCAAGTACTCAAAATACTGCTGCATTATATTACGTCTCACTCTAGGAATTCCACAGTTGAATACATCAATATCTAGTCCAATAGACAATTCATTCAGGTTACGACTGGCGCGCGTTAAGAAACTATTCTGTCTATACTTGGAAAATGAATTTTTGATTGCAATTGGGGGATGATACCTTTTAGAACGAGTGGGAGCCTTGAAGAAGACCGAGACTTGCGTTTATAGATCAAGCAAAAGAGAAGGTCAATGTAATGTCGTATCAGGAGCTCAAAGCCTTGGTGGAGAACTGAACAGAACGGCGATTACTCCACCGACAAGAGCTAGGCTAGCCTCTTAAATATACTAGTGGCTCTGTGAGCTGTAGACCTCATGTGTGAGTTTTTTTATCATTTCCAAAATCTGACATTATAAAAAAATCAGTTATGAATATCGAACCTGCTAACTTCACGAGAAGCGGTTTAAAAATGCGACCTGTAGAGGACAACAAACAAAATTCGGACGCAGAAACTTACAAAATCTTTGAAATAAAAATTGTTTTTGAAAATTTCCATAAACTGACTAGACAAAAAAATTCTCTATAATTACCGGACCTGCTCACAAAATTTCACGGGAATCGTTTGCGAAATGCGACCTGTAGAGGAGAACAAACCGTTGAACAAATATATATATTTTTTAATTTCTAAAAACTTATTCCACAAAACAAAACTGTATATTTATCCAACCCCCTCACAAAATTTCACGAGAATCGGTTGAGAAATGCGACCTGTAGAGGAGAACAAACCGAAATTCGCCCGCAGAAACTTACAAAATCATTGATAACAAAATTGATTTTAGAAATTTCCAAAAACCGTCTCGTCAAAAATATTCTATATAACTATCGAACCTGCTCACAAAACTTCACGAGAATCGGTTGAGAATTGCGACCTGTAGACAAGAACAAACGGAAATCCGGACATACGAAAGCATTTTTGTCGAAGCTGATGCAGAGACCTTCGTTTCACTCGGTCAATGATGATGATGATGGGGGCCTTGAAGCAAAGTTTACTTAGCAAGTCAGGGCAGTCAATCACGCCATTGGTTATTTTAAGGAGAAATTCTGTTTATTCAATAAAACTGTCAATAAAACTGTTACCAAACGGGCTCTGTGCCAAAGTCCTTGAGATTCATATCGCTAATGATCCTTAACAGGGATCAAAACATTTAAGCGCTGTTCAAAAGTTATGTTTTCAACATTGCCAATTCCAACTTCAATCTATCAATGAGATACTTAAACTTAGCTCAATGTTACGTCGCAAACATGAACTGAGAATTTGGGCCATTCTACTTTTTCATATACAGTAGAATCCATGACTCCCCCTCTATTGACCAACCGCCTATTATGAAATAATTACACAACGAAGTTTGATTTTCACATAAAAATCTTTGTAACAAAGGCGGATATAATGACTTCGCTTATAGTGATGTCTCTTATTATGACCCATTTTTAATATGTCCGTTTATAGTGGCCGACATGATTCTTTACACCTACCTTCGTTCAAGTTCGTTGATTCCCGACGACGTTCGGCACGTGGCTGGTTTTTGTTCCGAATCTCAGTGAGTAATTGACAGTTGAACGTCACGGATTTATTTTTAGTGATATTATGTGCAGTTTTTATTTTGATTTAATATGCTATGTTTCTCTATTAAAATAAGTATTTACCTAAATAATAGAAGGTTGTTTTAAAAAAAATGCTTTGTATGACGTCCTCTTATTATGACATGTTTGTCAATTCCCTTCGATGTCATTACAAACGGATCCCCTGTACATAATTTTCAGACACTTTTTTAAATGCCGATTTTGGAATACTTGGCCCTCACTTCATATTTTTGTATAGTTATTTAGATTTAGAAAGAGGTTTAATTGCGGTATCACTTCGGATAGTTTTGGTAATTAACGAACTACAGCTAATATCCATAAATCGAGTAACTCAGTCGTCCTTGGATGTCTCACCATTTGTATGATAAATGGTTTTTACCACTGTTACCCACCTTTTACAGCAATATGTTAATATTGAAGTATTTATACCTATATTCCTTTTATTGGGTTCAGGTACTATTTCGAAATCCTATTTGCGTACACTAATTCAATACATATCTTTTTTTTTGTAATAGGAAACTGGCCATGAAAAAGTAGAATGACGCGACTGCATTATTTTGCTAAACTGGCAATACAGAGATAACAAAATATTTCTATGACTTCAATGTGTTTATAATTTACTAGCGACCCGCCCCGGTTTCGCACGGGTGCAATGCTGATGCATGTATTATACATATAAACCTTCCCCTTGAGTCACTCTATCTATTAAAAAAACCGCATCAAAATCCGTTGCGTAGTTTTAAAGATTTAAGCATACATAGGGATATAGGGACATAGGGACAGAGAAAGTGACTTTGTTTTATACTATGTAGTGATGACTAGCGACCCGCCGCGGCTTCGCACGGGTGCACTGTTTAATAGATGTTATTATACATATAAGCCTTCCTCTTCAATCACTCTATCTATTAAAAAAACCGCATCAAAATTCGTTGCGTAGTTTTAAAGATTTAAGCATACATAGGGATATAGGGACAGAGAAAGCGACTTTGTTTTATACTATGTAGTGATGATTTAGGAATCGTTACTGCTTAGTGTACAAAGATTAATGTTTTTTTTTTCAAATGATCTTTATTTCACAATAACACATTTAAATACAGGGTAATTAACAGTAAAATACAACAGATAATTACAAATTTTACGTTACATATATACTTTATCAGATTGAAGCACCTATAAAAGTTTACGGCATCTTTTTTTTTTGTTTATAGTACTATTTTTCACATTATTTATTTAAACTTACTTATATGGTAACAGAACACATAGTAACAATTGTGAATTTATTAGTATTAAATTCACTTTTAGCCTTAATTATTTGCAAAGATTAATGATTAATTCGACGCAATAACATTTATAAAAATACAATTTGATACCGTGTGGCACTCAATTATTCGTATTCCCCACAAGTCGTTAAAACGACAAGGTGGCATGTCGAGCCCCGTACAATAAGCACTCCACAGAGCCACTAATTGGAGGGCTCACATCAACATGTTAGTACATACGATACTGTTGGGAACTGTAATTCAAAAAAAAAGTTGTAGATGTCTCAATTGTTGGCATTGTTTGAACGACAAATGCTGCATTTTTTAATCGATTTCAAACAATATGTTCTTTTTTTTTAATGGGTGGATCAACTATTCTTTGTTGCTCGTTACCATGATTACGTCTCCTGAGTCACTCTTTAAAACCGTGATTTTATAGGGTTTAAGTCTACCAAACATGAGTTTTAGCGATGAGCATACATTCATTTGGACATGGGTCATCTCTTGAGCACGCTTGAAGTCCATGTTATAAATATTTTTCTAAGAAACTCGGTTACTCTTTTCTCCTCGCTAACGGGACAGAATAACAACAAGAAAAAGTTGATTGACCCTAATGTGTATTACCTCAGAACTCCGTCGTTTATGAACCGGTTTGAATTTTTTTTTCTTTGTAAGCATATGCTTAAAGATTGGTCTCGTTGCCTGAATCTAGTTCTGATGATGGGATCCATGATGAATTGAGGGAACTCAAAAATTCAACGGAAACATATAGCGATTTTAGTATTTTCGGTAATAAATCAAGCATTTGCATTCAGAAAGTAGCATTTGGTGAACAGGAACTGATGAAGAAGACCACGGATGATCATCCAAAACTCCTAGTGCTTCAAAGTTTAATATCACGCCAACCGATTCTTGAATCAAAAATTGCTTTTAGAAACCTCAAAATATTTTTGAAAGAGCTATCCAACGATGGGGTTTGGAAGAAAAAAATTGCACCACCACTTTACATGTAGGGGAGGTACCCTAAATATTTTTTTTTATGATTCTATTCTACCGCTTTGTCGGCGTCATTAATATGTACATTGATGTGTAAACCAACAATTACCAACATCCACTGTTTGTTTTATTCAAGGGAATGTCAACTAGTGTCTTTGACTTGCTAGCGACTGCGTAAAAAAATTATATGGGCAAAAGTACGGCGGCGGAGACGGTTATGCAATAGAATTAAGAATCGGTATACTAAATCGTTTACACAGTCGCTAGCGAGTACGCTCATGCAAACTCATGGCAAAGGCTGAGTATATGGTTTTAAGTTCAACTCGATATTTCCACACGTTCCCGAAATAAAGGATCTTGACACAGACGAACAATAAAGTTATCGTATGAGGGTACCTTTTTTACCTTTTGAGGTCATCATCATCATCATTTCAGCCGAAAGACGTCCACTGCTGAACATAGGCCTCCCCCAAGGCTCGCCATTTAGACCGGTCCTGTGCCGTTTGTTTCCACCGGATTCCCGGTCATCACTCCACCTTGTCGGAGGCCTACCGACAGCTCGTCTTCCGGTGCGTGGACGCCACTCAAGCAGTTTCTGGCCCCATCGACCGTCAGTCCTGCGAGCAATGTGCCCTGCCCACTGCCACTTAAGTCTCGCAATTTTGAAGGCTATGTCGGTGACCCCAGTTCTGCTACGGATAGCTTCATTCCTAATTCTATCACGCAGAGATTTTGAGGTACTGAGTCTGAGTCATAAAAACATGTTCACTTTTATTTAATATTCAACCTCAGCTCAAGTGAACGGTGAAGTTCGCGGTACACTCGCACGCAGAAGTTTGAGGGAAGCGTGAAAACTTGTACAGTCAAGGGCGCCAATATGTATACATTTTTTCACCCTATTCCATTGAAATAAGGTCCAAAAATGTATACATATTTATGCCCTCGACTGTACCTTGAACACGTAGCACTAATAATGTCTTCAGGTGGTTAACTTAGGCTGCAACTTGGATATTTCATTTGTACCGTACATCTAGTAATTTTTCGAAACAAAAGACAAACGAACGCGTTTGCGTTTAGGGTGGGTTGCACCGTCTGTAATCGTAAGCGGTGTTCGTTAAGATCTGATTATATAACTATTCTTTGTTGCTCGTTACCATGGTTCCGTCTCCTGAGTCACTCTTTAAAACCGTGATTTTATAGGGTTTAAGTCTACCAAACATGAGTTTTAGCGATGAGCAATACATTCATTTGGACATGGGTCATCTCTTGAGCACGCTTCAAGTCCATGTTATATATATTTTTCTAAGAAACTCGGTTACTCTTATCTCCTCGCTGACGGGACAGAATAACAACAAGAAAAAGTTGATTGACCCTTATACCGTACCTCTAGTATATTTTTCGAAACAAAAGACAAACGAACGCGTTTGCGTTTAGGGTGGGTTGCACCAAACCGTCTGTAATCGTTAGCGGTGTCCGTTAAGATCTGATTATATAGAAAGTTTGACAAGTTTCAATTCAAATCAATTTCTTTCCCATGTAGGTATACATTGATACACTTACGTCCGTCAATTATTGCACATTTTCTATTTAAAACTATTGATAATAGCTAATTAGTCAACTTAAAAATTACAATTATTCCATACATCTTTTTCTGTTAGATATTCCGATACGTTATAATAAGATTTTTCAGTTAATTTCAGTTTTACAAGTTTTTTAAATGTATGATCTGGTAAGTCAATTATATTCTTAGGGATTATGTAATAGAAATGTACTGCCTGTCCAATAAATGATTTCCGAGCTTTGGCAATTCGCAGTTTCTATGAGATGACAGCTGCCGGCGCCATATTTGACGATGACCAGCCTGTGATCGTATGTTGATGCAACCGAGCCTTAGTCTCAATTTGTATGGCAAAAAATAAGTATCACCAAACCAGAGGCGTTGCTTGCGTTGACGTGAAATATATGAAAGCATTTTTGTCGAAGCAGAAACAGAGATCTTCGTTTCCCCCGGTCAAATAATACAGATATTTTTTATACGACGTCGGTGGCAAACAAGCGTACCCGCCTAATGGTAAGCGGTCACCGTAGCCTATGGACCCTCGCAACTCCTGGGGTGTCTCACATGCGCCTTGCCGATCCTTGAAACTTATACACTCCTTTCTTGAAGAACCCCATACTGTAAGTCTCTCGGGAAAACCTCGGCAGCGAGCTCATTCCACAACCGGAGCGTCCGTGGGAGGAAATTCCTCTGAAACCGTACCGTAAATAAGTACAGAGATATAAAGAGTCTCTAATTCAAGGCAAATAAGAACTAGTGGCTCTGTGTGCTGAAGATCAGTTATGAATATCGAACCTGCTAACTAAATTTCACGAGAAGCGATTGAAACATGCGACCTGTAGAGGAGGACAAACCGAAATTCGGACGCAGAAACTTACAAAATCTTTGAAATAAAAATTGTTTTTGAAAATGTCTTAAAACAGATTCGTCAAAAAAATTCTATATAATTACCGACCTGATCACAAATTTTCACGAGATTATTTGTGATAATCCACATCGAAAGGGACCTTATGGCGGCAGGCGCTTACGTTGCACCTATTCCCTATTGTATTGGAACAGCGGCAATAAAGGCGTAAGTGCCGGCCGCTATAAGGTCCCTTTCAATATGGATTATCACATTTGCGAAATGCGACCTGTAGAGGAGAACAAACCGAAATTCGCCCGCAGAAACTTACAAAATCATTGACAAAAAAATTGTTTTTGGAAAATTCCAAAAACCGTCTCGACAAAAAAGTTCTATGTAACTATCGAACGTGCTCACGAAATTTCACGAGAATCGGTAGAGAATTGCGACGAGAACAAACGGAAATCCGGACATACGAAAGCATTTATGTCGAAGCTGAAGCAGAGACCTTCGTTTCACTCGGTCAATAAATAGGAACGGAGACGGGGCCTACCCTTTATAACTCAGTCCCAACTGACATAAAAGACTCAGATCGCAAAGAGTTTCAGAATATTCAGAAATAAACTGAAATTATTCCTGCTAAATAAAGCATACTACTCGATTGACGAGTTTATGTGTGCTCAGAAAGATCATTGACCTAGATATGTTTATACCTAATGTAATTAAATTTACCGTAATTAAATAAAATATAATAAATAATAATATGACCTGTAATAGTACATTACTTACCAAGGGCGGTAAAACAAATAATGTCTTAGATCGCAAGTATTTGACGCCCGAGCCGAAGGCAAGGGCGATAATTATGCGATCTGAGGCTTTCTTAATTACCGCCCGAGGTAAGTACAAAATTTTATTTCACCCCCTGGCCAGGAAGTGGGATTTCCCGCGCGCGGAGTGTGCGGTAATTGCCACTTTATGGCCAGGTGTGACATAAAATGTATTTTTACCAATAAATACTGTATTCTGTATTCTGTATGATGTAAAGAATCTCCAGTAACAATTAAGGGTGAACATGGTTTAGAAGCTATGGAGCTCGCTTGCTCTCTAAGGCCCGCGTTCATTAGCACCGCCCATTTAGAGACCAGTGACCTATATACGGAGCGAGTGTGGTGCAAAAAGAAATAGGCACAATGGAAAAAATTCTGTCGGAACTAGGTTTTAGCGATCAAATGTTTGTATGGGCTGCAATTAGAACAACACAAAAGGCGAAGTACAGGATAGCTAATGAGCACTGAAAACGGTCCATAATGATTATCACGCAGGCGTGTCACGCCTGCATGGTATCGTACTAGCGTTGTATGAAAAAAAAGGAGGTTTTCCGTTTTTGTCGTGAAATAAAATAAATAAATAAATATTTGTGAACAATCTTACACAAATCAACCTGGTCCCAAACTAAGAAAAACTTGTACTATGGGTACTAGGCGACGACATACATACTTATATAGATAAATATACACTTAATACAAGACTCAGGAACAAATATTCGTGTTCATCACACAAATAAATGCCCTGACCGGGATTCGCAGAATAAATGTAATAATAATAATAAGGCAGTGCTCGTTGACATCACCATCCCCCATGACGAGAACCTCGTGAAGGCCGAGAAGGATAAAGTCAGCAAGTACCTAGACTTGGCACACGAGGTGACCGCCATGTGGGATGTTGATTCAACGATCATTGTCCCGATAGTCGTCTCTGCTAACGGTCTAATAGCGAAGAGTCTCGACCAACACCTCAAGAGACTCTCGCTAGATGGCTGGGTCAAGGGTCAGATACAGAATTCGGTACTCCTGGACACGGCGCGGATAGTCAGGAGGTTCCTCTCTCTGTCGCCCTAACCACCGGTAGCTTAGGCCCCGCCTCGCTGCTGGCGGCACCCTAGGTTAGGTTTATAATGATTTTATGTTTTGTAAATATTGTTTTATTTTTTACTTTTTATATAATTATTATAAAGTCTAACCTAAAATAAATAAAGAGAATAATAATAATAATAGTTTATTGTCAAAACTGTGTACATAAGATGTCATACATTGAAAGGTATTAACAGTTTGCCCATTTCGGGCGTACAATGTTAGCTTCAAATTAAATTTAATCAGTTGTAAACCTACCTAAACGACATATTC
This sequence comes from Epiblema foenella, assembly GCA_963556455.1. Lineage (NCBI taxonomy): Eukaryota > Metazoa > Arthropoda > Insecta > Lepidoptera > Tortricidae > Epiblema > Epiblema foenella. The sequence goes on from OY747112.1 coordinate 18,635,067, forward strand.
ATTGAGATTGTAAAAACATTTATTTGCTAGCCATTTCTTCAGCTCCTTTTTGAATTTAGTACCTACTATCGAGTGACTTAATACATTCAGGTAAGTTATTAAAGATTTTGATTCCAGTAGCATAGCTAATTATGTAAATAGAAGGCCTTATTGTACACAAATCATATTTATATTGGGATCTTAGATTCAGTTTGGAGTCACTTTTTTTATTAAAAATATCATGTCGTTCCTTAACAAATAATATAATAATATATTTGGACAATCTTACACAAATCAACCTAGCCCCAAACTAAGCAAAGCTTGTACTATGGGTACCAAGTGACGATATACATACTTATATAGATAAATAGATACTTAAATACATAGAAAACATCCAAGACTCAAGAACAAATATTCGTGTTCATCACACAAATACATGCCCTGACCGGGATTCGAACCCGGGACCTCCAGCTTCGAAGGCAGGGTCACTACCAACTAGGCTAAAGCGGTCGTCGAAATAAACAAATGATGTATGATTTTTTTTTCTACAACCTCTCAACTCTTATTACTTACACCATGCAGTGTTGTAGCCTTTCATGGACATAGTGCACTGACGCGGGAACGATGGGATTTTTGGGCGAAACGGTATTCCGCCGCGGTTTTCCCATTTACCCCCTCTTAGTCTAATTTAGGGGCCGCAAAACTAAGGCGTAGCTCGCAAGGTCCGCCATACAATTTAAACAAATACCAGCTTTAGCTGCTTGCAATAAGATGCATAGTTCAACAGCTACATAATGTTAATATAACACGTTTTTAAAAGTTAGCGCGTAATTTCGGTTAGATATTTTTTAGAAGAAATTTACCTTTCCGCTTTTGAGTTAAGACTCAAATTTGTTGCAGCTCGTGTTGAGTTGCTGAATACGTGTTTTATAATTTAAACAAAACACTAAAAGCTTTGTTTTAAAGTAAGTAATAACTTTGCTAGTTTATCCTTCTAGATACTTTGCAATATTAAGGTTGCTTTTGAGAATATTTTTTGGTATGAAGCTTCACAATTTAAGGTAAGCAAGTGTGAATTTTTGACCAAATTTTTATAAATAAAAAATTAAAACATCTTTTGCACCTCACTACCTCGAAAAGCCCTTTTTTTCTTTGAAAACAGATAGAAAAACTGCGTTTCATCCACAAGGGTACAAAGAATATTTGAAATTCGGACGTGCTATTTGTAACTTTTTTAAACATATTAACATGTAAAGGCCAGTTCAGACAGTCCAGCACCAAAAATTTTACATTGTGCTGTTGTGTTAAAAAATTGTTACCTACGCGAAATCTCGGGATTAGATAGTGGACCCCGGGAACCAACTATATTTAGGATGCAACTGTACTGAAAAAAAAATTTTTTTTTCTCGCTCTATTGAGGTGAAAAGATCTGTGTTATACACGGCTGCAAAGTTATTTTACGTCTCGTGTGTTGCAACACTCGCTACGCTCAGAATTCTATTTTTCACCACTCGCTTGGTTCAGGATTCTATTTTCGAACTACTTGCTTCGCTCGCGGTTCAACCATAGAATCCTCGTAGCTCGTAGTTCAACCCTAGAATCCATTCGCTAGCTCGTTTCAATTCCACACTCGCGGTTAAAATACAACTTTGCATCCTTGTATAACAAATAACTATTTCTCGGCGTACTTTGTAAGGCACAGCACAAATAGTTTTCAAACTGATTTAACACTCAAAAATCAAAATCAAAATCAAAACATTTATTCTGCAAATAGGCCTCAAGGGCACTTTTACAAGTCAAAATCTATCTAGGTACATCAAATAAAAATAATACAATAATCAAAGTATCATTAATTAAATGTAGTGTTACATGTCAAAAATAATACTAAGAAACTAATAACAATCGAGATTTGTTAGAGATGTATAAGGTCTCTAAGCGTCAAGATAAAAGGTAATAAAGTAGGTACACTAATCATAATAAAATATTTTGAGCTATATCTATAACACGTCAATATGAAAATAATAAAATCTAATGACTGAATAAAATAGACTGAACCAACAGGCTTCCTTGCCACCGTCATTCGTATATTAAAAAAAAAAATAATGCCAGTCGAATATGCCACACATTCATTTTAATCTCCCAGTCGTAGCTTGCGATCAAACCGAGATTAAACAGGTGAACTGGGAATAATTCATTCCAGTTCCGATCTTCATTGTCTCACGGGATTAGTAAACGTTGGAGGAGATTCCTCGCTTAGACATGCCATAGTCAAGGAAATGAATAAGGTTTCAAGTAATAAAGAACGAAGAATAATATCTTCTTTCGAAATTAAGGGTCCTTATCAGTTAATAAATGCTATTCTATTTACGCCATTTTCTGTTTGAATAGACACGCATCTCGACATTTTCTCAATGTTACTATCTAGAACAGGACTATTGCGGCATTGTGTCAAAAATCGTTTCAAACATCGCTCCAAATCGACCATTTTCAACCTAAAAACTAGTTTTTACCGTTTAAATTCTATTACACACAATAAAATCAAGAAATGGCTATGTTACTATCTAAAACTTTAATACAATTATCATAGCCTTTAACAACTTTATTGGTATTATCAATACTTTTGTCATAATTTGAAATCAAAACATTTCAAAACTTATTATGAATAGATCAAAATCAAACATTTATTCTGCAAACAGGCCACAAGGGCATTTTTACATGTCAAAATATTAATTTACAATTTAAGAAAGTCTGACTATAATAAGTAATACATTTTTCATGTCAAAATATTAATTTACAGTTCAAGAAGGAATAATAATTTCGAGTTTACAATAATAACAAAATTAATGTCATACAGTGAAGATAAACCTGCAAAGTTATCTATTACAAATATTACAACATCAGTAAAGTTAGAGATGTATAAGGTCTCAAGATTAAACAAGGAGTATAATGAAATTAATATAATATCCCAGAGATGTACATGGTCTCTGAGCGTCAAAATTAAAATTAATTTAATATTGTTAGAGATGTATATGGTCTCTAAGTCACTGATAATAAAAATAGGTGGGTCGTAGGAAAAGTAGGTGGGTCAATCTACATTTTCATGACCAGATTTCTATTACAAAAAAACATCACTCCAAATCGACCATTTTCAACCTAAAAACTAGTTTTTACCGTTTAAATTCTATTACAAACAATAAAATTAAGAAATGGCTATGTTACTAGGTATCTAAAACTTTAATACAATTATCATAGCCTTTAACAACTTTATTGGTATTATCAATACTTTTGTCATAATTTGAAATAAAAACATTTCAAAACTTATAAGGCCTCTTAAGAAAGTACCTATTCTAGATTACATAACTTAAATAATACTACAATTAACTTAAATCTAAAACAGGCCCTTGGGGCATTGTACCGAGGGCGCTGGCGGCATTTCCTCGCTGTATCGCAATGCTGATACGTTGTGAGGAAGTCGCCAGCTCTTCGGTCACCAGTATACCCCGTTATCTTGTTGTTTGTTTTTCAGTAGAGCGTGAATGTTTTTTTTATCGACCTTCTTGATATCGATGTTTATATAATGCAATTGAATTTTCGCCTTTTAAGTCTATGCTCAATTTTAATGAAAATTTTTGTATTACCATTACTAATAGCTATTAAAAAGCAATTGTTTATTGAAATTGTGTGGGGCTGGTCAGTGCGTCCTTCGCGTGTATATGCAGCAGGATTTACAGTTGCCGCCCAATGTGGAACTTGACATCACGAAAATCCCTATATAACCCGTAGTTACACTGACGATGTACAGTTATGTAAAGTTTATTGTAATTATTGTGGAAAAGCTATGACATTTCTTCGTTTATCACTACATAGTATAAAACAAAGTCGCTTTCTCTGTCCCTATATCCCTATGTATGCTTAAATCTTTAAAACTACGCAACGGATTTTGATGTGTTTTTTTTTTAATAGATAGAGTGATTGAAGAGGAAGGTTGATATGTATAATAACATCCATTAAATAGTGCACCCGTGCGAAGCCGGGGCGGGTCGCTAGTTATTATATATATTTTTATACAAACGTAATAAGTAGTACCTAGTGATACCTCTTTGAAATTACCAGTGACATACATTATCGACATTTAGATAGTCGATAAAAAAAATATTCACGCTCTACTGAAAAACAATTTCTGTGCAACAAGATAACAAGGTCTAGTCACCAATTACGTCAGCCAAAGGCTTCGCGATGTCAGAAAAAAATATAAGGTGATTTATACAACACGTAACACACCGCAACAATTTAGCTAAAAACCAAACCGTCAAAAATAAACCCTTTTTTTAACCTGACTGTGGCTTTATAGGCCGGACTCAATGAAGCTATAGGAGTGCGCGGTTGGAGAGTAGCCTGGGGAAAATCCAGGGGAAAACCTCCGGCACGACCACGCGTGTGGTTTGGAACACTGGAACACTCTGAGTTTGCGCTCCAGTGAGATTGGTTGAGCGGTTTCAACCGAATCTGAGGTGTGAGTGGAATCGAGCTACTGGGAGTTATATCGCTGGTTCACTAAACCTAGCCTAGCTGAGAAGAGTCCAGCAAGAAACTCTAGGCCCGACCTAGGTCGGAGTGACTCTACCCGGTGTACGCGGTACCGGGACGAATAGGGACTATAAGTGTCAGTGTTGTCGCGATCGCGCGGTGGACGTCCCCGCCGGCGGGTATGCCTAAGTGTACGCGTCGTGTCTGAGTTGGACGCCGTAAGCGCAGCGATCCATCTTTCGATGGACGCTGTGATTACGTCGTCCGGTTCCGTGAGTGTGTGCCTAGGACGCCGGACCGGCTATTAAACATGTGACAGACGACGGAGGAGCGAACGAACATGCAAATAATTTCATTCCCAATGTCTTCTGTTACTAAAAGGAGATTAAACGTTTCGAAAGGCGTCGTTTGGTATTAAATTCGAGTAATCCCATAAAGAAATCGGTTGGAAGGTAAATTTATCTTAACCCTTACTCATCGGTATTTACGACCAGTAAAAAGTAACCATTAATTTGTTTTACTACGGCAGCAAATCGTTCCTTTTACGTTTGAGGGCGAGGGCAGTACTCGATTCCCGCCGGCGGGGACGTCCACCGCGCGATCGCGACAACAGTGACACATATAGTCCCTATTCTAGCTGAGTTTCTTGCTGGACTCTTCTCAGCTAGGCTAGGTTTAGTGAACCAGCGACAAAACTCCCAATAGCTCGATTCCACTCACACCTCAGATTTGATTGAAACCGCTCAACCAATCTCACTGGAGCGCAAACTCTTAGAGTATTCCAGTGTTCCAAACCACACGCGTGGTCGTGTCGAAGGTTTTCCCCTGGATTTTCCCCAGGCTGCTCTCCAACAGCGCACTCCTATCGCTTTTTATTGGGCCCGGCCTATAAAGCCATGGTCAGGTTCAAAAAAAAAATAAAAAAAAAAACAAAAAAGCAGTAAGCGATGCGTATACTACTTATGAATAGGAAAAGTAGGTGGGTCATTCTACTTTTTCATGACCAGTTTTCTATTACAAAAAAATCTACTACTAAAAGAGGAATGACAGCAATTCCTGTAAATAGTATATAGGTATTCTTTTATTAGCGGTAATAGTTTATCAATTTCTATACAGGTATTAAATAAAACCGGTTTTACAATCCCCGATACCAGGTTCGTTCAAACAACTAAATTCTTATTTGTAGACATTCAAATAAACGTTGTTTGAGCTGTGTTATTAAGAGCGGTCGTGTCGTCACCCATTATATATTAATTAGGTTAAGAATAGTATATATATTTTTTGGTTGTCCTGAAAATCAGCGTCACGACACATCAGTCGTGGCACATGCTGAGCGACAACCTTTTTGGTGTATACCCACTTCTAATTTGTAATATCTTCTTTTTATCTGTATGTACACCAAATAAACGTTTTTTCTTTCTTTCTTCTTTCTAAATAAACATAATAAAGTGTATCCCAGACAGACCCATCTAGTGTGGGAGTTATAGTAAACCGAATAACCTTCACGGAATGGGTTAGCGTCCCGGCTACCCTTCAATCTAAATAAGTTCAAATTTAGAAAGGTTAGAGCAGATATTGTGGCTATCTTCAAGAGCCTTCATCAATCCTTAACCTTTGACCTTCTTACGCAACTCAACTGACTTATAAAAGACGTTACTAAAGTTTATATTCATATTTATATAAGACAATTCATACGGGTTATTAGGAACCGGCCGAAATAAACGTATTGTGTTGCTCTGAAAAAACAAAGAGTTTTATTTAACACAAGTTTCCACTACTGTTATTACATTATAACCTTAAAGTACACAATAATACCTGAAAAAACAAAGAAACGACATTTAAAGTCTATTTACTGGCTTGTCGATTTCCACTGTATATTGTAATCGTAATTCTTATATGAATCCTCTCACTTAATAAATTTAATAATATAACATAACCTCACAAATCACATTCACCATCGCCCTCTTCAAAACAACCATTTTACCGACCGAGTTCAGCTATCGCGCTGCTATAGGGAACAGCGCCATCTTTTGACGACTTATCGTAACGGCTCCTGTTCTATCGACAGTCATAAGCTGCATATCAATACAAAAATAATACAAAGAAATCTTATTTCTTTATATTTATAACACTTTTTTATGATGATGAGGCTAGACGTCAATTATTTTGTTATAAAGATTGCCGAAAATATCACAAAAGAATAGTACAGTCAGCAGCACGTATATATTTCGAAAATAATCTCTATGCAATGGTCCTATGATGTATTACACTTTCTTTAACCTGACTGTGGCTTTATAGGCCGGGCCCAATAAATCGATAGGAGTGCGCGGTTGGAGAGTAGCCTGGGGAAAATCCAGGGGAAAACCTCCGACACTTGGAACACTGGAATACTCTAACAGTTTGCGCTCCAGTGAGATTGGTTGAGCGGTTTCTACCGAATCTGAGGTATGAGTGTAATCGAGCTACTGGGATTTTTGTCGGTGGTTCACTAAACCCAGCCTAGCTGAGAAGAGTCCAGCAAGAAATTCAGCTAGGCCCGACCTGGGTCGGACTGACTCTACCCGGTGTGTGGTGGTACCAGGACGAATAGGGACTATATGAATTGTCGCGATCACGTGGACGTCCCCGCCGGCAGTAATAATTTATACACATTTATGATGCATAGATACAGTCGCCATCAGATATATCGGAGCAAACAAGGTGCTCACAAATATCTGAACACGACTCTATTGTCAAGGCGTTAAAGTGCATGTTCAGATATTTTTGAGCACCCTGAAGGGTACAGATATATTTGATGGCGACTGTACCATAAGTTTTATAATAAAGTTTGTAGTACAAAAATTGACGGTTTAAGTTTTTATATCCATCTCTAATGCAATTGTATTACACGGACCGATAGAGATAACGCTTTTTGATTTAAATGTAGTTGAAAATATTCTGCAACATCAAAATCACAATTTTTTTCCCCAAGATGTCGCATTTCAACAAAAGATTTCAAGCCTCGATTCGAATTCCAAAGAAATCATTTTGTCGAACAACTTTCGCCTTTTACTGGGAATTTCCCAACTCCGGAGCAAATATCTCCGACGGACTGGATTCATTATGCTTTCAACTGAGAAAAGTAATTCAAAGTTGCTTCAGAGCAGTGGGAGCGACGGGAAGTTTCGACGCCGGAATGAGTCGATTTTTTGAAAAAACATTTGATTTTTGACTCTGTGGGGCGTCGAAATACAACTGTTTTTTAATTGTATTAAATCGAAATGCTTTGAAATATGGAAAATAGTAAAATTCTTAATTCCTTATTATATATGATAATCCACATCGAAAGGGACCTTATGGCGGCAGGCGCTTACGTTGCAGCTATTCACTATTGTATTGGAACAGCGGCAATAAAGGCATAAGTGCCGGCCGCCATAAGGTCCCTTTCAATATGGATTATCACATATTTGTAGAAGATCTCTAGAGGATAGATCAAGATTTCAATGTCAGTCGGGCCACGGAAATTAGTTTATCTATAATTTCTGTGATCAGTAGACACTTAAGATATGTGTATTTTTAAACAAGGATTCATGTTTTGTTGGCACGATTTATAAGAAATATCGGATCTAAATGATAGTTTGTAACCTAAACAAACTAGTTGAAGGAAGAACAGGTGAAGCAACTTGTCTAGCATGGTACGTAGCGTGTTGCAGCATTTTCCGGCTTGTAGCAAAAATCTCACGTAGGCATGATTAGGCATGATGATGCATTGGTGTCGCTAAGAGCTTTAAATAGGTTAAGTGCTGCTAGTTAAATCTCTTTAAATTTAGCATTTTTTTCTCTAAGTACAGACTTGTTTCATTATAATTATAGAGCAACCACCGAAATGAGAGTTTTTCTGGTAGCGCCTATCTAACTAACCTAAGTTTTCTAGTTCAACATTTGATTGAATTTTATGTATCTGGCTCAATAATTGTGATTGGCAGACTGCTCCATGTTATTATCAGTATTTCTTTCCAGTTGGCTGGACACTTGTAGTTATTAAGCCAGTAAATCTGCCAGGCGTTCACATCGAAAGATAATTAAATATAATTCTTATTGACTGTCAAAAACAACGTATCCAGTCGAATTCGTTACAATCGTTAATGATGATCGACACATATATTATGCTGTAGTCCATTGTTATATTATTTTTATCGGACATGGGGCAAATAATGTCGTTCGTCTGTATTCACAGAACATTTCAACATTATAACAGGTATAACATATATATGTTGTGATTCAAAATATGTACTTATCCATTATTTTGAAGAACTTTATTATAGGAGCAACTTTGTCCACGCCAAAAAAAAAACCAGTTACTTCATACATTTTGGTTAGTCGATTAAAGACTATTTCCTATGAAACAGCAGATATTTTTCAAAATGTTTTATAATCACCACATTTATTGTTCCAGGTTAATAAGAAAGATAGTGAGTTATTTGAACCAAATAACATTCTCCCCATGCCATCCAACTGGTTTGCTGAAAATAACTTAGTGTTAAATCCATAAAAAACGAAGATTATGAAATTGTTACTAGTGAACTCATGCAATATAAACAGAATTATACATTAAACTTAATGGTGAATCATTGAATGTATTATAACAACTATCTTTTTAGGTGTTGGACTACAAATTGCAGTGGGGATCCCGCATAACCGTGATAGGAAGGAGGTTAAGCTGTGCTGCTTTTGCAATCAGGAAAATAAGGCATCTTATCAATATAGCAATGGCATATTAATTTAACTTCGGTTACTTTAATGGTGTAACTACTTAGTTACGGTATAGTCTAGTGCGGTATAGACTATATTTGCAAAAAAGGGCTATTCAAGTAATTTGGAGTTGAAGAATTATTTAAGCAAATAGATATTCTAACCCAGCCATTGCTGTACGTAATACTAACTTATAGGGATGAAATTATACAATTTCCAACGAACACCGATTAAATCAATATCTACCAGAAACACTTGAAAAATCAAAGTATTTCTTTACAGGCTAGTAACGACGAACAAGTGGGAAAATGAATAAAATTCCAAAATACGTTACTGAATTTACGGATTCTAAATTCAAATTAGTCGTGAAATAAACACTTATTTCCAGGGTATATGTACTGCTTTATAACCGAATTCGAAAAAAGGAGGAGGTTCTAATTTCTGTTGTATGTTCTTTTTATATGTGTTGGCTACCACAGAACTCCGTCGTTTATGAACCGATTTGGTTTTGTTTTTCTTTTTGAAAGCATATACCTGATTATGTAATCTATGAGGAACTGAGGGAACTCCTCTAAATTTCAGGGAAAACATATATTTGTATTTTCGGTAATAAATCTGGCATCTGCATTTAGAAAGTAGCATTTGGTAAATGGTAACTGGTAAAAAATAGTACGGATGGTCATCCAAAACTTCTAGTGTTTCAGATACTGAAGTGATACTGAAGCGATTATGACCAAATCAATTTAAATGGTCCTGATGCAATGTTACCATCAACCCGATCTGGTAATTAAAGCCAGTTTAGCTTAGCCGTGTCTGAGCTTATTGGAATCGTTATTAGATTCACTAAAATTTATGAAAAAAAATGGCATTATGTCAAATTTATGTAATTTCTTTGGGTGGACCGACTTCAAAATTTACAATTGGTACGTCTAGTCTACACTGTTCAATAATAAGTATCAAGTCTCATATTGAACTAATAAAGTTACATTATATATTGTTTTGGAAAAATGATACGTCGCCTAGTTTTTTTGCGCTGGTTCTTCTCGAGGCAGAGGATTATTTTTACAAAAACCAGCGGTAGTTTATTGATATTCATAGATGAATACCTAAGTTGAAGAATAAATAACTTTCAGTCTGTAACTGCAAAGCTTAAAATCAATTCAAACCCAGCGCCACTGCTGGTTGTTTCTCGAGAGTATCGAATGTTTTAAATTCTCAATTCTGCCTGGAATTTGTCGTGAATCGAAAAGTTGCTCACAAATATTCATAGTGGAACAATGGGGATGTCAGGTGCATTCTCTTGTTTATGTTCGAGTTATGATTGTACGCTTGTGGCAGTAATAGCCTAGATATTTGTGTTTGGACATAAGCAGGCTAAAATTGTTAAGACAGCTTTTAAATAGATGGCTCTTTCATTGTCAAAATCCACTGTTGATTTGCCATGCGTAAACATCATCGTCATGTTATAATATAAAAATAACCTTGTTTATCATCTTTTCGAAATCAAATATTTCTGCTGTAATTCATTCTTCATATTGCGTTTTAATTATCATTTCCGTGATTTCTAACTAAAAATGTAATAAACCAAATTGCCGTCGCTTAAGAGATCGGGGAGGCGATCCCCGTTCTGGTGAGTACCTGGTGCAAAGAGTATCCCTGGCCATACAACGTGGGAACTCCGCCAGTATACTAGGGGCCTTTGCGCCGGGTAGTTATAGGAACGAGGAATCCCCCCTTCTCACTCATTATACTGATTTCATATAGTTTACTTACGTAGTAATTTAATTGTGAGAATAAAACCCATTCATTTTGTTATTTAGGTTTATATTCATACAAGCTAATATAATAATAATTGCCACAGAAATGATACAATTTAAAAAAATTGAGTAAAAAGGATCGTCATTCTCACCTTAAGGGTACTCGTTATCGCAAAATTAATTTCGAAGAATAATTACGATTTAAAGAAGGCGTGGGGGTTCCGAAATCACTCAACGTTCTTGAGTGCTCGCTTATTAACTTACAAAATGAAGGGAATATGCTATCTTTATTCTTATATAAGCTTAAGAACTCATTTTCTCTAAGGCTTAATGTGATTTCATGGAGTAATTGTTTTTAGATTGATAAAGGAGCTAGTAATTAATAGGATTTCGGTAAATAATTCGTTTCTTACTGTTTGCGAAGTCTTATTCTGCGTAATAAACATGTTAATTAAACTTGTGGAGTTCTTCAAATTGTATTTCGTTAACTTCTTGAACGAATTCGAAAATAATCGTCAAAGATTAAACATGAAAATGTAATGAAGACATGAAAATCAATTGTGTCCATATCAGTTAAAAACGCTCATCTATTTAGGCCATTTTCTGTTTGAATTGACACGCATCTTGACATTTTCTCAATGTTACTATCTAGAATAGGACTATTGCGACCTTATATCATAAACTTTAAATGTATTTTCTGGATTTTTCATTAAGAAATATCGTTTCAAACTTCACTCCAAATCGACTATTTTCAAGCTAAAAACTTGTTTTGTCCGCTTAAATTAGAAAAACAATAAAATAGAAAAATGGCTATGTTACTATCTAAAACTTTAATAAAATCATCGTAGCCTTTAATAACTTAATTGGTATTATCAATACTTTTGTCATAATTTGAAATCAAAACATTTTAAAACTTATAAGGCCTTTTAACATTTTTTTAATCGTAGCGTATAGTTTGTGATGTGACCCATATGTAACACTGACATATAAAATTGGGTACTTCGTCGGGGATAGTGCAATGCCGCCTAACTAGCACTGGTAAATACTGCGTATCTACACAACACCCAACTTGACAGAAGAAGCTAATGCTACAGTTACATATGCTGATTACTAGCACGAAAGCATGCCAGTATTGAGCAATTGCTACTTAGTAGTATGTGTGTCGAAACATTGCTAATACTTAATGAGCATGCTCACTTCGAGTTTGCTCAAAAATCGACGCTCGTGCGATTTTTGGGCATGCTACCTGCAGCGCGGGTGGAGGGGGTCGTGGTATTAGCAAGATTAGCAAGTGTGGACGCTCTTGCTCAATGAGCATGCTAGTAGTTAGTATGCTTATCCCAAGCAAATGTATACAACTCAAAAGCATGCTCATCTTAAGCATACTAATGAGCTTGCTTTTTACGAGCTAATTTTGAGCATGTGTAACAGTACTTTAAAAATATTTTTTTATAGTATTTTACGTTCGCTGGCGGGAAATCTGAATTAGCTTACATTAGTTAGATACGCTGTATTAACCAATGCCAGTTACGCGGATTTGCCCTACGGGTGTTGTGTAGATACGCAGTATTTACCAGTGCTAGTTACGCGGTATTGCACTATCCCCGACGACTTGTCATTCTTTTATAATTTGTTTTAATATGTTAAAAATGTCGTAAAATAAACGTTTCAGCTATCAAAAAACATATTTATGCTTACTTATTATTAAATCCATGCTTTTATTATTTCATTTAAATTTTCGCGCTAAAACGCGATCCTGTGCTTATATGACGTCACACTGCTATAAATGAACTAACCTCTTAGAATTAGGATTTGAAACGGGATATTTACCATGTATATTTGTATTTTTGAGTTCCCGATATTTCGGCACTGTTGCAAGCGCCATTATCAAGGATTAACTGACGTGCTGCGAGTTTTAGTTGTGGTCTACTCACACACCATAGCGATCTACCCTCTTCCTGGTTCGCTTTTTTCGCGCAGTGTCACCGTCACTACCACCGTCCGCCTTGTCACTTGAAACTCGATTACTCGGTATTATCGTAATTCTAATGTAAATGACCATGTAAGCTTGAAATCTAACCAACCTCTTCCCGTCACACTTCGAAGAGTTATATCAACTGGCAAAAACGGTTTTGACAGCGGCTGTTTGTAGTGCTACACAGACTTACTAGACGCGACACGCAAATAATACCCCAACCGAGCGAGACAGTCATATACATCTTTGTATAAGAGCGACAGAGAGTTACATATCATTTGTTGTCGCTCACAGTTTCACTTTCTTTTGTCGAGCACAACTTATTTCATATGACAGTTGTGCCCAAATACGTCGCACAAGCGATTACCCGCCCAAGTTAAGGAAGTAATTTATGGTAAACCGGCAGCCATTTTAAACCAATTCTCAATTTATCTTCATAAGACCTTTTCCGTCGGTCTTGGTAGCCGGGCTTCGTAGTCGGCCGCGGTAGTTATGTTAGCCCCCCTGAACATAGGCCTCAACCCTGCCTCAAAGATATTCAATTATATACACACCGTCTGAAAAACCGTATATTTATAATAGAAGCTCTATTAAATTAGCGTTAAAGTAGACTATCCCATAACACATGTCAGTTTCGAATTCTTAGTAATCGCACTGTATTTTATTTGGCTGGAGCACTTCACAAAACCAATCGCTCTTGGCTCGGGCTGTGATCGATTCTTGTTGTCTACTTCTACAGCATTTGTATTCACAAAGTGAAGGAGGCCTTATTTTTTAGGGTTCCGTAGCCAAAATTAATTATATACAATACACATGTTATTAAAATATAATACCAATTAGCACGTAAGGTTAGCGTGTAATGTACTATCCAATGCTGACATACGAAATAAATACTATCACTATTGTTTTTGTACGGCCTTGACTAACGTAATTAATGTCTATCAGATTTATGAATAATTATATACCTACAATACTCATGTTATTAAAATAGAATACCAATTAGCACGTAAGGTTTAGCTGTTAGTGCTGATAATCGTTTACAATAAATAAATAAATAAAATGGTAAAAATGGAACCCTTATAGATTCGTCATGTCTGTCCGTCCATCCGTATGTCACAGCCGATTTACTCGGAGACTATAAGCACTACAATTATGAAATTTGGTACGAAGGTGTATTCTATGAACAGCTACATAAAAGTGATGTGAAATTACAAAAAAATATTTAATTAGGGGGGGCACTCCATACATGTAACCGGTGTATGAAAAAAAAAATTCAACGCACATAGTCGGGTGGGGTATCGATGTATAGGCCTTTAAAAATGATATAGAGGTTTCTAAAAATCTTTTCCATTTAAGTCAACCATTGATGAGACTATTAGCTGTCAAAGTCATAGAAAGTGTGTCCCCCCATCTAATTTCCAAACTATAAAGTTTAAAATTCTGAAAAAATTGAGGTGGTGTGCATTAGTAAATACTTTCAACGATTTTTGGTTTGAACACTATAGGTTTTACGGTTTTTGAGTTTTCGCTTAAAAACTGTCTCGCCCACACAACAAAAGGTCGTAAGTGCCGTGAGTTCCCTATGAAGATACGACTTTTTTAGATTCAATGTATTGGATAGTGATTTTAAATGTGGACTAGCAGGTGTTGGTACGGAATCCTTCATTGTGCGTGTTTGTGCACTTGGCCGGTTTTTTTATCGCAAAAGTGTGATGAATAATTCCAACAAACTGACTGAAACATACGATTCTTTTGTCAATATTAGCTAGATACCATAGTATTGTAATTGAGGGTATATACATGTTTTCTGCCAACAAACTGTAATACAGTTTGGCAGATGAGAAAAAAATATGTATATGTACACTTCAAGTGTAATAAATAAATTTTTAAAAAAATGTATTAGAGTCATCATTCTCCTAGCGTTATTCCAGTACAGTTGCATCCTTCAGGTATCTGGAATCCGTTACCTAATCCCAAGATTTGGCGTAGGCACTAGTTTTCATAGCGACTGCCATCTGACCTTCCAACCCGAGAGGAAACCAGAACATTTTGGAATTACACTTGTCAAGTGAATGGGCAACTTGACTGTTAGAAATTCTCAACCCGTGATAGCTTCTAACTGGCCTTAACGATTGCTATATCATAGACAGCAGCCTGGATCAACGGCTTAGCGTACCTGCCAAAACACGGGAGCGCTCAGTTAATAACCACTCAAAGCGGTCACCCATCCAATATTTGACCTGGACCGACGTTGCTTAACCTCGCATACCGCACGCGGTATGCAGGCGCTGCCGTCGCTGGGCTAGTATTTGATAGTAACGGTGCTATTTCTTGCTTTTATTACTGTTTTACCCCCTTATTCATAAAACTTAACAAACCTCTGCTAACTGAAATGTTCTTTGTCACTGTCTCACAAGCACATGTGTCAAAGTGACAGATAAGGACAAGCGAACTTTAGCGGCTAGTTAACTAATATAGGTTTGATAGACGTTTATGAATAATGGGGTTAGAATTTAAGTAGAGAAAAGTGTTTTTAGCTTGAAACTCTTTTTGTCGGGCCGGACACAATAAAGTGACAGGAGTCCGCGATTGGGGAGTGGCCTGGGGAAAAGCCAGGTGACGCCTCCGAGACGACTACGCTAACCGTTTGAACACTGGAATCTTGAACACTCTAAGAGCTTGCGCTCCAGTGAGATTGGTTGAGCGGTTTCAACCGAATCCGACTTCGGTCCGGACACATTCCACTGAATAAGTTTGCATTTCTCATGAAGAAAATCCAATCGCCAGATTGCTCAGAATGTGGTATATTAGAGGATGCATATCATATTATGGTGGAAGGGTGTGCGTACCAAAGATAAGAGACTTGAACTCCTGTCTCAAGGCATCGACCTTAAGCAGCTGGATGTCTGTAACAGGGTATTGGCTTTCCCTCTTTCGAGGGAAGCCAAGACTCTGTATGGCCTGGTCCTTACGGGCATACACAGACGGAAATGACTGCCGGCTGTTAGGGTACATAGTGTTAATAACTTGATCTGCAATAGTTAGTAAGTTGTACTATAGAGTGACATCGTCATTGTGACTAAACTCTTTAAATAAAGATTAAAAAAAAAACCGAATCCGAGATGTGAGTGGAATCAAGCTACTGGGAGTTTTTTAACTGGTTCACAAAACCTCTAGCAACAAATTCAGCTACACCCGACCTGGGTCGGACTGACGTTTGAATTGTACTGACAGCTAGAGACAATACAAGCGTATTTCCTCACTCAAATTCAAGTTGAACTATATGGGATGTGAAGCGGATCGACGGCTTGTGAGTTACTCCGAGCGGATAAAATAAAATCGGCCCGACAGATCCGATAGGCGGAGCGTTATCACGTTTTTGGGGGTCCCTAGGTAAACTGTACAAATTTTCATATTAGTCATGGTCTTATCATATATTGTTAAAATCAAAATCAAAACATTTACTCTGCAAATAGGCCTCAAGGGCACTTTTACAAGTCAAAATCTAACAAACCGCTTGGGTGACCGTTTTGAGTGGTTATTAACTGAGCGCTCCCGTGCTTTGGAAGGCACGTTAAGCCGTTGATCCCGGCTGCTGTCTATGATAGCAGTCGTTAAGCCAAGTTAGAGGCCTTCAGGTGGCTCGAGAACTTCTAACAGTAAGTTGCCCACTCAGTTGACATGCCTAATTCCAATAAGGTCTGGTTTCCCCTCGGGTTGGAAGGCAAGATGGCAGTCGCTTCCGTAAAAACTAGTGCCTACGCCAGCTCTTGGGATTAGATAGCGGACCCCGGGCATCCTTCAGGATGCAACTGTACCGGGATAACGCTAGGATGATGATGATGATGATACTTTGTTTCAACAAAAACTACTCTCCTTTTGCGAAACAAAAATAACACAACAAATGAACACAAAACTAAATAAAAGTTTGTACCTTTTACTAGAGATGAGACGCATTTACGGGAACAGGTTTTTGGAATAGGGTGGATCAACTATTCTTTGTTGCTCGTTACCATGGTTACGTTTCCTGAGTCACTCTTTAAAACAGTGATTTTATAGGGTTTAAATCCACCAAACATGAGTTTTAGTGGGTCATCTCCTGAGCATGCTTGAATTCCATATTATAAACATTTGTCTAAGAAACATGGTTACTGTTGTCTCCTCGCTGACGGGACAGAATAACAACAAGAAAAAGTTGATTGTCCCAATAGGTTTTGACATGGACTCGTAAGTACGCATTCCCGCCCGCGTGTGTTTTAGCGTATCGAGTATTTAGGCGTACGAAGATTCTGAAGACTCGAAACGTCTTACAGTCCTACACTAAAATCAATTTAACTTTATACCAACGTCCGACTACTACCTACTTGCAACCGCGACTCACTTAATTGTATCATCATATCAAAAAAAAAAACAAAAATCAAAATCAGACATTTATTCTGCAAATAGGCCACAAGGGCACTTTTACATGTCAAAATAATAATTTACAATTTAAGAAAGTCTGACTATAATAAGTAATACATGTTTCATGTCAAAATATTAATTTACAGTTCAAGAAGGAATAATAATTTCGAGTTTACAATAATAACAAAATTAATGTCATACAGTGAAGATAAACTTGCAAAGTTATCTATTACAAATATTACATAACTAAAGTTAGAGATGTATAAGGTCTCAAGATTAAACAAGAAGTATAAAGAAATTAATATAATATCCCAGAGATGTATGGTCTCTGAGCGTCAAAATTAAAATTAATTTTAATATTGTTAGAGATGTATATGGTCTCTAAAGTCACTGATAATAAAAACGAATCCACAACAGGATGATGTCTCTCGTCAATCCCCTATAAAAGACACTAGTATTGACGTAGTCACTATGTTCTAGCAAGCATGAACAGACCGGACTCCACAAACGCCTTGCGGTCTATTATATATATATTCCTCGCGTATAGACCTAAAAATAATCCGTACTCGCAGTGCGTTTACCATGAGTTTACATGACCGTACTCGCTAGCGACTGCGTAAACATTTGTATGGGAAAAGTACAGCGTCTCTGGCGGTTACGCAATAGAACTCAGAATCGGCATACTAAATCGTTTACGCAGTCGCTAGCGAGTACGGTAATGCAAACTCATGGTAAAGGCACAGGACGCGCATTTACGAGAAGCACTCGTTTACTCATCGAGACCCGCACTCGTAAATCCTCGTGGACCTATGCCTTTACCATGAGTTTGCATGACCGTACTCGCTAGCGACTGCGTAAACGATTTAGTATGCCGATTCTTAGTGCTATTGCGCAACTGGCAGAGGGCTACTTTGGCCCATATCAATTTTTATGCAGTCGCTAGCGAGTAAGGTCATGTAAACGCATGGAAAAGGCACTAGTATTTGGCTCTAGTCGTACTCGCAAGACTCAGTACGTCTTTTGGGTATTTTATGTACAGTTGGTTTTGATATAAACTGTTGTTAAGTTAATAGACACCAAATATGTGTTAATAAATAGTGCGCGTAACCACGGAAGAACCGATTTTCAAATCAACATAGGAATGATAAAATAGCATATTTATCGAGATAATGTCAAAATGAGTGCATCAAGCGATAGTGATAAGAAAACGAAAGACAATCAATCTATTGTTCTTTTCAATAGGTTACCAGTGGAACTGAAATCTGTCACTAGCCTACACCTCTTTAAAAATAAATTAAAAGCTTTTTTGTTGTAGAAGTGTTTCTACTCTGTGGAGGAATTTATGACACAACATTTAATGCAGACATATTAGCTAATCTGAAGCACCTAAGTACGACATTTATGATTCATCTAATTTAAATGGATTATGTTGTGATATTGAAATCAGAATGTGACTTATTAATTAATTTATCTAAATTGTTTGACATTACTTTCTTTTTTATTATATTATTATTATTGGACATTGATGTTATTATGTAAATTTGTATAAATTTAGTTTAACACTGATAGACATAAGTGTACCTATTATTATTATTTGGTGTTAATTATTTTATCTTAAATTATGTAAATTCGCATACAATGTATATTGTTTCTTGAATAAATAACTGAACTGAACTGAACAGTGCCTGGACTCAGTACGTGTTTTACCTAGTATGTCACACCTCTAACGTCAGGTTAGGTTTACCTAATATTGTCTGCGGAATCCTGGCTATGTCTGTCCCTCTACACCCCGTTTTTACTCCACGCTGTTTTTTATAGTTTCATCGTAGATTTTACCGAAAGGTTTTATGCTGCAAAGGGGATTTCAGTTCTTTATGCATTCTAGTACCTCCGCAACGGACGGCATGATCTGAATATATTAATGCAAAGAAATGGTTTCTCTTGAAAATAAGGAATTCATTACCATTTGCGAACGAGCTGGCTGAAACTAAATGCGTTTTAATTAAAAGCAATTAAATTAAAAATGCTATTTAAATTAATATTGCTTATTGTGCAATTATTGACTGAGTGAAACGAAGGTCTCTGCTTCAGCTTCGACAAAAATGCTTTCGTATTTCCGGATTTCCGTTTGTTCTCGTTTACAGGTCGCAATT
Source organism: Epiblema foenella (assembly GCA_963556455.1). NCBI lineage: Eukaryota > Metazoa > Arthropoda > Insecta > Lepidoptera > Tortricidae > Epiblema > Epiblema foenella. The sequence continues at coordinate 18,654,590 of OY747112.1, forward strand.
TTCAACCGATTCTCGTGAAATTTCGTGAGCAGGTTCGATACTTATGTTACTTATGTAGAATTTTTTTGTCGAGACGGTTTTTGGAAATTTCCAAAAAACAATTTTTTTATCAATGATTTTGTAAGTTTCTGCGGTCGAATTTCGGTTTGTTCTCGTTTACAGGTCGCATTTCACAACCGCTTCTCGTGAAATATTGTTAGCAGGTTCGATATTCATAATTAATATTTAATATTTTTTTGGACAATCTTACACAAATCAACCTAGTCCCAAACTAAGCAAAGCTTGTACTATGGGTACCAAGTGACGATATACATACTTATACAGATAGATAGATACTTAAATACATAGAAAACATCCAGGACTCAGGAACAAATATTCGTGTTCATCACACAAATACATGCTCTGACCGGGATTCGAACCCGGGACCTCCAGCTTCGAAGGCAGGGTCACTACCAACTAGGCTAAAGCGGTCGTCAATAATTGATCTTATTTATAATGTCAGATTTTGGAAATGATAAAAAAACTCACTCACGAGGTCTACAGCTCACAGAGCCACTAGTTTATTCTTATTTCGTAACATTTTTAGTCAACCCGTTTATTACCAACTAGCTACCTGGAAGTGAAAGATTTCGCCAACTTAGCGTGAAACCACATTCGCAACAAATTTGAAGTTTAAAATCCGTGTTCGGAATATGAAATGATAAAATAGGAATGGCATCGACACAATCACGAGCAGGGACCGATACCGGTATTTTTAAAAAACCCTGAATTAGCCCAATATTTTGGATTATTTTTTGCTCTTTACGTAGGGCTGAATCATGTCTTTAGGTAACAACGTCGTATTATTAGATTGTCCCATTAAAAACGAAATAATGAACCGGTGACCGTAATAATACCGGTATTTTTCTATGGAGAAAATACCGGTATCCGATCCCTGATCACGAGTCGTGAACCGGAAAATAATCACGTGTACGGTCGGCGGCAAGGATGTTTACATTTTTCGCCTTATCACAATGGAATAAGGTGCAAAAGTGTAAACATATTTTTGACGTCGACTGTACAATAGGATTACTGAAACTGCTACTGACATGTGTAATCAAATTGATATTCGGTCTTAACGTCAACATAATAAATATATTTTTTTCAAACATGCGAGGAAATATCGACGTTATATTCGTTATAACAGGCTTCAAAGTATCACGTTTCGGGCGGGACAACTCGAGAGAAATCCTTCAAAATTGCGAGACTTAAGTTGGCAGTGGGCAGGGCACATTGCTCGCAGGACTGACGGTCGATGGGGCCAGAAACTGCTTGAGTGGCGTCCACGCACCGGAAGACGAGTTGTCGGTAGGCCTCGGACAAGGTGGAGTGATGACCTGGTGAAGGTCGCGGGAATCCGGTGGAAACGAACGGCACAGGACCGGTATAAATGGCGAGCCTTGGGGGAGGCCTATGTTCAGCAGTGGACGTCTTTCGGCTGAAATGATGATGATGATGAGACCGGAAAGTATACTTTTTTCAATTTTAATGTAAACATGGCGTCTGTGTTTTCATGAACAGGGCGCTCAGTGGCGCCTGCTGCTGAAGACATACTTCCAACTTCGAAATCCGAACTTCGTATCGTGCCGTCCCTTTCACTCTTATAGTGTATAAGACGAGAGTGAAAGGGACATCATTATACGAAGTTCGGAGTATAGGGCCTGGGGCGCTACCGCGAACAGCAAACGTAGTTTTCCCTCTCTGTCGCACTTGCATGCATATAAGTGAGACAGAGAGGGAAAACTTCGTTTGTGGTTCGTGGTAACCCCTCTGATCTCTGAATGGGCCTTGGACTTTGAAATCCGAACTTCGTATCGTGCCGACTTTCACTCTTATAGTGTATAAGACGAGAGTGAAAGGGACATCATTATACGAAGTTCGGAGTATAGGGCCTGTGGCGCTACCGCGAACAGCAAACGAAGTTTTCCCTCTTTGTCGCACTAGCAAGTTTGCATATAAGTGGGACAGAGAGGGAAAACTTCGTTTGTGGTTCGCGGTTGCCCCTCTGATCTCTGAATGGGCCTTGCTTTCACAAGTTCAGTGCCGTGCCAGTGACACGAGTTCGTGTCATATTTGTGTAGATAATTGCCCGGTTAGTGTAGAATGTGTTAAGGCTTATAAGTTTTAAAATGTTTTATTATTATTATTAATCGTTTATTTCATAAAGACACATCAATTTACACAAAATTAACTACACTGCCAAACTGCGTAACAGTTTGTTGACAGTTAGAATGCTCTTGATACACTTGTGTCATTATATCTAAGTATGTAGTTATAGTATTCATGCGGTCGCTGTAATAAGGTAAATGTCACAGTGCTCAACACTGACCCAATACCTCAACCACTTTCAATCTTATGTCATAGGTTTGGTTGACTTCAAACTATGACAAAAGTATTGATAATACCAATAAAGTTATTAAAGGATATGGTAATCTGATCAAAGTTTAGATAGTAACATAGCCATTTTTTGATTTTGTTGTGTGTAGCAGAATTTAAGCGGAAAAAACAAGTTTTTAGCTTGAAAATAGTCGATTTGGAGAGATGTTTGAAACGATATTTCTTAATGAAAAATCCAAAAAATGCATTTAAAGTTTATGACATAAGGTCGCAATAGCCCTGTTCTAGATAGTAACATTGAGAAAATGTCAAGATACTTGTCAATTCAAACAGGAAATGGCGTAAATAGATGAGCGTTTTTTAACTGATAAGGACCCTTAACATGTGAAGGATGTTCTTGTAGTTTCCTCGAAACAATGTTCACCATTTCGTAATTATTAACTGCGAGCCAAAGCCCCTGTCGACTTGGATTAGCCGGCATTATGACCCAGTTTAGTTCATTATCCGATTATCCTACCGTATCCATCGCTTTACAGTGCCTTTACTATGACTTTGCATGACCGTACTCGCTAGCGAATAAATTATTAAGAAGTTACATAAAAAAAGGTTATAGAAAGTTACAGTATATTTATTTCGAATTGAACACTGACATAATGCTCCATAATACTCAATAATGCTCTTATTACATCGGATAGTCTATTTTAACGGAATGCCTCGATTCGGTCAGCCACCCCGTGAAAGAGACACGCTTATGTCTTTCGCGCAGGACAAAACGGGATGGAACGGCCTTTGGGAATGGCTTTTTTGGACAAATCTCGATTAATATCTGAATGTGTACAGTTTTATCAAATTTCCTCTTGACAGAGTTTAGATGGGGTAAAATACCATCATTTTAATTTAATTGTGTCTTCTAACAATGCGTTGTTTTATTAATCTGAGTAAAAAGAGGAAAATAAAGACTCACATATGGTTTTTTTTTCTATCGAGAAAATTGTAAGCAATCATGTTTCGGCTATTATCATAAACACAGTCATATAGTCAAGAATCATATATCTGAAAATCAATACTTATTGTTTCCTCATCTGGTTCCACTTTTAAACCAGGGGGGATATTTGGTGACGTTCTAAGCGATACACCCAGAATAGTCAAGACTTGTTTTTTTTTTTCAAAGTTAAACACCTTTTTACTAATTAAAATACTACGGTGGGTCAAAATTTACGAATTTAATAGCATTTACCGTATGTATGTATGTATGTATGTATGTAAATACTTCATTGTACACAAAACAGTTAAAAAATACTATAGGGCGAAAAAGTTGCCTATTATATATACAGGGCGTCCCACGGCTATGCCACATGGAGGCAAAGTACCCTAAATATTGTAGATGGAACATTTTACTTAAAGAAGACATTATTTGAATTTAAAAAACAATTTAAACTGAATTCACAGATATTTAAATAATTTTGTCGTTGAACCGGGAATCGAACCCTTTACACGTGATCAATTGATTAATTTTGTGTTAAAATTAATGGTCTTCCTTTTATTTCTGATACTATGTTATTTAGCAAAAATTAATCCATATGATGAAGCCTTTCGATTGGTATGATAAAGCTACAGGGTAATTATTTTTCTTGTGTAACGGGTTCGATTCAATTTGAATGCAGTTTAAATTGTTTTTTAAATTCAAATAATGTCCTCTTTCATTAAAATGTTCCATCTACAATATTCAAGGTACTTTCCCTCCAAGTGGCATAAGAATAAATGTCTAAACCGAACAAAAATTAGGTTTTTAGAATAAACGTTGTGGAAGGGGAGGGGGGGTTGTTAATAACCTACTCCGAACATTGATCACGAGTCATGTTCTATTTATAAATGGTAATGGTAAAGCATTGTGTGGTCGATTAATGGATGGAAATTTAATGTTTTGATTTGGTCCGTTGATTGAAAATCCAATAAAGCCATTTTCGGAAGCCAAATGAATGTTCTTTTGTTGTAGTTATTAATGGCTTAATCGGTTTCGGATTAGATTTCTAATCAGTACATTACTGGTATAAGGGATTATCTATTTTGATACATATTTGATTAAACTTGCGAGTGGATATTAATTTATGAAGTATAAAATATCTGTAGCGTACGTGTACCTCCTATTTTAATAAACTAGATAAGCGCATCGCCAACAAACTGCTTCGCGAAACTTTAGTTTAAGAAAAAGAAAACCGACTCCAAAATACACTGTTATCCCATAGACACTTATCAAACTTTCCATACCATCAGACTTTAACGAACACCGCTTACGATTACAGACGGTTTAGTGCAACCTACCGTAAGGCTCGGTTTTTTAAAGATCCGTTAGACCTTATGTCGGTTTGTTATGTCAAAAAATGGACTGAGTTACTGAAATTAGATCTGACATTTGGTCTTACGGATCTTTATAAAACCCGGCCTAAGTATACCAATTCAATTCAATTCAATTTATTTCCCATGTAGGTATACATTGATACACTTATGTCCGTCAATTATTGCACATTTTCAACTTAAAACTATTGATTAATTAGTCAACTTAAAAATTACAATTATTCCATACATCTTTTTCTGTTAGATATTCCGACACGTTATAATAAGATTTTTCAGTTAATTTCAGTTTTACAAGTTTTTTAAATGTATGATCTGGTAAGTCAATTATATTATTAGGGATTTTGTTATAGAAATGTACTGCCTGTCCAATAAATGATTTCCGAGCTTTGGCAATTCGCAAGCGACGAACAGCAAGTTTATCCATGCTTCTGGTATTAAATGTGTGTATGTCACTGTTTTTCGGGAGATGTTCATAGTATCTTCTGGCCAACTACCAAATATAATTCATCAGTAAAACCCAAATTCGAACCGCTTCAAAATCCTCACGAGAAACTTCTCAAAGTCCACGATCTAATGTTCCATTTACCGACAACTTCACAACATACCCACCGCCTAAACAGCCTTCAATCCGAGTTGGTCATACAAGAAAACTGCTGCCTTTAACTTGGTGGAACTTCGGCTGAGCGCGCGATTCGCTCCCGATTCCGATTTTCAATAGAAAGTAATTCAAACTTTATCTACATCGGATTTATTGCGACATATTTGAGTTACGATTTCGTATTTCGGCTTTTGTCATTTGTTTTCATGTTAGCCGTGGGCGTGTAATTGATATGAGCTGTTTATTGCCGTCATTTTGACAATGCCTGCCCATAAATCCAGCACAGTATGGTAAAAGTTTCTCAATGTGAGGTAAACAAGAGCTATAGCCATATTTTACGTACGCTTGCTCTCGGATAGCGCAAGTTTGAGCATTTGGAGAAAAAATGTAGGTAGAGAAAAGTGTTTGTCTTTCGTTTGTTCCCCAATTGTTTCAAGTCTCGAAAAGTTTAAGGATATTCATATAAATTCTGCCGTTTTATTAGCGGCGCTCTGCAATGCTCCAATCATTTCTGTGAATAACCAATTTTCTTGGATCTTATATTCAGTGTTGCCAGATGGTTACATTTCTTACATTTTTCGTAACTTTTGACCGGCTCGCGTAACATGTAGGTAACTTCTGTTGTAAAGGAAATTTTTGTAACTTTTGAGAATAATGAAACTCTATTTAAAAAGAAAGGTCAATTGTATTTGAGCGGGACCAAGCGGGACAATTTATAGGCTTCCGTACAGAAAAGGTGACAAAAGAACCTACGTGGTACGTATCAGTCTGTCCGTCTGTTGTAACTAAGTATGACATTCGAGATACCGCCCATCAGAGGCGTAATTCTGTCGCCGAACTCGTCGAATTACAGTTATATGTGGCTGCTCATTTCTTAAAATCGAACGTTACGTAATTAATTATGAAAAATATAAAAAATGAAACTTTTGCATCAAAAATGTAACTTTTCAAGAAAAGAAACGTAATTTTCCCCTTAACGCTCCTGGCAACACTGCTTATATTGTTTTCGATACACACATTTGCAAATATACGTTTAATATTACTGCGTTCTTGTTTGACTTTCATATCCGTAACTTAGATTTTATTATATTCATGTAGCATAAAAGCTTTTCAAAATTCAACAACAAGGCATAGATATTTTGATCACGTTATGATACTAGAGCCCATCTGATGTTGGCCTCACGCCAACCTCATTCTCCGTAAAAGGTACTTAGTATCCCCGATATTACGAACCATGGGCGGAACATTAAAATATAATAACGCTCGTTTGTTTGTTAAAACATATCGTCAATCATATTGGCAGTCGCTTCCTGTCTGCCTTTTTGCTTTCGAGATTTAATAAGTGAACTCCCTTGATGTATACTTGCTTTGATGTTTTCAGCAATATTATGTTACGTTTTCAACTGTAAATTAAGGTTTATCTAAATGTTATTTGTGACAAATTAAGGCCGGGTTTGATTTTTTCCGTTAGACCAAATGTCAGATCAAATTTCAGTAACTCAGTACATTTTTTGACATAACAAACCGACGTAAAGTCTAACGGATCTTTATAAAACCGAGCCTAAATTACGTTGGTACTGGTTTCTATCTTTTTCCAATTATTTAGGTATATTCAATTTCACTGCCTGAGTTTACTAGCTTGTAATTACCTAGATTTAAGATACATTATTGAGTGCCCTTACAGGGTGTCATGTACCTACCATACTTGTCTTGTAACACCTTAATGTATTATGAACATGACTACAATGGAATAAAGAATAAAGCTTACTTCCATACACCACAGATTAATTAGGTACCCATTAGTGTGATTATGCCTTGGCATTGTGTGTAAATTTGTGTTGATAACTTCAATCACATTCCTTTGATTTTTTGTGAAACAGACAACATCAAAATTCGCGCACCAAAAAATACTGATTTTCGCTCAACGCGATGCGGTTTGAACGCGGTTTTGATGTGGAAGTAGCATTTTCATTTGTGTGATGAGCATGAATATTTGTTTCTGAGTCTTGGATGTTTTCTATGTATTTAAGTATTTATATCTATTAAATATATCGTCGTCTTGTACCCATAACACAAGCCTTCTTGAGCTTACTGTGGGGCTAGTTCGATTTGTGTAAGATTGTCCTCTAATATTTATTTATTAATTTATTTATTTTAGCAGGGCAAATCAGCAGTTTTACGGAGCGCTCGTGGCCCAGCGGCGCCCGCGTACCGCGTGCGGTATGCGAGGTTAAGCAACGTCGGCCTAAGTCAGTTATTGGATGGGTGACCGCTTTGAGTGGTTATTAACTGAGCGCTCCTGTGCTTTGGAAGACACGTTAAGCCGTTGACCCCGGCTGCTGTCTATGATAGTCGTTAAGCCCAGTTAGAGGCCTTCGGGCGGCTTGAGAACTTCTAACAGTCAAGTTGCCCACTCACTTGACAAGCCCAATTCCAATAAGGTCTGGTTTCCCTTCTGGTTTTGCTTGCGTAAAAAAAGCCTACGCCCAATTTTGGGATTAGGTAGCGGACGCCGGGGATCCTTCAGGATGCAACTGTATCGGAATAACGCTAGGATGTTAAATAAAAATAAATAAATAAATATTAGAGGACAATCTTACACAAATCGAACTAGCCCCACAGTAAGCTCAAGAAGGCTTGTGTTATGGGTACTAGACGACGATATATTTAATAAATATAAATACTTAAATACATAGAAAACATCCAAGACTCAGAAACAAATATTCGTGTTCATCACACAAATATTTGCCCTAACCGGGATTCGAACCCAGGACCGTCAGCTTCACAGGCAGGTGCACTACCCACTAGGCTAAACCGGTCGTCAAAACACACAAGTAACAGTAAGAAATATACTAGTTCCATATGTGCTTCCAGTGTTATATTTTAGCTACGATCTCCTCCCAGTACCTCTAAACCCGTACCTCTCGTGCAGCATACCCCAGTATTAATATATATACCACGTTACTATTCTTCTTCACATGACATTCGAGATGACATTTATATAGATAAACCCTAACACCCTACACCTCTCTCACATTAAAACCTTTAAGCCTATAAAGCATCCATTCACTCAATCGTAAACTATCCAAATCAGATTCAGTCGAAGCCAAAGTGGATTCCAATACATAAACATTGATCTATAAAATATCTATTTGATCTACATACGCTCCGAACTGCTATTTGCGAGTTGGCCTATAGCTTTGATATGTAAATGTAGATCTATTATTATTTGTCAATCTTCATACTAGATCATGTTAAAGCATTCATGTTTCGTCAACTTGAAGATGACGTCTTTCTTAGCCTATTTCTTCACTTGGCTGTGCGGAATTTGTATGGTATATTTTCTGCTTTACTGAGATCGCACTGAAGTTAAAATCTTCAGTTATCAGAATAAACTTGTATTACTGGAGGTAATTATTATTATTTTTTTTATGTTATAGGGGGAAAACGAGCAGACGGATCGCCTGATGGTAAGGAATTACCGTCGCCCATAGACACCTGCAACACCAGAGGAGTCGCAAGTGCGTTGCCGGCCTTCCAGAAAGGAATACGCTCTTTTCATGAATAGTTTATACGTGCATGTAATTATTAGCAAAATATTATTTAAAGTGGTTATCGTTATAAATATTTTTATATAATAAAGAAGTTTAAACTGAGACGATTATTTACACTAGAAATAATACCCAACAACTACTACATGGTAAATATCCTGCTATTATTTCTGACAAAAAAGTTTTCTAGTGGATTGCGAGCGGAGTTTTTCTGCACTTAAGTATATTTTTGATGTCAAAAGAAATAGACTGCATGCAGAAAAATATATATATATATGATACAAACATATATATAATTACAAGATATCTATTTAATTATATTATATCTAATATATCCATTTTGTTGCATCTATTTTATTATTTATCCGAGAACTAGTATTTTTAGTCATACAATTTTCCCACTTGTTCATGTTGTTCAGTATGTCTGCCATATAACATGTCCTCTCAGTTTCTCAAAGGTGAGCTGGACGAGATCCCTTAAAGGGATAAGTTCTCCTTTGTACAAATATCTATTATTAAGTTTGTTTTCTAGTACGTACTTGATTTGTGCAATCAAGTGTTTACTACTACTACCATCATTTTAATTCAATTTTGTCGTCTAATAATGCGTTATTTTAGTAGGCAAAGTAAAAAAGGAAACAGAAAAAAAAATCCCGATCAACCCATTCCTAATGTCAAGTCTCTAAAAGTTAACGAACATACAATAAAGTTAATTAATTGGGTACTACAGAAACAGTAACCGCCGCAGAATCGGTCTTATTGCCCGAGTATTTCCTCCAGACACGTTGGCTCTTTTCCAAGAATTAAGAATAACGGGATTAAGAAACGCTCCAAATTATGTTTCCCACATGGCTACCGTTGTCGAAAAGTTTGGTACACACCAGAGCTCTCCCAGTGTACTCGTATAGGCGCGGATCTAAGGGGGGGAATTGCCCCTGCCTGATAATGCCCCCACCCGCCTGGCTGATATTGTTAATTAATAAATAATAATAAATAAATATTAGAGGACAATCTTACACAAATCGAACTAGCCCCACAGTAAGCTCAAGACGGCTTGTGTTATGGGTACAAGACGACGATATATTTAATAGATATAAATACTTAAATACATAGAAAACATCAAAGATACAAATATTCATGCTCATCACACAAATATTTACATAATTTTATAATCACTTACCTACTTAAGTTATTAATCATAAATTACAAAAGATTTTTTTAAGTTAAGGAGTTGCGGATATACAATTTTATTAATCAGTATACATTGTTGCTGTTAAAATATTCTTAGTTACCTGTCATAAGTAACTAAGAATATTTTAACAGCTTGATTTTTTTAACAAATATGACTTAATGGCATTTCTGAATTTTTTTTATTCAGATCTAGTAACAACTGTTTAGGGAATTTATTACATGTGCGTGGGAGAACACATGGCCAGGCTCTCTGACCGTAGGTATTTCTACATCGGGGTACTACAAATGATGGTAAATTTGTAAGTGAACGTAAGTTGCTATATGTCTCGTCGTTGTATTGTTTATTTCGTGCAATACCTGCTTCTTCTGTTTTTATTTATTTTCTTGTTCTTCTTGTGTTTTTTTTTTGCACGAATAAATATTTCTGATTTCTGATTTTCTGATTTCTCGATATGTATCGAGACTTCTGGATTCATCATCATCATCATCATCATTTCAGCCGGAAGACGTCCACTGCTGAACATAGGCCTCCCCCAAGGCTCGCCATTTAGACCGGTCCTGTGCCGTTCGTTTCCACCGGATTCCCGCGACCTTCACCAGGTCATCACTCCACCTTGTCGGAGGCCTACCGATAGCTCGGATTCTGGCTTCTGGATTCGTACTTTGATTTCTGGATTTGTACATGTGTACAAATCCAGAAATCAGAGCCAAAAGTCAACCCCGACTATGCCTTATCTGTATCCTTGTATCTATATCCGCGGCTTAGCAACAGTTAACCACTAATCCGCGAAACCCGGCTGCCTGCTTGTACTAGGTTTAAGCGCTAACACCTTTGTTCATGTAGGTTGCTTGTCAGATATATACGTCTTGTCTATAATTTCGCCTGAAATGAGCTTCATTTTTAAACTGACGCTCAGAGACCTTATACATCTCTGAGGATATTTATTTAATAGATTTTATTATTTTCATGTTGACGTGTTATAGATATAGCTCAACATACTTTATTATGATTAGTGTACCTACTTTATTACATTTTATCTTGACGCTTAGAGACCTTATACATCTCTAACAAATTTCGATTGTTATTAGTTGCTTGGTCTTATTTTTGACATGTAACACTACATTTAATTAATGATACTTTGATTATTGTATTATTTTTATTTGATGTACCTAGATAGATTTTGACTCGTAAAAGTGCCCTTGAGGCCTATTTGCAGAATAAATGTTTTGACTTTTTTTTTTGATTCAATGACAGCAATTTGAATTATTTCTTGAGACCGCTAAAATCCGTCAAAAGCTTGTAATATGGGTAAGAATGTCTATAAGACAAGACTTTTTAACCGTCGATTTTGTAATCGGTCGTCTACCGGTCCCTGGGATCCCAGGGATCATAACAAAAAATGCTATTGTTTATTTTTCGCCGGGAGACAACGACTTAAGTATCAGTTAAAAAAACACTCATATATTTAGGCCATTTTCTGTTTCAATTGACATGTATCTAGAAATTTTCTCAGTGTTACTATCTAGAACAGAACTATTGCGATCTTATGTCATAAACATTTAGTGTATTTTTTGGATTTGGAGAAATATCGTTTCTAATATCACTCCAAATCGACCATTTTCAAGCTAAAAACTTGTCGCACAATAAAATCGAAAAATAGAAGTAGTCCGTTTTGTCCTACGATTTTGTTCACATCGTAGGACAAACCGGACAAAAAAATCCGTTTTGTTCACATGGTAGGACAAACCGGACAGAAAAATCCGGACGTGAAACAGCCATGTCACATCTAAAACTTTAATAAAATCATCGTAGCCTTTTTGGTATTATCAGGGTCATTGTCAATTGTAAAAGCAAAAGTTGTCCACCCGGTGGTCAATAGTTAACGGCTTATGTACATGCAAGTTATGTTTTTATTACATGGATTTATAGTTATGGAGACACCGTTTATGCGGGTTACTAGACCAATCCAAAATTAAGTTTTGTGGCCCTTAACTTCGGATGTGTACCGAAAAGACGCGAACCTAAATCTGTCAACGACCCATCAATATTTTTGTCATAATTTGAAATAAAAACATTATAAAACTTACAAGTCCTTTTAATTCAGTAAATATCACTGTCACACGGACAAAAGCATTACAACAAAATGAAACGTTCTCCAAAATATTCCAGTGTGCCAAATAAAAATCCATAATTAAAAAAGTATCATACTTTTTACGTTCTATAAAAATTCAAGGCAGCGTTACCCGTTATTGTCACCCTTAAGGCCGTGCAACGAGAAATATCGCGTTCTTTTAACACTGTTCTGCCCAGACAAGAGCTCAATAAGGAATAATTTTCAGATATACTTGTGTTTTTTTGTACTGTACTGTATCCTTTGATTGAGGTGTGCAATAAAGAGTATTTGTATTGTATTGTATTGTATATACTATTCTTAACTACATGACTTTTGACGACCGGTTTAGCCTAGTGGGTAGTGCACCTGCCTGTGAAGCTGACGGTCCTGGGTTCGAATCCCGGTCAGGGCAAATATTTGTGTGATGAGCATGAATATTTGTTTCTGAGTCTTGGATGTTTTCTATGTATTTAAGTATTTATATCTATTAAATATATCGTCGTCTAGTACCCATAACACAAGCCTTCTGGAGCTTACTGTGGGGCTAGTTCGATTTGTGTAAGATTGTCCTCTAATATTTATTTATTTATTATTTATTTATTATGACTGTGTGTTTCTGACAATAGCCGAAACATGATTGCTTAAAATTTTGTCTATATGAAAAAAATCCACTGTCTTTATTCTCCTTTTTTACTCAGCCTACTAAAATAACGCATTATTAAACTATACAATTAAGTTAAAATGATGGTATTTTACCTCATCTAAAATCTCTCAAGAGGAAATTTAATAAACCTCCACACAGTCAGATATTTATCGAAATTTGTCTAAAAAGTATTCCTGAAGACTGTTGAATCCCGTTGTGCTTAAAAGATATAAGCGTGTTGTTTTTTTTATAGGCCGGGCCCAATAAAGCGATAGGAGTGTGCGGATGGAGAGTAGCCTGGGAAAAATCCAGGGGAAAACCTCCGACACGACCACGCGTGTGGTTTGGAATACTGAAATACTCTAAGATTTTGCGCTCCAGTGAGATTGATTGAGCGGTTTCAACCGAATCTGAAGTGTGAGTGGAATCGAGCTACTGGGAGTTTTATGGCTGTTCATTAAACCTAGCCTAGCTGAGAAGAGTCCAGCAAGAAACTCAGCTAGGGACAAAAGCGTGTGTCTTAATCACTCAGGCATATCATTTCCGGTTGTAGTCATCTTGCTAACGGCGTGTACTTGCACAGACATAACTTAGTAGCCAGGATCATTCACCAGCAACTTGCTCTTTTATACGGTCTCGTGGACTTCGAAGTGTCGTACTATAAGTATACACCTGCACCAGTTCTCGAAAATGCTCGTGCCACGCTCTATTGGGATCGATCTGTCATCACGGACAGGACTATTGTAGCCAATAAACTTGATATCGTGCTGACAGATCGATCGAGAAACCCAGCTAGGGACATAAGCGTGGCTGACCGAATCGAGGCATCCCCTTAAAGCAGCATCTCCAGAAAATATGAGAGTGCTCGAAGGTACAAAGAGTAACGACACAATAAATTTATGTACTAAGGATGCTTTCTAAATCCACTTTAACTTAATTCCTTCAATGTTTGCGAGGGAGTGCTAAATGATTTATTCCCTTTGTGGGTGTTTAAACGTCAATTTTAGGTCGCGATTTAAGTGCGAAATTTATGCACGGTACTGAATCATATAATTGGTGATTAAAAAAGTCAATATAGCTCAGTCCTCAGTCGCCTAATTTGAAGATCGTGGGTTGTTTGTATCACTGGGTTTTCAAAGGTAACTTCTTAAATTGCAATACCCACACTCTATTTCTCTGTTTCACCTACTCAAGTAATTTAATTTTTCTAGCTTAGTTTCTTTGGTTGTCTGGAAGAGATCGCTTGTTAGCGATAAGACCACCTGTTGTCTACCACTGTTATATGTATTTTAATTTCTGTTGTTCTTTGAATGTACTTCGTTTGGTGAGCAATAAAGAATATTTGTATTGTATAGTACAATACAATACAATACATCCACAAAAAAAAATTGCTCCTAAGCGTCTCATCATATAAACATTCATAATCGTTATGGGGTTGTTATAGAAAACTTTACTTGTAGCTATTTGAGCGAAGAACAGTTGCTTATTTAACAGTGCCTTTACCATGAGTTTACATGACCGTACTCGCTAGCGACTGCGTAAAAATTTGTATGGGGAAAAGTACAGCGCCTCTGGCCGATACGCAATAGAACTAAGAATCGGCATACTAAATCGTTTACGCAGTCGCTAGCGAGTACGGTAATGCAAACTCATGGTAAAGGCACAGGTAATGATATGAGTTCCGCTTCTATATATACAGCCTTACCGTACGAAAAAAACAAAAGAAGCAGCCCGGTTAATAATACAAGGAACATAAGATTTTGCTGTGAATTGCACCTCAGTGCGCTATTAGCATCAGCTTCCGGCTCGGTCAAGACAAACCGCTCCCTCAGCGCGTCTTAAGCAGCAATGTATTACGGCGCCGGGTAAACTGCCGTTGAGATATTAATTTAGTAGTAGTGATTTATAATGGTATGTTTTAGTGTTTTTTTTGAGATTTCACAATGTACTGCTTTTATATAAAACGTGCCAAGATAAAGTGGTGGTAATATATTTGATTTTTCAAATAGTGCTCTTCGAAGTTCACAAATTAAACTTGTCATTCAGGAAGGTTTAAATTTAATTAAGTATATAAACTACATAATTTCTTGCATAGTTCACAATGATACATCGAGCCTAGGCTCACCCTATTATATCTAGATATAATAGGGTGATAATAATAATGATAAATACTCTTTATTGCACCAATAATCAACATAGACAACATAGATGGGTGATATTTGGGTTTTAAATTTACAACTTCAGTAAATTTGTTTACGAGATTGAGATATTGATGAAATTACAATTAATTTTACATATCATTTCATTTAAGGAAACGTAGAATATCCATTATATAAGGGAATATTGAAGGAAAGAGAGGAAGACGAGGGACACGAAGAAACTACAAAGATCAAATAAAAGATAAGATAAGTCCAAGTAGGTAATTAATTATCAATGATTGGTTTTGTAAAGAAAGAAAGATTAAAAAAATGCTTAGTACAAGAATTAAACAAGCGGAGTAATACACATAACAAGGATTGAAGTTGAAAAACAAATAAAAATAGTAGAAAAAGACAACAATTAAAAATGCCCCGAAATGGTCGCGACTCAGCACGGTGCCGACCTAATTGGTGAATAACATGGCAGGTAACACAAACAAAAAAAAATCTAATTAAAGTCTAGACATATTACAAATACCAAAAAAATTAAATTCGCATATTAATTTTAATACAGCTACATATTTAATAAAGAAAACCAAATATCAAATACGGTTTTTTTTTTCATATAGTATCCATGAACGCGACTTCACAACGAACGTCATATCATTATCGCTTCTAAAGACAACTAGCGCCAGCGGGCACTACGCGTACTAACAGTAGGACGGTTTTGTTGTATCTATTCCATGTCTTCATTTTTCTAAGCCTGTAAGGTGTCCCTCTGCCGGACAAAGGACCCCTTGACTTCCAGTCGTCTCGGCTCTAAGTTTCCGGCCAGTCGTTTAAAAAAGTATCTAGTTCATTTCGACATCTCCGCCTCGGCCTGCCACGTCGTCGCTGCTCATCTTGTGGCATCCACTCCGTAGCTAGTGTAGCCCACCTCTGTGGATGTATGCGGCAGACGTGACCAACCCAGTCAGATTTTCGTCTGGCGTCTTAACTCCAACATCTAAAAAAATATATATATATCGACCTAAAAACTTGCACTTCGATAAAAGTCAAATCAATATTAAAAAAATGGTTTGCAACTCTATCTTACAATGATACAGAAGACATATTACGCACTTACTCTTGGTCTGTGGTCAGCTAAATCTTTATCAGCTAAGCTACTCGCACTCATTCACGTCACACACGCACACACCACACCCCTACTCATATACACACTCACACATCTTCACACATATTACACACAAACACTTCCACTTAGTTTATTAATTTTCATGTTTTATACTCGCAACTGCTACAAATGGTGCATTCCAAGATACAGGCTCGCCTAGTTTGGACTGCACCAGAAATCCCGTTGTATCATTTGTGTTTGAATCAATAAATTTACTCTTTACTCTTTATCTGCAATACCGGTTTTTGAGCGCAGCACAGAAATCCGAACGCGGTCGATCAGTTTTACTCCCAGTATGCTGCGCTCCATTGCTCGTTGTCAAACCTTCAATTTGGTCTTTTGTGCCTCTGTGCGTGACCATGTTTGTACACTGTAGTTTAGGACAGGCAGAATGCACATGTCGATCAGTCTCCGCTTTAGAGCTAACGGAAGGTCTTTTTTTTAACCTGACTGGCTTTATAGGCCGGGGCCAATAAAACGGTAGGAGTGCGCGGTTGGAGAGTAGCCTGTGGAAAATCCAGGGGAAAACCTCCGATACGACCACGCGTGTGGTTTGGAACACTGGAATAGTCTAAGGGTTTGCGCTCCCGTGGATTGGTTGAGCAGTTTCAACCGAATCTGAGGTGTGAGTGTAATCGAGCTATTGGGAGTTTTGTCGCTAACCTAGCCTAGCTGAGAAGAGTCCAGCAAGAAACTCAGCTAGGCTCGACCTGGATCAGACTAACTCTACCCGGTGTGCAGCGGAAGGACTACCTTCAGCAGATCTTTCAAAGACGAATAGCAGCTCTTCCAAGCGTTTTGGATTCGTCTTTCAATTTCCTTGCCCTGTCTCTGGCTAAAAGAAACTAATTGACCTAATTACGAATATTCGCACCGGAAGACGAGCTGTCGGTAGGCCTCCGACAAGGTGGAGTGATGACCTGCTGAAGGTCGCGGGAATCCGGTGGAAACGAACGGCACAGGACCGGTCTAAATGGCGTGCCTTGGGGGAGGCCTATGTTCAGCAGTGGACGTCTTTCGGCTGAAATGATGATGATGATGATGACGAATACTCGTCTACATACTCTATTGCCTCCCCGTCTACTATTTTTCCGTTCTAACTTTCAATAAAATCACAACACAGCTTAAGGCTTACCGAGCCAAAGAGTTAAGAACCAGCAGACCTGTTAACTTGATATATCGACCATTTCGCCGATGCCTCTGAGAGGGCAATTACTATGACTTACTGCTCATACCACAACTGCTGATACTGTCCTGATGTCTGATTTACGTGCCGTTTTAATCTTGGTAGTACGGTTATGTTTGTGCCAACTCTAACCATTAATATATTCATGGTTTGGTATAGTGCATTGGGAGAATGGTTTTATTTAAATTGTGGGCGCCATTTTAATATTTAAACAATATATCGTGTTAAAGTAAAATAGAGAACACTCAAACTGATGAAGGACTCCAATTGTAGTCCGAAACATGTCGCAAATAGTGACTTTCCAAGTGAGTTTCAACCGTTGTTCTGTTATTAAGTGTTAAAAGTAAAATAGGCGAATTTTACTGTATCGCAATTAATTCCAATAAGGTCTGGTTTTCCGTGGGGTTGGAAGGTCAGATGGCAGTCGCTTTCGTAAAAACTAGTGCCTACGCCAACTCTTGGGATTAGGTAGCGGACCCCTTCCTTCCTTTGGGATGCAACTTTACCGGGATAACGCTAGGATGATGAAAGTGAAATAGGCTAATAATACTAAAAGCAGAAATGGCTTGTAACTTAATGATTAGAAGCATTTTCCACCAGATAACCCTTTAGGTCAAATCACATAAAAACTGTTGTGATGCAAAAATATCAAAATTATGTTATGCATATACTATTTATTCATCAAATAGTAGATTGTATGACAAGGGTCTAAAATGAGCCGTATTACCGCGAGATAGTTATGTTTCCAGATTGGTCGATTTTAGTAAAGCTGTATTCTGGTTGGTTAATAACCCAATACCAAATATTTTTTTAAGAGTTAAATTAGTGTTCTGTGTTTGGTGGACTTAATAGGTGAAGTATTTTGATTGGTCAAATTCAAATGTTTTGTAAATCATAAATATGTATTCATATTTTCCCTAGGGGTTAAAATATGTACTACTTTAGCTCCGCTTGACAAGTCTAATATGACACACTTTTCGAGCATGAGAAGTGAAAAATTAAAAAAATATATATTAAAATAATATTTGGGTATGGCCACGGAGCGATGAAACCGTCCTTTGTCGTACGTCACCAAAATATTCATAGATACGATGACAACTGTATAAACAGTGACTGTTTTGTGAATTCGCCGCTAGAGGCGCTAGTGTAGCGTGAGGTCTCCGAAATGTCACTCCTCGTGGTTGCGCTACGCGGTTTAATATCTAATTGGAACAATATGGTGACTATTTTGCAATACCTGAGCTTGATTGTGGCAAATATGAGTTACGGGTCAATGTTAGTGCTTTGAGACTTTGAGAGTTTTTCTTTCAGAAACTTATGTCCTCCTTTTTCCGAACAAAACGGGACTGCGCTACAATGCGGCATGTTCGATATTTTTACTGTACGGTTTTAAGGTATTGAATATGATTTAATACGGTTCGATTTTAAGTTATTAAATATGATTTAAATGTAAACTTAGTTTTCATGCCCATAATAACCAATAACAATTTTTGACAGATGAAACTTACTAGACAGTGGCGCCAACTGGTGAGCACAAAAACGGTAGCTCTCATTCACTTGGATTATGTGCAACTATTTCAAATTACAAAGTAGCGTAGTGGTTCTATATATGTATGTATGTATGTAAATACTTGTCTTGTGTACAATAACACAAGACAAGGTAAAATAAATTATACAGAAAAAATCAGATCAATCATGTACAAAGGCGAATTTATCCCTGTAAGGGATCTCTTTCAGTTAACCTTTGAGCAAGTGAGTGAAGAATAGGAACTAAACGATAGACAAACCAACACGTGTACAAAGATATATTTCTTGAGTGACTGTTTGTTTGTAGTTCTTGAGTGAGTTCGTCATGACAGACGGACAGACCGTACCAACATAAGTGTTCCTTTGCTATCCTCCTAAGACCCCGCGTCCTATATAAAGGACAAAATATGGTCAACGGAAAATAAGTTAAATTTTGAAATTATAGAGTTGCATTTGTTTTGGTTTGATTGATTTGACATAAAATAAAATTCAAATTTGTAATCGGAACTGTTAGGTTCAAATTCGATTGTATTTTTATTTGTATGGTGGGTCTCAGGAGGCTATTGGGTTCCCACGGAACCCTAAAAACGCCCCCGAAATTCCAATCTTGAACTCTAAATTGCATTCATTTGTTTTTCGTTTAATCATAAACTACGGTGCTCGTATCAAAAAATCATTCGCGTTCTCGCGTTCCCGCTGATTAAAACTTTACTTTATGGTGCCCGTTCTAAAGTTTAATTTGGAATGAGTTGTTTTAAAATGAACTGGATTTTAAGTCGTCTAATTAGATTTATATTTGCTGTCTTTTTGTTGTCTTACTCTTTGTTAACGGTTTTTTTTAGGCACGGCTATTCCATTGGAACCCCTTTAAATATTTATTTTACTCTTTTTTTAGGGTTCCGTGGCCAAAATGGCAAAAACGGAACCCTTATAGATTCGTCATGTCTGTCCGTCCGTCCGTATGTCACAGCCGATTTACTTGTAGACTATACGCACTACACTTATGAAATTTGGTAGAAAGGTGTATTCTATGAACCGCTACATAAGCGTGATGTGAAATTACAAAAAAATATTAAATTAGGGGTGGCACTCCATACATGTAACCGGTGGATGAAAAAAAAATTCAACGCACATAGTCGTGTGGGGTATCGATGGATAGGCCTTTAAAAATAATATGAAGGTTTCTAAAAAACTTGTCCAATTAAGTCAAACGTTGGTGAGATATTAGCTGTCAAAGTCATAGAAAGCCCCCCCCCCCCCATTGATGCCCTTTTAAATATTTATTTCATTCTGTTTTTTGGTATTTATTATATCGGCAATAGAAATATATCATCTGTGACTTCAACTGTCTAACTATCACGGTTTATGACGGACAGCCTGATGATAGACGAATAGACAGACAGACGGACGGACGGACAGCGGAGATTAGTAATAGGGTCCCGTTTTACCCTTTCAGCACGGAACCATAAACATGTCAAGATAATTGTCAATTCACATAAAAAATATAGCCTTAACTGATGAATTTAGGCCCGGTTTTATAAAGATCCGTTAGACCTTATGTCGGTTTGTTATGTCAAAAAATGTACTGAGTTACTGAAATTTGATCTGACATTTGGTCTAACGGATTTTTATAAACCCCGCCCTTAAGGGTCTAAATAGTACTAAAGTCTAAATTGAAATCGAATAACAATTAAACCTACTCTCTCAATATCTACAATTTATTTCTTAAAAGCCCTTTTTTTAACCTGACTGTGGCTTTATAGGCCGGGCCCAATAAAGCGATAGGAGTGCGCGGTTGGAGAGTAGCCTGGGGAAAATCCAGGGGAAAACCTCCGGCACGACTACGACCCAGGTTGAGCCTAGCTGAGTTTCTTGCTGAACTCTGCTCAGCTAGGCTAGGTTTAGTGAACCAGCGACAAAAGTCCCAGTAGCTCCATTCCACTCACACCTCAGATTCTGTTGAAACAGCTCTATCAATCTCACTGGAGCGCAAACTCTTAGAGTATTCCAGTGTTCCAAACCACACGCGTGGTCGTGTCGCAGGTTTCCCCTGGATTTTCCCCAGGCTACTCTCCAACCGCGCACTCCTATCGCTTTATTGGGCCCGGCCTATAAAGCTACAGTCAGGTTAAAAAATAAAATACATTCAACCACATTACTCACTTGTTCTAAATTGCCTCAGTATTAGGTTTTCAGTCAGTTATTGGATGGGTGACCGCTTTGAGTGGTTATTAACTGAGCGCTCCCGTGCTTTAGAAGGCACGTTAAGCCGTTGATCCCGGCTGCTGACTATGATAGCAGTCGTTAAGCTAGAGGCCTTCTGGCGGTTCGAGAACTTCTAACAGTCAAGTTGCCCACTCACTTGACAAGCATAATTCCAATAAGGTCTTGTTTTCCCTCGGGTTGGAAGGTCAGATGGCAGTCGCTTCCATAAAAACTAGTGCCTACGCCAACTCTTGGGATTAGGTAGCGGATCCCGGGCATCCTTCAGGGTGCAACTGTACCGGGATAACGCTAGGATGATGAACGTAGACAAATATAATATATCCTGTACGTAAAAACCACTCAAATGAACCAGGGACCGATACCGGTATTTTAAAAAACCCTGAATTAGCCCAATATTTTGGATTATTTTTAGCTCTTTACGTAGGGCTGAATCATGTATTTAGGTAACATCGTCTTATTATTAGATTGTCCCATTAAAAACGAAATAATGAACCGGTGACCGTAATAATACCGGTATTTTTTATGGAGAAAATACCGGTATCCGATCCCTGAAATGAACATGACATTTGGGGATCTAGTTAGCCATAAGGATGTTATTAAAATGTACCAAATTTAATATGTTTACGTTCAATAGATTTTGAGTTACGTAGGGGTGAAAAATGCCTCCAAATGGTTCGTGTAATATACCACACGGCCGCTACGTCGCCAGTGCCTTTACCATGAGTTTACATGACCGTACTCGCTAGCGACTGCGTAAAAAATTGTATGGGCAAAAATACAGCGCCTCTGGCGGTTACGCAATAGAACTAAGAATCGGCATACTAAATCGTTTACGCAGTCGCTAGCGAGTACGGTCATGCAAACTCATGGTAAGGGCACAGTTCTTTTGAACTTCGCTTGGCTGCCTCGTGTCTAGATAAATAACATTCTAAACCACAACGATGGACCGTAGGGCTGGCTCGTGCCTTGCTCAGCGAATTGGCATAGCCTTCCAACGGAACGCAGCCAGTCTTATAGGTACCCACCCTCAGGGTTCCGATCTGGGGGATCTAATTTAGCTATTATAGAATTTAGCTAATATAAGAAAATGATAAGATATAAATAAAATTAAACAGTTGTTATTAATTAAGTCATATTACACTTTAAGCGAATTCTTTAATGACAAATTATGATCCAATAATATGTATAGATTCTTTGTTCTTGATAATATAATAATTTAATGTTTTTGAATCTTGTTAAAATAAAAATTTAATGTTTTGAAGCATGTAATAATTTAATGAATAATGACTGACAAATAACATTACATCAATTAATCATTACAATCTTTTGACATATATATTTTATCCCATATTTTAAGAATATCATTCACAATCTGTATTTCTAACATTATTTTCTAATAAATCTAATAATTATTGTTTATTAAGATAATAAATCACAAATACAAATTCTCCTCTCCCTGGAATTGTAAATAATGTTACAGTGCCCATCAGGGTTCACAAAGCTCTACCTTAAAAGTTTACCACCTGCGCAACTACTTTGTGAAATTGCAATAAAGTATTGAGTATTGAGTATTTTTTGTTATAAAAAAAATATGTAATACATACACCTTTGCTCCCTCTCACCTAGCTAGCACGAGGCGTGCAGCTGGCGGCGCCGCTGAAACCGCCGCCAAACTCAAGCACGCCAAGTATAGCAACTTGGAGCCAGTATATGAGTTCGTCCCAATAGCCGTAGAGACTGGCGGGCCCTGGTGTGCCGAGGCTAAAGCGTTTATTGCAACCCTGGCTCGTCGCTTAAGAAATCGGGGAGGCGATCCCCGTTCTGGTGAGTACCTGGTGCAAAGAATATCCCTGGCCACACAACGTGGGAACTCCGCCAGTATACTTTGGGCCGGGTAGTGATAGGAACGAGGAATCCCCCCTTCTCACTCATTATACTCATTTCATATAGTTACGCATTTGAAAATCAAATAAATCTTAAATAATTATTATGCCTGTCCAGAGCTGAGCGACTTGTTCACTCGAAACACAAACACACGCACGAGAGGACACAACTTTAAATTGTCAGCTAACAAATCTAAAACAAATATCGGCAAGAACTTAATCTCTAATAGAATAGTAATGGCATGGAACAAATTACCTTCAGAAGTAATGAACGCTAACAGTGTTAATCAGTTTACAAACAAACTTGACAAATTAAGATCTAAGCAGTGCTAACCAGTGCCAAGTGAACTATGATTTAGACGTATCAGCGTCAGCTGCCTGTCTAAAATATATAATAATATATAATAATAATAAATCTACAACTATTTCAAGTATACATGTGTAAATTAACCATGTTTATAGCATAACAAAATCTTTCGAAACAACTTAAACTCCAAAATCGGATAACCCAAATTGTTTTAGCGCATCCCTATTGGCTTAACTGCTTTTAAATTCTCCCCCAACAGGACTCACGCAGCGAAAGGTTATAATACTTTCATTTTCGCTTCACAGCCAGTTACCACACATTTAGAATTCACATTCTGCGAAGCAATATGGTGCTCTGGAACGCTTCTAAAGGATTAAGTGCGTATAATAGCGCTACCGTCTTCACGAAAAAATTATACACCTTACCAAGGTTACTACGTACAGCGGGGTAATCACGTAACTTTTTTACTACCGTTAGATAGATTTTAATGTCAAATTTCAACTGTCAGCCCATACATTTATACTTCATATTTGACAGTAAAATCTATCTACCGTTAGTACATAAAGTTACGTGATTCGCCTGCAGGATCGATTGTTTTGAATTGAATCTCAAGACTATTGCTTTAGGGTTGCGTTTCGTTTGCGCGTGATTATGAAATATTCGGAATGTTCTTTTAACGACCAATTCGGAGTATGCGTGATTGAAGAGTAATGTGTAGATTTTAGTCTGTGATCTTGCGTGTGCTAATGTAAATGTAATTGCTTGTAGATTTACGTTACAAATATTCTCTGATGTTTAATGGAGATTGATTGTCTGAAAAAGTACTTATCGAATACTTATTCCAAAGACAATTCTTAAAAACTGCAGGGTTTATGTTGGGATATAGTATTTGTCCTTCTCGCACTTTCATACGTGCTAGCTAAGGGACGAATTCTTTATGTTCTACATAAACGGGATCAATCGATGTTACGAATACGTAAATCATCATCATCCTCCTAGCGTTATCCCGGTACAGTTGCATCTTGATGGATGCCCGGGGTCCGCTACCTGATCCCAAGACTTGGCGTCGGCACTGGTTTTTATAGAAGCGACTGCCATCTGACCTTCCAAACCGAGGGGAAACCAGACCTTATTGGAATTAGGCTTAAACTCAAACTCAAACTCAAAATATTCTTTATTCAAACAGGCCTAGCAACAATCACTTGAATCGTCAGTTATATATTACATAAATTGAATTTAATTATTCAGAGCAATTTATTGATGCATATGAAATTTAAAAAAAGACATGGATTACTGTAATGTATGTCAAAAGAGAGTATAATAAATTCACAAAAAGATCGTCAATATGTAAAATAAAAACATAACAAATAGTATAATCTAGACAGTTTCTAGAATAAAATCTGAATGTCAAGAGGAAAATTTAACGTCAATATCTAATGTCATAGTGATGAAAATAGTCATTAAGATGTAATGTCATAATTATTAAAATATAATTGGTATTTCAACCACAATTATACCCACGGTGTTTTATCATTCATGTAGTCTTTTGTGCTATAATATGCTTTCGATATGAGTTTACGCTTTACATAAGTCTTTAATTTATTAATAGATAAATTAGTCACGTTTGTTGGTAGTTTATTATAAAACTTTACACAATTACACATGAATGATTTTCTTATTTTTTGGAGCCGAGTGGAGGGTACCGCAAGCTTATATTTGTTTCTAGTATTAATATTATGTATGTCACAGTTCTGTCTAAAATTTACAATATTTTTGTGTACATACACAATATTGTCATAGATGTATTGACAATGCATTGTCATTATATTAATGTCCTTGAACTTATCTTAAATACTGCTATCATAGACAGCAGCAGGGATCAACGGCTTCACGTGCCTTCCAAAGCACGGGAGCGCTCAGTTAATAACCACTCAAAGCGGTCACCCATCAGAGAACTGACCTGGGCCGACGTTACTTAACCTCGCATACCGCATGCGGTACGCGGGCGCCGCTGGGCCACGAGCGCTCCGAATACGTAAGTATGAAAAAAAAGTGCATGTCGGTCCACGCGCAATAAATGGTACAGTAGTTGCCCAGTGCCTTTACCATGAGTTTGTATGACCGTACTCGCTAGCGACTGCGTAAACGATTTAGTATGCCGATTCTTAGTTCTATTGCGTAACCGCCAGAGGCGCTGTACTTTTGCCCATACAATTCTTTACGCAGTTCCTAGCGAGTACGGTCATGTAAACTCATGGTAAAGGCACAGGTAATATTTACTATGTATAACTAACTTAAAGTTATTGAAAAAACTTGTACGAAAGTTTGCTTTTTTAATTTCTTAAGTTCGGCCATTACTGGTCCACTAATGACTGCTTAGTAATGTTTTGTTATATGTGATAATCCACATCGAAAGGGACCTTATGGCGGCAGGCGCTTACGTTACACCTATTCACTATTGTATTGGAACAGCGGCAATAAAGGCGTAAGTGCCGGCCGCCATAAGGTTCCTTTCAATATGGATTATCCCATATACAGGGAGAAATATTATTGATGACCATTTTAGCCTAGTTGGTAGTGACCCTGCCTACGAAGCGGGATGACCCGGCTTCGATCCCGGTCAGGGCATTTATTTGTGTGATGAGCACGAAGTCCCTTTGTCTTGGATGTTTTCTATGTATTTAGATATCTGTTTCTCTATATAAGTATGTATATCGTCGCCTAGTAACACAAAATTTGATAATTTTAAGGAAATATTGTTTATGGTTAGTTATATATATATTTTATAGTGTAATAAGTAAACATGTATTTAACCTAAATGCGGTCATGTGACACTCAACCTAAGGATCCACATAATATCAGCGTCGGGTCATCTACTGTGGCCCGACATTGTGCTGAGTGGACTCCTTTTTCGCACTTTAAAAAACACTACATGTAACTGGCGTAATTATGTATATGTACCTAGATTAAGGTTTGCGAAATAATTTTTCTTTTCTTTCTTTCTTTTTTCTTTCTTCCTTTCCTAATACCTATAAGTACAAGCTTTACTTAATAATAATAATAATAAATTTATTTACGAAACAACCCTTTGCTAACAACTTTTTCTTCTGGCAAACTGCAGGACAGTTTGTTGGCAGAGGGGCTCCCTTACATAGAATGATGGGTAGGTTTACACAATACGCAGCTGCCAAAGTTACTATAGTTAGGTACATACGAGTAGACACACTTATAATAGTTAGTTGTATGATCATATACATATATATGTATATATGTATGTGTATGCATTCATCGGCGTATATATATTATATGCTCACACGCACTCATTTTATGTAGTTTTAAACAGACTTCCTAAGTTTCACGAGTACTAACTACATGCATACTTAGTTTGGGGCTAGGTCGATTTTGTAAGATTGTCCACAAATATTCATTTATTTTATATGTTTATATATTTCACCCTGTATATTACTTCTACTATGGTTTTTGCATACCAAGTCGCATTTAGTTGGCAGAAGAGCGGGGAAGGGATAACTCGACCATAACAGAAATGAACGCTTTAAAAATATCATGCAAACGGATTAATGAATTGAAAACTAGTTTTTCACAAACGATTAGATTTGCATAAAAAAAATAGGAGGTATAATGTATGTTTTTATGTAAATTCACTCCTGTCAGCTATATTATTAGAATAGTTTATGTTATAACACTTATAATAAACTTACATTTGTAACTTGCACTACTAAAGCAGTTGATGTACTTAACTAAATAGCTAAACTTAAAACAGTAATATAAGAAAGGGAGCTTATTTCTGCCAACAAACTGTTATACAGTTTGGCGGAAGTTATAACAAGTTGTAAAGGAGTACTGTTTTCGTGAATAAATGTTTTTTTTTAAGAAAATTAACTTTTAAAATGAAAGAAATAAATGCAAAAATAAGACTAAAGCTAATTGAGCAGAATCAGGATTTTTTTGACATTGTATAATATATAACACTTATACCTATCTGTACTGTAATCATTATTGTATTGAGCTAACCAGAATTTTTTTGTGTTGTCGTCCTCAATTTAAACAATAGCTGGTTGAAGGAATATTTTGTACACCTACTTAGTGGGTAAAACATAGTGGTGTTATACTTTGTACATACCAACAATAATTGTAACCTGTGTTTGACAAAATGAATAAATGAACTGAAATGAAATGAAATGAGCATAGTCAAACAAGTTCCCGCTGTAATGGGTACAAAGGTAACCATCACGCCGCTATACCACGCTGAATGGCAATGGCCAACCTCATCACGAGGCAGACCCTGTCTCCTGGACACGTCGTTCCACTTCCTTTAACCCCCCTTCCTTCTTCCTTTGAAGATTAACGCGACAGACCCCCAGCACCCCATCGTCTCAAACGCGTAGGGTACCAAGTAATAATTATACCCAAAAGGGCTTTTCAAATTAACTTCTGAAATAAAATTAAATGAAAGCTTAGTAAAGTCAGTTTTCGTATTTTTGTTATATACAGGGAGAAATATTATTGACGACCGTTTTAGCCTAGTCGGCAGTGACCCTGCCTACGAAGCGGAATGACCCGGCTTCGATCCCGGTGAAAGTTATACTTAAGGTCTTTTGTTCCAAATATTATATACTAGTAGCTCTCTAAGGCTCGGTTGCACCAACATACGATCACAGGCCGGTCATCGTCAAATATGGCGCCGGCAACTGTCATCCCATAGAAACTTGTCAAGCTTTCCATACAATCAGATTTTAACGAACACCCCTTACGATTATTTTAATATATATTTTTCATTTAAATACTTGTTGACAATTTACATAATTGGTTTTATGAATAAAATGATTAACCTCATTAATATTACTTTTTTTTTCTTCTTTATACATTTTGCACCTTTAAACTTACACTTCAATTGTATTTTGGGTACCCTTTGAGCAAATTTTGTTGTTATTTCATTAGTGGAAACTGTTTTGGCTCATGTATCAGTTCATAAATTTTTATATTATGTATAATTTTTAAGCTGTTTGTTTCCCAATAAAAAAAAATAAAAAAAATTGAATATGAATATGAATATGATTACAGACGGTTTGGTGCAAACCTACCCTAAATTGTAGACCTCGCGACGTTTTTAGACCCCCTAGCACCGCCATTTTTCAAAATCCCAAAAAGTGATACGACAAAAAAATCCAATTAGTAAGACGTATTTATTTTCTGCCTGAGCTCAAACAAAGCTCAAACGAAGTCACCTAACTCGCTTGTTCATAAACGTTGATAAACCAATCTACAATATACAGGGTGTCACAAAAATGGCACCTATATGAACCACTAAAGTGAATAATTGGTATGAAATTGCTATTCCGAAAATCGCTTCCATGTTATCCTTAGACAACTTAAAAAATGCTTTCATGAAAAAAACATATTATAGACATTTGGTAAATTGGCCCCACCGTACTATGTCAATGTTTGTAACACCCTGCAGCCTAAAGGTAAGCCAATATGTCATGTCCCTACAACCTTGCATCCGCCATAATAAAATTTCGACAAAACCATTCCCCATGCACAGGCAATAAAAGGGAACACTTTTACACAATATGACCCTGTTAATACGAAGACGCTGTTCTCACGCACATAAAGAGCGAATTTAATCAAGCCAGGAGCAAAACGGGCTCGGTGATTGGCGAATTCAAAATTGGAACACGGCTTCCATGTGCGCGACGGTTTATTGTTTTTCCCAACGTCAGAATGACGCGGTGTTTGAATTTGGAGTTTATTTTTCGAATTTATGGTTTTTGTTTTCGAATGAGGCTAGGTGTCCGTGCGGGAATTGCGGCTTTGGCGATTCGAATCGGTGGAATTGCTGGCTTTGTATTTTCAAAGTTGCGTTTAATACAATGGTACCGTAGATTCAGACCTAGGTTGAACAAAGTATCGTTTTTCATTAGATTAGACAGGCCATTCGTAGTAATTTTGTAACAGACAGTGTTGCCAGGGCTATTGAGACGAAAATTAAGTTTCGTTTCTTAAAAAGTTACATTTTTGATGCAAAAGTTACATTTTTTATATTTTTCAATTGATTACTTATCAAAACGTTCGATTTTAAGAAATGAGTAGCCACATGCAGCTTTAATACGGCGAGGTTGGCGACCTGATTATGCCAGGCTGATGGGCGGTATCTCAATTGTCATACATAGTTGCAACAGACGGACAGACAAAGTCGTAACTTGTAGGTTCTTTTGTTACCTTTTCTGTATGGAAGCCTATAAATTGTCTCATTTGGTCCCGGTTAGATACATTTGACCTTTCTTTTTAAATATAGTTTCATTATTCACAAAAGTTACGAAATTTTCATTTACAACAGAAGTTACTTACATGTTACGCGAGCCGGTCAAAAATTACGAAAAATGTAAGAAATGTAACCATCTGGCAACACTGGTAACAGACACAAAGAACAAAAAGTTTCTAGGAAACATTTCTGAAAATCGATACATGTGATGAATGTGTGAGAGCGAGAGATTAAACAGTGTTATACTCTTGTAATAAGAAAGTTGCCACATTTCGACTGCTACAAACAAGCTAATGGCATGCCCAATCATCGTAATCTATGTACGCTTGGGAATTCCTTGTGTCGTCGGCAAGTGACATTATGCTGATCCAATACTTCCAAGAAAGCGCATCCTCGGGAGCTCTGGTCTTACTCACCACCAGGATCACATCACAATATACATGTAGAGCTGGTCTTCTGTAAGGTGGAGATTGGATTGCTCAAACAAAACCACCGGCATGGTTAGGTTTCCCCTGGATTTTCCCAGGGCTATGCTCCAACCGCGCACTCCTATCGCTTTATTGGACCCGGCCTATAATGCCACAGTCAGGTTAAAAAAAGGGTTGCTCTAAACCCAATATAAGTTGGTTCCGCTGTGGCCCAACTCTCTGAATATCATTTCTGTATCTCTTAATGTAATATTGATATAAAAATCTCTAATTAATAATAATAATAATAAGACGTTTATTCAATGATTGTATACATTTACAGGTAACCAAGACAGGTACAATAAATGAAAGTATACAAAAACAATTGAAAGGGTAGGTGGCTCAGCTTGTGCCTGTATCAAGAGACCACTAAGACCCTCTCTACCACTAAAGCCACTAAAGACCACTAAAGACTCTCTCTCTCTCTCTCTCTAATATTCATGTAAATATCTCTAGAATTAGAGACATTTACATGAATATTACATTAAGAAATAAATAAATGAAATAAATGAAATAAATGAACTTTATTCTGCAAGTAGGCCGCAAAGGCACTTTTACAAGTCAAAAACTACTAGCGTTTCTCAAGAGACCACTGCCGAGAAGAAACGCCGAAAGAAACTCGACAGTCAGTCATTTTCTCCAAAATATGCTTATTACAATGATACTACTTAACCTACTTAAGTAAATGTAAATGGTACACAACAAAAGAGAATTGAAAGAAAAACGAGGAAAAAATAACAATAGGTATTTACAAAAAAAAACATGTCGAATCGTTTGATATGCTTTCCTGCAAGAAATGAGATACAATGAAAATATTAGACTCTACGCTATTTAGGTATTTGGTTTGGGCCATGCATTTCTGTCTGTTAGATAGTCCTCAACCCTATAATAAGCCTTTGACATCAAAGTTTTTTTTAGGTAATTTTTAAGAGCTGGAAAGGGTAAATTCAAAATTTCATCGGGTAACTTATTATAAAAACGAACACATTGACCTACAAAAGACTTGTAAACTTTACGGACACGAAACTTGTGAGTGGCAATTTTATTTTTATTCCGGGTATTAAAATTATGGATATCAGAATTTTTACAGAATGATTCTCGATTCTTTATGACATAAATAATATTCTCATAGATGTATTGGGATGCTACCGTTAAAATGTTAATTTCTTTAAAGAGATCTCTTAGAGTTTCACGTGAGCCCAGGTTATATATGGAGCGAATGGCTCTTTTTTGTAACACAAAAATTGTCTGTATGTCAGCTGCTTTACCCCAAACCAGAATACCATACGACATAACATTATGAAAATAGCTGTGATAAACTAAGCGAGCTGTTTCTACATTGGTCAGTTGTCTGATTTTTCTAATAGCATAAGCGGCTGAACTTAATTTACGTGCCATAATGGCTATATGGGGACTCCATTGTAGATTTTTGTCTAATGTTATACCTAAGAATATTGCTTTATCTACAATTTCTAAACACTCGTTATTTAAAAGAATATTAGTTTCAACCGGTCTAACGTTAGGCAAAGAAAATCTGACACATTTAGTTTTCTTAGCATTAAGTAGGAGGTTGTTAACGGTAAACCAATCAAGTACTTTGACCAGTGTGCCATTAACGTTAGAACATTCTATTGTTTTTCGGTCAACCTTAAAGATTAATGATGTATCATCCGCGAATAATACTATGTCACAAAGATCACTTACTATAGACGGCAAATCATTTATATAAACCAAAAATAAAAATGGACCTAGGATAGAGCCCTGAGGTACTCCTAACGTTACTACAGCTCCACTAGACTGGGTTCCATTTACAACAACTGTTTGAGTTCTATTGCTAAGATATGAGGACATAAGGCTTAACGCATTATCAGACAGACCATAATGTTTAAGTTTCAAAATGAGCGTTCCATGATCCACGCAATCGAATGCTTTAGAAAGGTCACAAAAAATACCAATCGCATCACAAGAATTCTCCCAAATATTGTAAATATACTTAATAAGCACAGATGCAGCGTCAGTCGTGGAGCGCCCTTTTGTGAAACCGAACTGATTACTTGTAAGAAGTTTATTTCTATTGAAGTGCATTAGCATATCGTTTAACATTAATTTCTCAAAAACCTTACTTAACACAGGTAGTATAGATATAGGACGAAAGTTGGTTAGGTCGTTCAAATCACCCGATTTAAATAAAGGTACGACTTTACTAAATTTCATAAGATCCGGAAAAATACCCTCTGATATGCAGTTATTGTGCAACAGGACAGGAGGGTATTGACTTGACAACTGCGGGTTTTAAGTTTACCAGATTCTCTATTTATAATATTCCAAACAGTTTTCACTTTATTGTCAGATATTTTAAGTTTCGAACTAATATAGTTTGCTTTAGCAGTAAAACACACTCTCTTGAAGATTCTTGAGTAAGTCTTGACAAAGTCCAGGAAATGACTGTTCTTGTTCACCTCCCTTTCACCATAAAGTTCATAAAGCCTATTTCTACTTTTATGTATGCCTACAGTAGCCCAATCACTAAACTTTATCTTATAATTATTATTTTTTGACCCGGAAATAGTTTTCAATGCAAAATTTTTGTTGAAGCGATCAATAATTAAGCCGAATAAATCTTTATACATGCTATTCGAATTACTTTGTGAAAAAGGTAACATACAAATATTATAGTTAATTTCATTTTTAAATAACTCCAAACGAGAACTAGTTATGGGTCGGTATGTTATAGTTTGGGGTTGTTCTTCAATTATCTTTGAGAAAGATGCCTTTTGACCACTGTGGTCGGAATTAAAACAATTTATAATTTTCTTATCCAAACATTCACAGTTACAAAAAATATTATCTAAGCAGGTTGCACTGGTAACACCTACCCGGGTAGGCTCAAAAAACAAATTTACCAAATTAAAAGATTTAAACAAACTTAACAACTTGACGGTATTGTTAGATGGTTGAAGTAAGTCGACATTGAAATCACCACAAACTATAACATTTTTTTGGCTTTTAGTTACTAACCTCAACACATTTTCCATAGTGGATTCGAATGTGCAGAAGTCAGATGCTGGCGGCCTGTATACACATAGAATTATATAGCTATCTAGTTCTGTACAAGCAATTTCTACAATCCTCTCAATTGATAACTTTACTATGTCCTTCCGTTCTTTGCATTTAAAAGAGCTTTTAACAATTATGAGAGAGCCACCATGAATGGCAGATTTTCTAGCAAAGAAACTCACTAATTTAAAATTCACAAAGTCAAATATCATCTGTTCTTGTTTGAGCCAATGTTCAGTAATACACAAAACTTGAATATCATCATTATCTAAAAATAAGCCTACTTCTAGTTCCTTGCTGGAAAAACCCTGAATATTTTGATGAAAAATATTAACACTCAATGGTTTTTCCGCTGTCTTACAATTTAGTTTAAAGGAATGGTATTGATGACACTATCGACTTGGTGGAGTCTGCTAGGTGAACTATTAAATCGGTGTGGTTCTATATTAAAAGCTAACAGATCCACCAAAGTCATGAAATATTTTTTTGGCAAAAATATTTTTTCTAGTGTTAGCGTGAAGCGCTTTATAAATTTATTTGTGTCAAAGAAATGATATTTGTTATTGAAACAAGTGGCTTGGTACATCAAGGAATTCAAATGAGCTACTTTATTGTTATATTGATATGTCATACTCTGTGAGTATGGCAGTGCACATAATATAATTTTACCAATGCCAGATTTTTCAATAATATTTAATGTGGACATTAACTTATCTATGGCAGACTTATCAATACTAACACTATTTCCTAACAAAATTACTAAGTTAGTACTGTCATCACAATGCCCCTTTAACATTAACTCACATATTTGGTTCATACTCGCATTGTGATAACAGTAGTTTATTACACTTTGATTTATTTTTTTACTAAGCATGGAACCCATCCCTGATCCAATCTGATCCGAATAAATAACAGTTTTACTGCTACTTGCTAACATATGGGCCTGCTCTTTAATAACAGGTAGTACTGCTGCCGGAGTGCCCAGGGCGATGTCCTGTTGCACAACAGGAAGAGATACAGAAAGATATTCAGAGAGTTGGAGACCAATTGGCCTTGATTATTAATAGCGCAAACCGGAAATATAGAAATTATGATAAATGAATGGAAATTGATGAAACCAGAGTTACGGGGAAGCTCAATTATTCGGAAAGTTTGAGTAGGTACATCGCGTCAGCAGAGTTCCGACCAAGGCCTTTGTATGGGTAACTTGAGACCGGCTGCTTTCACACCGAAAGGGGAAATATAATAAAAACCTTGCTTTGGGAAACTTTACTTGCAAGGCTAACAATAAAATAGATTTCAACTCAAAATAGGAAGTAAGCGAGTGGATAATGCTTGCTGAAGGTGCACGGAGAAAGAAAAATACTGATGATGCTGAAGAATTCAATGATCATGAAGACCTGTATCCTGCAGTTAGGCATATATGTAGATAACTACTGGTGGTCACATAAGTCAAATATTTATAAAAAAAGAGTACACTTTCATTTTTCCGATTGAAAACTCATGTAGATCTAAAATGAAAGAAGATCAACGTACGACAAGATAACATGCAGGAATGTGCGTAAACGAAATTTTTTTGCGGGCTAGATGCATCTGTAGGTAGAAAGATATAAGGAACTAAATCATTTACTCTTTCAGTAGTATTTCTTAAATCTAGCTTCAAACAGTAAATTATAATTATACATGTTTCTATAGGTAGGGAGACATAAGGAACCTAACTTATTTACTCTTACCGTAGTACTTTTTAAATCTGTCATAAAATAGTAAATTAAACAACAGTAGGTAGAAATAAATGAGGAACCTAGTCCATTTAATCTTTCCAAAGCACTACTAAAATCTGTCATGAAAGAGTAAATCACATACATATTTCTGTAGGTAGAGATAGATGAGGGACCTAGTTTCATTTAATATTTCCAAAGCACTACTAAAATCTGTCGTGAAAGAGTAAATCACATACATATTTCTGTAGGTAGAGATAGATGAGGAACCTAATTCATTCACTCTTTCCGAAGCACTACTAAAATCTGTCGTGAAAGAGTAAATCACATACATATTTCTGTAGGTAGAGATAGATGAGGAACCTAATTCATTCACTCTTTCCGAAGCACTACTAAAATCTGTCGTGAAAGAGTAAATCACATACATATTTCTGTAGGTAGAGATAAATGAAGAACCTAATTGATTTACTCTTTCCGAAGCACCACTAAAATCTGTCGTGAAAGAGTAAATCACATACATATTTCTGTAGGTAGAGATAAATGAGGAACCTAATTCATTTACTCTTTCCGAAGCACTACTAAAATCTGTCGTGAAAGAGTAAATCACATACATATCTCTGTAGGTAGAAATACATGAGGAACCTAGTTCATTTAATCTTTCCAAAGCACTACTAAAATCTGTAGTGAAAGAGTAAGTCACATACATATTTCTGTAGGTAGAGATAAATGAGGAACCTAGTTCATTTAATATTTCCAAAGCACTACTAAAATCTGTAGTGAAAGAGTAAATCACATACATATTTCTGTAGGTAGAGATAGATGAGGAACCTAATTCATTTACTCTTTCCGAAGCACTACTAAAATCTGTAGTGAAAGAGTAAATCACATACATATTTCTGTAGGTAGAAATACACGAGGAACCTAGTTCATTTACTCTTTCCGAAGCACTACTAAAATCTGCCGTGAAAGAGTAAATCACATACATATTTCTGTAGGTAGAGAGAGATGAGGAACCTAGTCCATTTAATATTTCCAAAGCACTACTAAAATCTGTAGTGAAAGAGTAAATCACATACATATTTCTGTAGGTAGAGATAAATGAGGAACCTAATTCATTTACTCTTTCCGAAGTACTAATAAAGTCTGACCTATGATTCACCTAAGGGTTTATCCAGAAATCATACTTTTTTGGTGATCTTTGGTGAGGTATGAGTAGTGAGTATTATGAGGTAGGTGAGTATTTTCTCACTATTAAAAATTTAGACTGACATGGTATTTTGTTAGTTGATATTGTGTTTATTTTCGTATATGTGTTATGCAAGCGCACCAAAATTTCAAAAAACGTTAATAGACTCTCTGTTTTCACGTGCGAAATGGTGATTTTTAATTTTCTACATGAGTTGATATTATTTCTCGGTTTTTTAGGTACAGGAAAATCATCCTCCCCCAATGTGATCAGTTGTGAGGTTTCATGACCCCTTCCCCCCCTTTGGGACCTCGCGTGACTTCTAGATAAACTCTAATCTGTAAAAGTTGGAATTTAAATGTAATAATAGATGAATACAGAGACGCTCTGTGTCACGCACAGCCGCAGGCAGCCCATTTTATGAAGGCAGCCGACATGTTTATGAGGAAAGTTTTCAGCTCCTGACGACTATCTGTCTCTGGTAAAAGTTGACGGACTACGGGGAGTAATTACTCAGCTATTCGCGGAAGACGTTTAGAATCAAAGACATTTTTGAACTTAGAATTGAGGGTAAATTGATTAACTTTATTGCTGACAGTCAATTTAGCACAAATATAGGATTATATTTGCATAGATTTAGCTTTATACTTTTCATTTTGATACTGTTCCGATCGTCTCGCCCATGATACATCTGTTCCCAGCAGTGGGACATATATTTGACGACCGGTTTAGCCTAGTGGGTAGTGCTCCTGCCTGTGAAGCTGACGGTCCTGGGTTCGAATCCCGGTCAGGGCAAATATTTGTGTGATGAGCATGAATATTTGTTTCTGAGTCTCGGATGTTTTCTATGTATTTTAGTATTTATATCTATTAAATATATCGTCGTCTAGCACCCATAACACAAGCCTTCTTGAGCTTACTGTGGGGCTAGTTCGATTTGTGTAAGATTGTCCTCTAATATTTATATTTATTTATTTATACAGGTTGTAACAAAAATAGTGAGGATCTGTTTAAGGGCATATTCGGTATCGTGTTCTGATTAGGAAAAAGTAGAAGAAATTATTTTTTTTTTCTATTGGGCAGGTCGTCCAAGTCAGCCAACTGTCCATACAAAGGCCAAAAAATTATTGCGTCAAAAAAAATCTTCTACTTTTTCTAATCAGAACAAGATACCGAATATGCCCTTAAACGGATCCTCACTACTTTTGTTACACCCTGTATAAGTTGATAATCACTATGATTAATGGTATATTGATATTACGACGCTATTTTCTTTTTATTTTATTTTATTTCGAAAGGTACATAAAACAGACAGTAATCGAAACGTACAGTGAAATAATATATATAAGACACACATGACTAGATTACAGTCCAAAAATATAGGTATATTTGAGGTTTTTCCTTCACTTCTCACAATACAATATAATACATATATTCGGCGCACCTCATTAAAATCCATAGTACAATATAAAATCGCAATAATCAGGCAGAGATAAACAACAGCGGTCTTATTGCTTAAGAGATTCACTAATAATATCTATTGCAATTCTTTTTATACAAACGCCTTAAGGGAGGCGTACAGCGACATCTACCAGAAGACTCATGCTTCATTAACGGCACTAACGTCTCAAATCATATTAAGAATCGTCAGTTACGATGCGCCATCCCATACCCAAATTTAGAATGAAGGAAAAATTGAAAAATTTAATTTTTTTTTTGGCTAGAGCGACTGGCCGCGAGTGCCGGGAGGTCGCAGGTTCGAATTCTGCTCGGTGCCCAAATTTTTCAATTTTTCCTTCATTCTAAATCTATTGCGATTTTTTTCCTTCGAGGCTTGGACTTGTAACGGCATTTTACAAGATATTTCGCTTCCCACGCTAAAAGGTTTTATAAGATATTTATATAATAATATTTGAAATTCAATAATAAATCTCCAACCTCACGAACTCCCTCAAACGCTAACAAATTCAATTCAAGAACGTCCAATAAATTTTAATTTCAACTGACGTAACTATAGAACTCAAGGTACATCCACCCATGATACGAAACTTCTTTCCGTGACACTTTCAGAGTACCGAGTCAAATTTACGAGGCAACTTGCCCTTGCTATCTGTCAGTGGACTCCGAACAAAATAGATCAGACAAGTTTGGAATTCACTAAAACTTTTCAAAGAACGGGTCTTGTGTATGGGGGACCAATTGGCTTATACGGCCGGTATTAGGCTGTCGCAAGTTTGGCTGCGTAGAAATTGGACAGAGTTTGTTGGCCAAGGGCTGGGAAGTAATTAAATTGTTTTTAAGGGAAGTTATTTGGATGTGGAATAATATTCAATGTCAGATTTATTAAGCACAGGAAAATAATGATTTGTAAAAGGAGTAAGAACATTTTTTGTAGGATAAAACTGCTACTTTCATTTATTTGCATCCTGTATGTGTAGTTTGAATCTGATTTGTAGTTTTTTTATTTATTTAGGCTCGGTTTTATAAAGATCCGTTAGACCTTATTTCAGTTTGTTGTGTCAAAAAATGTACCGAGTTACTGAAATTTGATCTGACATTTGGTCTAACGGATCTTTATAAAACCCGGCCTTAATATACTCACCTTACTGAGTGACTCAAAATGATTATGGTATTTTGTCAAATAATTAGAAAATTTACAAGATTATAACACTAATTGAACAAAGTATATATATCAGCAAATCGAAATTTTCGCAATGAAATAATTTTCATTTTTTTTTCTTTATTTGAAAGAAGGCACTTTCAGCAAGATTTAATTAATTAATAAATGAAACATAAACGTAGGACTACAAGAAAACTTAAATAATCATTAGTCACAATACATTAAAATAAAAATCAAACAAAACTATAATTTAAAAATACAATGTCAAACAAATTTCGTTTCCATGAAGTCATTTACGGAATAAAATAAATTTTCCAATAAAAAGATTCTAAGATGGCGTTTAAATGCTTCGTCAGATGTTTCATTTTTTAATTTGGTGGGTAGATGCTCGTAATATGAAATTATATTTTGATATATAATTGTGGTCACTTGTTACATAATGACCATTTTTTTTATGTTATAGGGGGCAAACGAGCAGACGGATCACCTCATGGTAAACAATTACCGTCGCCATTAAACACCTGCAACACCATAGGAGTCGCAAGTGCGTTACCGGCCTTTCAGAAGGGAACACGCTCTTTTCTTGAAGGTTTGAAGGTCGTATCGGTCCGGAAATACCGCAAGCGACAGTTCATTCCATAGTTTGGTTGTGCGAGACAGGAAATTTCTCGAGAAACGCACAGTTTTGGACTGCCAACCATCTAAATGGTGAGGATGTAAGTGCTGACGCGTAGGACGATGACGAAAAGATGCAGCAAGGATCATTCCAAACACTTTCTCCGAGCACTCCCCGTGATACAAGCGATAGAAAATGCAGAGTGAGGCTACATCTCTACGCAATGCCAAGGAGTCGAGCCGATCAGAAATACGCCGGCAGCCGACGACCTTTTTTTTTTTTTTTTCTCTTGTCCAGCATCTAGCCAGGGGGCAAAGATGAGGCCGACGATGAAGCGAGCTCACCCAGAAGGTGCCTATTCACTCGTGCCTTAAAAACGAACAAACGATATTTCAATAGAACCAAAAAGCCAAAACTCCAGCAGCAATTACTAAAATCTTGATAAATTCTCACTTCGTTTCTAATAAAGCGTGTTTCAGCCACACCCGGCTCACGACGTCACCAACCACAAAAAGTCTTAAGCGCCATAGTTTTTCCCGCAAGCATAATCCTTATTCTCTGAACAGCAGCATAAAGTGGCTAAAATAATACGTAGTGGTGTCGGACCGTGTGTCGAACTCACCGTAATTGACTTTAAGAAGTTATTTTCCAGGGTTCCTTTGGTGCTGTAAAATGGTTCAATTTCGTTTAACGATTGGTTCAGATTAATTAGGTTAGGATAAGTTTCACGACCAATTAAACACAAGTATCTATGGTACACGTACGTACAGTCGCGAACTGGGATTTCTTTTAGAACCTACTGACTGTGGCTTTATAGGCCGGGCCCAATAAAGCGATGGGAGTGCGCGGTTGGAGAGTAGCCTGGGGAAAATTAAGGGAAAAACCTCCGACACGACCACGCGCGAGGTTTGGAACACTGGAATACTCTAAGAATTTGCGCTCCAGTGAGATTGGTTGAGCGGTTTCAAACGAATCTAAAGTGTGAGTGGAATCGAAATACTGGGAGTTTTGTGGCTGGTTCACTAAGCCTAGCCTAGCCGTGTCCAGGAGTACCGCCTTCTATATCTGACCCTTGACCCAGCCATCTAGCGAGAGTCTCTTGAGGTGTTGGTCGAGACTCTTCGCTATAAGACCGTTCGCAGAAACGACTATCGGGACAATGATCGTTGAATCAATATCCCACATGGCGGTTACCTCGTGTACTAAGTCTAGATACTTGCTGACTTTGTCCTTCTCGGCCTTCACGAGGTTCATAATATTATTATGGATTACGCCAGAACATTATACCTAGATTAATGATAACACAAATAATGATATATTATTGATAACGACAAAGATTGACAAGGATAGAAAAACTGGCACATTATATAATCGATACAAGTGTTTTAATATTCAAATAGAGATACTGTACGTTTCATCTATATTAGATAAAGAGTGTATGTGGTTGTGTGTTTGGCAAAATGCATGAATCTCGTATTCTAAATATTCCTGAAATCATTTTATGTTTCTGCTATTAAAGTCCCTATAATCAGTACAAAAGGCGATTTAATGCAAAATCCAATAACAGTTAATAAAACATCGGCCTTTTCAGAATTTAGCATAGCAATTTATTATTAGACCTCTTTAAATTCTCATATAATTGAATATTGCTTTCAAAGTCGAAGTTACCCTCCAACGATTTCGAAGAAACAATTTATATAATCGTCATCGTGTTCACCAATTATTTCTGCATCAGAGGATTGAGTGTTCGGAGAATCTCTTGTAAGCCTCTTTTTTATCGCCACTTAGAAAAAAAAAATTATGCTACATAAAGACTTAAAAGATTTGTCAATTACTTTTGCACACTAAATGGGTCATTCTACTTTTTCATGACCAGTTTTCTATTGCAAAAAAATTTATGATATGTATTGAATTAGTGTACAAAAATAGTATTTCGAAATAGTACCTAAACCCACTAAAAGGAATTCATAGGTTAAAATAATTAAATATTAACGTATTGCTGTAAAAGGTGCGTAACACAGTGGTAAAAATCATTTTTTCATACAAATAGTGAGACATCCAAAGACCACTGAGTTACTCGATTTATGGATATACCAGCGACCCTCCTCGGCTTCGCACGGGTGCACTATTTAATGGATGTTATTATACAAATAAACCTTCCTCTTCAATCACTCTTATCTATTTAAAAAAAACCGTATCAAAATCCGTTGCATAGTTTTAAGTATTTAAGCATACATAAGGATATAGGGATATAGGGACAGAGAAAGCGACTTTGTTTTATACTATGTAGTGAAGCTGTGGTTCGTTAATTACCAAAACTATCGGAAGTGATATTGCAATTAAACCTCTTTCTAAATAACAATACAAAAATATGAAGTGAGGGCCAAGTATTCCAAAATCTGCATAAAAATTGTCTGAAAATTATGTACATAAAAAAGTAAGTTAGGCAACAGCGATTATGGTAATGACTAATTGCTGTCCGGACTTCGAACTTGTATTAATTATAGATGATGCCCTAATTTCATGTATTATACACGCTATGTACATAACTGAAAAGTTTCGTCTAGTTCCATTCAGTAGGTTTTGAAATGAAATAAGAACAAACAACACCACAAAATTGCATGTTTACTAGCGACCCGCCCGGCTTCGCACGGGTGCAATGCTGATGCATGTATTATACATATAAACCTTCCCCTTGAGTCACTCTATCTATTAAAAAAAACCGCATCAAAATCCGTTGCGTAGTTTTAAAGATGTAAGCATACATAGGGATATGGGGATATAGGGACATAGGGACAGAGAAAGCGACTTTGTTTTATACTATGTAGTGATATTAGACTGCATCTACTCGACTAAACGAATATGTATAAAAAAGTATCAGGTTTATAGGATCGTGAGCGAATAATTTGAAATACGAATCCAAATTAAAACTGAAAATCGAATCAACATCCGTGTTTTTACAGAATCTTGCATTTCAAATCAACTCTGACGGAAGAACTAATAGAAAATGGAAAACAGACAGCGGCAAAGGGTCTAAACGAACGATACAGTGAGCATCTGTTCAGAATTCTAGCTGCGGGACCCGAGTTTTATTCTTTTATTGTCACTGCAGGCAATAAGCTCTCAAGTCAGGAACAAGTTGGCAAGTAAAATAAAGTCCCAGTTTCCATTTTGAAGTTAGCGGTTAATGGGATCCCCGAGACTCTAGGGACTACACCCTTCTGGAATGGAATGTTAGAGTTTGAATGATATTAGTATAGAAACCGGTAAATTTTAAGAAAAGTCGTAGACGTCGATTTATTGTTGAGGAGACAAAGTATCACACATGATATCCGTACCAGTTTTGAGAAAATACCTAGAAGATTATTTTAACTAAAATCGTGATGAAGACAATTTTGCAGGCTGTAGTCTATATGGTGGCCATGAGTGCTTTGTCAATTCTTAATTTAGCATTAAGGAATGATTTTTAGGATATATCAACTAATGACATAGGATTATTATGTGCTAAGGTTCGTTGGAAAAATAATGCAATTACTTGCTGATTACATAGCATTGGACAAGCAACTCTCAAACATTTGCCATGTATTGACGGATTGTTCAAGCATGCT
Organism: Epiblema foenella; assembly: GCA_963556455.1. Classification (NCBI taxonomy): domain Eukaryota; kingdom Metazoa; phylum Arthropoda; class Insecta; order Lepidoptera; family Tortricidae; genus Epiblema; species Epiblema foenella. The sequence continues at coordinate 18,697,414 of OY747112.1, forward strand.
GTCTTTTTTTTAATATACGTTCCAATTTCGGGATTTTTTTGTGAAGTTGATTATGCTACTTCGTTATTTTCTAATAAAATTTTATAATTTCGAATGAAATGTGAATATAGTTAATACAAGTCTCAAAAAAATCAATGTACAATCGAGCTGATTAGCAACGTCGCACGATGACCCACATCAAAAGAACTCTTTTATCTGATGTTTGAAAAATATCAAATATTTTTAGGCTTTAAATATTATACACTAATCCATTAAGAAGCGCCCAAAACTCATAATATTAAAGAATAACAGCCATGTCAATCCTGTCCAAAAGAAACTAATCCTTCAGAGGATTAATATTTTCTGCATTTTTATCTCCATAGCTTAAACGTCTTCAGTTGCTGTAGTAAAAGGCGTTTTTGGGATTGCAACCTCTTCAGTTACAGTAAACTCGTGTGAATCCAGAATGAGGCGTACTGAAATATGCCTGAACTCTCAAGCAAAGAGCATTTTAGAAAAGTTACGACTTATTTTTATTGTAAGTTTTCGTGAGATTTAAGGAGCTTATTCCAGGGCAACGTTGAGAAATAGCACTTTATATTTTTACGATTCTTTGTTTAGATTGTGAATTATGAGTGTTATGTACTAGATGATTCAAAACTGATACAAAACGCATAAGTTTGGTAGCATGGCCTGCCTTAATTATACCTAGGTATAGACTTTCAAAGACAAGCAACTCCTTTAACATTATAGGGCCGCGTATTTTCAATAGGATACCTACGGAAATAAAAGATGCTACCTCAGATCTTGGTTTCGCACATAAGCTCAAGTGTTTCTTGGTCCAAAAGGCCTTTTACTCGGTTACGAAATTTTTACAGGAATAGACATACATGTTCATTGCCTCACCGTGTTGGAACAATTTACTACACCTTAATTAAGAATGTGTTAAAATTTAAACTTTATTAATCTCAGCGTGAATTTATATAGCTCATGGTTATTATTTTTGACATGTTTATTATGTACGACGATGTATGGTCAATGCAAATAAATGATATGATATGATATGTATTGTGTAAGGTTGTCTCTTCTGATACTAATCTTTTTGGTTTGCAGAAATCCCTTTGCATTTTAATTTACTGTAATGGCTTCGTAAAATCATCCCATATTAGGACAAGGCGTTTCTCAAAGTTATTTTCGGTAAACAAAGAACGGAATCAATATAATTACCTTTAAGTTCCTCAAATCACCATTTAATATATAACTAAATGCCAATTCTGCCTCCATTTTATTCCGGTATCTCCCCTCTTTAGGTCTTCATGTAATTTGAAACGATTTTTATTCCTTATTTTTGTTACCAGAATCCCTTTCGAATACCAATTACTCACAATTGTTGTTTTCATTCCATTTCGTTCTCAGAAATGGAAATTTTTCAACATACCTACTGTTGTTTTTTTACTTTTTGAAAAAATAACTGGATCTTTGTTTGTGATTGGATACAGTATTATATGGGGATAGATAATATTGCAGAGCTTATACGTCTAGGAGAACGTGGATGTAGGTTGAATATTTGATTTGTGTAAATATTGTTTATTTTTCTAGGATATATAAAGTAGATTCGATTTAGTTTGAGAAAACAGTGTGCTAAGATGTTATTTTCGTTTGTTTGGTTGGGATATTGGTTTATTCAAATAGAAATAATCTAACACCCTTAACCTTCATATTATAGGGATAGGCAGAGACCCCGCCTGCCCACACTGGTGGAAGGAGGGGACTAGCAAACACTTACTAGCGGAATAATTTTTTTTTTTTGGGAATACGCTCTTTTCTTGAAGGTTTGAAGGTCATATCGGTCCAGAAATACCGCAGGCGACACGACAGTTCATTCCATAGTTCAGTTGTGTGAGGCAGTTTCTTGACAAAAGCACAGTTGTGGACTGCCAACCATCTAAGTGTTGTAATTTAAAACCACTATCCAATATATTGAATCTAAAAAGGTCGTATATTTGGGCAAGACAGTATTTCAGCGAAAAACCGTAAAACCTATCCTGTTGAAAGTATTTACTAATGCATACCACCTCAATTTTTTAACTCGCTGGTTTCCGAGTTATTCGAGTTTTTAGTTTTTTTTTTAATCCGCCTTGTAGCCTTAAACTAGTGATTGTGACTAAAGTACTGCCATTTGGATGACAATAAAACATTTTTCTAATAGCCTATGAATAAGACGATTACTTGAAATCAAAATTTGTGTCTAAATTTTCCAAAAACTTTGAAATAAAAGGTGATGAAGTTAGAAATTTTAACTTTTTAGTAAACTGGAAACTCATCAAAAATCTATTAATGCCTTAGACTGCACCAACAGATCTTTGAGAATGTAATAATTTCACACTCCGTAACTGGCTTTTAAAACTTCATATTATTTCTCACTATCACTGCAGCCAAAAAGTAACTATAAAATATTTTATGCTGTAGCTAAAGCCAAAAACTGACACTCAGTTTGCCACTCACACTTCCTTCGTATTTTTCACTTACGCTCCAAAATAAGTAAGTTCCTAACACGAGCGTAGTTAACTTCGGTGTTAAACTTTTAAAAATGCTGGCAACACTGGCGACTACTTGTAGGGCTTGAAGAGAGCAGCCTGTGCACTTCTTAATATACTGCATCCATACTTAATATTATACTACTGTATTAATACTACATTACACTTCACGCTTAAGGGTCCTTATCAGTTAGAAAACGTTCATCAATTTAGACCATTTTTTGTATGAATTAAGACATTTCTTGACATTTTCTCAATGTTACTATCTAGAACGGGAGTATTGCGATCTAATATCATAAATTTCAAATTTATATTTTTCATTTTTCATTAAGAAATATTGTTCCAAACATCACTCTAAATCGACCATTTTCAAGCAAAAAACTGTTTTTTTTTCGCTTAAATTCTACTCACTAATAAATACTCACATAATAAAATCAAAAAATGGCTATGTTACTTTCTAAAACTTTAATAACATCATGTTATATCCTTTAATCACTTTATTGGTATTATCAATAATTTGGTCATAATTTGAAATCAAAAAATTTTAAAACTTATAAGGCCTCTTAAACCACTGAACCAATTTAGATGAAATTGTGCAGGCAGAGGTAGTATCCACTAGGTGTACACATCCCAATACATTATCGTATCTCAAAGGGGCATCTTCGTGTTGGATCTGTATCCCCATGAATACCTTCTAAAAGGACCGGACATTGTGCGGTGATATCCTAATTAAAATCATTTATTTCAGTGCTTTGAGGCAGTTTTGTCTTTCGGAAACTTATGTCCCCCTTTTTTCTGAACAAAACGGGACCGCGCTACAATGCGGGATGTTCGATATTTTTACGGTACGGTTTTAAGGTATCAAATAGGATTTAAATGTAAACTTCGTTCTCATGCCCATAACATTTTATGACAGCTGGACCTTACTCGACAGTGGCGCCAACTGGTGAGCACAAAAGCGATAGCGATAAATTAAAAGACATGTTAATTAATCACTGTTATTACTCAATCTAGGAGTTTTTTAATGATGAAAAGCTGACGAGGTAGTAAAACAGAAAATTGTAATTTGTTATCTGCATGAAATGTACCTAAATTTAAGTTAACTTAATATAACTGACTAGATAATATGTATAGATAAACCCTATTATTCATAAAACTTAACAAACCTCTGCTAACTGAAATGTTCTTTGTCCCTTTCTAACAAACGTAAATGTCAAAGTGACAAATAAGTACAAACGAACTTTAGCGGCTAGTTAACTAATTTAGGTTTGATAGGCGTATATGAATAAGGGGGAAAATCTTTTGCACGCTAGTTACGATACAGTTATGACGAAAAATTTTAAGAATTAAACTAAGCTAGACTTAGCAAATATTGTGTGCCCTAACAGGGTGTCATGAACTTACCATCCTTAGTTATAAGACCTTATTATGTAAATGTGTTCATGACTATCATCATCATCATCATCATTTCAGCCGAAAGACGTCCACTGCTGAACATAGGCCTCCCCCAATTTATTTTTCCCTTGGGGGGGATTTGCCATAGTCGCCACGCTTGGCAAGCGGGTTGGCGACCGCAGTTTGATGGTGGTAATGATCGAAGGATGCTGCTGCCCACCCTCCGATTTTCCCTTATTCGCCTCCTACGAAACCCACGAAAAGAGATGGGGTGGCGCAATTCTTTCAGTTCATGACTATACAATAAATAAATAAATAAGTCCTCATTACGTTGATTCCCCACAGCGAGCAGGCTGCCTCTACTGTCCCCGAACCAGTCCACACTCCGCAGTCGCAGTGCGGTATGAAATGCCACTTTCATGCGGCTACATTAGCATTCAGTTTTTTGCCTTTCGAAACGCTTTTTGCACAAATTTGCTTAAAACAAGCACCGCCAATTGGCCGTTTTGTTGATGCGAGTTTAACTAAACATGAGCGCCCTTTGCGATTCGGGAACTGATAAAAATGCATTTGGGATTTTTGTGTACATTTTTGCTGGGATTCTGACATCGCTCGTTTTTTTGCTATGATTATCATTGCATTCTGGTGAATGAGCTTCTAAAGGCAAATTTACTTTTTTTTTAGGGACGTTTTAACATAGCTACAGCTAAGTGTGTGAGTATGACCGTGTGACAATTCGATGTGTTGAGTGTATCGAATTAATATGAACACTTTAAACAATACGAGTAGCTGAAAATCAGTGTTTTATGTTGCAAAGTTAAATTTAAATAGGTATTTCTATTATTTTGTAGACTAAAATTTATAACTAACACTGTATTTGCACAAAAAATATCATAAATTATAATAAAGCTCTTATACAATACCATACAAATACTCTTTATTGCACACCTCAATCAAAGGATACAGTAAATAAATAAAATAAATAAATAAATATTAGAGGACAATCTTACACAAATCGAACTAGTCCCACAGTAAGCTCAAGAAGGCTTGTGTGATGGGTACTAGACGACGATATATTTAATAGATATAAATACTTAAATACATAGAAAACATCCAAGACTCAGAAACAAATATTCATGCTCATCACACAAATATTTGCCCTGACCGGGATTCGAACCCAGGACCGTCAGCTTCACAGGCAGGTGCACTACCCACTAGGCTAAACCGGTCGTCAAAAGTACAAAACAGTACAGTACAAAAACACAATGAGAAGAGGCAAACAACAGGCGGTCTTATCGCTAAAGAGCGATTTCTTCCAGACAGAAAAAAAAAATGTTTATACTTATTCATATTCTTACATTAGAAATAGAAATATTTATTTGTCCAAAGAAACAAATTTACACAGGATACGAGTACAAGTTTTTTGAGTCCTGAGCTAGGAATCCCTGTGTTTATAGTTTTATATGAAAATATATATTCATATTCTTACAATTATAGTTTTTTAGTTTATTGTACCGTGAAGGAAAATAAATTGTATTAAAAAACTATTATGGGAGATTCAAACAGCGAAGATACAAAAAAAGATGATGATGTAGAAGATAGTATAGAGAACGAACAGATGAAAAATAAAATTAGAATTATATTACAGTTAGAAATATATCAGATTGGCATTTCAAATAAAACCTATAAAATACTTCTAACGAAAACGAATAAAACTACTAAATTATCAACCTTTTATAAGAATCACACAATTAAGAAGCAGTATCGAATCACGTTCAAATTAAAAGCTACAATGAAGAGGACAAATTCACTTAACCGATGTTTTGTGATTCATTACACATGAAAATGTTCACAAACCATTCACTAACCTAAAACAGATCTTAGCAACATCGTAACAAAGCTCAAAGTTGCCCATAAAGCTCAATGAACCGATTTATGGAAGACAGTCTACCATAAAATCTGGATGCCACTTGGTTGGCTTTTGACAATCGTTTACTTCTGCTTCAACTTTTGTACAAAACTGGACCTTGTTCGTTAGGTTTAAAGTCTAGTTTTTAAATAAAACATTATAAAACATAAGACCTTCAGATCATAGCGTCATCACTTGGCTTTTAATACGCGCGGATTTGCAAACTTTCGTAGCTCTGGAAGGCGATTTTGGAATGAAAAGGTTTTGTTTTATAGTTTTTCGATAATGCTTGTACTTTTCAGCGAAGCGCAGATGAAGTGTGCAGTCGCTTTAATAAATATGTATACAGTTCGGAACTTACAGCTAGGGATGAAACTCAAAATGGTTTTGATGTTTTTAGATTAGACTGCGCTGTTCTGAATAAAGTCAAGTTTGCTTGTTGATTTAAGATTAAAACCATTAAAACACGGGATATTACAAGTAAAAGTCAAGCAGATGATGCCGCTATTTTAAACCAGCAAAAAGCTATTTTCGAAAGTATCCTCGAATAAGCTTTGCGACTTAGTCTTGATTCGACCATTTAAATAAAAAATGAGTTTTATGAACTAAAACTGCCGTTTAATCTTTAGTCTATTATTCGACGTAGCAAAATTTCAGCCCAGACTAAATCGTTGTCATAAAATTGTAGACAATCAAGAGCAATTTTTGAATGTATTTAGCGTGGCTTCTGACTCAATATCAGCGTTGGCACTGAGTCAAAACTATTATGTGTCACCTTTTCGCTTTCCAAATGTCATTACGTCCACCGGTTCGATTGGTTGACGATATTAAGAAGATCGCGAAATGTCGAAAGTTGCCGAGGCAAGGCAGCAAGCAACCTTGTAGGGCCTGAGCTCGCTTCGATGCGGGCATAAGCCGAGACGTCAGCGGTGGCATGCGCAAGCGAATCCTGCGGCATCTCACACAGGCGAGGAGGGGAAGCCGCTGGTTTGACGATGTTCAGGAGTCCCACATCACCGTGCCTACCACCAGGAGGGTCGGTATGCATAAAGCATTTTCCAGCGTTAAAAAAAAAGGTTACCCTTGGACGAGACTTACTCCGCACCGGGACGAGTTGCGTACTCCAAGAGAGGTCTATGATCAGCAGTGGGCGATTACAGACTGAAAATGATGATGATAACATTACAAAGACGATGTTTAGGATAACGCGAAGTTGAGAAGATGAGACGCTAAAACGAAAAGCTGACCCCATTACTACGTGTTATTACAGCCCTAAAGCAAGAGATTATCATCTTCCTTGATTATCCCAGTACAGTTGGATCCAGAAGGATGCCCGGGGTCCGCTACCTAACCCCAAGATTTGGCGTAGACACTAGTTTTTACTGAAGCGACTGCCACCTTCCAACCCGAGAGGAAACCAGAAATTATTGAAATTAGGCTTGTCAAGTGAGTGGGCACCTTGATTGTTAGAATTTCTCAAGTCGCCCGAAGGCCTAACTTGGCTTAACGACTACTATCATAGACAGTAGTCGAGATCAACGGCTTAACGTGCCTTTTGCACGGGAGCGCTCAGGTAATAACCACTCAGAGCGGTCACCCATTCAAGAACCTCGGCCGACGTTGCTTAACCTCGCATAGGTACTGCACGCGGTATGCGGACGCCGCTGGGCCCATAAAGCGAGAGAGAAAGCTTTAATTCGATTAGGGTGAGACGTAACCGAGGCCTATTGATGAACGCTTGGGAAATCTTATGGTCACGTTCGGACTGCCCGGAGCAGTACATACCAGGATGTGGAGTTACTGCCGATAAGACAAGTAATTAAAACCAAATAGTTAACAGACTTCGGTTGTTATAGTGGCAGTATAAGAAGTTTACTGCTATTATGCTAAGTAATACGTACCAAACAGTTAATAGAATTTGCTTATTATAACAGCGATATGTCGAGTTGCTGCTGATATTGTAAGTAATATAGGTCGAGTAGTAAACTAACATTGCTTAACATAACCACATTATGTGTAGTTATGGCCTATATGATAAGTAACAGCTAAACCTTAATGCCCAAACCTCACTTGTTAACCAGGCGTAAGTCTACTTACTTCCGATATAGTAAGGACTATTGGGTGATAAAGTAGACTTACTGCTGTTATGCTTACTGAAATTAAGGGTTCCCATTTAGCTATTAAAATGAGGATTAAACCATATTGTAGAGCTTGAAGCGCTGATTTCAAATATATGCTTAACTCAGTTTTGCCAAAAATAGGACTTACTGCTCTTATCGTTAGCGCGGCAGCTGGTCGGTGATGGGATGCGTCTGCTCGTCCCCTCACTGTCGAGGGTCAATTGTCGGCTACTGTTAGCTGCTCCAGAGACGCGCACCATCGCGCAAGAACTATCCCCTCGTAGCTCTACACTGTTTTCATGCACTTCTTGCCACCGGACGTGGATGCTTATGGAATTAGTTGGGGAATAGGGATGGTGACACTAAATAAGAAAATCAGATGACTTCAAATTGTCTCGAAAAAGGAGCAAATTCTGAACCAAATAGAGAGAAAAGAATAAATAATTACATAATTACAAGTCCTCAAAGTTATAAATGAGGGCATGTTCTGACCCTTTTTCGCAAAAGCCACCTGTGTGTTGAACGATCTTCATTTACTATGGCGCTTTAGGTCAGTGACGTTACTGATTTGTAGCGCTTTCTCACTCTTTTTAACAACATTGTAACGGTTGTAGCTTAAAATAACGATTTAATGCGATTTTCACCATTTGGCATAGTTTTATGTCTTCTTTCTTTTGGATAATAATTTGGATACCAATAAATTGAGTCAACGTCCCAATTGTGTGTCGTGATTGCTTAAGGTTCAGTGAGGTTATGGATGGATGTAATTCTTCTGTAATACATTCAAATTATAATGAAACGTATAAGCCCTTTAATTCAATACTATCTCTTCTTTAATACGATTTTTCTAAAAACCCTGAGCTTCATTTGCAGCGTGTTCAAGAAGTCCCAAATAACACCCTAAGGTTTTAAAATAACGTAATTCCAGTGCTGTTTAGCATAGCTCGGCCACTCGGGAGAAAAGACCGTATGATGTAAGGACCAATGTGGCACTTGAAACCTTTCTCGAGGTTGAGTATAGCTCGTTGGAGTAAAGGGCTTATGATGGTAGATTTGAAGCGGCGGTTAAGACCTTTTCGTATGTGGATGTAGCTCTGATTCCTGTCCCTCGTGTCCCATCGCGTCTCGCTATATAAAGCGCTGAAACACTAATACGGACATTTGCATTTGAACATGCCCGGAATGGCAGCATTATAATATGTGTTGAGGGGATTTGTGGAGCTGGGAATGCAACTTGGACTTAAGTATGTAAGTAAGTAAGTGTTTATTTGTGAACATAGGTATTTATAGTGGTGGTATTTTTAGAAAGTTTCACTATGTTTGCCAATCGGCGTACAAAAACAATGAACTTAATATTTAAATTTTAAAATAGGTACTAATAAAATAAAATGTTTTGATTACAAATTATGACAAAATTATTGATAATACCAATAAAGTTATTAAATGATACGATGGTTTTATTAAAGTTTTAAATAGTAACATAGCTATTTTTTGATTTTATTGTAAATTCTAATATTTAACCGGAAAAACACAGTTTTTAGCTTGAAAATGGTTGAGAGTGATGTTTGAAACGATATTCCTTAACGAAAAATAAAAAAAAACACATTTAAAGTTTATGACATTAGGTCGCCATAGTCCTGTTCTGCTTAGGGCATGCATGGCCGCCCTAAGCAGACCTGGCGGCGAACGATCATCGCAGAGGCGAAGAACATAGGGAAGACGTGGAGCGAATTGAAGTGCGAAGCTCAAGACCGAACGGGATGGCGGTGCACTGTGGAAGCCCTCTGCCCCATCTAGGGGACATAGGAACATAAGTCAGTAAGTCAAGTCCTGTTCTAAATAGTAATATTGAGAAAATGTCAAGATACCTGTCAATTCAATCAGAAAAATGCCAAAATAGATGAGCGTTTTTAACTGATAAGGACTCTTAATAGTAACCGCTAAATGTAGACGGAGAGATATGTTGAGTTTATGAGGGTGTAAAAGTGATAAATATATGTGAGTTGTTATCATTATACATATTCGAATATATTGTCACTGAAACTCAGTTAGGCCCGGCCTGGGTTGGATTGACTCTACCCGGTGTGCGGCGGTACCGGGACGAATAGGGACTATATGTGTCAATGTTGTCGCGATCGCGCGGTGGACGTCCCCGCCGGCGGGAATGCCTAAGTATACGCATCGTGTCTGAGTCGTCCGGGTCCGTGAGTGTGTGCCTAAGACGCCGGACCGTGCGGCCCCTAATCAGTGATCGCCAAGTTACGACAGAGGGGTCTGCGCGCCACCATTTGAATGCAGCTTGAAACAGCGGGTGATTTCTCTAAAAGACTACGTAACGAAATAAATAAACCTTATTCTGCAAGAAGGCCGTAATGGCATTTTTACAATGCAAAAACTACTAGTATTTCTCAAAAGACCACTGCCAAGAAGTAACGCCGAAAGAAACTCGTCAGTCAGTTTTCAGAGAGGTAGGGCACAGCAAAATGTCATCTTGCTCGAATTTGGAGCAGCCCAACTGGGGAAATACCTCCGCCTTGCAGAAGACCACACCTCCTCCCTCCCCTGAGCGGGTCAAAACAACATATTTTGGACTATTTATCTTCCTTAAGTGTTCCACTGCTGGGAAAAGGCTTACCCTATTTTTCTCTACCCAAGCAGAACGCGTCAAAATCTCCCCTCCATCTCCATTTAAACTACTTCTCCTTCGGTAGCCGTCTTGGGGAATCCACTCCGCACTTGTCTTCCTCCATCTTTCCGGACATACACGAGATATATGTCCGGGACAGCAATTGTAGAAAAAAAACTTACCATTGTTTAAGTTAGCGCACGCCGCCCCGAAGACCACCGCGGTCGCCAGGAACCGCAGCGCCGGCAGCATGATGCTGTCTCACTCCCACATCACATCACACACACGCACAACACATTAACACACTAGAATTATGACGTTCGGCGCGTCACACAAACATCACAAGATTAGACCGTTGGCACGTCACATTAACATCGCAAGACTCGAACTTTGGCGCGTCACATTAACATCGCAAAATTATAACAATGGCGGATCACATTAACATCGCAAAATTAGAACAATGGTGCGTCACATCAGAATATCACAAGTTTACGTTCAAACGCGTTCTTTATTTGATCCATTCGTTGACATCTGAAACAAAGAAATGTTTAAAATTAACTTTTGTTTTTATGTTCTTGACTTAAAATTTAGAATCAAAGAGAGTGGGTGGGTGTCAACAAAAATTTGAAGACTGCAGCTCCAACCGTTTGGCTGTAAAAACCTGTGTGACAGAGGTTCCGTTTGGACCCTTCGGCGACCCTAAAAACTAAATTAACATGGCAATAACAATTTTAAAGTTTCAGACATTAAAATATAATACCAGATGGTCACTTACGTAAGATTGAGGAAACTCGACCTTAAGGCTTGAACGACCCGTTTATTATAATGATAATTTAAATATTATTTAAATTGGTTATTGTCAGATTTAGCTTCGCGTCTTTTCGGTTGACGACTGCTTCAGCCTAGTTGGTAGTTACCCTGTCTTCGAAGCTGGAGGTCCCTGGTTCGAATCCCGGTCAGGGCATTTATTTTTGTGATGAACACGAATATTTGTTCCCGAGTCTTGGATGTTTTCTATGTATTTAAGTATACATTTATCTATATAAGTATGTATGTCGTCGCCTAGTACCCATAGTACAAGCTTTGCTTAGTTTGGGACCAGGTTGATTTGTGTAAGATTGTCCACAATTTTTTTTTATTTACATATCAGAAGTTAAGGGCCAAAAAGCTTAATTTTGGATTGGTCTAGTAACCCGCACAAACGGTGTTCCCATAACTACAAATCCATGTAATAAAAACATAACTTACATGTACATACGCCGTTAACTGTTGACCACCGGGTGAACATTTGTTTTTACAACTGACAATGACCCAAACATAACCCTATATCAATAGGCAATAAAACCACACAGCTCTCAACAAACCCTCAAAACGTAACATTTAATAGTCCCAATAACTCGCTACAACACTAAAATCCACACCTTTCCTGGATGGTAATGAGTATAATTTATCGGCTTTTAACGCCGAGCGAGAAATGATTCATTAAGAACTGTTATGACTGGTTATTAACGAGGGAGACAAATACATAATGGCTTCTCTGAAATACTCTGAATGTAGGTATATGTGGTCGCGAACCGCATATACATATACGAAATTCTTTTGTGGTGTGTTTGTCATCTAACTCCTGTGTGAATTTGAAAATATTGTAATATTACACACATATATATATGTGGGATTGGTACTTTTTGATGGCTGTGCAAGGTGCTGGCTGCTAGATTATGAATAAGGAACGTTCGAATGTGGTTTGAAATAGTTTGGAATGGCGAATGAGTTGACGTATGATTCAGTTTGTAAGACGACTTGAACGAGGCAACATATCATATTAAAGTGGTAAATAAAACAAATATTTCAATTAGAAGATTATTATTTCCATGTGGACTCTCCGGTCCTACATATATATATATATATATATATATATATATATAGATGTGCAATAAATTTGGTTCTATTCTATTCTAACCAGGATGTTGAGCCACTTGCATTTATCCGTAATTTAGCTGTGTAATGAATAGATCCCGTTATATTGTCGCACAGAAATTGTTTTGCAATAGAGCGTGAATGTTTTTTTATCGACCTTCTTGATATCGATGTTTATATAATGCAATTGAATTTGTCTAGTAATGAATGACCGACGGTAGGTAGAAGGTAGTCATAAAACTAGGTTTTCGGGTAAAAAAAGGTATATTCATGAGTATATTTTCACTTGTATGCCATTTTTCTAAAAAATAAACACGTATAAACCTAATATTGAATGATATTTACAATATAACTTGAAATGTTATTTTTATTCAATTTGTGTTTGTTTTTCTTTTGTTTTAATTGTTTTATTATGTGTTATTATTCTATTCAATGTATTGACGACCACAATTAAATAGGGATTCTTTTAAATTGACTTAAATGTAATTTATAATGAAGTCTTGTACTCGTATTGTGTAATAAATGAAATCTAAATCTAAATCTATTTCTAAAAATCATACAAATCGGTTCAGGATTCGGGCGTGGCAAACGTGCCGCTTTTTGTATGAAAAATTCTTGAACACAATCGTCTAAGCAGATACCGTAGCTTGGCGACCATAACACCGATACACTTGGCCGTAAGTGTTATTACCAACACCTCAAGAGACTCTCGCTAGATGGCCGGGTCAAGGGTCAGATACAGAAGGCGGTACTCCTGGACACGGCGCGGATAGTCAGGAGGTTCCTCTCTCTGTCGCCCGACACCACCGGTAGCTTAGGCCCCGCCTCGCTGCCGGCGGCACACTAGGTTAGGTTTTTATAATGATTTTATGTTTTGTAAGTGTATTTTTATATTTTACTTTTTATAAAGATATTGTAAAAACCTAACCTAAGACCAGAAATAAATAAAGAGAATAATAATAATAATAATAATGTACTTTATTTAGTTTACCCATCAGTTTACAAATTGTAACAACTAAACAACTAAAAATTTAAAATAAAATTACATTACAATAAGCAAGCCATCTTTGACGCCCCACTTATTAGGTAGCATGTCGTGTATACCACGTTGACAATGCTGTTCGTCGACTCACTCTCCCGACAAAGGACCAGCGTCTCTTACGCATTATAGCGTAGAAGTAGCAGCAGGAGGACAGTGTAGAAGGGCAGTGTTGCGCGGTCGGTTGCCTTGATAACACTCAACCTAATGAATGACTCCAATTGTAGTCTGAAACATGTCGCAAATAGTGACTTTCCAAGTAAGTTCCAACCGTTGTTCTCTTATTAAGCGTAGAAGTCGTCCACTCTGTTTGCGGCGAACATACCAGACGCACTGCACCGCCACTGTAGCCTCAACATCGCACGAAACGCGTTATTAAGTCACATTTTCTGCAAACGACATCCATTCAACTCCGACGATAAGAAAAGAAAATAAATTTTTAGTTTATAGCCACGTAAATCAACAAAGTTTGGTCATTGACAGTTCAAACAGTCCTTCTTTGACAAAGGTTCTCCATACGTTACACAAAGGAGTTTAAATAAAAGCTAATGTTTTTGTCTTTAGCGCAAGATATTCAGTTAAATGGCAATCGGATCTTGTGTCAGCCTACGATACAGGCCTAGCCTAGTGTAGGGGTCACAGAAAAGTGTTTTAATTTACTTTGTCATGCAGTGTCTGTAACATTTTCTTTTTTTATATATTTGGATCGTTTGGTAATATTAATAGCACTGTGTATAAATAAACTATTTTTGTATTTTTTTTTTGTATTTTTTGTATAAGTCATTTTCGTATTCTTTCTCTGTGTCGCTCAAATTATATTTCTCATTTTTTTTAATACCACCTCGGTGGCAAACAAGCGTACGGCCCGCCTGATGGTAAGCGGTCACCGTAGCCTATGGACGCTTGCAACTCCTGGGATGTCACATGCGCGTTGCCGAGCCTTTAAAAATTGTATCGATAGAGACAGAAAATATTTATTTTTCGCGTTAGCGCCCCAGGCAAAAACAGCTGAATTATATATTTTTTTATTTCTAATGGCTGAAAGGTTATCGGACCAAAAATATCTGCTTTAACGCCTTTTACACACGAACTGATATTAACAATACAAATCTGTATTATCCAGTGTGTTGATGAATAAATTTTAAAATATTATCTTTACGTAAGTCACCGGAAACCATAGACAATATTTGAAATCCTCTGTATTTATTTTATTTATTACAGAAATTAAGATTTTTATGATGGTTGTGTATAATGGTTCTAATAGGGGCTAGTCGAATACTTCATTTCGAGTTATCTTATAATTTTCAAATTTCATTTCTTTTTTTCAGAAAAGCACTATACCTACAAGCCTGGGCGCGTAGAGGGATTGTCGGCCTCGTACCTCTAAATGGCCTCGTTAACGCTCGGCCATCTATTACTACTCGGCTCCTCTATTTCGCGGCTTCTGCAGTAATGTACTAATATAAATATTAATCCACAAGCCACTGTGGGCGAGCGTTTAAGCAGCTGACTTTTAATTTGGAGGTACCTACATATAAATGAAACCCGGCTCGTACCAACGAGCTTTTCAAAAAAAATTTATGAATGAAATATCATTTGGTAATTGGCTTTTAGGTGAAGGAAACATCGTGAGAATATCAGTCCCAAAAAGGTCTTCGCTTTAGGTTAAAAAGTCTGATGGGAATTGCTGTCGTAAAACTAGTGCCTTCGCCAACTCATTGGATTAGGTGCTAAAATAGAACTTGGGCTACATACATACATTTACCTACATAAGTATAACCGGTATAACGCTAAGAGAGTTATTTTAAAAGATACATACAATTATATGAAAAGCAGGAATGAAAATGTAAGCATTTTCTTATGCGACATTTCACACAAGATAAGGTACTAAGGCGGACTTATCTCATAAATAAAATAAATAAATAAATATTAGAGGACAATCTTACACAAATCGAACTAGCCCCACAGTAAGCTCAAGAAGGCTTGTGTTATGGGTACTAGACGACGATATATTTAATAGATATAAATACTTAAATACATAGAAAACATCCAAGACTCAGAAACAAATATTCATGCTCATCACACAAATATTTGCCCTGACCGGGATTCGGACCCAGGACCGTCAGCTTCACAGGCAGGTGCACTACCCATTAGGCTAAACCGGTCGTCAATCTCATGCTGGTACACTTTGAAGGACTAAGTGAAAAGAGGGAAAAACGAGACAAACATACAAGTCTTAAAACATGTATAGGTACAAAAACGTTTTCATATCTTGATATTGTATCAAGCAAATGATTTTTTTTTAACCTGACTGTGGCTTTATCGGCCGGGCCCAATAAAGCGATAGGAGTGCGCGTTTGGAGAGTAGCCTGGGGAAAATTCAGGGGAAACCTCCGACGCCACCACGTTTAATAATGTATTTTAACACCTGCTATTCAGAAAAGAGAAATATCTTACAAACGATTTTACTAGAGAGTGTCACATACTGCTTTTCACACCTTATATGAGGAAAGAGTCATTGTTGCCCTCAAATGAGGGAAGAAAAGTACATCTTTGATCCCTCAGTCGAAGGCAACAATAACTCTTTTCTGAATAGCAGGTGTGAAAAAGTCATTTTCACACCTGCTATTCAGAAAAGAGTTATTGTTGCCTTCGAATGAGGGATCAAAGATGTACTTTTCTTCCCTCGTTTGAGGGCAACAATGACTCTTTTCCTCATAGAAGGCGTGAAAAGCAGTATGTGACACTCTGTATTAAAATCATTTGTGAGATATTTCATGTGTGGGGAGTGTCTGAAGTTCTGTGAGATGAAGGATGATAGGCTTTCTAGTGTACCTACGTAGATAATTAGTATTATTGTTTTGTTCCTTTAAGTTGATGTTTCGTTTCACAGTATATTAGAGTAAATCTGTAATGCTGTGTTAATATATTTAAATAAATAAATGTTTTTAGCAGCGGGCCTCATAGACGGTGTGAAAAACAGTATGTGTCACACGGTAGCAAAATTATTTCCGTCTTGGGCGTAAACACTTGAATCCCTTGCTACGCTCAAGATTCTACAAGTAGAATCTTTCGCTTCACTCAGAATCCAAGATACCTCCCTCGCCGTAAATATATCATTTTGCTCCCTTGAAACACAATCTACTATTTTTGAACCTGACTGTGGCTTTATAGGCCGGGCCCAATAAAGCGATAGGAGTGCGCGGTTGAAGAGTGGCCTAGGGAAAATCCAGGGGAAACGTCCGACGCGACCACGTTTAATAATGTATTTGTGTAACAAGTAGAAACAATTACAGGTTTTATCTTCCAATTTTGTTGTATTTAAAACGAACAGATTTAGATTTTTTATTTCATAATATATAAGTGTATGTAGTCATGTCAGTATTGAAAGTAGCAAAATTCCAAAATGGCGTTCAAGTGTATTGATTACTAGGCTTGAGCATTATAATTAAACTAACAAGCTGTCCAAGCCAACAGAAACTCACCAAAAATGTAAATGTTATTGTTGTAATTATTATTAGGTTTCATATGTATTAACTCTGCACCTGCTATGAATAGTTATGACTAGATTTCATTTCCGCTACCCTAAGGTTGTCTGGAAGAAATCGCTCTTTAGTGATAAGACATGTTGTTTGCATCTACTCATCGTGTTTTTGTACTGTATAATTGAGGTGTGCAATAGAGAGTATTTGTATTGAATTGTATTGTTTTTTTTTTTTTATACAACGCCGGTAGCAAACAAGCGTACGGTCCACCTGATGGTAAGCAGCTACCGCAGCCTATAGACGCCCGCAACTCCAAAGGAGTCACGTACGCGTTGCCGACCCTTTATGAAATTTGAGAATATCCGTCATCTAACAGCGAAATACGTTACTCGTACCCGTCAGAAACGCGTCACTATTAGTGAAGTCACCAACTGCCAACGAAACAAGAAATTCCCGCCCCAAGATACGCTGACGACGTAACGGTTGGCAAATTTTGAAATCGGAACACAAGCACGAACCACAATTCATACATCACTAAACGTTCTGAAATCGAATTCCTCATCCGTCTGCGGAATTATGCGAATCTATTCGGAAACATACGATAAAAAAGATATCTTTAAGGCAGGAATCTGATAAGTTGATTGTATTAGGAAAAAATAGGGAATTTCAAAGAAAAAATCGATTTCGGAATTTTATTAAACATAAATACCTTAGATTTGTATGCGAAGACGGCTGTGGAATACCCATCATAGAACACTAGATTCCTTTTCTTTTTATGATATATTATTTTATATATATTGTATTATTTAACGTAATAAACTTCCTCTTACTCAAAAAAAAAAAAACTTAACAACACCTTAAACAATATGAACTATCATCACCGGGACAAACGAAAAATCTAATTAAAGGCCGATTTTCGATTTGTCGAAATGATTCTGTCACATGTTAGCTCTGTCCTTTTCTTTCATATGTAATGAAAAAAGGACAACGATATATTTAACAGACGGATATTTTTTTAAATCTATCCTTATCAATACATATTGATGTATTTTCTTAAGAACAGCCTAAATTTGATAAGATATGTTTCAAAAACAAATATACGTATTTATTTGATCAAGCTCTTAGAGCTCTTTTTATTAATCACCATTTTTCACAAATATCATTTTCTCAAGAACAAAAATGTTAGTGTTTCAGATAGGTAACCTTCGTTTAGCTTTGGGTCAACAATATACTGTGAAAAGAAAAATGTAGCTCCAACCTTTGTGAGCCTCTAAAACCTGTGTCACAGACAGCGGACAGACAGATGGACGTGTGAGTGACAGCAAGAGCTCTGCTTGGTCCCTTTGGATACTGAACCCTAATAAATTACAACTATCAGTCTTAATATTTATACTATAAAAACCATATTTGTACTAATTGTATGTATGTATGTATGTAAGAACTTTATTTTTCAGATTCAGATTCAGATATTTATTCATAAAATTTAGTATTTTACATGTCAAAAGTTGTAACATAACAAAGGTTATATAAATATTCACATTATTTACAATGTGTTTATAATTTTGTTATATAAATATTCACATTATTTACAATGTATTTATAATTAATTAGATTATTTCAGATTGGGTCATCGACACTTATCAACAAATTCATCGACAGTATAGCACGCCAAGTCGGTTAGGAGGGTTTTAAGTTTGTGTATAAATTGTCTATCGTTTTTTGATTCTGTAATCTCCACTGAGAGCGAGTTATATAGTATTGGTCCAACGACCGCCAGTAATTTCCGAGTCTTAGCGAGTGCACCAAGGCACTGCTAGACGTTGTCTCGTTCGGGTACTTTGATTGGCTAGTGGGGCCGTAAAGTTGTCAAGGTCAGCTCTGGCGTATTTGCACGCAGCAAGAATGTACACATTATCAGGTTAAACGATAATATATGTCATATGACATTAAAGTACAAAGGTAAACTTATCCCTACTAGGGGAATTGTTTCATCGGACTCCGACAAGGGCAATTACTTATTTCCTTGATAGCGTCCCGCATAAGTAATCTAACACAGAAATATTTTGTCCTTAATATTAAAAAATATGTATGTTTGTTTATACTGTAGCATTTGAATTTTGTACTATTGTCACTGTTCTTTTATATACATTGTATATTGTTTTGAAAAAATGACACCTCGCCGAGTTTCTTACGCCGGTCCTTCTCGAGGCAGAGGTTTATTTTATGAACCGGTGGTAATTTTTTGACATTCATAAGTGCATATAACATGCCTAAATTGAAGAATAAATGATTTCATTTCATTTCTTGAAAACAACTAATTTAATAATAAATAAATAAAATTTCTGCGAACGGTCTTATAGCGAAAAGTCTCGACCAACACCTCAAGAGACTCTCGCTAGATGGCTGGGTCAAGGGTCAGATACAGAAGGCGGTACTCCTGGACACGGCGCGGATAGTCAGGAGATTCCTCTCTCTGTCGCCCTAACCACCGGTAGCTTAGGCCCAGGGATCGGATACCGGTATTTTCTCCATAGAAAAATACCGGTATTATTACGGTCACCGGTTCTTTATTTCGTTTTTAATGGGACAATCTAATAATACGACGTTGTTACTTAAATACGTGATTCAGCCCTACGTAAAGATCAAAAAATAATCCAAAATATTGGGCTAATTCAGGGTTTTTTAAAAATACCGGTATCGGTCCCTGCTTAGGCCCCACCTCGCTGCCGGCGGCACCCTAGGTTAGGATTTTATAATATGTTTATGTCTTGTAAGTGTATTTTTATATTTTATTTTTTATAAAGATATTGTAAAAACCTAGCCTAAGACGAGAAATAAATAAAGATAATAATAAAAAAATATTACCTACCCTTTGAAATAAAAGGGTCATTCTACTTTTTCATGACCAGTTTTCTATTAGAAAAAAAATCTATGATATGTATTGAATTAGTGTACAAAAATAGGATTTCTAAATAGTACCTGAACTTAATAAAATGAATATATAGGTAAAAATACTTAAATATTAACATATTGCTGTAAAAGGTGGGTAACGCAGTAAAAACCATTTTTTCATACAAATGGTGAGACATCCTAGGACCACTGAGTTACGTACTCGATTTATGAATATTAGCTGTGGTTCGTTAATTACCAAAACTATCGGAAGTGATAATGTAATTAAACCTCTTTTGAAATAACAATACAAAAATATGAAGTGAGGTCTAAGAATTCCAATATCTGTATTTAAAAAAAATGTCTGAAAATTATGTACATGAAAAAGTAGAATGGCCCAAAAGACAACGTATTCGAATATTGAAATTTAATATTTAGCCAATATTCAGATGCATCGTCAATACTTAATATATCTGTTCACTGAAAAGTGATTCATATTTTTGCATGTTCTAAAATTGGATGAGCGAACTGGGTCAACATAACCTTGCGTTAAAAACGTTTTTAACGCGAAAACCTTTTGAAGCTGGTGAATATTTTTTGCGTGTATTTATTAAACTGAATAATCTACTCTAATCTTGAATGCTCTTCATTTTACGCTGAACTGAATTTAGTGAATTTTATTTTAATTTATAACGCCAAAGTCGTAGGTTAAATAAACTAAGGCTTTTATATTATTGATAACAATCGGACTGTACTATTTATCTATTAGTAATTATTATATTTCATACAAACGCCTTAAGGGAGGCGTACAGCGACATCTACCAGAAGACTCATGCTTCATTAACGGCACTAACGTCTCAAATCATATTGAGAATCGTCAGTTGCGATGCGCCATCCCATACCCAAATTTTTAAATTTTTCCTTTATTCTAAATTTTTAGTTATTATTAGTTACGAAATTGGCTATTTTCTGGTTTTGTCTACAAGTCTATCTTTATCTTAGTACAATACAATACAACTCTCTATTACCTTAACGGCAACTAGCTTAAGTCCTCGTCTATCAAACCTATATTAGTTAACTAGCCGCTAAAGCTCGTTTGTCCTTATCTGTCACTTTGACACATGTACTTGTGAGACAGTGACAACAGACATTTTAGTTAGCAGAGGTTTATTATTTTTTATGAATTGGGGGGTAAAACTTTACTAAAATCGTATTCCTTAATCAGGTTATTGGAATTGTCAATACTTTTACAAATACGAGTTTTTCTCTTATTTTATAATGCCTCTTCACTACATAGTATAAAACAAAGTCGCTTTCTCTGTTTCTATATCCCTATGTATGCTTAAATCTTTGAAACTACGCAACGGATTTTGATGCGGTTTTATTTAATAGATAGAGTGATTGAAGAGGAAGGTTTATATGTATAATAACATCCATTAAATAGTGCACCCTTGCGAAGCCAGGGCGGGTCGCTAGTCACTATCACTACATACCGAAAAACAATCCAGGGTGCGGATTAATAAAATCCCTTGCAGTCAACACTTCCACATCTGACAATGTCGTATCTTTCCATCGTGCTGATATTGAACTGGACTTCAATAAGAGCGGCATAAGCTGTAGTTTCCAATAAAAAAAGCACATATGACTGTAGGGAAGTTAGTTCTGTTTTGGAATGGTTGCTTCCAATTTTGAAAGTTGGGTGCACCTACGAGTTTTGTACTGTTGCGTTTTGGCTTTGGTGAAAATATATTCCTGTGTGGAGTATTTGGGTTTTATAAATTACTAGCGACCCACCCCGGCTTCGCACGGGTGCACTATTTAATGGATGTTATTATACATATGAACCTTCCTCTTCAATCACTCTATCTATTAAAAAAACCGCATCAAAATACGTTGCGTAGTTTTAAAGATCTAAGCATACATAGGGATATAGGGACATAGGGACATAGGGACATAGGCACATAGGGACATAGGGATAGAGAAAGCGACTTTGTTTTATACTATGTAGTGATGTGACAAAACAATAATGATACTTGAGCAACAAAATAAAATGTTAACACTACATAATTCAGTACATACTACCCGTACATTGTGTGACCGTACCAATTATTTTGCAATTCGAAACTGCGGCTTGTTTGGGTTGCCGGTAACCACATTTCCGGTATCGGTATTGGTATTATTCGGTACCATTATACAGGTATCGATGCAAATTTGTGTGGACTGTGTAACCATACGATTTCATTCATCATGACTGATTAATATTCATATGTAATAGTAGTAAGTTTACGAAAAATATGTATGTATGTTTATATTGTGGCATTTGAATTCTATATTATGATTCTGTTATTTTATATACATTGTATATTGTTTTGAACAAACTGACACCTCGCCGAGTTTCTTACGCCGGTTCTTCTCGAGGCAGAGGTTTATTTTATGAACCGGTGGTAGTTTTTTGACATTCATAAGTCCATGTAACATGCCTAAATTGAAGAATAAATGATTTCATTTCATTTCATTTCATACGAGCAAAGCTAATAAACTACGTAAAGTAAAAGGGATATTATCACCAAATTAGAAAATAAATAAGTAAGAATTTTCTCGAAAAAGTATCAAATTTTTAATCAAATGGCGAAAAAAGTAACTCAAAAGAATAATTAATTACATAACTATAAGTCTTCAATTTTTTTTCGCAAAACGACCTTTGTATTGGAACGATCGTCATTTACTATAGTGGTCTTTGACGTCACTGGTCTGTCGCGCTTTCTCTTTCTAACCTTTCTAAACTTTAAAATGGTTATAGCTTCGTTATTTTTTGAGATATTTGATTAGGATTTACACTTTTTGGCATATTTTTGCTCTGTTTCTTTTGAAATAGTCTTGTGTATTAAAAACATCACTTTTCGTCGCAATCAAAACTAGGAGCGCTCGTGGTTCAACGGTGCCAGCACACCGTGTGCGGTATGTGAGGTTAAGCAACGTGGGCATATGTCAGTTCTTGGATGGGTGACCGCTTAACTGAGCGCTCCCGTACTGGAAGACACGTTAAGCCGTTGATCCCGGCTGCTGTGTATGATCGCAGTCGTTAAGCCAAGAGGACTTCGGGCTTGAGAAATTCTAACAGTCAAGTTGCCCACTCACTTGACAAGCCTAATTCCAATAAGGTCTGGTTTCCCCGCGGGTTGGAAGGTCAGATGGCATTCGCTTTCTTAAAAATTAGTGTCTAGGCCAAGCCTTGGGATTAGGTAGCGGACTCCGGGCATCCTTTAGGGGTTCGATTCCCGTCTTAAGCTGTTTACGATATCACGGTCCATTTTTTTTTCAATTCAATTTATTTAATTCAGACAATGTCCATAAAAAATGTTAGTAAAAAAGCCTTAATTACTATGATAGTTTGACATTTCATTCACAAAAAAATATAGATAATCCTCCCTCTAGACTCCATGTGTATGGAGTCCCAATGCTTCAACATTGAGCTGGCCGGAAACTCCACCAATAATTTCAGGAGGCTGTTGGGACTCTCACGCACGCGCCGCATCAGGGAGGCAGTTCTCTTGCGTATTATCGCGATAAAACTATCCACGCGCGCCTCCGCGAACATGCCTGATGCGCTACAGAAGTAGCCCCAACAGCATCCTGAACCCATTGTTGTACATTTGTTT
Source organism: Epiblema foenella (assembly GCA_963556455.1). Taxonomy (NCBI): domain Eukaryota; kingdom Metazoa; phylum Arthropoda; class Insecta; order Lepidoptera; family Tortricidae; genus Epiblema; species Epiblema foenella. The sequence goes on from OY747112.1 coordinate 18,720,969, forward strand.
TTTGTATATTTTGTTCTCTGTATCAAAAGATTGATCATAATTATGGGTTATTGTGCACTGCCACTGGCTTGTGCAGAATTTATTAAGCTTGAATATTGGCTACGTCATATTATAAAGACAGAAATGTGACATGTCCTAAGATGGCGGCCGTTTTACAGCTTTTAAGAGATGAAAAGGACCCCTCAATGAACATTTGTACAAATGTCATGAAACTTCCCGTGATGAACAGGTTTGACAATATCGACAGTTTTACTCAAAAAAAAAATACTAAAAAAATAATGAGAGAGAGGGCGCTACCGTGTCCGAGATCACTTCGGCTCCATAGTAATTTTCATATTTAAAATATAAATAGTGGTTATTTACAAAATGTACGCAGCTAATCCAGTGTAGGATCAGTGAAATCAAGTGAAAATTGTAAAATACCAACGATCAGTACAGGAAACGAGCAAAAAACGACATACAAAACATTCAAACGACAACTGTGTTTACTGTGCAAATAAAGGCGAGACTATAATAAACGGTAATTTATAACCATCTGAGAAGATCGAACTGTGAACTATTAGTGCAAAAGGAAGAAAATATAGATAAAAAGTGAACATTATATAAATATAATATATTTATTCTTATCATATAAATAAACACGGTAGTTCTCGCAAAATAAAAATATTGTTATTCACGCCATCTAGCGGAAAGTGACTGAACAACACAAAAGCAAAGCTGCGTTCGCGCACCAACTTGAAATCAACGTGACAGCTAAAATTATACTACTAACTTCCAAAAATTCGATTCATTGAATAAAACAATTCCAGTTACACTCAAATATCTCAGTTATAAAAACAGCCGTGCCCCGTTCATAATTAAAAAGATAATATCGCCCCGCAAATCACTTTGTTGAGCAAACAGACGGAAACTGTCACATCTTAATTATAAGCTTACCGCTGAATTAAAATAAATTGGTCATTCGACTGGAAATATTAATTTTTGGAGTGTTTGGATAATAAACGAACACCTCGTGGGCTTTAAAAATAAACGTCATGAAATGAAAATGAATGAAAATTGACAATTTGTGGGTATCATCACTACATAGTATAAAACAAAGTCGCTTTCTCTGTGCCTATATCCCTATACCCCTATGTATGCTTAAATCTTTAAAACTACGCAACGGATTTTGATGCGGTTTTTTTAATAGATAGAGTGATTGAAGAGGAAGGTTTATATGTATAATATGCATCAGTATTGCACCCGTGCGAAGCCGGGGCGGGTCGCTAGTATACACATAAAGTCAGTAAGGGGTCATCCACAAAGTATGTCACAATAATTTTGTGATTTTTTGACCCCTCCCCCATCCTTGCCACAGTTGGTCACATTTCTGAGACCCCCCCCCCCCATAGTTTACCGTCACATATTCCGAAATTAACTACTAACCAACATCAACTCAAACATTTGAAAAAAATAACATAACAATAAATTATCGCCAACACACAATTTAAACCTTATGCGTATACAAATAGAGTTTTTCCAACTCTATTTGTATATGCACTTGTAAGTTTTTCGTTAATAGTCCATATTTGGCATTTTAACTCATTAGATGTTTTGGATTTTGAAATGTGACGTCACAAAAGGTGGGACCCCTCCCTCCCCTTGTCACACAATGTCACACTTCGTCGACCCCCTCCCGCCCCCTTAACGTGTTACATACTTTATGGATAGCCCCTAAGTATTTGACGGTTTTGTACCAGCTATTTAACTTTGTCTCTGTACGTTTGTCAAGACCCTATTTCCCAATAATGCAAATCGTTTATTTGCTTCCAATACAATGAATATAAAAACAAGGGCAAACTAAACTAAATCATCATCTTCTAGCCGTATTCGGCCACAGCGACATTTTTTTATTGGGCCGGGCCTATAAAGCCACAGCCAGGTTAAAAAAAAACTGTTCCTGCAATACAGTTTAAATAAATAAATAAACAGAAAAATCGTAATATCTACGAGTCCTTAATATCACACAAAAATCAGCAAAACCAGCAAAGTTTTATTTATTTAGCTATCCGTATCCTGCCTAGAGGAGATAGTACGTTTCTTCCAAAATGTAATTTCCTGCGACCGAGTTGAGTTCAAAGACTGCCATTTTGAACCTTATAATCGATGAGAGACGGCCATTTTGAATTTGTATCTTATAAACGATGGAGAGTATGATATAAACTTAAACGAATACATCCGCCCTTTTACTGCGACGCTATGGAATTTATTTTGCGGCATTTTTCAAGCGATTTGTGATCAAAGTCAATAAGATGATAAATAAAATGTGGGACGATGCCTCGGGCGACATTGGTAGTGTTGAAGGCGGACAAATTTGTATAAATAAAATAAAATAAAAAGGTTTTTTTTTATGTTATAGGGGGCAAACGAGCAGACGGATCGCCTGATGGTAAGCAATTACCGTCGCCCATAAACACCTGCAACACCAGAGGATTCGCAAGTAAAGTGTGCGGTGTAGGGAATTATAAATGACAAGTTGAAACTCGAGACGATACTGACGAACTGATTTATTAGGTAAAATACATTGCTTTTATAGGAAAGATTGGAATGCAAGGAATGCGTATTGCGCAATAGTGAACAAAGGAAAATGTTATTATTTTCCATCCAGTATTGGAATGTAATTGGTTAATGGCGCTGTTCTCGGAAGTTATAAAATAGAAAATCATTTATTATTTTAGCTCAGCTGATCAGCTGGCGCTTTGGGTGGTCTATCACTACACAAGTGCGTTGCCGGCCTTTCAGAAGGGAATACGCTCTTTTCTTGAAGGTTTGAAGGTCATATCGGTCCGGAAATACCGCAGGCGACAGTTCATTCCATAGTTTGGTTCCATATTTCTTATACTCAGTTACAGTCATGTTTATATAAACCTGTTTTAATTTAATTTTGTCTAACATTAAAATATAAGATTTTTGATACCAACTTAATCTACAAGAACCCCTCCGCGGGTAAAGACGTCTTCCAAAGACAGCATTTTGTATATAATAAGTAATTATTCAATTAAGATTTTATGATGCTAAAAATAGTAATAATAAAAAAGTAGCCAGAATCATTCACCAGCAACTTGCTCTTCTATACGGTCTTGTGAACTTCGAAGTGCCGTACTATAAGTATACACCTGCGCCTGTTCTCGAAAATGGTCGTGCCACGCTCTATTGGGATCGATCTGTCATCACGGACAGGACTATTGTAGCCAATAAACCTGATATCGTGCTGACAGATCGATCGAAGCGCCAGGCAGTGCTCGTTGACATCACCATCCCCCCTGACGAGAACCTCGTGAAGGCCGAGAAGGACAAAGTCTGGAAGTACCTACACTTAGCACACGAGGTGACCGCCATGTGGGATGTTGATTCAACGATCATTGTCCCGATAGTCGTCTTTGCGAACGGTCTAATAGCGAAGAGTCTCCACCAACACCTCAAGAGACTCTCGCTAGATGGCTGGGTCAAGGGTCAGATACAGAAGGCGGTACTCCTGGACACGGCGCGGATAGTCAGGAGGTTCCTCTCTCTGTCGCCCGACACCACCGGTAGCTTAGGCCCCGCCTCGCTGCCGGCGGCACCCTAGGTTAGGTTAGGTTTATGTTTTGTAAATATTGTTTTATATTTTACTTTTTATATAATTATTATAAAATCTAACCTAAGACCTAAAATAAATAAGGAGAATAATAATAATAATAATAACCACCGGTAGCTTAGGCCCCGCCTCTCTGCCGGCGGCACACTAGGTTAGGTTTTTATAATGATTTTATGTTTTGTAAGTGTATTTTTATGTTGTACTTTTTATAAAGATATTGTAAAAACCTAACTTAAGCGATAAAATAAATAAAGAAATAATAATAAATATTCTTTATTGCACCACTAATCTAGGGAATTCTTACAAATAAAAGAATTACATTGAAAACATTAAATGGTAACAACAGGCGGTAGGTATATTTCAAGGACTGTTCCATAAATATATAAAATAAAATGTTGTATAAAGTAATTTTGAATATTTTGCAGCTGAAAGTAAATACGCTTTTCTGGACCTTTTATCTTCTTGCAAACTCTATCTAAAATTCAAAAGATTTTAAGTATGTATAAAAGTATAAGTGTGTGTATGTAATAAATAAATAGCTTTCTCGCTCACCATGAATATTTTACGAACAGCTCAGACGTTCAAAATAGGGTTCCCTGTTTATTTAAAAACTGCCGGTAGAATACACAAACGTTCAACTGAATGCGATATAACACATTACGAATGTTATTATCCCATCAAAAACAATACTTGTCAAAAAAACCAAGTCTCGCAACTCAGTTACGGTAAAAAGTTGTGAGATCCATGTAATACCAAGTCGGTTATTAATTTATTCAGTCCCTACTTAAGCGACTTTCTGTCCTAATACGTCCAGTCCCTAAGACCACGATCGTGGTCCATAACAATTGAAAATCAATTGTGTCCGGAATCTCCGTACTCGAAGCATTAAGTTGTTACGTAATAATTAACAGCATCTTATAGTGACGCATATCAATATTAAAAATCTTTATCGCACTAAATAATTTAATTTACACGTGTTTTCATGCGATGGCCAAGTCTCAATGTATTTATATAAAACAATAAAGATTTTTTATATTGATATGCGCTGTGCCGCTTTTTTGCTCGACTTGGTGGGGGCACTGCCGTGCCCCCTGATTAGTTTTACATGCTTCATTCCCACTTCGTATCATATCGTCACAAATAGTGCCAGAGGGCTTACTCCAAACTTCGAAAATCGAACTTCGTATCGTGCCGTCCCTTTCACTCTCGTGATACACTAGGTTTATGCGCTTAAATCCACATCTAAACCGGCCGCCTAAATATCGTCCCGCTCCAAGACCGTCCTAGATGTGCCGATTTTTTTTCCTGGCATCAACGGGAACGTGTCACTTAAAGTGATGCCTCGATTCGGTTAACCACGCCTCCCGTGAAAAAGACACGCTTATGTCTTTCGCGTACGACAAAACGGGATGCAACACTCTTCGGGAATGGCTTTTCTAGACAAATCTCGATAAATATCTGACTGTGTGCAGTTGTATTCAATTTCCTCTTGACAGAGTTTAGATGAGATAAAATACCATGGTTTTAATTTAATTGTGTCGTTAAATAATGCGTTGTTTTAGTAGGCTGAGTAAAAAAAGGAAAATAAAGGCTCAACTTTGGTTTTGTTACCGAAAAAAAATTAAGCTATCATATTTCGGCTATTGTCAGAAACACAGTCATATAGTCAAGAATCATATATCTCAAAACCAATCCTTACTATTTCCTCGTCTAGGCAGAACAGCGTTTCAAAGAACGCGATATTTCTCGTTGCACGGCCTGAAGCCGAAGCTGCTAAATTTCGCTTTTTTAAAATTAATAGGCCTTATAAGTTTTTTTTATTTATTTATTTTTTATTATGTTTTTTTTTATAATATTTTTTTTTATACATTAAGTTTTAAAATGTTTTGATATCAAATCATGACAAAAGTATTGGTAATACCAATAAAGTGATTTTATTTAAGTTTTATATAGTAACATAGCCTTTTTTTGATTGTATTGCGTGTATTAAAAATAAAGGGAACAAAACAGTTTTTATCTTGATAATGGTCGATTTGAAACGATATTTCTTAATGACAAATCCAAAAAATACATATTTTAACTTTATGACATTAGGTCGCAATAGTCCTCTTCTAGATAGTAACATCGAGAAAATGTCAAGATTCGTGTCAATTCAATCAGAAAATCGTTTAAATATATGAACGTTTTTTAGCTGCACTTTGCTATCTATCTATGGACTTGTTCTGGAATAAATTATTTTCATTTCATTTTTCATTTCATTTCATTAACTGATAAGGACCCTTAAGAAATAATAACACATCACAAACAAGTAGTCCCAGAAAACCGTTTGCACAGTTTAACTGTGGGATCGATCAGTCTCTTCTCTCTTCTAACACTAGCTTACCACGCGAAGGCTTAAGGCGCATCTACACGTGACTTTACTTGTCACTTCCTACCCTTGTTTAATAACCAAGCAGTAGCTATTTAAGCTGGCTAGCCTCAATCTAAGTTTAAGTAAGGTGAGGGAGGGATTACATTGGGGAAATCATTGAGAACCATAGTGTAAATATTGACCGGTGTGAAGTTAGCAGCCAAAGTTAGCGGCCGCCTATAACCCGACCAGATTAAGAAGTCATATGTTATTATGGTCCATATTCTTCTAAAAAAAGAATCTAAGAACACTCCAAACCCATACAAAATATTAGAAATTTCAAAATACTTAAAATATTCAATATCACGTATAGGTATGTACATGAAATAAATTTGGCCGCTAACTTTTCGATATAGCGGCCGGTGTCGTTTTCATTACAGTATATCTTAATTTCCGTAAGAAAAAGATCGTAACGAGATAGCTAAAGCAAAATATATCCAGCCAGCTGTAGAAGGCAGAAAGTGGGTTAAGGCATATATGTGTCCTAAGAAACTTGCCTGTTTCTTAGGACACATGGCTTTCACACACTATGGAGACTTGAAAGGCGGCGAGCAAGGGTGTGTGGACATCAAACTCGTTTAAGTCACAGCCAAAGCTTTCAAAAAAATTAGTTTCAGATTCTCGATTACTTAGCAGGGTAAATGAGTCAAGAAAAAGTCCTTTCAATATTTTCAAAAATATTTCAGAAAAGACTGGCTGTCATCAACTTAGACGGCAGGCGAGTAATTGCTGATAGATAATTCGTATAGACAATTCTCATAGCTACAAAATAAACCTATTTTCAGAGTGGCACTCGATCATTAAGAGGGGTAAATGCGTCAAAAACTGGTCCTATCAATAATTTCAGAGATATTTCAGAAAAGACTGGCTGTCATCAACTTAGACGGCAGGCGAGTACTTGCTGATAACTAATTCATAAATAAAATTTATCTAGCTACAAAATAACACCATTTGCAGAGTGGCACCCGATCGTTTAGTGGGGTAAATGAGTCAGGAACTGTGCACATAAGAAAATTTATTAATGCTTTCAGTAAAGGTTGGCAGCCGGCACCTTAGACGGCAAGCGAGTAGATTCTGACCATTCAATCGGATAGATATTTCTCCTGGCTACAAACAGAAACTATTTCCAGAGTGGCACCCGATCCTTAAATAGGGTAAATGAGCCAGGAACTGTGTAGTAAAGAAAATTTTTGACAGAAAGGATTGGCTGCCAGCACCTTAGACGGCAAGCGAGTACTTTTTGATAACTAATTCGTAAAGGACATTTATCTAGCTACAAAATAACATCATTTCCAGAGTGGCACCCGAACGTTTATTCAGGTAAATGTGCCCAGAAATATTCTATTCAACATTTTCAAAGATATTTTATGTAAATGATTGGCTGCTAGCACCTTAGACGGCAGGCGAGTAATTTCTGATAGATAATTCGTATAGACAATTCTCATAGCTACAAAATAAACCTATTTCCAGAGTGGCACTCGATCATTAAGAGGGGTAAATGCGTCAAAAACTGGTCCTATCAATAATTTCAAAGATATTTCAGAAACGACTGGCTGTCATCAACTTAGACGGCAGGCGAGTACTTGCTGATAACTAATTCATAAAGAAAATTTATCTAGCTACAAAATAACACCATTTTCAGAGTGGCACCCGATCGTTTAGTGGGGTAAATGAGTCAGGAACTGTGAACATAAGAAAATTTATCAATGCTTTCAGTAAAGGTTGGCAGCCGGCACCTTAGACGGCAAGCGAGTAGATTCTGACCATTCAATCGGATAGATATTTCTCCTGGCTACAAACAGAAACTATTTCCAGAGTGGCACCCGATCCTTAAATAGGGTAAATGAGTCAGGAACTGTGTAGTAAAGAAAATTTTTGACAGAAAGGATTGGCTGCCAGCATCTTAGACGGCAAGCGAGTACTTTTTGATAACTAATTCGTAAAGGACATTTATCTAGCTACAAAATGACATCATTTCCAGAGTGGCACCCGAACGTTTATTCAGGTAAATGTGCCCAGAAATATTCTATTCAACATTTTCAAAGATATTTTATGTAAATGATTGGCTGCTAGCACCTTAGACGGCAGGCGAGTAATTTCTGATAGATAATTCGTATAGACAATTCTCATAGCTACAAAATAAACCTATTTCCAGAGTGGCACTCGATCATTAAGAGGGGTAAATGCGTCAAAAACTGGTCCTATCAATAATTTCAAAGATATTTCAGAAAAGACTGGCTGTCATCAACTTAGACGGCAGGCGAGTACTTGCTGATAACTAATTCATAAAGAAAATTTATCTAGCTACAAAATAACACCATTTTCAGAGTGGCACCCGATCGTTTAGTGGGGTAAATGAGTCAGGAACTGTGAACATAAGAAAATTTATCAATGCTTTCAGTAAAGGTTGGCAGCCGGCACCTTAGACGGCAAGCGAGTAGATTCTGACCACTCAATCGGATAGATATTTCTACTGGCTACAAACAAAAACTATTTCCAGAGTAGCACCCGATCCTTAAATAGGGTAAATGAGTCAGGAACTGTGTAGTAAAGAAAATTTTTGACAGAAAGGATTGGCTGCCAGCATCTTAGACGGCAAGCGAGTACTTTTTGATAACTAATTCGTAAAGGACATTTATCTAGCTACAAAATGACATCATTTCCAGAGTGGCACCCGAACGTTTATTCAGGTAAATGTGCCCAGAAATATTCTATTCAACATTTTCAAAGATATTTTATGTAAATGATTGGCTGCTAGCACCTTAGACGGCAGGCGAGTAATTTCTGATAGATAATTCGTATAGACAATTCTCATAGCTACAAAATAAACCTATTTCCAGAGTGGCACTCGATCATTAAGAGGGGTAAATGCGTCAAAAACTGGTCCTATCAATAATTTCAAAGATATTTCAGAAAAGACTGGCTGTCATCAACTTAGACGGCAGGCGAGTACTTGCTGATAACTAATTCATAAAGAAAATTTATCTAGCTACAAAATAACACCATTTTCAGAGTGGCACCCGATCGTTTAGTGGGGTAAATGAGTCAGGAACTGTGAACATAAGAAAATTTATCAATGCTTTCAGTAAAGGTTGGCAGCCGGCACCTTAGACGGCAAGCGAGTAGATTCTGACCATTCACTCGTATAGATATTTCCACTGGCTACAAACAGAAACTATTTCCAGAGTGGCACCCGATCCTTAAATAGGGTAAATGAGTCAGGAACTGTGTAGTAAAGAAAATTTTTGACAGAAAGGATTGGCTGCCAGCACCTTAGACGGCAAGCGAGTGCTTTCTGATACCTAATTCGTAAAGGACATTTATCTAGCTACAAAATGACATCATTTCCAGAGTGGCACCCGAACGTTTATTCAGGTAAATGTGCCCAGAAATATTCTATTCAACATTTTCAAAGATATTTTATGTAAATGATTGGCTGCTAGCACCTTAGACGGCAGGCGAGTAATTGCTGATAGATAATTCGTATAGACAATTCTCATAGCTACAAAATAAACCTATTTCCAGAGTGGCACTCGATCATTAAGAGGGGTAAATGCGTCAAAAACTGGTCCTATCAATAATTTCAAAGATATTTCAGAAAAGACTGGCTGTCATCAACTTAGACGGCAGGCGAGTACTTGCTGATAACTAATTCATAAAGAAAATTTATCTAGCTACAAAATAACACCATTTTCAGAGTGGCACCCGATCGTTTAGTGGGGTAAATGAGTCAGGAACTGTGAACATAAGAAAATTTATCAATGCTTTCAGTAAAGGTTGGCAGCCGGCACCTTAGACGGCAAGCGAGTAGATTCTGACCACTCAATCGGATAGATATTTCTACTGGCTTCAAACAGAAACTATTTCCAGAGTGGCACCCGATCCTTAAATAGCGTAAATGAGTCAGGAACTGTGTAGTAAAGAAAATTTTTGACAGAAAGGATTGGCTGCCAGCACCTTAGACGGCAAGCGAGTACTTTCTGATACCTAATTCGTAAAGGACATTTATCTAGCTACAAAATGACATCATTTCCAGAGTGGCACCCGAACGTTTATTCAGGTAAATGTGCCCAGAAATATTCTATTCAACATTTTCAAAGATATTTTATGTAAATGATTGGCTGCTAGCACCTTAGACGGCAGGCGAGTAATTTCTGATAGATAATTCGTATAGACAATTCTCATAGCTACAAAACAAACCTATTTCCAGAGTGGCACTCGATCATTAAGAGGGGTAAATGCGTCAAAAACTGGTCCTATCAATAATTTCAAAGATATTTCAGAAAAAACTGGCTGTCATCAACTTAGACGGCAGGCGAGTACTTGCTGATAACTAATTCATAAAGAAAATTTATCTAGCTACAAAATAACACCATTTTCAGAGTGGCACCCGATCGTTTAGTGGGGTAAATGAGTCAGGAACTGTGAACATAAGAAAATTTATCAATGCTTTCAGTAAAGATTGGCAGCCGGCACCTTAGACGGCAAGCGAGTAGATTCTGACCATTCACTCGTATAGATATTTCCACTGGCTACAAACAGAAACTATTTCCAGAGTGGCACCCGATCCTTAAATAGGGTAAATGAGTCAGGAACTGTGTAGTAAAGAAAATTTTTGACAGAAAGGATTGGCTGCCAGCACCTTAGACGGCAAGCGAGTGCTTTCTGATACCTAATTCGTAAAGGACATTTATCTAGCTACAAAATGACATCATTTCCAGAGTGGCACCCGAACGTTTATTCAGGTAAATGTGCCCAGAAATATTCTATTCAACATTTTCAAAGATATTTTATGTAAATGATTGGCTGCTAGCACCTTAGACGGCAGGCGAGTAATTTCTGATAGATAATTCGTATAGACAATTCTCATAGCTACAAAATAAACCTATTTCCAGAGTGGCACTCGATCATTAAGAGGGGTAAATGCGTCAAAAACTGGTCCTATCAATAATTTCAAAGATATTTCAGAAAAGACTGGCTGTCATCAACTTAGACGGCAGGCGAGTACTTGCTGATAACTAATTCATAAAGAAAATTTATCTAGCTACAAAATAACACCATTTTCAGAGTGGCACCCGATCGTTTAGTGGGGTAAATGAGTCAGGAACTGTGAACATAAGAAAATTTATCAATGCTTTCAGTAAAGGTTGGCAGCCGGCACCTTAGACGGCAAGCGAGTAGATTCTGACCACTCAATCGGATAGATATTTTTCCGGGCTACAAACAGAAACTATTTTTAGAGTGGCACCCGATCCTTAAATAGGGTAAATGAGTCAGGAACTGTGTAGTAAAGAAAATTTTTGACAGAAAGGATTGGCTGCCAGCACCTTAGACGGCAAGCGAGTGCTTTCTGATACCTAATTCGTAAAGGACATTTATCTAGCTACAAAATGACATCATTTCCAGAGTGGCACCCGAACGTTTATTCAGGTAAATGTGCCCAGAAATATTCTATTCAACATTTTCAAAAATATTTTATGTAAATGATTGGCTGCTAGCACCTTAGACGGCAGGCGAGTAATTTCTGATAGATAATTCGTATAGACAATTCTCATAGCTACAAAATAAACCTATTTCCAGAGTGGCACTCGATCATTAAGAGGGGTAAATGCGTCAAAAACTGGTCCTATCAATAATTTCAAAGATATTTCAGAAAAGACTGGCTGTCATCAACTTAGACGGCAGGCGAGTACTTGCTGATAACTAATTCATAAAGAAAATTTATCTAGCTACAAAATAACACCATTTTCAGAGTGGCACCCGATCGTTTAGTGGGGTAAATGAGTCAGGAACTGTGAACATAAGAAAATTTATCAATGCTTTCAGTAAAGGTTGGCAGCCGGCACCTTAGACGGCAAGCGAGTAGATTCTGACCATTCAGTCGTATAGATATTTCTACTGGCTACAAACAGAAACTATTTCCAGAGTGGCACCCGATCCTTAAATAGGGTAAATGAGTCAGGAACTGTGTAGTAAAGAAAATTTTTGACAGAAAGGATTGGCTGCCAGCACCTTAGACGGCAAGCGAGTACTTTCTGATACCTAATTCGTAAAGGACATTTATCTAGCTACAAAATGACATCATTTCCAGAGTGGCACCCGAACGTTTATTCAGGTAAATGTACCCAGAAATATTCTATTCAACATTTTCAAAGATATTTTATGTAAATGATTGGCTGCTAGCACCTTAGACGGCAGGCGAGTAATTTCTGATAGACAATTCTCATAGCTACAAAATAAACCTATTTCCAGAGTGGCACTCGATCATTAAGAGGGGTAAATGCGTCAAAAACTGGTCCTATCAATAATTTCAAAGATATTTCAGAAAAGACTGGCTGTCATCAACTTAGACGGCAGGCGAGTACTTGCTGATAACTAATTCATAAAGAAAATTTATCTAGCTACAAAATAACACCATTTTCAGAGTGGCACCCGATCGTTTAGTGGGGTAAATGAGTCAGGAACTGTGAACATAAGAAAATTTATCAATGCTTTCAGTAAAGGTTGGCAGCCGGCACCTTAGACGGCAAGCGAGTAGATTCTGACCACTCAATCGGATAGATATTTCCACTGGCTACAAACAGAAACTATTTCCAGAGTGGCACCCGATCCTTAAATAGGGTAAATGAGTCAGGAACTGTGTAGTAAAGAAAATTTTTGACAGAAAGGATTGGCTGCCAGCACCTTAGACGGCAAGCGAGTACTTTCTGATACCTAATTCGTAAAGGACATTTATCTAGCTACAAAATGACATCATTTCCAGAGTGGCACCCGAACGTTTATTCAGGTAAATGTGCCCAGAAATATTCTATTCAACATTTTCAAAGATATTTAATGTAAATGATTGGCTGCTAGCACCTTAGACGGCAGGCGAGTAATTTCTGATAGATAATTCGTATAGACAATTCTCATAGCTACAAAATAAACCTATTTCCAGAGTGGCACTCGATCATTAAGAGGGGTAAATGCGTCAAAAACTGGTCCTATCAATAATTTCAAAGATATTTCAGAAAAGACTGGCTGTCATCAACTTAGACGGCAGGCGAGTACTTGCTGATAACTAATTCATAAAGAAAATTTATCTAGCTACAAAATAACACCATTTTCAGAGTGGCACCCGATCGTTTAGTGGGGTAAATGAGTCAGGAACTGTGAACATAAGAAAATTTATCAATGCTTTCAGTAAAGGTTGGCAGCCGGCACCTTAGACGGCAAGCGAGTAGATTCTGACCACTCAATCGGATAGATATTTCTACTGGCTACAAACAAAAACTATTTCCAGAGTAGCACCCGATCCTTAAATAGGGTAAATGAGTCAGGAACTGTGTAGTAAAGAAAATTTTTGACAGAAAGGATTGGCTGCCAGCACCTTAGACGGCAAGCGAGTACTTTCTGATACCTAATTCGTAAAGGACATTTATCTAGCTACAAAATGACATCATTTCCAGAGTGGCACCCGAACGTTTATTCAGGTAAATGTGCCCAGAAATATTCTATTCAACATTTTCAAAGATATTTTATGTAAATGATTGGCTGCTAGCACCTTAGACGGCAGGCGAGTAATTTCTGATAGATAATTCGTATAGACAATTCTCATAGCTACAAAATAAACCTATTTCCAGAGTGGCACTCGATCATTAAGAGGGGTAAATGCGTCAAAAACTGGTCCTATCAATAATTTCAAAGATATTTCAGAAAAAACTGGCTGTCATCAACTTAGACGGCAGGCGAGTACTTGCTGATAACTAATTCATAAAGAAAATTTATCTAGCTACAAAATAACACCATTTTCAGAGTGGCACCCGATCGTTTAGTGGGGTAAATGAGTCAGGAACTGTGAACATAAGAAAATTTATCAATGCTTTCAGTAAAGGTTGGCAGCCGGCACCTTAGACGGCAAGCGAGTAGATTCTGACCACTCAATCGGATAGATATTTCCACTGGCTACAAACAGAAACTATTTCCAGAGTGGCACCCGATCCTTAAATAGGGTAAATGAGTCAGGAACTGTGTAGTAAAGAAAATTTTTGACAGAAAGGATTGGCTGCCAGCACCTTAGACGGCAAGCGAGTACTTTCTGATACCTAATTCGTAAAGGACATTTATCTAGCTACAAAATGACATCATTTCCAGAGTGGCACCCGAACGTTTATTCAGGTAAATGTGCCCAGAAATATTCTATTCAACATTTTCAAAGATATTTAATGTAAATGATTGGCTGCTAGCACCTTAGACGGCAGGCGAGTAATTTCTGATAGATAATTCGTATAGACAATTCTCATAGCTACAAAATAAACCTATTTCCAGAGTGGCACTCGATCATTAAGAGGGGTAAATGCGTCAAAAACTGGTCCTATCAATAATTTCAAAGATATTTCAGAAAAGACTGGCTGTCATCAACTTAGACGGCAGGCGAGTACTTGCTGATAACTAATTCATAAAGAAAATTTATCTAGCTACAAAATAACACCATTTTCAGAGTGGCACCCGATCGTTTAGTGGGGTAAATGAGTCAGGAACTGTGAACATAAGAAAATTTATCAATGCTTTCAGTAAAGGTTGGCAGCCGGCACCTTAGACGGCAAGCGAGTAGATTCTGACCACTCAATCGGATAGATATTTCCACTGGCTACAAACAGAAACTATTTCCAGAGTGGCACCCGATCCTTAAATAGGGTAAATGAGTCAGGAACTGTGTAGTAAAGAAAATTTTTGACAGAAAGGATTGGCTGCCAGCACCTTAGACGGCAAGCGAGTACTTTCTGATACCTAATTCGTAAAGGACATTTATCTAGCTACAAAATGACATCATTTCCAGAGTGGCACCCGAACGTTTATTCAGGTAAATGTGCCCAGAAATATTCTATTCAACATTTTCAAAGATATTTTATGTAAATGATTGGCTGCTAGCACCTTAGACGGCAGGCGAGTAATTTCTGATAGATAACTCGTATAGACAATTCTCATAGCTACAAAATAAACCTATTTCCAGAGTGGCACTCGATCATTAAGAGGGGTAAATGCGTCAAAAACTGGTCCTATCAATAATTTCAAAGATATTTCAGAAAAGACTGGCTGTCATCAACTTAGACGGCAGGCGAGTAATTGCTGATAACTAGTTCATAAAGAAAATTTATCTAGCTACAAAATAACACTATTTTCAGAGTGGCACCCGATCGTTTAGTGGGGTAAACGAGTCAGGAACTGTGCACATAAGAAAATTATTGTTCGACGGTGTAAAGGAATAACCCTTTAAGCGACACTTTGGGCAAAATCGTTGGAATCAGCGTTTTTTTCTGCGTCGTCTGAGCCGGGTTTCACATCGATCCGATGACTTATATGTCGCTTAAGGTGTTACAGAAATAAGGCCCAAATTTAAAAATCGTTACCTGATACGACACATAATTTGAGTAAAATCTTACCTGAGTCACTTAACCATATATACAGGCATAATCATAGTCGCATAAGTGATTTTTAAAAATAGGTCATTTTCCATGTGATGTCACTTACATGTTTATTCCAAGTACATTTTACATAGGTTACGGCGCTTAAGTGGTTCTTCAAAAGTGTTAAAATTAACTGTTGTCGCTTAAGTGAATGTTACAAAAATGTACCTAATATTTCATTACTTTAAGCGACATGCTTGGCCCTGGCCGAAATTGTCGCTTCAAGTATTTTTGAAAAACAGCAATACGTTGGTTAAATGAAAATTGCAAGAGGTGTGATGGCGTTTGAAGTATCACCCAAATTTATAGTATGGCGTTTAAGTGTATAATTTTTTGTTTGAATTACGCGCGAAAGGGACTCTTATAAACGCAGTGTAACGCCGTCGGTCGCTTCAGTCACCGACACACACTAGGAGGGGGTGGTTGTTTTGGCGTTCGCTGACGGAATTAACTAGATACGCATGCTAGTTCATGTCCAAATAGTGAAATTTTTAATGTTTTAGACTTTAATACGTGTGAATAGTGATATTTAGTATATATATAGTGTTAATAATAGTGATAAACTATTTATTTCGGCACTTGTATGCCGCTTGTAAAAGTATTACTTAAACGGCTTACCTTCGCCCAAAAATATTTAAGTTATCACTTAATAATACTAAAATTAAAGTATTTATAGCAGCCAATCATTTACATAAAATATCTTTGAAAATGTTGAATAGAATATTTCTGGGCACATTTACCTGAATAAACGTTCGGGTGCCACTCTGGAAATGATGTCATTTTGTAGCTAGATAAATGTCCTTTACGAATTAGGTATCAGAAAGTACTCGCTTGCCGTCTAAGGTGCTGGCAGCCAATCCTTTCTGTCAAAAATTTTCTTTACTACACAGTTCCTGACTCATTTACCCTATTTAAGGATCGGGTGCCACTCTGGAAATAGTTTCTGTTTGTAGCCAGGAGAAATGTCTATACGATTGAATGGTCAGAATCTACTCGCTTGCCGTCTAAGGTGCCGGCTGCCAACCTTTACTGAAAGCATTGATAAATTTTCTTATGTTCACAGTTCCTGACTCATTTACCCCACTAAACGATCGGGTGCCACTCTGAAAATGGTGTTATTTTGTAGCTAGATAAATTTTCTTTATGAATTAGTTATCAGCAAGTACTCGCCTGCCGTCTAAGTTGATGATAGCCAGTCTTTTCTGAAATATCTTTGAAATTATTGATAGAACCAGTTTTTGACGCATTTATCCCTCTTAGTGATCGAGTGCCACTCTGGAAATAGGTTTATTTTGTAGCTATGAGAATTGTCTATACGAATTATCTATCAGAAATTACTCGCCTGCCGTCTAAGGTGCTAGCAGCCAATCATTTACATAAAATATCTTTGAAAATGTTGAATAGAACATTTCTGGGCACATTTACCTGAATAAACGTTCGGGTGCCACTCTGGAAATGATGTCATTTTGTAGCTAGATAAATGTCCTTTACGAATTAGGTATCAGAAAGTACTCGCTTGCCGTCTAAGGTGCTGGCAGCCAATCCTTTCTGTCAAAAATTTTCTTTACTACACAGTTCCTGACTCATTTACCCTATTTAAGGATCGGGTGCCACTCTGGAAATAGTTTCTGTTTGTAGCCAGGAGAAATATCTATCCGATTGAATGGTCAGAATCTACTCGCTTGCCGTCTAAGGTGCCGGCTGCCAACCTTTACTGAAAGCATTGATAAATTTTCTTATGTTCACAGTTCCTGACTCATTTACCCCACTAAACGATCGGGTGCCACTCTGAAAATGGTGTTATTTTGTAGCTAGATAAATTTTCTTTATGAATTAGTTATCAGCAAGTACTCGCCTGCCGTCTAAGTTGATGACAGCCAGTCTTTTCTGAAATATCTTTGAAATTATTGATAGGACCAGTTTTTGACGCATTTACCCCTCTTAATGATCGAGTGCCACTCTGGAAATAGGTTTATTTTGTAGCTATGAGAATTGTCTATACGAATTATCTATCAGAAATTACTCGCCTGCCGTCTAAGGTGCTAGCAGCCAATCATTTACATAAAATATCTTTGAAAATGTTGAATAGAATATTTCTGGGCACATTTACCTGAATAAACGTTCGGGTGCCACTCTGGAAATGATGTCATTTTGTAGCTAGATAAATGTCCTTTACGAATTAGGTATCAGAAAGTACTCGCTTGCCGTCTAAGGTGCTGGCAGCCAATCCTTTCTGTCAAAAATTTTCTTTACTACACAGTTCCTGACTCATTTACCCTATTTAAGGATCGGGTGCCACTCTGGAAATAGTTTCTGTTTGTAGCCAGGAGAAATGTCTATACGATTGAATGGTCAGAATCTACTCGCTTGCCGTCTAAGGTGCCGGCTGCCAACCTTTACTGAAAGCATTGATAAATTTTCTTATGTTCACAGTTCCTGACTCATTTACCCCACTAAACGATCGGGTGCCACTCTGAAAATGGTGTTATTTTGTAGCTAGATAAATTTTCTTTATGAATTAGTTATCAGCAAGTACTCGCCTGCCGTCTAAGTTGATGATAGCCAGTCTTTTCTGAAATATCTTTGAAATTATTGATAGAACCAGTTTTTGACGCATTTATCCCTCTTAGTGATCGAGTGCCACTCTAGAAATAGGTTTATTTTGTAGCTATGAGAATTGTCTATACGAATTATCTATCAGAAATTACTCGCCTGCCGTCTAAGGTGCTAGCAGCCAATCATTTACATAAAATATCTTTGAAAATGTTGAATAGAATATTTCTGGGCACATTTACCTGAATAAACGTTCGGGTGCCACTCTGGAAATGATGTCATTTTGTAGCTAGATAAATGTCCTTTACGAATTAGGTATCAGAAAGTACTCGCTTGCCGTCTAAGGTGCTGGCAGCCAATCCTTTCTGTCAAAAATTTTCTTTACTACACAGTTCCTGACTCATTTACCCTATTTAAGGATCGGGTGCCACTCTGGAAATAGTTTCTGTTTGTAGCCAGGAGAAATATCTATCCGATTGAATGGTCAGAATCTACTCGCTTGCCGTCTAAGGTGCCGGCTGCCAACCTTTACTGAAAGCATTGATAAATTTTCTTATGTTCACAGTTCCTGACTCATTTACCCCACTAAACGATCGGGTGCCACTCTGAAAATGGTGTTATTTTGTAGCTAGATAAATTTTCTTTATGAATTAGTTATCAGCAAGTACTCGCCTGCCGTCTAAGTTGATGACAGCCAGTCTTTTCTGAAATATCTTTGAAATTATTGATAGGACCAGTTTTTGACGCATTTACCCCTCTTAATGATCGAGTGCCACTCTGGAAATAGGTTTATTTTGTAGCTATGAGAATTGTCTATACGAATTATCTATCAGAAATTACTCGCCTGCCGTCTAAGGTGCTAGCAGCCAATCATTTACATAAAATATCTTTGAAAATGTTGAATAGAACATTTCTGGGCACATTTACCTGAATAAACGTTCGGGTGCCACTCTGGAAATGATGTCATTTTGTAGCTAGATAAATGTCCTTTACGAATTAGGTATCAGAAAGTACTCGCTTGCCGTCTAAGGTGCTGGCAGCCAATCCTTTCTGTCAAAAATTTTCTTTACTACACAGTTCCTGACTCATTTACCCTATTTAAGGATCGGGTGCCACTCTGGAAATAGTTTCTGTTTGTAGCCAGGAGAAATATCTATCCGATTGAATGGTCAGAATCTACTCGCTTGCCGTCTAAGGTGCCGGCTGCCATCCTTTACTGAAAGCATTGATAAATTTTCTTATGTTCACAGTTCCTGACTCATTTACCCCACTAAACGATCGGGTGCCACTCTGAAAATGGTGTTATTTTGTAGCTAGATAAATTTTCTTTATGAATTAGTTATCAGCAAGTACTCGCCTGCCGTCTAAGTTGATGACAGCCAGTCTTTTCTGAAATATCTTTGAAATTATTGATAGGACCAGTTTTTGACGCATTTACCCCTCTTAATGATCGAGTGCCACTCTGGAAATAGGTTTATTTTGTAGCTATGAGAATTGTCTATACGAATTATCTATCAGAAATTACTCGCCTGCCGTCTAAGGTGCTAGCAGCCAATCATTTACATAAAATATCTTTGAAAATGTTGAATAGAATATTTCTGGGCACATTTACCTGAATAAACGTTCGGGTGCCACTCTGGAAATGATGTCATTTTGTAGCTAGATAAATGTCCTTTACGAATTAGGTATCAGAAAGTACTCGCTTGCCGTCTAAGGTGCTGGCAGCCAATCCTTTCTGTCAAAAATTTTCTTTACTACACAGTTCCTGACTCATTTACCCTATTTAAGGATCGGGTGCCACTCTGGAAATAGTTTCTGTTTGTAGCCAGGAGAAATGTCTATACGATTGAATGGTCAGAATCTACTCGCTTGCCGTCTAAGGTGCCGGCTGCCAACCTTTACTGAAAGCATTGATAAATTTTCTTATGTTCACAGTTCCTGACTCATTTACCCCACTAAACGATCGGGTGCCACTCTGAAAATGGTGTTATTTTGTAGCTAGATAAATTTTCTTTATGAATTAGTTATCAGCAAGTACTCGCCTGCCGTCTAAGTTGATGATAGCCAGTCTTTTCTGAAATATCTTTGAAATTATTGATAGAACCAGTTTTTGACGCATTTATCCCTCTTAGTGATCGAGTGCCACTCTGGAAATAGGTTTATTTTGTAGCTATGAGAATTGTCTATACGAATTATCTATCAGAAATTACTCGCCTGCCGTCTAAGGTGCTAGCAGCCAATCATTTACATAAAATATCTTTGAAAATGTTGAATAGAACATTTCTGGGCACATTTACCTGAATAAACGTTCGGGTGCCACTCTGGAAATGATGTCATTTTGTAGCTAGATAAATGTCCTTTACGAATTAGGTATCAGAAAGTACTCGCTTGCCGTCTAAGGTGCTGGCAGCCAATCCTTTCTGTCAAAAATTTTCTTTACTACACAGTTCCTGACTCATTTACCCTATTTAAGGATCGGGTGCCACTCTGGAAATAGTTTCTGTTTGTAGCCAGGAGAAATATCTATCCGATTGAATGGTCAGAATCTACTCGCTTGCCGTCTAAGGTGCCGGCTGCCAACCTTTACTGAAAGCATTGATAAATTTTCTTATGTTCACAGTTCCTGACTCATTTACCCCACTAAACGATCGGGTGCCACTCTGAAAATGGTGTTATTTTGTAGCTAGATAAATTTTCTTTATGAATTAGTTATCAGCAAGTACTCGCCTGCCGTCTAAGTTGATGACAGCCAGTCTTTTCTGAAATATCTTTGAAATTATTGATAGGACCAGTTTTTGACGCATTTACCCCTCTTAATGATCGAGTGCCACTCTGGAAATAGGTTTATTTTGTAGCTATGAGAATTGTCTATACGAATTATCTATCAGAAATTACTCGCCTGCCGTCTAAGGTGCTAGCAGCCAATCATTTACATAAAATATCTTTGAAAATGTTGAATAGAATATTTCTGGGCACATTTACCTGAATAAACGTTCGGGTGCCACTCTGGAAATGATGTCATTTTGTAGCTAGATAAATGTCCTTTACGAATTAGGTATCAGAAAGTACTCGCTTGCCGTCTAAGGTGCTGGCAGCCAATCCTTTCTGTCAAAAATTTTCTTTACTACACAGTTCCTGACTCATTTACCCTATTTAAGGATCGGGTGCCACTCTGGAAATAGTTTCTGTTTGTAGCCAGGAGAAATGTCTATACGATTGAATGGTCAGAATCTACTCGCTTGCCGTCTAAGGTGCCGGCTGCCAACCTTTACTGAAAGCATTGATAAATTTTCTTATGTTCACAGTTCCTGACTCATTTACCCCACTAAACGATCGGGTGCTACTCTGAAAATGGTGTTATTTTGTAGCTAGATAAATTTTCTTTATGAATTAGTTATCAGCAAGTACTCGCCTGCCGTCTAAGTTGATGATAGCCAGTCTTTTCTGAAATATCTTTGAAATTATTGATAGAACCAGTTTTTGACGCATTTATCCCTCTTAGTGATCGAGTGCCACTCTGGAAATAGGTTTATTTTGTAGCTATGAGAATTGTCTATACGAATTATCTATCAGAAATTACTCGCCTGCCGTCTAAGGTGCTAGCAGCCAATCATTTACATAAAATATCTTTGAAAATGTTGAATAGAACATTTCTGGGCACATTTACCTGAATAAACGTTCGGGTGCCACTCTGGAAATGATGTCATTTTGTAGCTAGATAAATGTCCTTTATGAATTAGGTATCAGAAAGTACTCGCTTGCCGTCTAAGGTGCTGGCAGCCAATCCTTTCTGTCAAAAATTTTCTTTACTACACAGTTCCTGACTCATTTACCCTATTTAAGGATCGGGTGCCACTCTGGAAATAGTTTCTGTTTGTAGCCAGGAGAAATATCTATCCGATTGAATGGTCAGAATCTACTCGCTTGCCGTCTAAGGTGCCGGCTGCCAACCTTTACTGAAAGCATTGATAAATTTTCTTATGTTCACAGTTCCTGACTCATTTACCCCACTAAACGATCGGGTGCCACTCTGAAAATGGTGTTATTTTGTAGCTAGATAAATTTTCTTTATGAATTAGTTATCAGCAAGTACTCGCCTGCCGTCTAAGTTGATGACAGCCAGTCTTTTCTGAAATATCTTTGAAATTATTGATAGGACCAGTTTTTGACGCATTTACCCCTCTTAATGATCGAGTGCCACTCTGGAAATAGGTTTATTTTGTAGCTATGAGAATTGTCTATACGAATTATCTATCAGAAATTACTCGCCTGCCGTCTAAGGTGCTAGCAGCCAATCATTTACATAAAATATCTTTGAAAATGTTGAATAGAATATTTCTGGGCACATTTACCTGAATAAACGTTCGGGTGCCACTCTGGAAATGATGTCATTTTGTAGCTAGATAAATGTCCTTTACGAATTAGGTATCAGAAAGTACTCGCTTGCCGTCTAAGGTGCTGGCAGCCAATCCTTTCTGTCAAAAATTTTCTTTACTACACAGTTCTTGACTCATTTACCCTATTTAAGGATCGGGTGCCACTCTGGAAATAGTTTCTGTTTGTAGCCAGTGGAAATATCTATACGAGTGAATGGTCAGAATCTACTCGCTTGCCGTCTAAGGTGCCGGCTGCCAACCTTTACTGAAAGCATTGATAAATTTTCTTATGTTCACAGTTCCTGACTCATTTACCCCACTAAACGATCGGGTGCCACTCTGAAAATGGTGTTATTTTGTAGCTAGATAAATTTTCTTTATGAATTAGTTATCAGCAAGTACTCGCCTGCCGTCTAAGTTGATGACAGCCAGTCTTTTCTGAAATATCTTTGAAATTATTGATAGGACCAGTTTTTGACGCATTTACCCCTCTTAATGATCGAGTGCCACTCTGGAAATAGGTTTATTTTGTAGCTATGAGAATTGTCTATACGAATTATCTATCAGAAATTACTCGCCTGCCGTCTAAGGTGCTAGCAGCCAATCATTTACATTAAATATCTTTGAAAATGTTGAATAGAATATTTCTGGGCACATTTACCTGAATAAACGTTCGGGTGCCACTCTGGAAATGATGTCATTTTGTAGCTAGATAAATGTCCTTTACGAATTAGGTATCAGAAAGTACTCGCTTGCCGTCTAAGGTGCTGGCAGCCAATCCTTTCTGTCAAAAATTTTCTTTACTACACAGTTCCTGACTCATTTACCCTATTTAAGGATCGGGTGCCACTCTGGAAATAGTTTCTGTTTGTAGCCAGTGGAAATATCTATCCGATTGAGTGGTCAGAATCTACTCGCTTGCCGTCTAAGGTGCCGGCTGCCAACCTTTACTGAAAGCATTGATAAATTTTCTTATGTTCACAGTTCCTGACTCATTTACCCCACTAAACGATCGGGTGCCACTCTGAAAATGGTGTTATTTTGTAGCTAGATAAATTTTCTTTATGAATTAGTTATCAGCAAGTACTCGCCTGCCGTCTAAGTTGATGACAGCCAGTCTTTTCTGAAATATCTTTGAAATTATTGATAGGACCAGTTTTTGACGCATTTACCCCTCTTAATGATCGAGTGCCACTCTGGAAATAGGTTTATTTTGTAGCTATGAGAATTGTCTATACGAATTATCTATCAGAAATTACTCGCCTGCCGTCTAAGGTGCTAGCAGCCAATCATTTACATAAAATATCTTTGAAAATGTTGAATAGAATATTTCTGGGCACATTTACCTGAATAAACGTTCGGGTGCCACTCTGGAAATGATGTCATTTTGTAGCTAGATAAATGTCCTTTACGAATTAGGTATCAGAAAGTACTCGCTTGCCGTCTAAGGTGCTGGCAGCCAATCCTTTCTGTCAAAAATTTTCTTTACTACACAGTTCCTGACTCATTTACCCTATTTAAGGATCGGGTGCTACTCTGGAAATAGTTTTTGTTTGTAGCCAGTAGAAATATCTATCCGATTGAGTGGTCAGAATCTACTCGCTTGCCGTCTAAGGTGCCGGCTGCCAACCTTTACTGAAAGCATTGATAAATTTTCTTATGTTCACAGTTCCTGACTCATTTACCCCACTAAACGATCGGGTGCCACTCTGAAAATGGTGTTATTTTGTAGCTAGATAAATTTTCTTTATGAATTAGTTATCAGCAAGTACTCGCCTGCCGTCTAAGTTGATGACAGCCAGTCTTTTCTGAAATATCTTTGAAATTATTGATAGGACCAGTTTTTGACGCATTTACCCCTCTTAATGATCGAGTGCCACTCTGGAAATAGGTTTATTTTGTAGCTATGAGAATTGTCTATACGAATTATCTATCAGAAATTACTCGTCTGCCGTCTAAGGTGCTAGCAGCCAATCATTTACATAAAATATCTTTGAAAATGTTGAATAGAATATTTCTGGGCACATTTACCTGAATAAACGTTCGGGTGCCACTCTGGAAATGATGTCATTTTGTAGCTAGATAAATGTCCTTTACGAATTAGTTATCAAAAAGTACTCGCTTGCCGTCTAAGGTGCTGGCAGCCAATCCTTTCTGTCAAAAATTTTCTTTACTACACAGTTCCTGACTCATTTACCCTATTTAAGGATCGGGTGCCACTCTGGAAATAGTTTCTGTTTGTAGCCAGGAGAAATATCTATCCGATTGAATGGTCAGAATCTACTCGCTTGCCGTCTAAGGTGCCGGCTGCCAACCTTTACTGAAAGCATTGATAAATTTTCTTATGTTCACAGTTCCTGACTCATTTACCCCACTAAACGATCGGGTGCCACTCTGAAAATGGTGTTATTTTGTAGCTAGATAAATTTTCTTTATGAATTAGTTATCAGCAAGTACTCGCCTGCCGTCTAAGTTGATGACAGCCAGTTTTTTCTGAAATATCTTTGAAATTATTGATAGGACCAGTTTTTGACGCATTTACCCCTCTTAATGATCGAGTGCCACTCTGGAAATAGGTTTATTTTGTAGCTATGAGAATTGTCTATACGAATTATCTATCAGAAATTACTCGCCTGCCGTCTAAGGTGCTAGCAGCCAATCATTTACATAAAATATCTTTGAAAATGTTGAATAGAATATTTCTGGGCACATTTACCTGAATAAACGTTCGGGTGCCACTCTGGAAATGATGTCATTTTGTAGCTAGATAAATGTCCTTTACGAATTAGGTATCAGAAAGTACTCGCTTGCCGTCTAAGGTGCTGGCAGCCAATCCTTTCTGTCAAAAATTTTCTTTACTACACAGTTCCTGACTCATTTACCCTATTTAAGGATCGGGTGCTACTCTGGAAATAGTTTTTGTTTGTAGCCAGTAGAAATATCTATCCGATTGAGTGGTCAGAATCTACTCGCTTGCCGTCTAAGGTGCCGGCTGCCAACCTTTACTGAAAGCATTGATAAATTTTCTTATGTTCACAGTTCCTGACTCATTTACCCCACTAAACGATCGGGTGCCACTCTGAAAATGGTGTTATTTTGTAGCTAGATAAATTTTCTTTATGAATTAGTTATCAGCAAGTACTCGCCTGCCGTCTAAGTTGATGACAGCCAGTCTTTTCTGAAATATCTTTGAAATTATTGATAGGACCAGTTTTTGACGCATTTACCCCTCTTAATGATCGAGTGCCACTCTGGAAATAGGTTTATTTTGTAGCTATGAGAATTGTCTATACGAATTATCTATCAGAAATTACTCGCCTGCCGTCTAAGGTGCTAGCAGCCAATCATTTACATAAAATATCTTTGAAAATGTTGAATAGAATATTTCTGGGCACATTTACCTGAATAAACGTTCGGGTGCCACTCTGGAAATGATGTCATTTTGTAGCTAGATAAATGTCCTTTACGAATTAGGTATCAGAAAGTACTCGCTTGCCGTCTAAGGTGCTGGCAGCCAATCCTTTCTGTCAAAAATTTTCTTTACTACACAGTTCCTGACTCATTTACCCTATTTAAGGATCGGGTGCCACTCTGGAAATAGTTTCTGTTTGTAGCCAGTGGAAATATCTATCCGATTGAGTGGTCAGAATCTACTCGCTTGCCGTCTAAGGTGCCGGCTGCCAACCTTTACTGAAAGCATTGATAAATTTTCTTATGTTCACAGTTCCTGACTCATTTACCCCACTAAACGATCGGGTGCCACTCTGGAAATGATGTCATTTTGTAGCTAGATAAATGTCCTTTACGAATTAGGTATCAGAAAGTACTCGCTTGCCGTCTAAGGTGCTGGCAGCCAATCCTTTCTGTCAAAAATTTTCTTTACTACACAGTTCCTGACTCATTTACCCTATTTAAGGATCGGGTGCCACTCTGGAAATAGTTTCTGTTTGTAGCCAGGAGAAATATCTATCCGATTGAATGGTCAGAATCTACTCGCTTGCCGTCTAAGGTGCCGGCTGCCAACCTTTACTGAAAGCATTGATAAATTTTCTTATGTTCACAGTTCCTGACTCATTTACCCCACTAAACGATCGGGTGCCACTCTGAAAATGGTGTTATTTTGTAGCTAGATAAATTTTCTTTATGAATTAGTTATCAGCAAGTACTCGCCTGCCGTCTAAGTTGATGACAGCCAGTCTTTTCTGAAATATCTTTGAAATTATTGATAGGACCAGTTTTTGACGCATTTACCCCTCTTAATGATCGAGTGCCACTCTGGAAATAGGTTTATTTTGTAGCTATGAGAATTGTCTATACGAATTATCTATCAGAAATTACTCGCCTGCCGTCTAAGGTGCTAGCAGCCAATCATTTACATAAAATATCTTTGAAAATGTTGAATAGAACATTTCTGGGCACATTTACCTGAATAAACGTTCGGGTGCCACTCTGGAAATGATGTCATTTTGTAGCTAGATAAATGTCCTTTACGAATTAGGTATCAGAAAGTACTCGCTTGCCGTCTAAGGTGCTGGCAGCCAATCCTTTCTGTCAAAAATTTTCTTTACTACACAGTTCCTGACTCATTTACCCTATTTAAGGATCGGGTGCCACTCTGGAAATAGTTTCTGTTTGTAGCCAGGAGAAATATCTATCCGATTGAATGGTCAGAATCTACTCGCTTGCCGTCTAAGGTGCCGGCTGCCATCCTTTACTGAAAGCATTGATAAATTTTCTTATGTTCACAGTTCCTGACTCATTTACCCCACTAAACGATCGGGTGCCACTCTGAAAATGGTGTTATTTTGTAGCTAGATAAATTTTCTTTATGAATTAGTTATCAGCAAGTACTCGCCTGCCGTCTAAGTTGATGACAGCCAGTCTTTTCTGAAATATCTTTGAAATTATTGATAGGACCAGTTTTTGACGCATTTACCCCTCTTAATGATCGAGTGCCACTCTGGAAATAGGTTTATTTTGTAGCTATGAGAATTGTCTATACGAATTATCTATCAGAAATTACTCGCCTGCCGTCTAAGGTGCTAGCAGCCAATCATTTACATAAAATATCTTTGAAAATGTTGAATAGAATATTTCTGGGCACATTTACCTGAATAAACGTTCGGGTGCCACTCTGGAAATGATGTCATTTTGTAGCTAGATAAATGTCCTTTACGAATTAGGTATCAGAAAGTACTCGCTTGCCGTCTAAGGTGCTGGCAGCCAATCCTTTCTGTCAAAAATTTTCTTTACTACACAGTTCCTGACTCATTTACCCTATTTAAGGATCGGGTGCCACTCTGGAAATAGTTTCTGTTTGTAGCCAGGAGAAATGTCTATACGATTGAATGGTCAGAATCTACTCGCTTGCCGTCTAAGGTGCCGGCTGCCAACCTTTACTGAAAGCATTGATAAATTTTCTTATGTTCACAGTTCCTGACTCATTTACCCCACTAAACGATCGGGTGCCACTCTGAAAATGGTGTTATTTTGTAGCTAGATAAATTTTCTTTATGAATTAGTTATCAGCAAGTACTCGCCTGCCGTCTAAGTTGATGATAGCCAGTCTTTTCTGAAATATCTTTGAAATTATTGATAGAACCAGTTTTTGACGCATTTATCCCTCTTAGTGATCGAGTGCCACTCTGGAAATAGGTTTATTTTGTAGCTATGAGAATTGTCTATACGAATTATCTATCAGAAATTACTCGCCTGCCGTCTAAGGTGCTAGCAGCCAATCATTTACATAAAATATCTTTGAAAATGTTGAATAGAACATTTCTGGGCACATTTACCTGAATAAACGTTCGGGTGCCACTCTGGAAATGATGTCATTTTGTAGCTAGATAAATGTCCTTTACGAATTAGGTATCAGAAAGTACTCGCTTGCCGTCTAAGGTGCTGGCAGCCAATCCTTTCTGTCAAAAATTTTCTTTACTACACAGTTCCTGACTCATTTACCCTATTTAAGGATCGGGTGCCACTCTGGAAATAGTTTCTGTTTGTAGCCAGGAGAAATATCTATCCGATTGAATGGTCAGAATCTACTCGCTTGCCGTCTAAGGTGCCGGCTGCCAACCTTTACTGAAAGCATTGATAAATTTTCTTATGTTCACAGTTCCTGACTCATTTACCCCACTAAACGATCGGGTGCCACTCTGAAAATGGTGTTATTTTGTAGCTAGATAAATTTTCTTTATGAATTAGTTATCAGCAAGTACTCGCCTGCCGTCTAAGTTGATGACAGCCAGTCTTTTCTGAAATATCTTTGAAATTATTGATAGGACCAGTTTTTGACGCATTTACCCCTCTTAATGATCGAGTGCCACTCTGGAAATAGGTTTATTTTGTAGCTATGAGAATTGTCTATACGAATTATCTATCAGAAATTACTCGCCTGCCGTCTAAGGTGCTAGCAGCCAATCATTTACATAAAATATCTTTGAAAATGTTGAATAGAATATTTCTGGGCACATTTACCTGAATAAACGTTCGGGTGCCACTCTGGAAATGATGTCATTTTGTAGCTAGATAAATGTCCTTTACGAATTAGGTATCAGAAAGTACTCGCTTGCCGTCTAAGGTGCTGGCAGCCAATCCTTTCTGTCAAAAATTTTCTTTACTACACAGTTCCTGACTCATTTACCCTATTTAAGGATCGGGTGCCACTCTGGAAATAGTTTCTGTTTGTAGCCAGGAGAAATGTCTATACGATTGAATGGTCAGAATCTACTCGCTTGCCGTCTAAGGTGCCGGCTGCCAACCTTTACTGAAAGCATTGATAAATTTTCTTATGTTCACAGTTCCTGACTCATTTACCCCACTAAACGATCGGGTGCTACTCTGAAAATGGTGTTATTTTGTAGCTAGATAAATTTTCTTTATGAATTAGTTATCAGCAAGTACTCGCCTGCCGTCTAAGTTGATGATAGCCAGTCTTTTCTGAAATATCTTTGAAATTATTGATAGAACCAGTTTTTGACGCATTTATCCCTCTTAGTGATCGAGTGCCACTCTGGAAATAGGTTTATTTTGTAGCTATGAGAATTGTCTATACGAATTATCTATCAGAAATTACTCGCCTGCCGTCTAAGGTGCTAGCAGCCAATCATTTACATAAAATATCTTTGAAAATGTTGAATAGAACATTTCTGGGCACATTTACCTGAATAAACGTTCGGGTGCCACTCTGGAAATGATGTCATTTTGTAGCTAGATAAATGTCCTTTATGAATTAGGTATCAGAAAGTACTCGCTTGCCGTCTAAGGTGCTGGCAGCCAATCCTTTCTGTCAAAAATTTTCTTTACTACACAGTTCCTGACTCATTTACCCTATTTAAGGATCGGGTGCCACTCTGGAAATAGTTTCTGTTTGTAGCCAGGAGAAATATCTATCCGATTGAATGGTCAGAATCTACTCGCTTGCCGTCTAAGGTGCCGGCTGCCAACCTTTACTGAAAGCATTGATAAATTTTCTTATGTTCACAGTTCCTGACTCATTTACCCCACTAAACGATCGGGTGCCACTCTGAAAATGGTGTTATTTTGTAGCTAGATAAATTTTCTTTATGAATTAGTTATCAGCAAGTACTCGCCTGCCGTCTAAGTTGATGACAGCCAGTCTTTTCTGAAATATCTTTGAAATTATTGATAGGACCAGTTTTTGACGCATTTACCCCTCTTAATGATCGAGTGCCACTCTGGAAATAGGTTTATTTTGTAGCTATGAGAATTGTCTATACGAATTATCTATCAGAAATTACTCGCCTGCCGTCTAAGGTGCTAGCAGCCAATCATTTACATAAAATATCTTTGAAAATGTTGAATAGAATATTTCTGGGCACATTTACCTGAATAAACGTTCGGGTGCCACTCTGGAAATGATGTCATTTTGTAGCTAGATAAATGTCCTTTACGAATTAGGTATCAGAAAGTACTCGCTTGCCGTCTAAGGTGCTGGCAGCCAATCCTTTCTGTCAAAAATTTTCTTTACTACACAGTTCTTGACTCATTTACCCTATTTAAGGATCGGGTGCCACTCTGGAAATAGTTTCTGTTTGTAGCCAGTGGAAATATCTATACGAGTGAATGGTCAGAATCTACTCGCTTGCCGTCTAAGGTGCCGGCTGCCAACCTTTACTGAAAGCATTGATAAATTTTCTTATGTTCACAGTTCCTGACTCATTTACCCCACTAAACGATCGGGTGCCACTCTGAAAATGGTGTTATTTTGTAGCTAGATAAATTTTCTTTATGAATTAGTTATCAGCAAGTACTCGCCTGCCGTCTAAGTTGATGACAGCCAGTCTTTTCTGAAATATCTTTGAAATTATTGATAGGACCAGTTTTTGACGCATTTACCCCTCTTAATGATCGAGTGCCACTCTGGAAATAGGTTTATTTTGTAGCTATGAGAATTGTCTATACGAATTATCTATCAGAAATTACTCGCCTGCCGTCTAAGGTGCTAGCAGCCAATCATTTACATTAAATATCTTTGAAAATGTTGAATAGAATATTTCTGGGCACATTTACCTGAATAAACGTTCGGGTGCCACTCTGGAAATGATGTCATTTTGTAGCTAGATAAATGTCCTTTACGAATTAGGTATCAGAAAGTACTCGCTTGCCGTCTAAGGTGCTGGCAGCCAATCCTTTCTGTCAAAAATTTTCTTTACTACACAGTTCCTGACTCATTTACCCTATTTAAGGATCGGGTGCCACTCTGGAAATAGTTTCTGTTTGTAGCCAGTGGAAATATCTATCCGATTGAGTGGTCAGAATCTACTCGCTTGCCGTCTAAGGTGCCGGCTGCCAACCTTTACTGAAAGCATTGATAAATTTTCTTATGTTCACAGTTCCTGACTCATTTACCCCACTAAACGATCGGGTGCCACTCTGAAAATGGTGTTATTTTGTAGCTAGATAAATTTTCTTTATGAATTAGTTATCAGCAAGTACTCGCCTGCCGTCTAAGTTGATGACAGCCAGTCTTTTCTGAAATATCTTTGAAATTATTGATAGGACCAGTTTTTGACGCATTTACCCCTCTTAATGATCGAGTGCCACTCTGGAAATAGGTTTATTTTGTAGCTATGAGAATTGTCTATACGAATTATCTATCAGAAATTACTCGCCTGCCGTCTAAGGTGCTAGCAGCCAATCATTTACATAAAATATCTTTGAAAATGTTGAATAGAATATTTCTGGGCACATTTACCTGAATAAACGTTCGGGTGCCACTCTGGAAATGATGTCATTTTGTAGCTAGATAAATGTCCTTTACGAATTAGGTATCAGAAAGTACTCGCTTGCCGTCTAAGGTGCTGGCAGCCAATCCTTTCTGTCAAAAATTTTCTTTACTACACAGTTCCTGACTCATTTACCCTATTTAAGGATCGGGTGCTACTCTGGAAATAGTTTTTGTTTGTAGCCAGTAGAAATATCTATCCGATTGAGTGGTCAGAATCTACTCGCTTGCCGTCTAAGGTGCCGGCTGCCAACCTTTACTGAAAGCATTGATAAATTTTCTTATGTTCACAGTTCCTGACTCATTTACCCCACTAAACGATCGGGTGCCACTCTGAAAATGGTGTTATTTTGTAGCTAGATAAATTTTCTTTATGAATTAGTTATCAGCAAGTACTCGCCTGCCGTCTAAGTTGATGACAGCCAGTCTTTTCTGAAATATCTTTGAAATTATTGATAGGACCAGTTTTTGACGCATTTACCCCTCTTAATGATCGAGTGCCACTCTGGAAATAGGTTTATTTTGTAGCTATGAGAATTGTCTATACGAATTATCTATCAGAAATTACTCGTCTGCCGTCTAAGGTGCTAGCAGCCAATCATTTACATAAAATATCTTTGAAAATGTTGAATAGAATATTTCTGGGCACATTTACCTGAATAAACGTTCGGGTGCCACTCTGGAAATGATGTCATTTTGTAGCTAGATAAATGTCCTTTACGAATTAGTTATCAAAAAGTACTCGCTTGCCGTCTAAGGTGCTGGCAGCCAATCCTTTCTGTCAAAAATTTTCTTTACTACACAGTTCCTGACTCATTTACCCTATTTAAGGATCGGGTGCCACTCTGGAAATAGTTTCTGTTTGTAGCCAGGAGAAATATCTATCCGATTGAATGGTCAGAATCTACTCGCTTGCCGTCTAAGGTGCCGGCTGCCAACCTTTACTGAAAGCATTGATAAATTTTCTTATGTTCACAGTTCCTGACTCATTTACCCCACTAAACGATCGGGTGCCACTCTGAAAATGGTGTTATTTTGTAGCTAGATAAATTTTCTTTATGAATTAGTTATCAGGAAGTACTCGCCTGCCGTCTAAGTTGATGACAGCCAGTCTTTTCTGAAATATCTCTGAAATTATTGATAGGACCAGTTTTTGACGCATTTACCCCTCTTAATGATCGAGTGCCACTCTGGAAATAGGTTTATTTTGTAGCTATGAGAATTGTCTATCCGAACTATCTATCAGAAATTACTCGCCTGCCGTCTAAGGTGCTAGCAGCCAATCATTTACATAAAATATCTTTGAAAATGTTGAATAGAATATTTCTGGGCACATTTACCTGAATAAACGTTCGGGTGCCACTCTGGAAATGATGTTATTTTGTAGCTAGATAAATGTCCTTTACGAATTAGTTATCAAAAAGTACTCGCTTGCCGTCTAAGGTGCTGGCAGCCAATCCTTTCTGTCAAAAATTTTCTTTACTACACAGTTCCTGGCTCATTTACCCTATTTAAGGATCGGGTGCCACTCTGGAAATAGTTTCTGTTTGTAGCCAGGAGAAATATCTATCCGATTGAATGGTCAGAATCTACTCGCTTGCCGTCTAAGGTGCCGGCTGCCAACCTTTACTGAAAGCATTGATAAATTTTCTTATGTGCACAGTTCCTGACTCATTTACCCCACTAAACGATCGGGTGCCACTCTGCAAATGGTGTTATTTTGTAGCTAGATAAATTTTATTTATGAATTAGTTATCAGCAATTACTCGCCTGCCGTCTAAGTTGATGACAGCCAGTCTTTTCTGAAATATCTCTGAAATTATTGATAGGACCAGTTTTTGACGCATTTACCCCTCTTAATGATCGAGTGCCACTCTGAAAATAGGTTTATTTTGTAGCTATGAGAATTGTCTATACGAATTATCTATCAGCAATTACTCGCCTGCCGTCTAAGTTGATGACAGCCAGTCTTTTCTGAAATATTTTTGAAAATATTGAAAGGACTTTTTCTTGACTCATTTACCCTGCTAAGTAATCGAGAATCTGAAACTAATTTTTTTGAAAGCTTTGGCTGTGACTTAAACGAGTTTGATGTCCACACACCCTTGCTCGCCGCCTTTCAAGTCTCCATAGTGTGTGAAAGCCATGTGTCCTAAGAAACAGGCAAGTTTCTTAGGACACATATATGCCTTAACCCACTTTCTGCCTTCTACAGCTGGCTGGATATATTTTGCTTTAGCTATCTCGTTACGATCTTTTTCTTACGGAAATTAAGATATACTGTAATGAAAACGACACCGGCCGCTATATCGAAAAGTTAGCGGCCAAATTTATTTCATGTACATACCTATACGTGATATTGAATATTTTAAGTATTTTGAAATTTCTAATATTTTGTATGGGTTTGGAGTGTTCTTAGATTCTTTTTTTAGAAGAATATGGACCATAATAAAATATGACTTCTTAATCTGGTCGGGTTATAGGCGGCCGCTAACTTTGGCTGCTAACTTCACACCGGTTAAATATTGTACCATAAGTTGGACATTGCAGGCAGTTGCCGAAGTTTTGTATGCAGGATTTAATATTTATGTTAGCGGAGGTTTGATGGTTTGCACTTGAGCATAGTGTATTATGGATTGTAAAGTACATCGAGCATCATAATCTTATATACCTAAATAGCGTAAAGAGTCTAATATTTTCATTGTATCTAGTTGACACATTTCTTGCAGGAAAGCATATCAAACGATTCGACATGTTTTGTTTTCTTGTGTAACTACACATTGTAAATACCTATTGTTATTTTTTCCTCATTTTTCTTTCAATTCTCTTTTGTTGTTTACCACTTACATTTAATTAAGTAGGTTAAGTAGTATCACTGTAATAAGCATATTTTGGAGAAAATGATTGACTGTCGAGTTTCTTTCGGCGTTTCTTCTTCTCATGAGAAACGCTAGTAGTTTTTGACTTGTAAAAGCGCCTTTGCGGCCTACTTGCAGAATAAAGTTCATTTATTTCATTATTTCATTTATTATTATACTCAAACCAGGGTTCGAAAGGATAATTATCAATGATAATTATCAAGATAATTATCGTGATTTTTATGCTTTGATAATAACCTTTTGTAAATTCGGCATGAGTCTTAAAAAAATGCGTGCGGGAATTCGAACGTTAATAATTGCGCTCTGTATATGTGTTTTAATAAAGTTGTAATGCTTAATTGATTATATTTCAGTGGTTGATTAAAAACTAGTAAAATATTGTATACCAACTTTGAAAATGTTTGGTATGAAATATAATATGTGGTGATTTCGAAGTCGTTAAAAGCGGTCAAATGTTATAAACGAAGTCGTAAGCGGATTCCACTGTATTACCATTTTGCATTTAAATCACATTTAATACCTTAAAACCGTACCGTAAAAATATCGAACATCCCTCATTGTAGCGCAGTCCCGTTTTGTTCGAAAATAAGTAAATAAGTCTCCGAAAGACAAGACTGTCTCAAAGCACTGACAGTCATTGACCCGTAACTCATATTTGCCATAATCAAGCTCAGGTATTGCAAACACAAATTCCAATTTCGCCAGATAAAGACAATCTAATTTTAACGGCATTACATTTAAAATAGGTTTAATGGACATTTAAGAATAAATATTTTATATGTCATCATAAATAAAAAAAACAGTATCTTCTGTTGGCACAGATATAGATAATTAGTAGGTGTTAAGGAACGAGTGTTTTTAATTTATTCGCCAACAAACTGCTTCGCAGTTTGGTGAAGCCTTGTATTAGATTAAGTCTTTTATTTAAAAAGAATAAAATAAATATATATATATAGTCATCATATTGTTCCAATTAGATATTAACCCGCGTAGCAACCACAAAGAGTGACATTTGACATTTTGGAGATCTCACGCTACACTAGCGCCTCTAGCGGCGAATTCATATGCGATAGCACTCATTGAAAATTGTTGCGTGCATCCACGCGTAACTATACCCAACTTATCATACAAGCAATCTAATTTCAATCGAACCGAAGGACCCAGAATATTCCTAATTTACAGTGTGTTGGTTTGTCTACAGTTTAGTTCCTATTCTTCACTCAATTGTTCAAAGGTTAACTGGAAGAGATCCCTTACAGGGATAAGTTCGCCTTTGTACATGATTGATCTGTTTTTTTCTATAATTTATTTTACTTGTCTTGTGTACAATAAAGTATTTACATACATACATACATAGCCCGCTGACGACCGCTTTAGCCTAGTTGGTAGTGACCCTGCCTTCGAAGCTGGAGGTCCCGGGTTCGAATCCCGGTCAGGGCATGTATTTGTGTGGTGAACACGAATATTCGGTCCTGAGTCTTGGATGTTTTCTATGTATTTAAGTATATGTTTATCTATATTATATAAGTATGTATATCGTCACTTGGTACCCATAGTACAAGCTTTGCTTAGTTTGGGACTAGGTTGATTTGTGTCAGATTGTCCAATATATATATATATATATTATTATTTATTTATTTATTTTGTTAAGAAATAATAATACAACACAAACAAGTACATAGACCCACAAAACCGTTTGCACAGTTTGACTGTGGGATCGATCAGTCTCATCTCTCTTCTAACAGTATATATATATATAAGACAGTCCCAGTCTGTCGCCTCACTCAAGAGCAATTTGAAGAAATTGTGGCTCTCCAACAACTTGTGATTTGGTTGAATACTATATATATTTATTTATGTATATTTATTTAAATACGTATATATTTATAATATGTATTTATTATATGTTATAGTTGTTATATATTTATTTGGTTTTGGTTTTAGCTATAAGTTTCCTTATTGAAAAGTTTTAGTACACTGTGTAAGTTTGTCTATCTCATTCTCCCACTTTACACTCAATCCCTCAAAGGTTAGCTGGAAGAGATCCCTCATAGGGATAAGTTCGCCTTTGTACTCTAATCTTATGTGACATGTATATTGTTTTAACCTGTTATTGTGTACAATAAAGTGCTTACATACATACATACATACATATAGCACTGGAGATGTTACCGCCTTTCTGCATAACAGTAATTGAATGAAAAAGGGTCTTCTTCCAAGGGATTTGAGGTAAATCCTCGGACGAGTGCTGAGATCGATCTTGTTTAGAAATATAACAACCAATCTCATTACAATACTGTTCGTTTTTAACCTTATAATTCAAGTATTACGGTTGTGATTCGGATGTACACTTTTTGGGTGTAGACGTTTTATTACATCCGAGAAACACACAAATAATTCGGTTGTTGTCAACTGCAAGATACAATCTTGTGATATTATCTAATACTTGGACAATAATAACGGAATATGCTCAAAATGAAATTAATAGGGTGAAGGAATAATGG
This sequence comes from Epiblema foenella, assembly GCA_963556455.1. NCBI lineage: Eukaryota > Metazoa > Arthropoda > Insecta > Lepidoptera > Tortricidae > Epiblema > Epiblema foenella. The sequence goes on from OY747112.1 coordinate 18,758,003, forward strand.
TATTGTGATATGTTACCGTCAATAAAAAAAAACATAAAAGAAATCTCAAATCAAAATAAATAAAAAAAATAAAATATAAAAAAAAATTTTTTTTTTTTTTTAAATATCAAATCTTTCTGCTTCGCCTTAAGGTTGACTGGTAGAGAATGCCATACGGCATTAAGTCTTTTGTACGATAAGATTTCTTTTGTGCAATAAAGATTAAATAAATAAATAAAAACACGTCACGTAAAACTAGTATCTTTAGTGCTAATATTTGTTATCAGTGTATCAATTATAATACTCAAGCGAATGTTTCCCATAACTAGTTATTACACATATATTCTTGAGCTGTGAAGTAAGTGCGGGCTGAAAAACAGCGCTATCCAGCCGTCCAGGCTCGCAGCATATGCTGAGCCCGAGCCTATTGTCGCTTACTTTTAATTTATTTTAATGTACTACCTACCTCTATTATTAATTTCTGTTTCTGTTATTTGTTGCTTTTATTTTGTGTAACTTCTTTCTGGCGACAATAAATCTCTTTTTAATTTATTTTTTATAATATTCTGCTATAACCTACGCTTCGCTTGCCCTTGGGTCATTGTCAGTTGCAAAAACAAAAATCGTCCCTTCGGTGTAATAGTTAACGGTTTCGGTGTATGTAAGCTATGTTTCTAGAACATGGATTTATAGCAACGGAGACACTGTTTATGCGGGTTACTAGACCAATCCAAAATTAAGCTTTGTAGCTTAACTTGTACTAAATCGATCAAAAAACGATGTTGCCAAATGTGGAAGGAATACTTCGATGAAAGGTCGGTGCAAAAAGGAATTTGATACAAAACGATCCAACCAGAACTCGTAAATACACCATGGATAGATTGTTCACTTAGTCGCCAAGAAATTGTTATTGCATTAAGAATTCGTTCCGGACACATTCCACTAAATAAATTTGGTTTTTTAATGCACAAAGTAGCTTCGCCGCTTTGCTCAGAGTGTAATACCGTGGAAGACGTATACCATATATTAATGGAATGTATACGGAACGAGGCATTTAGAAGTCAACTCAAGATAGCTTACAATATCTTCTCACATGTTGGCGGCTGCAATAGCGCACTGGCCTTCCCATTATCGGACGAGGCCAGAGCACTATTTAAGCTAGTTAAAAAAGCTCAAGGTCACCCAAAGAGCAATGGAACGAGCTATGCTCGGGGTTTCTCTGCGTGATAGAATTAGGAATGATGCTATCCGTAGTAGAACTGGGGTCACCGACATAGCCTTCAAAATTGCGAGACTTAAGTGGCAGTGGGCAGGGCACATTGCTCGCAGGACTGACGGTCGATGGGGCCAGAAACTGCTTGAGTGGCGTCCACGCACCGGAAGACGAGCTGTCGGTAGGCCTCCGACAAGGTGGAGTGATGACCTGGTGAAGGTCGCGGGAATCCGGTGGAAACGGACGGCACAGGACCGGTCTAAATGGCGAGCCTTGGGGGAGGCCTATGTTCAGCAGTGGACGTCTTTTGGCTGAAATGATGATGATGATGATGAAAATAGGTATCAATAACCGTATTTAAGCAGAATTGTTATTGGTCTTATGGAGCGCCATAATAGCTAAGCGATAAAGCTCTTTAATAAAGATTGAAAAAAAAAAGCTTAACGTTTGATATGTCCACCGAAAAGACGCGAACCTTAATCTAACAATGACCCCTTAGTGTGTGACCCACGCCCCCTTTGTATGTGGCCTATAGACATAATACAGAATATTATCATACCATACGTCGGGTTAAGTTTTTCGGCCGCGATAAAAGGCCCTATCATCGTCTCCATGGACCAATATGTATGCAAAATTAGATACGCAGAGCTGAAATTATTGAACCATGAAAATGGTACAAACATACATGTTCGGGAAATTTATTATGCGGATGTGTGAATGCGGATGTTAGTGCATTTATATAACGTGTGTAAGTTTGAGTTACATCGAACCGTATGTATTGAAAGCGATGTTTGTTAAAGATTGTATAGAATGACAGCTGTGACGTCATATTTGGCGTTGAACGGTCTAGTAGTGCAACCGGCTATTTTTCAATTTGGTTATTAGTTGGTAATCGAATGATCGTTATTATAATTACTATGGCAATTACTTAACTGCCACGCCGATAAGTAAGTACACTCACGAGCAAAATTAAAAAGGAATTTGTACTGAATTTCCATAAAAAGTGTACCCGTTAGTTTAGCCCTGAAAATTAAAAAGAGACGAATGGAACAACAACATATATACATATCAAGTTTTTTTTTAACCTGACTGTGGCTTTATAGGCCGGGCCCAATAAAGCGATAGGAGTGCGCGGTTGGAGAGCAGCCTGGGGAAATCCAGGGGAAAACCTCCGGCACGACCACGCGTGTGGTTTGGAACACTGGAATACTCTAATAATTTGCGTTCCGATGAGATTGGTTGAGCGGTTTCAACCGAATCTGAGGTGTGAGTGGAATCGAGCTACTGGGAGTTTTGTCGCTGGTTCACTAAACCTAGCCTAGCTGAGAATAGTCCAGCAAGAAACTCAGCTAGGCCCGACCTGGGTCGGACTGACTCTACCCGGTGTGCAGCGGTACCGGGACGAATAGGGACTATAACATGTGTCAGTGTTATCGCGATCGCGCGGTGTGCGTCCCCGCCGGCGGGAATGCCTAAGTGTATACGTCGTGTCTGAGTTGGACAATAAACCAGTGTTAAACTAGCTCGCTTGTACACAGATACTAAGTACCTACAAAAATGTACCCTTGTACAAATCCCCTTGGACAAATCGCATGACTTTTTACATGCATGCATCGGTATTTCTCTCCACATTCAGAATATCAATTCCAAATAAATTACACCGACTCGAATAAAAATAATCGACGTACCAGAACGTAACAGAATCGAATTATTCAAATGAGATGAAAAAAAATCGTCACCCAGATGTTGATGTCGTCCGATTTGTTCGCTACGTGCTCGGAGGAATCGATTCGAGGAATCGATTGTGATTATTCGATGCTGAAAACCCGATTTGTTACGCTGCGGGGTTGACGGGTGGATAGAAATGTGTGGGTTTCAGTTAATTGGACGCTCTTTCTTATTTTTAACGGTAAACAACACAGCCTTGAGGCATGTGGCTATGGAAATCAATCGTTCTGCCAAAAAATGTAACTTAACATGTAACAATGAACAAAATATAAGGCATATTTGCGCCAAGTTTGTACCCTTCCGGGGATTCGGTTGTTTTAGATTATGTTTACATTTAGTTGGATTATAATAACTCTGTGATTATTTCTAGTTTGTAAGCAGTTTTAATTTTCTACTGTTATTAGATTTGGTTGTTTTGTCCTTGTTTTTTTAATTACGTTTATTTATCTATATTTTATGTTAAACATAGTTAGTGAAATACATAATAATAATTACAAATAAACAAAGAAATTAAAATAAAACTAAAACTAACCTAAAACGAACCTAAATATACTTATCAAAAACCCTAATCTAACAAACCGCTACCAGTAGGTAACGTTCCCAAAATGCTGGCCGCATTGCCACATTGGATGGCAATGCTCAATCTTTGTGTCAGATAAAGGCCAGTATTATATATTATGTTTGTATCGTCACGAATAAATGTTTTTCTTCTTTCTTTCTGATTATGTTAAGCAATGAAGATATATTTTACTAGCTTACAATACGGTTTCGCTTGCGTTTTACAAAATATTTCACTTTTTAAAGGAAAAATATACAGACTATGCTCATCCCAAATCTACTCATTAAAAAAAATAGAGTACCTACTTATCTTTACAAGGATACTTATTATTCCACAAAGTTTGTCTATACAATTTAAATATCGTCGGGGATAGTGCAATACCGCGTAATTAGTACTGGTAAATACTGCGTAGGTATCTACCAAACAGCCACAGGGCAAATCCGCGTAACTGGCATTGGTTAACACCGCGTATCTAACAAATGTAGCCAAATTAAGATTTCCCGCCAACGAACGTCAAAATTCCAGTCGCTCAAATTTATAACAAAAATCGCCTATAGATGGCGCTATATCCATGGCGTCCAATTTCCACACCATGTTGTTGAGATTTTCCTGATATTGCACTATCCCCGACGATATGACTCTAGCACTTAAAAATGCTTAAGTTTGTAATGAGTCAATGTCTTCGTAATAATTTATACTTTATGCTTATGTTTCACCCATAATTGATACAAAGTTTACTAAACTGATTTTAATTCATGAAAATTTAAACATCTGACAATAAACAGGCTTAATTCGTAGGCATAATACAGGGGTAGAAACTCGTTAAAACATTCATAAAACTCGTTAAAACATGGATATGTCATAATAAATGCCTAAATATGCTTTTCATAATGACTTTTATGCATGCTCTATTCATTATGCAATAAACGGGCACACTTTCTTGTTTACTTTTTTGTAATTTCATATCACTTTTATGTAGCGGTTCATAGAATACACGTGAAATACACCTTCCTACCAAATTTCATAATTGTAGTGCTCATAGTCTCCGAGTAAATCGGCTGTGACATACGGAGGGACGGACGGACAGACATGACGAATCTATAAGGGTTCCGTTTTTACCATTTTGGCTACGGAACCCTAAAAAAGCGAGTAATTACTACAGATAAATTCTCTTCCATATCTAAATAACGTCCTTAACCTGAACAAAGCCCCAGAAATATGTGTCAAACAGACATTTGAGACAAATACGCGTAGTAAATAATTTATACTCATTTTTGTATCTTATTACAAAGGAATAGAGTGCAAAAGTGTATATATATTAATGAACTCGACTGTAAGAGATAAGCCCCGGGCATGATAGCAAAGGATCGATGGAGTTTAATGATCCGAGAAATACGCGATTCTTCTACTGGCTCTTAACACATTGATCCAGTTGGCGCCAGTTGACTGGCATGCCAGTGTCTTTTGACTTGGCAACTGGAAGGAGAAGTTGTGTTGTACAATTCAGATTCAGATTCAGATACTTTATTAGTAAAAAATGATTTTTACAGGTCGTATTCAATAAGATTACACAATTACAATTTACAAAGATGTCAACAAGAAATAAATAATAATAAATTATTAAACAGAGAAATTAAAAATAAAGAAACAATTAAGAATAGTGTGTCCAGTACAATAATTATAAGATTATATTAACATTATTGGCAGCGAAAAAACACTTTGTCAACTAGATCCCCGTAGAAACTCGTCAACGCTGTAACATGCTTGCTATACGAGAAACACTTTCAATTTTTTGTTGAAAGCAATGTCACTGTCGATCGACTTTATTTCTAACGGGATCTTATTATAGATCTTTGGCCCTACGACACTCAGTGACTTTCGGAGCTTGGCGAGTCGTTTTACGGGAGCGAGCAGGAAGGGTTGCCTGCGGCTATCACCTCCGCGTATACAATTTGTTTTGTACTTGGACAGATTGCGTCTAACGTACTGGCATGCCGACAATATATAAACTGCGGGGAGCGTCAGTATATTATATGTCGTGAAAAGTTCCTTAGCTGGATGGTCAAGAGGTTTCTTGGCAAGTATTCTTATTGCTCGCATTTGTAATTTAAATGCCCTTTCGCGATGAGTAGATAGGCCCCAGAGATCAACACCACAATGGTGAGAATTAAGGTAAGGCCCATTCAGAGATCTGACGAAAATACTGAAGTTTGAGCTTCCAAGAACGACCGGTTTAGCCTAGTTGGTAGTAACCCTGCCTTCGAAGCTGGAGGTCCCGGGTTCGAATCTCGGTCAGGGCATTTATTTGTGCGATGAACACAAATATTAGTTCCTGAGTCATGGATGTTTTCTATGTATTTAAGTATCTATTTGTCTATGTAAGTATGTATATAGTCACTTAGTACCCATAGTACAAGATTTGCTTAGTTTGGGACTAGGTTGATTTGTGTAAGATTGTCCACAAATATATATTTTTTTATAATTGAGAAGTAATGTAGAATTACACTACACAAAAATTACTGTGGGCTGAAAAAGAAACATAATAATGGGGGCTATCGCGTATGAATTCGCCGCTAGAGGCGCTAGTGTAGCGTGGGGTCCTCCGAAACGTCAAATGTCACTCTTTTTGGTTGCGCTACGCGAGTTAATATCTAATTGGAACAATATGGTCACTATTTTGCAATACCTGAGCTTGATTATGGCAAATATGAATTAAGGGTTAATGACTGTCAGGGCTTTGAGACAGATTTGTCTTTCGGAAAATTATTTCCTCCTTTTTTCCGAACAAAACGGGACCACGCTACAATGCGGTATATTCGATATTTTTACGGTACGGTTTTAAGGTATTGAATATGATTTAAATGTAAACTTCGTTCTCATGTCCATAATAACCAATAACAATTTTTAACAGCTGGACCTTAGTCGACAGTGGCGCCAACTGGTGAGCACAAAAACGATAGCCCCCATTGAACAAATTTTTCACAAAATCATGGTCACTGTCAAAAACTACTTAAAAACAAACTTGAATGCTGCAGATTTCTTAATTATCAACGACAGTGATATATTTTTACAAAAGGAATAGCTTTTTTTTATTTTTCTATCAAGTGTTCCGAAAATCAATTAATAGTTATTTGTTATGCAAGGCTGCAAAGTTGTTGTTTGGCGCGAGTGCTCGAATTGAAAGCCGAGCTAGCGAAGGATTCTAGAATTCAAGAATAGAATCCTGAGCGTAGCAAGGGTTTCAAGACACGAGAAGCCAAATAACTTTGCTGCCGAGCGAAACACACAACTTTTCACCTCACCCTAGCGAGGAAACGTAAATGTTTCATCGGATGACACATGCCTTGAGCGAGCGGGCCGTCGCTATATCGCGTCGTATATACATGTGTAGCGCTGTCTCACTCGCACACCGCACCGTCGTGCGGAAACCGCATCAGTGTAGAAACCGCCTTAAGACCGCATGGCCGAACCATGATTCTGAACGCATCCAAAAAAAATTGGGTAGCGCGGTACTTTGTCATGTTCGAATTTCAAAATCACTTTATCCGCTAGCGGATAAAATGGATTTTTGCACGCAGATTTGAAACGATAAAGTAAGCCTTTCAGAGCGGGTGAGGTGAAAAATATATTAAATATTCGCTCGGAGCGTCCGTAGAGAGCGGGATGGTTAATTGCAAACTCACTCGTGTTAGAGGGGTGATTTGCAATGGAATGGCCTTCCAGAAGTAATATTAAAGTTAGCTGCAAGAGCACATTTTTTTTATACCACGTCGGTAATGAAGCGTTCGGCCCGCCTGATGGTAAGCGCTCACCGCAGCCTATGCAACTCCAATATTAAGGAATTCAAAATGCATTTATATAAAGGCAAACTATTAAAGGTTTGGGCCATTGATTGTACTTTTTCACATACATAATTTTCAGACACATTTTTTTTAAATGCAGATTTTGGAATACTTGGCCCTCACTTCATATATTTGTATTGTTTAGAAAGAGGTTTAATTGCAGTATCACTTCCGATAGTTTTGGTAATTAACGAACCACATCAAATATCCATAAATCGAGTAACTCAGTGGTCCTTGGATGTCTCATCATTTGTATGAAAAAATGGGTTTTACCATGGTGTTACCCACCTTTACAGCAATATGTTAATATTTAAGTATTTTTATCCCCAAAGTTCTTTTTATTAGGTTCAGGTACTATTTCGAAATCATATTTTTGTACACTAATTCAATACATTTCATAGATTTTTTTTGTAACAGAAAACTGGTCATGAAAAAGTAGAATGACCCGACTGACACAAATTGTGAAATAGCAGACTCGAGCATAATACCTAGCCTAGCTATAGGCATGTTGATCTGCGAATATTAAGCCTGTCACACACTGCAGCGGCCAGTGATGGCGACCAGCTGTCGCCATGACAATCAAGGCCGCGTGTGTCTGAATGAATGTTAGGATTGTCATAGTGTACAGTCGCCATCTAATATATCTGTACTCTTCACGGTGCTCAAAAATATCTGAACATGCACTTTAACGCCTTGACAATAGAGTCGTGTTCAGATATTTGTGAGCACCTCGTTCGCTCCGATATATCTGATGGCGACTGTACAACAGGCCGCCACCGCAGGCCGTTGCAGTGTGTGACACGCTTTAAAAACATAGGATTATTTTATTCTGCCTCCATACTTTTATAGTCGATTAATTTTGAACAATTTGGTGACATAACCTATGTGTTTTAGTTTACAATACGTATAATTTGAATATATATTAAATATTTTTCCATTGAGTGAAAAATACTTTTCTAGTTGAGAGAAACGTACGTACTCATGTGATTGTAATACAACATTTCAAACTCATGGTAATTTTTTTGAGTCTCCAAGGTATTAATACTTCGTTTATACGAACTTATTATTTTCATTAGCAGGACTCATACTTATTGTTATTTTTATTTATTTTCATATTTTGTTGAGTTCTTTTTATTGTTTTCCTTATGTCTATTTTTTATGTTACAGGGGGCAAACGAGCAGACAGGTCGCCTGATGGTAAGCCATTATTGTCGCCCATAGACACCTGTGCCTTTACCATGAGTTTACATGACCCTACTCGCTAGCGACTGCGTAAAAAATTGTAAGGGCAAAAGTACAGCGCCTCTGGCGGTTACGCAATAGAACTAAGAATCGGCATACTAAATCGTTTACGCAGTCGCTAGCGAGTACGGTCATGCAAACTCGTGGTAAAGGCACTGCAATACCAGATGAGTCGCAAGTGCGTTGCCGGCCTTTCAGAAGGGAATACGCTCTTTTTTTTGATCGATGATAATATATACTTGTCTTTCGCCTGATGAAGCCTGCCATAAAGAGCATCTTCGCGGTTTGTTTCGTCGTTTGCAAGAGTGATTAACCCATCCATGTAAATGTCCTAGTAGAGGAGGTGAAATTTCTTGGACATAACATCAGAGCTGAGGGAACTGGGGTCACCGACATAGCCTTCAAAATTGCGAGACTTAAGTGGCAGTGGGCAGGGCACATTGCTCGCAGGACTGACGGTCGATGGGGCCAGAAACTGCTTGAGTGGCGTCCACGCACCGGAAGACGAGCTGTCGGTAGGCCTCCGACAAGGTGGAGTGATGACCTGGTGAAGGTCGCGGGAATCCGGTGGAAACGAACGGCACAGGACCGGTCTAAATGGCGAGCCTTGGGGGAGGCCTATGTTCAGCAGTGGTGATAATGATGATGATGAAGTGATTAACCCATCCATGCAAATGTGTTCTAGCAGAGGAGGTGAAATTTCTTGGACATAACATCAGAGCTGAGGGAGTACAGCTTCCACATGCTGTTCTACGAAACCTTTTTTCCCCCATAGATTATCGTGCCTCGATCGTTACGTTTGACTTTTCGGTCGTTCAATGAAATCGGCATGTATTTTAATGTACACAAAACACAGGTAAAAAATACAGACAAACGGTTACATTGGTACAAAGGCGAACGCCCTTTAAGGGATCGGTATTTCATTAATACTTCGTTTACCCGAACTAATTATATTCACGAGGAGAAACTCATATTGGGAATTCAAAGTTATATTCAGTCTCACGTACCGCCAACAAAATAAAATTACTAGCGAAATACAATATTCGTGTCCGGGCAAAAAGAACCCTTAGAAATATTTTACGATTAAGGCGCGAGTGTTGGCGAACGTTTACGATCATTGCCGAATAAACCCACGTACTTACTAAAAGAGGTCGGATTAGGGGTAATAAAGGAACGAAATTCGTTTTACAAAGGCTAGTAGCGTGTGGACAGGCTGCTAAATGAATCATGGAACTAAACTACGTTATGTGTGTTGCTCCTACCAGTGTTTTTCCGGTTGAGACTGCGGGTGGTCCCCTTTGACACATACTTGCCAAGATCTGGCTCCGGCGTAGCAACGAGTTTATACATATTGATAATATAAACTTACACGATTTTCACACATAATAATAATAATAATAAGCGCCAGGCAGTGCTCGTTGACATCACCATCCCCCATGACGAGAACCTCGTGAAGGCCGAGAAGGACAAAGTCAGCAAGTACCTAGACTTGGCACACGAGGTGACCGCCATGTGGGATGTTGATTCAACGATCATTGTCCCGATAGTCGTCTCTGCGAACGGTCTAATAGCGAAGAGTCTCGACCAACACCTCAAGAGACTCTCGCTAGATGGCTGGGTCAAGGGTCAGATACAGAAGGCGGTACTCCTGGACACGGCGCGGATAGTCAGGAGGTTCCTCTCTCTGTCGCCCTAACCACCGGTAGCTTAGGCCCCGCCTCGCTGCCGGCGGCACACTAGGTTAGGTTTTTGGTTTTTATAATGATTTTATGTTTTGTGTAATATTGTTTTATATTTTACTTTGTATATAATTATTATAAAATCAAATCTAAGTGCTGAAGCAAATAAAGAGGATAATAATAAAATGCTTTATTGTGCACTACATGGAGAATTATTACAATGACAAAACATGAACAGGACTTAAGTAAGTAGGTAACAACAGGCGGTCACACATTATTGAGAAACGGGACTTAATCGCGTACAATTGTAATTTATTTATATTTTTAGGGTTCCGTAGTCAAAATGGCAAAAATGGAACCCTTATAGATTCGTCATGTCTATCCGTCCGTCCGTATGTCACAGCCGATTTACTCGGAGACTATAAGCACTACAATTATGAAATTTGATAGGAAGGTGTATTCTATGAACCGCTACACAAAAGTGATATGAAATTCCAAAAAAAAATTAGGAGGGGCATTCCATACATGTAACCGGTGGATGAAAAGAAAAATTCAACGCACATAGTCGTGTGGGGTATCGATGGATAGGCATTTAAAAATGATATGGAGGTTTCTAAAAAAATTGTCCATTTAAGTCAACCGTTGTGAGATATTGGCTGTCAAAGTCATAGAAAGTGTGTCCTCCCCCTCTAATTTCCAAACTATAAAATTTAAAATTCTGAAAAAAATTGAGGTGGTGTGCATTAGTAACTTTTTTACGATTTTTGATTTGATCAATATAGGTTTTACGGTTTTTCAGTTTTCGCTTAAAAACTGTTTTGCCCTAACAAAAGGTCGTACGTTCAATCAATCTCACTGGAATTCAAACTCTTATATTATTCCAGTGTTTCAAACCACACGCGTGGTCGAGTCGGAGGTTTTCCCCTGGATTTTCCCCAGACTACTCTCCAAACGCGCACACCTATCGCTTGCCACTTGGGTCAAAATTGACTATCAAAATAATACTGCTTAAATTCACATCTGAATGCAAACATCACCAAGCAAAAAAATTTTCTCGCTGTTTTATGAAATATCTTTAATATAGAAGTCACGTACCATTGACTTAATTCCGTCGAAAATGAGTTTTCCAAACGACTCGGCCGCCGGAATATCCCACCCTTGATAAATCACAGCTCAAATCCTTAACGGGCGTGGATCAATTGGTTTAATCGACAATTATCTTCGGAATTACGTAATTTTTGCGAAGTAGGCCAAACGGAAGATAATGAGAACCCCAAGGGAACCCTACTGAGAGATGAAAGTGTTTCCGAGAAATCAAAATAAAAATAACGAGTCTCCGGACTATTTGTTGAAAAATAAAAGGTTTTCTTGACGACGGATAATGAGGAGCGTTTGAAATTACGATGAGTACAAAACAAGGCCACGTTTATGAACAAGCGACGCGATAGTATGGATGGTCAAAAATCAAAATCAAAACATTCATTCTGCAAATAGGTACATCAAATAGAGAGACTCGGAGATGTATAAGGTCTCTGAGCGTCAGTCTAAAAATAAAATCAAATGAGAACAGAGCAGGACTAGTAACTTCGTACTAGTGTTCAGTGGAATTGACACGACGAGAGACTTCGCTCTGTTCTCATTTGATTTTATTTTTAGACTGACGCTCAGAGACCTTATACATCTCTAACAATCGAGATTTGTTAGGGATGTATAAGGTCTCTAAGCGTCAAGATAAAAGGTAATAAAGGTACACTAATCATAATAAAATACTTTGAGATATATCTATAAGCGTCAACATGAAAATAATAAAATCAAGTAAATAAATATCCTCAGAGATGTATAAGGTCTCTGAGCGTCAGTCTAAAAATAAAATCAAATGAGAACAGTGAAGTCTCTCATCATGTCAATTCCACTGAACACTAGTACGAAGTTACTAGTCCTTGCAAATATGAACAGACCGGACCCCACAAACAGCACCCGTTCACGAGTATGACGCGTATCTCAGCCATCGCCTCCCTCGACCATGTGTTAGGGAAGGTTGCGACCCGATCAACGACGCCACCGTAAGCAAAGACCTTTAGGCGAGCATGACATATTCAAGCTGCAGGAAATTTATAATCAAAGTAGTACTTAATAATAAAATATCGAATACAATGAGAAAACTTACACCTCTATTATATACTCATTTGCTCAAAGATCAGCTGTAAGATATCGCTTAAAGGACTTTAAAGGCCTTTATGTCACACCTGGCTATAAAGTGGCAATCACCGCACGCTTCGCGCGGAAATTCCTACTCCCTAGCCAGTGGAGACATAAAATTGTGTACTTACCACGGGAGGTAATAAAGAAAGTTTCAGATCGCATATTTATTGCTCTTGCCTTCGGCTCGGGCGTCAAATACCTGTAATCTGAGACATTCTTTGTTTTACCGCGCTAAGTAAATAATATATACTATTTTTTGTACTTCATTTTTTTTTGATTTTCATATTAGTTACCGATAAAATTCTGTTATAATAAAAAAGAAATTGCATGGCAACAATGTATATAAATGCAATAAATTTTAGAATAAAGGAAAAATTTAAAAATTTAGGCACCGAGCAGGATTCGAACCTGCGACCTCCCGGCAATCGCCACCCAGTCCCAAATTCATCAACCGTTCCTTCGTATTAAGCAGTACCGCTGCTAACGTAAACTATATTTTTATTTGAGACGTTAGTGCCGTTAATGAAGCATGAGTCCTCTGGTAGATGTCGCTGTAGCAAAATGATATATTTACGGCGAGGGCGGTATATTGAATTCTGAGTGAAGCGAAAGATTCTAAAATATAATCCTGAGCGTAGCGAGGGATTCTATTATAGAATCTTGAGCGTAGTGAGGGCTTCAAGTGTTTACGCCCAATACGGAAATAATTTTGCTACCGTGTGACACATGCTCCTTTTTACACCGTCTTTGAGGCCCACTGCTAAAAACATGAAATATCTTACAAATGATGTTAATACAAAGTGTCACATACTGCTTTTCATACCTTCTATGAGGAAGAGTCATTGTTGCCCTCAAATGAGGGAAGAAAAGTACATCTTTGATCATTCGAAGGCAACAATAACTCTTTTCTGAATAGCAGGTGTGAAAGAACATTTATTCGTGGCATAAGAATTAAACAAGCAGAGTATATACATAACAAGGGTTAAAGTTGAAAAACAAATAAAAACTATGAGAGCCCTTTAAAAACATTTAAAAATAAGTTTCGGAAATTTATATGGCTATTGGTCACCAGACGCTTATATTTTGATGAAGACTGTAGCTCGATCGCGACAACAGTGACACATATAGTCCCTATTCGTCCCGGTACCGCCGCACACCGGGTAGAGTCAGTCCGACCCAGGTCAGGCCTAGCTGAGTTTCTTGCTGGACTCTTCTCAGCTAGGCTACGTTTAGTGAACCAGTGACAAAACTCCCAGTAGCTCGATTCCACTCACACCTCAGATTCGATTGAAACCGCTCAACCAATCTCACTGGAGCGCAAACTCTTAGAGTATTCCAGTGTTCCAGACCACACTCGTGGTCGTGCCGGAGGTTTTCCCCTGGATTTTCCCCAGGCTACTCTCCAACCGCGCATTCCTATCGCTTTATTGGGCCCGGCCTATAAAGCCACAGTCAGTTTCAAAAAAGAAAAAAAAAATACTGTAGCTATAGCCGTTTGGCTGTAAAACCTGTGTAACAGACGACAAACGGACGCGTGAGTGACACCAAGGGTTCCTTTTGGATCCTTCGGGCACGGAACCCTAAAAAGACTTGCCACGCGTATGACTAGCGTAGCATGCGATAGTTTAACCATTTTCAACACGCGCCGTTGAAACTGCGTTTCGATCGGCTGTCCTACGTGCATAAACTCAGCAAATACATATACTTTCATAATTTCACATCTCCCTAAACACCAACATTCCAGTCTCAGCTTTATCCAGTTCTGATAGAGTACAAATTTAATTTCAAGAGCTGCATGGAACAGTTGTTAGATGGAGCCCTACGTTGCTGCCAAAATCTAGAGAATTTGCTAGAACGTCTGGCCTTTAATTAAATAGAGTTAACTCTAACAGTGTTATTTCGTATTTCTGTTAAAATTGCGCGCGGACTTAATTTTACTAAAAAACACAGAACGATTTTACTACAAAGATTGTATTGTATATTTCTTTCAAACAGATTTCCAATTCAAATTAAACCAAGCTCAAAATATTTACTTATTTTTACAAGCGGTAATAATAATTAAATAACAATAACTCAAATAATATTAATACTAACTTAAATCTAAAACAGGCCCTTGGGGCATTGTACCGAGGGCGCTGGCGGCATTTCCTCGCTGTATCGCAATGCTGATACGTTGTGCGAGGAAGCCGCCAGCTCTTCCCTCACCAGTTACGTCAACCAGACGCTTCGCGATTTCAGTAAATAATTTGTGCGCGATGGGACCCCATGGACCAAGAGTTTCGACACAAAAAGGTACAAAATTGTACTCTCTGCCGAGGCCCCTCTATTTATTACGCTTTAATCATCATCATCATCATTTCAGCCGAAAGACGTCCACTGCTGAACATAGGCCTCCCCCAATTTGGGGGGGATTTGCCATAGTCGCCACGCTTGGCAAGCGGGTTGGCGACCGCAGTTTGATGGTGGTAATGATCGAAGGATGCTGCTGCCCACCCTCCGATTTTCCCTTATTCGCCTCCTACGAAACCCACGGGAAGAGATGGGGTGGCGCAATTCTTACCCGGCAACCACACGCTTTAATATTTCGGCATTTTCCGCCGCTGCACCCGCTTTTACTGATGTTCGTTGGAGGTGGGACGGTGCCAGTGTCTACACAGGTAGCATCCCACACCAACATCCGTCCCAAACTCCAATGTTGGCAACCGAGTGCAGCACCAGCGACATCTGGTGCGGAGCTACAGCCGTGTCATCCAATCACTCGAAGGCGCCATCTAGAAGGCTACGACTCAAACTTCTTCGTGACTTTTTGGTAGCAGTGGAGGGGCAAAACCAATCGTTTATAAAAAGGACGACGCGAGCGGCAGAGCTCTTCTTCTTTTGGGATTTTCATGGGCAAAGCATAGGCGGGAAATTAGGCTCTGTATTTAATGATGTAATTGATTAATTCTTAATAAAATTAAAAGTAAAGAAAGAAAGAAAAAAAACCGGCCAAGGGCGAGTTGGACTCGCGCACGAAGGGTTCCGTACTAGTATCTATAAAACAGCAAAAATAACTTAACCAAAATTACAGTTAAATCAACCTATCTCAAAAACTATAAGAGATACTTTGATCAAACCAAAAATCGTTGAAAGAGTTAATTAGCATGCATCACCTCTATTTTTTTTAGAATTTTATACCCCGTAGTTATAAAAATAGAGGGGGGGGGACATACTTTTTACGACTTTGAGAGCTGATATCTCAAAAACCGTTCACTTTAAGAAAAATGTTTTTTAGAAAACTTTATATCATTTTAAAAGACCTTTCCATTGATACCCCACACGGGTATGTACATCGAAAAAAAAATTTTCATCCCTCAGTTACATGTATGGGGGGCCCCACCCCCAATTCTTTTTTTTACTATTTAGTGTCATAATTTTGTAGCGGTTCATACAACACATATTCCCATCAAATTTCATCACTGTAGTACTTATAGTTTCCGAGTAAATCGGCTGTGACAGACGGACAGACGGACAGACGGACAGACGGACAGACGGACATGACGAAACTATAAGGGTTCCGTTTTTGCCATTTTGGCTACGGAACCCTAAAAAAGAAACATTTATTCACAGACACAGAAGACACACATATTACAAAAAAAAAACAACAACAGAAGAAAACAAACCACAACATGTGTCCCCGCGGCAGTGAAACGGACACTGGCTCAGCATTATGCTGAGGTGTCCGACACCTACAGCGTTGATTTTCAGCCAGTACCATCGGTGATGGCGTCGGTGGTGTTTCAAAAGTGTAGAACTTGTTTCTATTTAGCTTTAGTAAAACCTACCTTCCTAGTTTGATAGGTTTAACCAAGGAACTAAAGACACCCCAAAATTATTATTTCATACATAAAAACATGAAACTACACAAAAACTCGTGTTAGAGTGGGTGGCTTGTACTGGAATGGCCTTACCTAAAAATTACATTGCTAATGTAGTAAGTTGAAAGAACGTATGTAGGCACTATACAGCGTTAAGACGGCCACACACGCGCGGCCGGCGGCAGCACAAAGGGAGTAAATTGGAAACGTCGCGTCACGTCGCGCCGACACGTTATTTGTTACGTTTCTAGCGAATCACAGGAGGCAGCGGGAGCGGCAGCGTATATTATAACATACTACAAACAAGTACTCTTTATTACACACCTGACGAAAAAAATAAACAATAGCATTTTTTTGTAACCTGCGGGGTAATCACATAACTTTTGTACTACCGTTAGGTAGATTTTAATGTCAAATTCTAATCCTAATAATATTATAAACGTGAAAGTTTGTGTGGATGGATGTACGTTCCGCTTAATCTCAAAAACTACTGAACGGATCTATATGAAACTTTCCAGTATTGTAGCTTAGACATCAGAATAGGACATAGGCTACCTTTTATCCGCGGGTAACACCGCAGGGCACTGCTAGTTGTACATAAAGTAACGTGATTCGCCTGCTGAATGGCTTTATAAGCCGGCCCAATAAAGTGATAGGAGTGCGTGGTTGGAGAGTGGCCCGGGGACAATCCAGCGGAAACCTCCGACACGGCCACGCGGGTGGTTTTGAATACTGGAATAGTCTATGAGTTTGCGCTCCAGTGAGAGTGGTTCAGCGGTTTCAACTGAACCTGAGGTGAGTGGAATCGAGCTACTGTGAGGCACACAATACCATTATTTTGCTATGTGCCCGGAGATCTCCGGCACTAGGAGATGACGGCTTTAAGAACACATTACATTACAAATCTCAATAAATAGAGGCAAAAAATAGGCGTGCTTATCGCTAAGAGCGATTTCTTCTAGACAACCTTAGGGTTGTAATAGTAGAATAATTAAACGTTTAAGTTGACATTTTTGTGTTTATTTTGACGCATGTCGGACTGTTCTTCTACACATATACCTAGCATTATTCAACCGATTCGCGTGAAATTTTGTACTACACAAGTAGTGAGTAGGTTCGATAATTATATTATTCTTAGAAAATCTTTAAATGGCTGAGACGTAGAATTTAAGGCAAGTCCCATTCAGATATCTGACTAAAATATTGAAGTCTGAGCTTCCAGTGTGAAGAATATGGAATATATGTGAAGAATAATAAATTACAATTTCGGTTTCCTAATAATAACATTATTTATTCCACCATCTTGGACCACTATATCGGAGTATCGCTCTCAAATTGTAAACTGGGAGCGAGTGAAAAATGTCCACCGGTTATTTTTTGCACTGTCCACATGGAAATAGAAAATTCCCGAAGTGGAGTTGGTGCTTATTTATGTACTCAGATAAATCTAGTTTAGCAGTGAATCATCGTAAGAGGATTAAGTTTTATTTTAGCTCTAACAGAGAAGATGAAATGTCGATGAGCGATTTTGGTGCTTTCATGATTACACAACTGAATAAAATAAATATGCGGTGTATGCGTTCCAATACAAGATTTTTTAATCTTTTGGAGGCCAAAACAATTTTAAGGCTTTTAATTTGAGTATCGAATACTCATTAATTATTTACATAATCACTACGTTGGATCACCTATCATGTTTATTTTGCTCTAATTTAAATTACTTATAAGTTAAGAATAGCGTTTTAGTTACTATAAAATTTATAAGTAAACCATTACGTGTAATTTCAATACGTAGTAGGTTGAATACCTAGTACATCAAGTCTTTAAGCGTGACTAATATAATAACAAAAACGGTATAAGATAATAAAAGCAACTGACAAAACTTATTTAATTGTAGGACCAATTTCTCTAGAATACTACCCAAGCATATGGCAACACCGCAAAATAATGATCCCCATACTTTACCCTTACCAAATGTCACCAATCCTGGTCCACGGCACCAAAATGTTACCAACCCGTTTAACAGTCGTAACTTACGGACCCTATCAGGACTTCCGTATATTATCTACAATCGTTTACAAACTTCGGGCAAGCAGTTATTACGCGTCCAATAACTCATATTTTACCATCAATCCAATCCTTACTCTGTCGCAACATGGCTCAAATTTGCTTGAACCGATAACGTTTTGTATGATGGCAGCGGTAATAATGGCTGTTGGACCCTAATGCCAATTATATTGTCCTCGCTTAGATGTTCATGCTATGCTATTCGGGACCGACTATTGAGTTCCGATTATCGATCCTAATCGACGCCGTATTCGGGCATGTTTGCATAATCTGTGGTAGTTCTGAAACTGCAGTTGCATTAGTTAGATGGCATACGTTAGTTGCAAATACTAATTATAAGTTACAAGTTTGCAATCCCGACTACGCTAACATTTGTTTTCGTAATATGATATTGGTGGTTGCGGTTTCCAACCACGCGGCGTACTCCTGGGGTTTTCAAAAAGCTTATTTACACAATATCAGTTGATATTTAACAGCGGCTCTTCGTCGAAAGAAAACATCGTTAATAAACCGGTTTTATCTAACAAACCTTCACCAGGTCATCACTCCACCTTGTCGGAGGCCTACCGACAGCTCGTCTTCCGGTGCGTGGACGCCACTCAAGCAGTTTCTGGCCCCATCGACCGTCAGTCCTGCGAGCAATCCGCGGAAATCCGGTGGAAACGAACGGCACAGGACCGGTCTAAATGGCGAGCCTTGGGGGAGGCCTATGTTCAGCAGTGGACGTCTTTCGGCTGAAATGATGATGATGATGATGATAATGATCTAACAAAATCTACATAATTTTCCTCGTGGGTAGAAAAATCAGATGGTATTTATTTTCGTAAAACTAGTACCTACGCCAAATCTTGGGATTAGGTGTCAAAGCAGAGCCGGGGCTGCACAACCAGAAAAACGCTAGGAGGATGATCAATAAGTTTTTGGAAACAGAATCGGTTATGTTATATTGAATAGTTGTTTTGGAATCTTTTTTTTTCTCATTGTAATAGTTTATGCACCACCTACTTTTCAGCTTTATATTTCATTTCTCCACTACCCAAAGGTTGTCTGGAAGAGATCGCTCTTTAGCGATAAGACTGCCTGTTGTTCTGTCTCTGTCTCCCTGTATCTATGTTTTTTGTTTTTTATGTGTTTTATTATGTGAGGTGTGCAATAAAAAGTATTTGTATTGTTATGTTTATGATGGTTATGGTGGTGGACTTCTTTATCCGCACTTAGTCCTTGTATGTCGGACCATTTGATTGTCGTGCGTGGTTGACTACCAGCTAAGGGTTTAGCCAGCCTAACTCCGACCAAAAGCGCAGTTTGTCATCCAAGATTACGAAGGTTGTTTAAAGTCCGCTTTTTTGTGAATAGACATAGACATAGACATAGAAAAATTTTATTTAACATCGTATTGATAAGTGTTTACAATGCAATAAACATTACAAGCCTTACAATAAAACTTAAATAGGCACAAATTGATATGTTTTACATGTAAAAATAAAAACTTAAAATTATGATGCTAAAAAGCTGTGTTATTAAGAGCGGTCGTGTCGTCACCCATTATATATTAATTAGGTTAAGACTAGTATATATATTTTTTGGTTGTCCTGAAAATCAGCGTCACGACACATCAGTCGTGGCACATACTGAGCGACAACCTTTTTGGTGTATACCCATTTCTAATTTGTATTCTTCTTTTTATCTGTATGTACACCAAATAAACGTTTTTTCTTTCTTCTTTCTTTCTAAAAAGGAGCGAACCTCAGCATGTGTTGCAGCAGGCTTATCTACTACAACGCTGGTTTTCAGGCCGACCCTTCGTACAATACGGATTTGAATAGAACTTATTATGTTTTTAATGGGCGACAATCCATTTTCAGAACACCATCGTTCGACGATTTCGAGTGCCCCTTCCATGAGATCACATAGAATTTTCTGATAACAATGGGTAATTGCAATCGGAAAATATTTTTCATGCCAGACGATGTCGATCAACCGGTTCATTTTGTGAAATAAATTAAAACCAAGCTCAACGCAATTTCTTAATTCTATGCTGTTTTTTTTATTGGGTATTGGAAAATCTCATATTCCCAATCTCGTTGTAAATGATAGACTTGACGAATTGCCTCATTATTAACCATTTTAGTAGCTGTCCCTGTGTGAAAAATCATTTTCAATTTCATAATGTGAATGTCTTAAATAAAAAGTTTACTCGTGCATGTAGATTAAGGAACCCTACTAATTTTGTGGCATTCCGGGTGTAAAGTTTTTTTACGCCGCATTAATGCTTTAAATCATAATATTTTGCAACAGTGAGTGAGTGTTATTATTCAATGCAAATAATGCTTATTTTATTACAACGAAATTCATGAATGCTTCAATAGGTAATTAAATAATATTAAAATAATCTTAATTTTGACGCTCAGAGACCATGTACATCTCTGGGATATTATATTAATTTCATTATACTCCTTGTTTAATCTTGAGACCTTATACATCTCTAACTTTACTGATGTTGTAATATTTGTAATAGATAATTTTGCAAGTTTATCTTCACTGTATGACATTAATTTTGTTATAATTGTAAACTCGAAATTATCCTTCTTGAACTGTAAATCAATATTTTGACATGAAAAATGTATTATTATTGTCACTCTTAAATTTAAAATTAATATTTTGACATGTAAAAGTTCCCTTGTGGCCTATTTGTAGAATAAATGTTTGATTTTGATTTTTGATTTTGATTCAGTAGATACTATATATATTTATTTATGTATATTAATTTAAATACGTGTATATTTATAATATGTATTTATTATATGTTTAGTTGTTATATATTTATTTAGTTTAGGTTTTAGCTATAAATTTATATTGAAAAGTTTAGGTACACTGCGTAAGTTTGTCTATCTCATTCTCCCACTCTCCACTCAAGCCCTCAAAGGTTAGCTGGAAGAGATCCCTCATAGGGATAAGTTCGCCTTTGTATTCTAATCTTATGTCATATGTATATTGTTTTAACCTGTTATTGTGTACAATAAAGTGCTTACATACATACATATGAATCTGTATAAGTTTATATTACCTACTTCTCGACTGAAATTTAATTGAGGTATCTTAGCGATGCTTCATCTAAGCATGACCTATTTCCATCTAAGCACTCTGAGACATGACTATTCTGCAGAGAACACTTTGACATCTGCCCGAAGCCTGGTTAGTGGTAACATAGATTTGCAACTGCAGATAGAACCACTTTGTGCTTCATAGCTTCGCATTCATTACGACAGCAGGCGAATGTTAGCTAAAATAAGCAGATATATTAAATAAATAAATAAATAAATATTAGAGGACAATCTTACACAAATCGAACTAGTCCCACAGTAAGCTCAAGAAGGCTTGTGTTATGGGTACTAGACGACGATATATTTAATAGATATAAATACTTAAATACATAGGAAACATCCAAGACTCAGAAACAAATATTCATGCTCATCACACAAATATTTGCCCTGACCGGGATTCGAACCCAGGACCGTCAGCTTCACAGGCAGGTGCACTACCCACTAGGCTAAACCGGTCGTCAAAAATAATAATGGGTGCAGTAGCACTTTTACATCAAAAACTACTAGCGTTTCTCAAGAGACCAGTGCCGAAAAGAAACGCCGACAGAAACTCGCCACTCAGTCATTTTCTCCAAAAATATTCTTATTACAATGATACTACTTAGAGACCCCACACCAGTCTCTCGCGTATAAATATATTGTGTTGCATTATCTCCGCTACCCAAAGGTTGTGTAGCAGCGATTTCACTTTAGCGACAAGACCGCCTGTTTTTTACGTCTATTTAAAACTTTATTTTCTTCTTTTTGTGGTCTGCATTAAAGTGCATAAGGGTTTTCTTTTTAACCTTTTAGGTACCATAAAAAGAACGTCTCAGCAAAAAGCCCAGTGACTTCTACGATTTTATTTATAAATCTTTTGGAACCCTAATTAATGAAACTCCATACATTCCACTCAGAAGCCGGTTCAATAAACAAAATCATTAATTATCATTCCTTCACATAAAAGTAGGTAATGAATAAATGGCAACGAATGCCGGCAGAGAAATTACGCAAAAACAATTTCGATGAGTGACTTTCTCTTATAGACAAAGATCGGAAAAATTTGCGTCATTGCTCGCAATAATGTGGACATGACTCCAAAATAAATCAAAATATGAATCAATTAATTATTTTTTTATTAGTTATTTTTATGTATGTATATTTATATATTATATAAGTATATAAATAAATAAAAAAAATATAAATAAATATTAGAGGACAATCTAACACAAATCGAACTAGTACCCACAGTAAGCTCAAGAAGGCTTGTGTTATGGGTACTAGACGACGATATATGTAATAGATATAAATACTTAAATACATAGAAAACATCCAAGACTCAGAAACAAATATTCATGCTCATCACACAAATATTTGCCCTGACCGGGATTCGAACCCAGGACCGTCAGCTTCACAGGCAGGTGCACTACCCACTAGGCTAAACCGGTCGTCAAGTATGTGTATTTATATTGAATAGTTGTTTTGGAATCTTTTTTTCTCATTGTAACAGTTTATGCACCACCTACTTTTCAGCTTTATATTTCATTTCTCCACTACCCAAAGGTTGTCTGGAAGAGATCGCTCTTTAGCGATAAGACCGCCTGTTGTTCTGCCTCTGTCTCCCTGTATCTTTGTTTTTTTGTTTTTTATGTGCTATTTTATTATGTGAGGTGTGCAATAAAGAGTATTTGTATTGTATTGTAATTAATTAATTCCTTAAAAGTTAAAGTACATATTTATTAATTAAAATAATCAGTATATTTTTCAAATTTTCAGCAGTCAATTTCTTTTTACATACTCCCCTCGCAATCCACTAGAAAACTTCTTCGCCAGAAATAATAATCGTAGCAGGATATTTATCATGTAGTACTTGTTGGGTATTATTTCTATTATAAATAAATCGTGTCACTTTAAAATCTTAACTTGTTTATTATACAAAAATATTTCCGAAAACGATAACCACTTTAAATAACATTCTGCTAATAATTATAAGCACGTATAAACTATTATCTCCGGAAATTCAAATATATTTCAAGAAATAATTAATTAATTAACATTTTGATTAATTTTGGAGTCATGTCCACATTATTGCGAACATTGACGCAAATTTGTAAAATATCTGCTTATAAAATACCGTAAGTTTGCTTTCAGCCTTAGTTTTGCCAGAATCACCATCCGTATTTTATTTTGTCTTGGCTTACCTAAAAGATTGATGCGTGGCTAACTAGTGATTTCCCGCATCCTTCAGTATTCAACCTTTTTTATACTCTTGTTTAAGTCCAGCTAAGTGGCTATAAATAAACCAAAATTAAAAACAAAAATATTTATTTAAAAAAAATCATAGTTTACAATACAATTATAATGATAATGACATGATTTTATTATTATGATTGAGTAAAATTAAGTTTTATATGGCAATCATTGGTCAATAGTAGGGTAAATGTTTATTAAATGGCAACATTATTATAAAATCTTTAGTGACGTGGTAGGTGTGAAGGTAAAAACTCCCGAACAGCTGTATTTACTCCGAACGTCGAAATCCGAATTTCGTATCGCACCGTCCCGTTTACTCTCGTGTTACACTATATTAGTGTAAGCGACGGCACGATACTAAGTTCGGAATTCGAATTTCCGAGTAGTCCCTAGCTCATTTTGATGCGAGATGAGCTGATGGACGGACCACTTGTATACTTGAGCCTATACTTCGAACTTTGTATCGTGCCGTCTCTTTCATTCTCGTGTTATTCACTATATGAGTGAGAGGGATGGCACGATAAGAAGTTCGAATTTAGAAAGGTCGGAGGCTCCACCCCAGAAGAAATCGTAATACTAATCATTACCAACAATCAAGGAAACCCTACTATCATCGTACGTCGTTCAGTTTTGAACTTTGTATGTAAGTATTAAGTTTGTTTTCGCAGTAACACCTATCCTAAAATGACGTTCGAAAGTAATATTCAACAAATATTTAGGTACACAACACAACCTTTGTTAGAATGAGGAAAACAATCCACGGAATTGTCCATCGGAACGCTCCTTTATCTGCGATTTGGGGGAGAAATGAAATTATTTATCAACGTCTCCAAAATGGCCGAAGGTTATGACGGTGCTTATAAATCGAGACCGCAAATCTGCTAGCCGAAAAGGACAATACTTCGACCTTTCATATGGCAGCAAAGAATTTCGCCTGTTTGTGATGTTGCTAGTGATGTATAAATTATTTATCTTTTATAATGCGCACTACTAAGGTTTGGAATTCTCTGCCGGCGTTTGTGTTTCCGAGCTCATATAACCTAGACCTTTTTAAGGCACGAGTGAATAGGCACCTTCTGGGTGAGCTCGCTTCATCGTCGGCCTCATCTTTGCCCCCTGGCTAGATGCTGGCCAAGAGCGATCCCATTTTTAATAAAAAAAAAAAAGTTGGCGGTATACGGTAGGTTTTTGATTCAAGACTTACATTCTGCGTTTCCAATTGTGCTCTAAGACCACGGGTCCCTCGACACCTAATCTCAAAGTTCGGCGTAAGAACTAGTTTTATAAAGCGACTGCCATCTGATCTTCCAACCCGGAGGGGAAAATAGACCTTGTTCGGGTTAGACAGGTTTTCTAGCGATGTTTTCCATCACTGACAAGGCAGTGTTAAATATCAAATGATATGTCGCACAAAATATCATGAAAGATGAGACAATGCATTCGGAAGCAAATGTTTCATCGTTGTTTGCAAGTACTGTTTCAATTATCACATAGATGGCGCTGATATACAGTAGATGTTTGTACAACAAGCACTGTTTTAATATGTCACGGGCGCGAGATTAAATCCTGAACGCAGGACTTCAGATTTTACTCCCGAGCGTAGCAGGAATGAGTCCTGAGTGTAGTGAGGGATTTAAGCGCGCCCAAGACTAAAACAGTTTTATCCCCGTGAAGTATACTCTACTTTTCTCACCTCTTGGGAGGCAATAAAGAAAAACCAAGGCTAGCTAGAAACAGAATCAGTCAGTCCGCCAGGGACAATGTCATTCGGAAGCAAATTATTCATCGTTTTTTGCAAGTGCTGTTTCAATTATCACATAGATGGCGCTGATATACAGTAGATGTTTGTACGACAAGCACTGTTTTAATATGTCACGGGCGCGAGATTGAATCCTGAACGAAGGCTCCAGATTTTACTCCCGAGCGTAGCAAGGGTGGAATGAGTCCTGAGTGTAGTGAGGGATTTAAGCGCACCCAAGACTAAAACAGTTATATTCCCGTGAAGTATACTCTACTTTTCTCACCTCTTGGGAGGCAATAAAGAAAAACCAAGGCTAGCTAGAAACAGAATCAGTCAGTCCGCCAAAGACCAATCACTTTCGTGACTCGCCATTTTATTAGAATTTTATCTTCTATTTTTGTAGAATCTGTATATGTGATAACCCACATCGAAAGGGACCTTATGGCGGCAGGCGCTTACGTTACACCTATTCACTATTGTATTGGAACAGCGGCAATAAAGGCGTAAGTGCCGGCCGCCAAGGTTCCTTTCAATATGGATTATCACATATTTACTCCGTATAATACAGCGTCTTGTAGCACTCACGGCTTTTGTTTAAGGTATTTAATAGTAGGTACATTACTGCAAAGGCCACGAAGGAAGGTCGTTCCGTTTCCGGTCGAGGCCATTTCTCAAAAAATTCAATGATTTGAAAATTATAAGGAAGCTCCAAATGGAATTCCAAGGATTTCAGTAATTAGAAACAACCGCAGCAGCCCGCGGCCGGCTTCGTGTCGTATTTTGTTTCAAATGCGACGACCGCGGGCGTATTTATATATATATATTATTTGACATCTCCTTACTTTTCACACCCTAAATGGGTGAAGTACGACACTCACTTGGCCGATTTTTAAAATCCATTTTAGATTAGTTTAAAACAAATATAAAGTAATATAATTTATCGTAAATAGTTCTCCTATTCGACGTTCCACGCGCGCCAAAATACCAAACTCCCGATATTTAAACTTCGCGGCATAAACGACATAAAGTCGACACTCGCGCGGCACGCGCCCATTTTTGAGCGGCGGCCATTTCCGCGAATCAGTCTGACCTCTGGCTAGAACCGACGCGGATTTTCAATGTAAAACTTATCCTAATTACAGTAATTTCTTGTTAAATAACTATTGAAGCTTTAGCAGGGCCTAATTTAGTGTGTGTAGTGTATTAGAACTGTTAGTTTTGTGTTTCTATTCAGCTAGCCAGTGTTTCGTACCTCTTCGACTCAAACTGTAAATAATAATAAACTTTATTTCTGCAAATCGCGTCGTGTTGCCATTTTAAATACGCAATAAATTACTTTTTTAGCGCTTCGTTTTAGTGAATTAAAATTACGATTATCGTGAATTATGAAGTTGTCTGATGTGGTGAGCAGTACAAATGTGTATAATGGACCCAATTATATTATTTATCGCTATCGGCTGATTGCTATCAGTCTTGATTGGTCACTCACGCAAGCAGGTCATCAGCATAATTATCAATTTCAGTTTATTTATCATTTCAATCAGTTGTACGTATTATACGTTATCTTGATATCGACGAAATACATCAATTTGCTGACATATTTTTAGTGTTCGATGATGACGAGTGAATTTATAGGTTTTTCGTTTTCGATCAATTGGATAGGATATTTATTAGTTCCTGTGTCTGGTTGATAAATGATATTTTATGGTATAGTAGGTTTTTTAGATATAATCATGTTGCGTGATCTAAATGTGTTAATAATTAATACCTTGTATCAGTTTATTTGATTGTTGTTATTTTGTCCCGTAATTGAGGAGAGAATTGATAGGTAAAAGTTATGCTTGTACATATAACATATATGTATATAGTCCTCCTTTTTTAAGCACAGTAAGTTATTTTGGAAATACAATTACGTACTAGAAAAAACAAAAGAAATAAAATATACCTAACTAAACGTCACACGCTCAAGTGGGACTGGGCCGGCCACGTCTGTCGCATGCATCCAGATAGGTGGGTTAATGTAGCCACCAAGTGGGTGCCACATGATGGACGACGCAGACGGGGCAGGCCCAGACGGAGATGGCGGGATGATCTGGATGCATTTGCCAGGAATTGGGAGGAAGAAGCGCTCAATAGGGAGACCTGGAAAACATGGGGAGAGGCCTTTGCCCAGCAGTGGGACAGACAATAGGCTATAAAGTAAGTAACTAAACGTCAAAATAATATTTAAGAAGAAGAAACCCCAATTATAAAATGAATATGCAGTCCAGTAGCTCTGCCTGCGGCATGGTGCCCAATATGCTGCCTGGCCACGTTACCTCTCTGTATGGCGAGAGAATCTCTGCGAGAGGTAAGCGCCAGCCCTGGGGTCACCCGAGGTGTGAACCAGACTCAGCTCTCATGAAGGACTTCACGTCAGCCGACCGAGTCCCAGTGTCTTCATCTCAAGCGCAGCAAACTCGTAGTTGAAAATGAAAATGAAAATATATTTATTGAGTATCAATACATCGTTTATAAAAAAAAAATAAAAAAATAAAAAATAAAGGTGAGTATTTGCGGCGCTTGAGAACCTGGGCCTGGTCAGCTGCAGCGCCGACCTGGGAGCGGGTTGCCTGGATGTGGGACTGCGAGAATGTGTCCACACATGTGGCGTCCCACACCAGAGCCCTAGCTTCCAGGGCACCAACGTGACTCTATCGGGACGCTTACCATCGTCTCTTGCCATACCCAATGGTTCCAGGGTCGCGGGCACAGAGACGGTGGCAAGCGAGCGACGGATGGTGCCGTGGTGGTATAAGCGGCCGGCACTTTTAGAGCAAGAGACGCCATGTCGTCACAGCTGGTTCACCTTGGCGGCAAGCACACTTATGAGGAACGCAAATTCTGGACCCAAGTCTCAGGCCCATTCCTTTTCTTAACGAGCTTGGATCTAGAACCGTTCCTATTTGACGGGATCTTATCTTATCTTATCTTGTCTAGATGAGGGCCCTTGCGGATGCACTTCGACCCATTGGGATCTTTTGTGCAATTGCCCCCTCCTTTATGTCTACTCCAAGCTGTTCTCCACCATTTTCATAAACCGGATGATTGAGTTCAGCGGGAGTACTCTGAATTCCTTTGGCTCGGGGTAGCCGATTCCAAAGTCATTCATTCTCTGTTTGGCAAGGGCGTGACATTCACACAGTAGACGTGTTCCATTGTCTCGTCATCCTCGCCACACATTCTACATATATTTGACGGGATGGTAGGGCGCGGAACCAGAAGCCTGACTCTGGCGAGGATACCGCCAGAAGTCGGGCACGTTCCAAGTCGTCCAGACTATTGGCAAGCAGGGAAGCGTGGGTTGCCTGCAATCGAGGAGAGTCCAAAGTTCTCTGCCCATGGCGGGTAACTAGGATGTCCGTTCCTGGGCACGAAACACACCAAGCTTCCCGGGCCTTCTTTAGGCGCGCCATCTCGTCGTCAGGTAACTATGGGATTCTTAATACGCTTCTGACTAGAGACAGCGAGCTGTAAACGAAGGACAGGAAAGCTGGTGATTCCAAGATAGACGAGGAGCGAACACCCAACCCTCGGAACCTTATGGG
This sequence comes from Epiblema foenella, assembly GCA_963556455.1. Classification (NCBI taxonomy): domain Eukaryota; kingdom Metazoa; phylum Arthropoda; class Insecta; order Lepidoptera; family Tortricidae; genus Epiblema; species Epiblema foenella. Next base: position 18,787,035 of record OY747112.1, read on the forward strand.
AAGAACCGCTAGGGTCCAAGGCAATATGTCGAAACGTATGTTAAGAATTTTGGACAGTGTAGCCCGAAGAGGATCTTCTATGTGTGATAAGATGGTGGGAAATTTCCATAGTGGGCAACTACGTAGTTTTGTATGAATTTTGAAGTGAAGAAACAAACCCGAATTATATCGATCAGCATGCGGAGGTTTATATCAATGACAGGGTTTCTTGATTCGTCGCAAATAGGTGAGCCTAAAAATGAGTGATGAATTTGAGAGGAAGGATATATTTGGCAGAACAGCATTAAAGTTTGTTAAAATCTCTATCTTACAATACAATACAATACAAATACTCTTTATTGCACACCTCACACAATAAAATAGCACACAAAAAACGAAAAACAAAGATACAGAGAGACAGAGGCAGAACAACAGGCGGTCTTATCCCTAAAGAGCGATCTCTTCCAGACAACCTTTGGGTAGTGGAGAAATGAAATACAAAGCTGAAAAGTAGGTGGTGCATAAACTATTACAATGAGAAAAAGAGAAAAAAAAATCTTTTCAGATGGAATATGATTAGAAAATTTTCGCATTTCGTGAAATTTAAAGAATGTCAGAAATGTTTAGAAATTTTGTAAGTCTTGTAGAACCGTTAACGCGTAACCAAGAGATCCTTCGTCCAGATACCACAGATTGAATGTTGAATTTAAATTTGAATAGTCCTCCTTATCGACTTCGATAACGGTGGCTGCAACAAATTATGCATTTTCCCTATTGTGAGCTCTGATGGCGGGTTGGGTCGTACACGGATTTAGGCTCGCGTCTTTTCTGTGGACATACCAATAGTTCAGAGCTACAAAGCTTTATTTTGGATTGTACTTGTAATTCGCGTAAACACTGTCTCCGTTTCTATAAATCCCTGTAATAAAAACAGCTAACATGCACATAAGCCGTTAACTATTGACCACAGGAGGGACGACTTTTGTTTTTTCAACGGTTATATCATGATCGTGAAAGTACGGTTTCCGAAATAAAACAGACAATAATAAAACTTATGCGAACTTAACCATTTGCGATAAAATGCTATGCCTACTATTAGCACAAACCGATACAAAATATATAATTAATTAAATATTTAAATATTTGTGGACAATCTTACACAAATCAACCTGGTCCCAAACTAAGCAAAGCTTGTACTATGGGTACTAGGTGACGATATACATACTTATATAGATAAAATTATACTTAAATACATAGAAAACATCCAAGACTCAGTAACAAATATTCGTGTTCATCACACAAATAAATGCCCTGACCGGGATTCGAATCCGGGACCTCCAGCTTCGAAGGCAAGGTCACTACCAACTAAGCTAAAGCGGTCGTCAAAATTGCCTCTATATACTTAATTAAGGTACCACATAAATTTTGGATTAACAATGTCACTGGCTAACATCAATTGAAAGGAAACCGAGTTTACTTCGAACCATTATGTCTATACAACCTCACCAAACACTTCGCCAGACCAATGCGTTTTGACATATCATGACTACCCAATCCCGATCCAGCAAATACTTGAAGTATAAGAGTAAACACAGCACCTACTATCGATGCAAATGGATCGGGTACTTGTATCGAGTACCAACTTCGAAGCTGTCATTGACAGCTACAATGGAACCACCTGAAAATGTACGCGAAATACCTGGTATTTTGGATGTCCGTGAAGTTAGCATATCAAGTTCCAGCAGATCACAAAATAATTGGAGTTCTATTCGCATGCAGCATAGTTCTATAGTTCCTGATAAGTTTCAGCAATAGTTCTGCCGTTTTTGCTGAAAAAATAAAACATATGGATTTCTACCAAATGATATGCTAACTTCACACACGTAGCATATCAATATTCCCCAAATGGACTAAAAATTGATATTATGCCTGTCCACAGGACACGCTATAGTTCCTGATACTTTAAAAACATAGTTCTATCAATAAAACTTCAAAAAAGTATAATTTATATCCCCAATGATATGCTAACTTCACATGTGATATGCTGATAGTTTTTGAGGAGTTCTGGGCCACCTTTTAGTCTAAAAAGATAGCTGTAAGTTTGTTGAATACAGAGCTCCGGAGTTCCCAGCGCTAGAGTCACGTAAAACTTAATAACAAATTTATGTTTGTTACATCGTTAGAAACAGAGATGATATGCTAACTTCACAGGTGATATGCTTATAGTTTTTGAGGAGTTCTGGGCTTGCTTCTGGTCTTAAATGATAGCTCTGGCTCTGATAAATATAGAACTCTAGAGTTCTCAACACCAGTATAACGTTTAACTTACAAAAAATGTGCATGAAAATTACGATTTCGTCAATTTAAGGTTACGGTATGATGAATTACTTTCTAGAGATATTTGGTTCTATGTCAACAAAACATGTAGTTCTGTCAATTTTGAACAGATACCTTTATCCGTAGGATAATCAAATGACTATTAGGATAAGAAAATAACATAATTGTTTGTTACATTTATAACGATGATATGCTAACTTCACATGTGATATGCTGATAGTTTTTGAGGAGTTCTAGGCGTGGTTTTGGTCTTAGAAGATAGCTATGGCTCTGTTAGATACAGAACTCCGGAGTTCCCAGCGATGGCGTCACGTAAAACTTAAAAAAAATATATGTTTGTTACATTGTTAGAGCAAGAAGAAAGAAAATTCATGAATATGACATGCCACCTTCGCATGTGATATGCTGATAGTTTTTGAGGAGTTCTGGCCTTGGTTTTGGTCTTAGATGATAGCTTTGGCTCTGTAAGTTATAGAACTCCGGAGTTCCCAGCGCTGGCGTCACGAAAAATTTTAAAATTTAAGAATTCAAAATTTCGATTTTGCCAAATGAAGGAAACATAATGATAAAATAAATTCAAGCGATCATTGCTTCTGTGTAGATTAAATATGTAGATATTTCGTTCCGAAATAGAGGACTCTACATCCCGAAGCTGTTTCAACAATTATTTCGATAATAAAATAAGTTTAGTGTATGGAAAACTCATGGATATGACATGCTAACTTCGCATGTGATATGCTGATAGTTTTTGAGGAGTTCTGGCCTTGGTTTTGGTCTTAAAAGATAGCTCTGGCTCTGTAAGATACAGAACTCCGGAGTTCCCAGCGATGGCGTCACGTAAAACTTTTAAAAAAATTATGTTTGTTACATTGTTAGAGCAAGAAGAAAGAAAATTCATGAATATGACATGCCACCTTCGCATGTGATATGCTGATAGTTTTTGAGGAGTTCTGGCCTTGGTTTTGGTCTTAGATGATAGCTTTGGCTCTGTAAGTTATAGAACTCCGGAGTTCCCAGCGCTGGCGTCACGAAAAATTTTAAAATTTAAGAATTTAAAATTACGATTTTGCCAAATGAAGGAAACATAATGATAAAATAAATTCAAGCGATCATTGCTTCTGTGTTGATTAAATATGTAGGTATTTCATTCCGAAATAGAGGACTCTACATCCCGAAGCTGTTTCAACAATTATTCCTATAATAAAATAAGTTTAGTGTATGGAAAACTCATGGATATGACATGCTAACTTCGCATGTGATATGCTGATAGTTTTTGAGGAGTTCTGGGCGTGGTTTTGGTCTTAGAAGATAGCTCTGACTCTGTAAGATACAGAACTCCGGAGTTCCCAGCGATGGCGTCACGTAAAACTTAAAAAAAAATTATGTTTGTTACATTGTTAACGCAAGAAGAAAGAAAATTCATGAATATGACATGCCACCTTCGCATGTGATATGCTGATAGTTTTTGAGGAGTTCTGAGCTTGGTTTTGGTCTTAGATGATAGCTTTGGCTCTGTTAGTTATAGAACTCCGGAGTTCCCAGCGCTGGCGTCACGAAAAATTTTAAAATTTAAGAATTTAAAATTTCGATTTTGCCAAATGAAGGAAACATAATGATAAAATAATTTCAAGCGATCATTGCTTCTGTATAGATTAAATATGTAGGTACTTCATTCCGAAATAGAGAACTCTACATTCCGAAGCTGTTTTAACAGTTATTCCGATAATAAAATAAGTTAAGTGTATGGGAAATTAATGGATATGACATTCTAACTTGACATGTGATATGCTGATAGTTTTTGAGGAGTTCTGGGCTTGGTTTTGGTCTTAAAAGATAGCTCTGGCTCTGTAAGATACAGAACTCCGGAGTTCCCAGCGATGGCGTCACGTAAAACTTAAAAAAAAATATGTTTGTTACATTGTTAGAGCAAGAAGAAAGAAAATTCATGAATATGACATGCCACCTTCGCATGTGATATGCTGATAGTTTTTGATTAGTTCTGGCCTTGGTTTTGGTCTTAGAAGATAGCATTGGCTCTGTTAGTTATAGAACTCCGGAGTTCCCAGCGCTGGCGTCACGTAAAACTTTCAAATTTAAGAATTCAAAATTTCGATTTTGCCAAATGAAGGAAACATAATGATAAAATAAATTCAAGCGATTATTGCTTCTGTATTGATTAAATATGTAGGTATTTCATTCCGAAATAGAGGACTCTACATCCCGAAGCTGTTTCAACAATTATTCCTATAATAAAATAAGTTTAGTGTATGGAAAACTCATGGATATGACATGCTAACTTCGCATGTGATATGCTGATAGTTTTTGAGGAGTTCTGGGCTTGGTTTTGGTCTTAAAAGATAGCTCTGGCTCTGTAAGATACAGAACTCCGGAGTTCCCAGCGATGGCGTCACGTAAAACTTAAAAAAAAATTATGTTTGTTACATTGTTAGAGAAAGAAGAAATAAAATTCATGAATATGACATGCCACCTTCGCATGTGATATGCTGATAGTTTTTGAGGAGTTCTGGCCTTGGTTTTGGTCTTAGAAGATAGCATTGGCTCTGTTAGTTATAGAACTCCGGAGTTCCCAGCGCTGGCGTCACGAAAAATTTTAAAATTTAAGAATTCAAACTTACGATTTTGCCAAATGAAGGAAACATAATGATAAAATAATTTCAAGCGATCATTGCTTCTGTATAGATTAAATATGTAGGTACTTCATTCCGAAATAGAGAACTCTACATCCCGAAGCTGCTTTAACAATTATTCCTATAATAAAATAAGTTTAGTGTATGGAAAACTCATGGATATGACATGCTAACTTCGCATGTGATATGCTGATAGTTTTTGAGGAGTTCTGGGCTTGGTTTTGGTCTTAAAAGATAGCTCTGGCTCTGTAAGATACAGAACTCCGGAGTTCCCAGCGATGGCGTCACGTAAAACTTAAAAAAAAATATGTTTGTTACATTGTTAGAGCAAGAAGAAAGAAAATTCATGAATATGACATGCCACCTTCGCATGTGATATGCTGATAGTTTTTGAGGAGTTCTGGCCTTGGTTTTGGTCTTAGATGATAGCTTTGGCTCTGTAAGTTATAGAACTCCGGAGTTCCCAGCGCTGGCGTCACGAAAAATTTTAAAATTTAAGACTTCAAAATTTAGATTTTGCCAAATGAAGGAAACATAATGATAAAATAAATTCAAGCGATCATTGCTTCTGTGTAGATTAAATATGTAGGTACTTCATTCCGAAATAGAGAACTCTACATTTGAAGCTGTTTTAACAATTATTCCTATAATAAAATGAGTTTAGTGTATGGAAAACTCATGGATATGACATGCTAACTTCGCATGTGATATGCTGATAGTTTTTGAGGAGTTCTGGGCTTGGTTTTGGTCTTAAAAGATAGCTCTGGCTCTGTAAGATACAGAACTCCGGAGTTCCCAGCGATGGCGTCACGTAAAACTTTAAAAAAAATTATGTTTGTTACATTGTTAGAGAAAGAAGAAAGAAAACTCATGGATATGACATGCCACCTTCGCATGTGATATGCTGATAGTTTTTGAGGAGTTCTGGCCTTGGTTTTGGTCTTAGAAGATAGCATTGGCTCTGTTAGTTATAGAACTCCGGAGTTCCCAGCGCTGGCGTCACGTAAAACTTTCAAATTTAAGAATTCAAAATTTCGATTTTGCCAAATGAAGGAAACATAATGATAAAATAAATTCAAGCGATCATTGCTTCTGTATTGATTAAATATGTAGGTATTTCATTCCGAAATAGAGGACTCTACATCCCGAAGCTGTTTCAACAATTATTCCTATAATAAAATAAGTTTAGTGTATGGAAAACTCATGGATATGACATGCTAACTTCGCATGTGATATGCTGATAGTTTTTGAGGAGTTCTGGGCTTGGTTTTGGTCTTAAAAGATAGCTCTGGCTCTGTAAGATACAGAACTCCGGAGTTCCCAGCGTTGGCGTCACGTAAAACTTAAAAAAAAATTATGTTTGTTACATTGTTAGAGAAAGAAGAAATAAAATTCATGAATATGACATGCCACCTTCGCATGTGATATGCTGATAGTTTTTGAGGAGTTCTGGCCTTGGTTTTGGTCTTAGATGATAGCTTTGGCTCTGTAAGTTATAGAACTCCGGAGTTCCCAGCGCTGGCGTCACGAAAAATTTTAAAATTTAAGAATTCAAACTTACGATTTTGCCAAATGAAGGAAACATAATGATAAAATAATTTCAAGCGATCATTGCTTCTTTATAGATTAAATATGTAGGTACTTCATTCCGAAATAGAGAACTCTACATCCCGAAGCTGCTTTAACAATTATTCCTATAATAAAATAAGTTTAGTGTATGGAAAACTCATGGATATGACATGCTAACTTCGCATGTGATATGCTGATAGTTTTTGAGGAGTTCTGGGCTTGGTTTTGGTCTTAAAAGATAGCTCTGGCTCTGTAAGATACAGAACTCCGGAGTTCCCAGCGATGGCGTCACGTAAAACTTAAAAAAAAATATGTTTGTTACATTGTTAGAGCAAGAAGAAAGAAAATTCATGAATATGACATGCCACCTTCGCATGTGATATGCTGATAGTTTTTGAGGAGTTCTGGCCTTGGTTTTGGTCTTAGATGATAGCTTTGGCTCTGTAAGTTATAGAACTCCGGAGTTCCCAGCGCTGGCGTCACGAAAAATTTTAAAATTTAAGACTTCAAAATTTAGATTTTGCCAAATGAAGGAAACATAATGATAAAATAAATTCAAGCGATCATTGCTTCTGTGTAGATTAAATATGTAGGTACTTCATTCCGAAATAGAGAACTCTACATTTGAAGCTGTTTTAACAATTATTCCTATAATAAAATGAGTTTAGTGTATGGAAAACTCATGGATATGACATGCTAACTTCCCATGTGATATGCTGATAGTTTTTGAGGAGTTCTGGGCTTGGTTTTGGTCTTAAAAGATAGCTCTGGCTCTGTAAGATACAGAACTCCGGAGTTCCCAGCGATGGCGTCACGTAAAACTTTAAAAAAAATTATGTTTGTTACATTGTTAGAGAAAGAAGAAAGAAAACTCATGGATATGACATGCTAAATTCGTATGTGATATGCTGATAGTTTTTGAGGAGTTCTGGCCTTGGTTTTGGTCTTAGAAGATAGCATTGGCTCTGTTAGTTATAGAACTCCGGAGTTCCCAGCGCTGCCGTCACGTAAAACTTTAAAATTTAAGAATTCAAAATTACGATTTTGCCAAATGAAGGAAACATAATGATAAAATAAATTCAAGCGATCATTGCTTCTGTGTTGATTAAATATGTAGGTATTTCATTCCGAAACAGAGGACTCTACATCCCGAAGCTGTTTCAACAATTATTCCTATAATAAAATAAGTTTAGTGTATGGAAAACTCATGGATATGACATGCTAACTTCGCATGTGATATGCTGATAGTTTTTGAGGAGTTCTCGGCGTGGTTTTGGTCTTAGAAGATAGCTCTGGCTCTGCAAAATACAGAACTCCGGAGTTCCCAGCGATGGCGTCACGTAAAACTTAAAAAAAAATTATGTTTGTTACATTGTTAGAGAAAGAAGAAAGAAAATTCATGAATATGACATGCCACCTTCGCATGTGATATGCTGATAGTTTTTGAGGAGTTCTGGCCTTGGTTTTGGTCTTAGATGATAGATTTGGCTCTGTTAGTTATAGAACTCCGGAGTTCCCAGCGCTGGCGTCACGAAAAATTTTAAAATTTAAGAATTTAAAATTTCGATTTTGCCAAATGAAGGAAACATAATGATAAAATAATTTCAAGCGATCATTGCTTCTGTATAGATTAAATATGTAGGTACTTCATTCCGAAATAGAGAACTCTACATTCCGAAGCTGTTTTAACAGTTATTCCGATAATAAAATAAGTTAAGTGTATGGGAAATTAATGGATATGACATTCTAACTTGACATGTGATATGCTGATAGTTTTTGAGGAGTTCTGGGCTTGATTTTGGTCTTAGAAGATAGCTCTGGCTCTGTAAGATACAGAATTCCAGAGTTCCCAGCGATGGCGTCACGTAAAACTTAAAAAAAAATTATGTTTGTTACATTGTTAGAGAAAGAAGAAAGAAAATTCATGAATATGACATGCCACCTTCGCATGTGATATGCTGATAGTTTTTGAGGAGTTCTGGCCTTGGTTTTGGTCTTAAAAGATAGCTCTGGCTCTGTAAGATACAGAACTCCGGAGTTCCCAGCGATGGCGTCACGTAAAACTTTAAAAAAAATTATGTTTGTTACATTGTTAGAGAAAGAAGAAAGAAAACTCATGGATATGACATGCTAAATTCGTATGTGATATGCTGATAGTTTTTGAGGAGTTCTGGCCTTGGTTTTGGTCTTAGAAGATAGCATTAGCTCTGTTAGTTATAGAACTCCGGAGTTCCCAGCGCTGGCGTCACGTAAAACTTTAAAATTTAAGAATTCAAAATTACGATTTTGCCAAATGAAGGAAACATAATGATAAAATAAATTCAAGCGATCATTGCTTCTGTGTTGATTAAATATGTAGGTATTTCATTCCGAAATAGAGGACTCTACATCCCGAAGCTGTTTCAACAATTATTCCTATAATAAAATAAGTTTAGTGTATGGAAAACTCATGGATATGACATGCTAACTTCGCATGTGATATGCTGATAGTTTTTGAGGAGTTCTCGGCGTGGTTTTGGTCTTAGAAGATAGCTCTGGCTCTGCAAAATACAGAACTCCGGAGTTCCCAGCGATGGCGTCACGTAAAACTTAAAAAAAAATTATGTTTGTTACATTGTTAGAGAAAGAAGAAAGAAAATTCATGAATATGACATGCCACCTTCGCATGTGATATGCTGATAGTTTTTGAGGAGTTCTGGCCTTGGTTTTGGTCTTAGATGATAGATTTGGCTCTGTTAGTTATAGAACTCCGGAGTTCCCAGCGCTGGCGTCACGAAAAATTTTAAAATTTAAGAATTTAAAATTTCGATTTTGCCAAATGAAGGAAACATAATGATAAAATAATTTCAAGCGATCATTGCTTCTGTATAGATTAAATATGTAGGTACTTCATTCCGAAATAGAGAACTCTACATTCCGAAGCTGTTTTAACAGTTATTCCGATAATAAAATAAGTTAAGTGTATGGGAAATTAATGGATATGACATTCTAACTTGACATGTGATATGCTGATAGTTTTTGAGGAGTTCTGGGCTTGATTTTGGTCTTAGAAGATAGCTCTGGCTCTGTAAGATACAGAATTCCAGAGTTCCCAGCGATGGCGTCACGTAAAACTTAAAAAAAAATTATGTTTGTTACATTGTTAGAGAAAGAAGAAAGAAAATTCATGAATATGACATGCCACCTTCGCATGTGATATGCTGATAGTTTTTGAGGAGTTCTGGCCTTGGTTTTGGTCTTAAAAGATAGCTCTGGCTCTGTAAGATACAGAACTCCGGAGTTCCCAGCGATGGCGTCACGTAAAACTTTAAAAAAAATTATGTTTGTTACATTGTTAGAGAAAGAAGAAAGAAAACTCATGGATATGACATGCTAAATTCGTATGTGATATGCTGATAGTTTTTGAGGAGTTCTGGCCTTGGTTTTGGTCTTAGAAGATAGCATTGGCTCTGTTAGTTATAGAACTCCGGAGTTCCCAGCGCTGGCGTCACGTAAAACTTTAAAATTTAAGAATTCAAAATTACGATTTTGCCAAATGAAGGAAACATAATGATAAAATAAATTCAAGCGATCATTGCTTCTGTGTTGATTAATTATGTAGGTATTTCATTCCGAAATAGAGGACTCTACATCCCGAAGCTGTTTCAACAATTATTCCTATAATAAAATAAGTTTAGTGTATGGAAAACTCATGGATATGACATGCTAACTTCGCATGTGATATGCTGATAGTTTTTGAGGAGTTCTCGGCGTGGTTTTGGTCTTAGAAGATAGCTCTGGCTCTGCAAAATACAGAACTCCGGAGTTCCCAGCGATGGCGTCACGTAAAACTTAAAAAAAAATTATGTTTGTTACATTGTTAGAGAAAGAAGAAAGAAAATTCATGAATATGACATGCCACCTTCGCATGTGATATGCTGATAGTTTTTGAGGAGTTCTGGCCTTGGTTTTGGTCTTAGATGATAGATTTGGCTCTGTTAGTTATAGAACTCCGGAGTTCCCAGCGCTGGCGTCACGAAAAATTTTAAAATTTAAGAATTTAAAATTTCGATTTTGCCAAATGAAGGAAACATAATGATAAAATAATTTCAAGCGATCATTGCTTCTGTATAGATTAAATATGTAGGTACTTCATTCCGAAATAGAGAACTCTACATTCCGAAGCTGTTTTAACAGTTATTCCGATAATAAAATAAGTTAAGTGTATGGGAAATTAATGGATATGACATTCTAACTTGACATGTGATATGCTGATAGTTTTTGAGGAGTTCTGGGCTTGATTTTGGTCTTAGAAGATAGCTCTGGCTCTGTAAGATACAGAATTCCAGAGTTCCCAGCGATGGCGTCACGTAAAACTTAAAAAAAAATTATGTTTGTTACATTGTTAGAGAAAGAAGAAAGAAAATTCATGAATATGACATGCCACCTTCGCATGTGATATGCTGATAGTTTTTGAGGAGTTCTGGCCTTGGTTTTGGTCTTAAAAGATAGCTCTGGCTCTGTAAGATACAGAACTCCGGAGTTCCCAGCGATGGCGTCACGTAAAACTTTAAAAAAAATTATGTTTGTTACATTGTTAGAGAAAGAAGAAAGAAAACTCATGGATATGACATGCTAAATTCGTATGTGATATGCTGATAGTTTTTGAGGAGTTCTGGCCTTGGTTTTGGTCTTAGAAGATAGCATTGGCTCTGTTAGTTATAGAACTCCGGAGTTCCCAGCGCTGGCGTCACGTAAAACTTTAAAATTTAAGAATTCAAAATTACGATTTTGCCAAATGAAGGAAACATAATGATAAAATAAATTCAAGCGATCATTGCTTCTGTGTTGATTAAATATGTAGGTATTTCATTCCGAAATAGAGGACTCTACATCCCGAAGCTGTTTCAACAATTATTCCTATAATAAAATAAGTTTAGTGTATGGAAAACTCATGGACATGACATGCTAACTTCGCATGTGATATGCTGATAGTTTTTGAGGAGTTCTGGGCGTGGTTTTGGTCTTAGAAGATAGCTCTGACTCTATAAGATACAGAACTCCGGAGTTCCCAGCGATGGCGTCACGTAAAACTTAAAAAAAAATTATGTTTGTTACATTGTTAGAGAAAGAAGAAAGAAAATTCATGAATATGACATGCCACCTTCGCATGTGATATGCTGATAGTTTTTGAGGAGTTCTGGCCTTGGTTTTGGTCTTAGATGATAGCTTTGGCTCTGTAAGTTATAGAACTCCGGAGTTCCCAGCGCTGGCGTCACGAAAAATTTTAAAATTTAAGAATTCAAAATTTCGATTTTGCCAAATGAAGGAAACATAATGATAAAATAAATTCAAGCGATCATTGCTTCTGTGTAGATTAAATATGTAGATATTTCGTTCCGAAATAGAGGACTCTACATCCCGAAGCTGTTTCAACAATTATTTCGATAATAAAATAAGTTTAGTGTATGGAAAACTCATGGATATGACATGCTAACTTCGCATGTGATATGCTGATAGTTTTTGAGGAGTTCTAGGCGTGGTTTTGGTCTTAAAAGATATCTCTGGCTCTGTAAGATACAGAACTCCGGAGTTCCCAGCGATGGCGTCACGTAAAACTTTTAAAAAAATTATGTTTGTTACATTGTTAGAGAAAGAAGAAAGAAAATTCATGAATATGACATGCCACCTTCGCATGTGATATGCTGATAGTTTTTGAGGAGTTCTGGCCTTGGTTTTGGTCTTAGATGATAGCTTTGGCTCTGTAAGTTATAGAACTCCGGAGTTCCCAGCGCTGGCGTCACGAAAAATTTTAAAATTTAAGAATTTAAAATTACGATTTTGCCAAATGAAGGAAACATAATGATAAAATAAATTCAAGCGATCATTGCTTCTGTGTTGATTAAATATATAGGTATTTCATTCCGAAATAGAGGACTCTACATCCCGAAGCTGTTTCAACAATTATTCCTATAATAAAATATGTTTAGTGTATGGAAAACTCATGGATATGACATGCTAACTTCGCATGTGATATGCTGATAGTTTTTGAGGAGTTCTGGGCGTGGTTTTGGTCTTAGAAGATAGCTCTGACTCTGTAAGATACAGAACTCCGGAGTTCCCAGCGATGGCGTCACGTAAAACTTTAAAAAAAATTATGTTTGTTACATTGTTAGAGAAAGAAGAAAGAAAACTCATGGATATGACATGCTAAATTCGTATGTGATATGCTGATAGTTTTTGAGGAGTTCTGGCCTTGGTTTTGGTCTTAGAAGATAGCATTGGCTCTGTTAGTTATAGAACTCCGGAGTTCCCAGCGCTGGCGTCACGTAAAACTTTAAAATTTAAGAATTCAAAATTACGATTTTGCCAAATGAAGGAAACATAATGATAAAATAAATTCAAGCGATCATTGCTTCTGTGTTGATTAAATATGTAGGTATTTCATTCCGAAATAGAGGACTCTACATCCCGAAGCTGTTTCAACAATTATTCCTATAATAAAATAAGTTTAGTGTATGGAAAACTCATGGATATGACATGCTAACTTCGCATGTGATATGCTGATAGTTTTTGAGGAGTTCTGGGCTTGGTTTTGGTCTTAGAAGATAACTCTGGCTCTGTTAGATACAGAACTCCGGAGTTCCCAGCGATGGCGTCACGTAAAACTTAAAAAAAAAAATGTTTGTTACATTGTTAGAGCAAGAAGAAAGAAAATTCATGAATATGACATGCCACCTTCGCATGTGATATGCTGATAGTTTTTGAGGAGTTCTGGCCTTGGTTTTGGTCTTAGAAGATAGCATTGGCTCTGTTAGTTATAGAACTCCGGAGTTCCCAGCGCTGGCGTCACGTAAAACTTTCAAATTTAAGAATTCAAAATTTCGATTTTGCCAAATGAAGGAAACATAATGATAAAATAAATTCAAGCGATTATTGCTTCTGTATTGATTAAATATGTAGGTATTTCATTCCGAAATAGAGGACTCTACATCTCGAAGCTGTTTCAACAATTATTCCTATAATAAAATAAGTTTAGTGTATGGAAAACTCATGGATATGACATGCTAACTTCGCATGTGATATGCTGATAGTTTTTGAGGAGTTCTGGGCTTGGTTTTGGTCTTAAAAGATAGCTCTGGCTCTGTAAGATACAGAACTCCGGAGTTCCCAGCGATGGCGTCACGTAAAACTTAAAAAAAAATTATGTTTGTTACATTGTTAGAGAAAGAAGAAATAAAATTCATGAATATGACATGCCACCTTCGCATGTGATATGCTGATAGTTTTTGAGGAGTTCTGGCCTTGGTTTTGGTCTTAGAAGATAGCATTGGCTCTGTTAGTTATAGAACTCCGGAGTTCCCAGCGCTGGCGTCACGAAAAATTTTAAAATTTAAGAATTCAAACTTACGATTTTGCCAAATGAAGGAAACATAATGATAAAATAATTTCAAGCGATCATTGCTTCTGTATAGATTAAATATGTAGGTACTTCATTCCGAAATAGAGAACTCTACATCCCGAAGCTGCTTTAACAATTATTCCTATAATAAAATAAGTTTAGTGTATGGAAAACTCATGGATATGACATGCTAACTTCGCATGTGATATGCTGATAGTTTTTGAGGAGTTCTGGGCTTGGTTTTGGTCTTAAAAGATAGCTCTGGCTCTGTAAGATACAGAACTCCGGAGTTCCCAGCGATGGCGTCACGTAAAACTTAAAAAAAAATATGTTTGTTACATTGTTAGAGCAAGAAGAAAGAAAATTCATGAATATGACATGCCACCTTCGCATGTGATATGCTGATAGTTTTTGAGGAGTTCTGGCCTTGGTTTTGGTCTTAGATGATAGCTTTGGCTCTGTAAGTTATAGAACTCCGGAGTTCCCAGCGCTGGCGTCACGAAAAATTTTAAAATTTAAGACTTCAAAATTTAGATTTTGCCAAATGAAGGAAACATAATGATAAAATAAATTCAAGCGATCATTGCTTCTGTGTAGATTAAATATGTAGGTACTTCATTCCGAAATAGAGAACTCTACATTTGAAGCTGTTTTAACAATTATTCCTATAATAAAATGAGTTTAGTGTATGGAAAACTCATGGATATGACATGCTAACTTCGCATGTGATATGCTGATAGTTTTTGAGGAGTTCTGGGCTTGGTTTTGGTCTTAAAAGATAGCTCTGGCTCTGTAAGATACAGAACTCCGGAGTTCCCAGCGATGGCGTCACGTAAAACTTTAAAAAAAATTATGTTTGTTACATTGTTAGAGAAAGAAGAAAGAAAACTCATGGATATGACATGCTAAATTCGTATGTGATATGCTGATAGCTTTTGAGGAGTTCTGGCCTTGGTTTTGGTCTTAGAAGATAGCATTGGCTCTGTTAGTTATAGAACTCCGGAGTTCCCAGCGCTGGCGTCACGTAAAACTTTAAAATTTAAGAATTCAAAATTACGATTTTGCCAAATGAAGGAAACATAATGATAAAATAAATTCAAGCGATCATTGCTTCTGTGTTGATTAAATATGTAGGTATTTCATTCCGAAATAGAGGACTCTACATCCCGAAGCTGTTTCAACAATTATTCCTATAATAAAATAAGTTTAGTGTATGGAAAACTCATGGATATGACATGCTAACTTCGCATGTGATATGCTGATAGTTTTTGAGGAGTTCTCGGCGTGGTTTTGGTCTTAGAAGATAGCTCTGGCTCTGCAAAATACAGAACTCCGGAGTTCCCAGCGATGGCGTCACGTAAAACTTAAAAAAAAATTATGTTTGTTACATTGTTAGAGAAAGAAGAAAGAAAATTCATGAATATGACATGCCACCTTCGCATGTGATATGCTGATAGTTTTTGAGGAGTTCTGGCCTTGGTTTTGGTCTTAGATGATAGATTTGGCTCTGTTAGTTATAGAACTCCGGAGTTCCCAGCGCTGGCGTCACGAAAAATTTTAAAATTTAAGAATTTAAAATTTCGATTTTGCCAAATGAAGGAAACATAATGATAAAATAATTTCAAGCGATCATTGCTTCTGTATAGATTAAATATGTAGGTACTTCATTCCGAAATAGAGAACTCTACATTCCGAAGCTGTTTTAACAGTTATTCCGATAATAAAATAAGTTAAGTGTATGGGAAATTAATGGATATGACATTCTAACTTGACATGTGATATGCTGATAGTTTTTGAGGAGTTCTGGGCTTGATTTTGGTCTTAGAAGATAGCTCTGGCTCTGTAAGATACAGAATTCCAGAGTTCCCAGCGATGGCGTCACGTAAAACTTAAAAAAAAATTATGTTTGTTACATTGTTAGAGAAAGAAGAAAGAAAATTCATGAATATGACATGCCACCTTCGCATGTGATATGCTGATAGTTTTTGAGGAGTTCTGGCCTTGGTTTTGGTCTTAAAAGATAGCTCTGGCTCTGTAAGATACAGAACTCCGGAGTTCCCAGCGATGGCGTCACGTAAAACTTTAAAAAAAATTATGTTTGTTACATTGTTAGAGAAAGAAGAAAGAAAACTCATGGATATGACATGCTAAATTCGTATGTGATATGCTGATAGTTTTTGAGGAGTTCTGGCCTTGGTTTTGGTCTTAGAAGATAGCATTGGCTCTGTTAGTTATAGAACTCCGGAGTTCCCAGCGCTGGCGTCACGTAAAACTTTAAAATTTAAGAATTCAAAATTACGATTTTGCCAAATGAAGGAAACATAATGATAAAATAAATTCAAGCGATCATTGCTTCTGTGTTGATTAAATATGTAGGTATTTCATTCCGAAATAGAGGACTCTACATCCCGAAGCTGTTTCAACAATTATTCCTATAATAAAATAAGTTTAGTGTATGGAAAACTCATGGATATGACATGCTAACTTCGCATGTGATATGCTGATAGTTTTTGAGGAGTTCTCGGCGTGGTTTTGGTCTTAGAAGATAGCTCTGGCTCTGCAAAATACAGAACTCCGGAGTTCCCAGCGATGGCGTCACGTAAAACTTAAAAAAAAATTATGTTTGTTACATTGTTAGAGAAAGAAGAAAGAAAATTCATGAATATGACATGCCACCTTCGCATGTGATATGCTGATAGTTTTTGAGGAGTTCTGGCCTTGGTTTTGGTCTTAGATGATAGATTTGGCTCTGTTAGTTATAGAACTCCGGAGTTCCCAGCGCTGGCGTCACGAAAAATTTTAAAATTTAAGAATTTAAAATTTCGATTTTGCCAAATGAAGGAAACATAATGATAAAATAATTTCAAGCGATCATTGCTTCTGTATAGATTAAATATGTAGGTACTTCATTCCGAAATAGAGAACTCTACATTCCGAAGCTGTTTTAACAGTTATTCCGATAATAAAATAAGTTAAGTGTATGGGAAATTAATGGATATGACATTCTAACTTGACATGTGATATGCTGATAGTTTTTGAGGAGTTCTGGGCTTGATTTTGGTCTTAGAAGATAGCTCTGGCTCTGTAAGATACAGAATTCCAGAGTTCCCAGCGATGGCGTCACGTAAAACTTAAAAAAAAATTATGTTTGTTACATTGTTAGAGAAAGAAGAAAGAAAATTCATGAATATGACATGCCACCTTCGCATGTGATATGCTGATAGTTTTTGAGGAGTTCTGGCCTTGGTTTTGGTCTTAAAAGATAGCTCTGGCTCTGTAAGATACAGAACTCCGGAGTTCCCAGCGATGGCGTCACGTAAAACTTTAAAAAAAATTATGTTTGTTACATTGTTAGAGAAAGAAGAAAGAAAACTCATGGATATGACATGCTAAATTCGTATGTGATATGCTGATAGTTTTTGAGGAGTTCTGGCCTTGGTTTTGGTCTTAGAAGATAGCATTGGCTCTGTTAGTTATAGAACTCCGGAGTTCCCAGCGCTGGCGTCACGTAAAACTTTAAAATTTAAGAATTCAAAATTACGATTTTGCCAAATGAAGGAAACATAATGATAAAATAAATTCAAGCGATCATTGCTTCTGTGTTGATTAAATATGTAGGTATTTCATTCCGAAATAGAGGACTCTACATCCCGAAGCTGTTTCAACAATTATTCCTATAATAAAATAAGTTTAGTGTATGGAAAACTCATGGACATGACATGCTAACTTCGCATGTGATATGCTGATAGTTTTTGAGGAGTTCTGGGCGTGGTTTTGGTCTTAGAAGATAGCTCTGACTCTATAAGATACAGAACTCCGGAGTTCCCAGCGATGGCGTCACGTAAAACTTAAAAAAAAATTATGTTTGTTACATTGTTAGAGAAAGAAGAAAGAAAATTCATGAATATGACATGCCACCTTCGCATGTGATATGCTGATAGTTTTTGAGGAGTTCTGGCCTTGGTTTTGGTCTTAGATGATAGCTTTGGCTCTGTAAGTTATAGAACTCCGGAGTTCCCAGCGCTGGCGTCACGAAAAATTTTAAAATTTAAGAATTCAAAATTTCGATTTTGCCAAATGAAGGAAACATAATGATAAAATAAATTCAAGCGATCATTGCTTCTGTGTAGATTAAATATGTAGATATTTCGTTCCGAAATAGAGGACTCTACATCCCGAAGCTGTTTCAACAATTATTTCGATAATAAAATAAGTTTAGTGTATGGAAAACTCATGGATATGACATGCTAACTTCGCATGTGATATGCTGATAGTTTTTGAGGAGTTCTAGGCGTGGTTTTGGTCTTAAAAGATAGCTCTGGCTCTGTAAGATACAGAACTCCGGAGTTCCCAGCGATGGCGTCACGTAAAACTTTTAAAAAAATTATGTTTGTTACATTGTTAGAGAAAGAAGAAAGAAAATTCATGAATATGACATGCCACCTTCGCATGTGATATGCTGATAGTTTTTGAGGAGTTCTGGCCTTGGTTTTGGTCTTAGATGATAGCTTTGGCTCTGTAAGTTATAGAACTCCGGAGTTCCCAGCGCTGGCGTCACGAAAAATTTTAAAATTTAAGAATTTAAAATTACGATTTTGCCAAATGAAGGAAACATAATGATAAAATAAATTCAAGCGATCATTGCTTCTGTGTTGATTAAATATATAGGTATTTCATTCCGAAATAGAGGACTCTACATCCCGAAGCTGTTTCAACAATTATTCCTATAATAAAATATGTTTAGTGTATGGAAAACTCATGGATATGACATGCTAACTTCGCATGTGATATGCTGATAGTTTTTGAGGAGTTCTGGGCGTGGTTTTGGTCTTAGAAGATAGCTCTGACTCTGTAAGATACAGAACTCCGGAGTTCCCAGCGATGGCGTCACGTAAAACTTAAAAAAAAATTATGTTTGTTACATTGTTAACGCAAGAAGAAAGAAAATTCATGAATATGACATGCCACCTTCGCATGTGATATGCTGATAGTTTTTGAGGAGTTCTGAGCTTGGTTTTGGTCTTAGATGATAGCTTTGGCTCTGTTAGTTATAGAACTCCGGAGTTCCCAGCGCTGGCGTCACGAAAAATTTTAAAATTTAAGAATTTAAAATTTCGATTTTGCCAAATGAAGGAAACATAATGATAAAATAATTTCAAGCGATCATTGCTTCTGTATAGATTAAATATGTAGGTACTTCATTCCGAAATAGAGGACTCTACATCCCGAAGCTGTTTCAACAATTATTCCTATAATAAAATAAGTTTAGTGTATGGAAAACTCATGGATATGACATGCTAACTTCGCATGTGATATGCTGATAGTTTTTGAGGAGTTCTGGGCTTGGTTTTGGTCTTAAAAGATAGCTCTGGCTCTGTAAGATACAGAACTCCGGAGTTCCCAGCGATGGCGTCACGTAAAACTTAAAAAAAAATATGTTTGTTACATTGTTAGAGCAAGAAGAAAGAAAATTCATGAATATGACATGCCACCTTCGCATGTGATATGCTGATAGTTTTTGAGGAGTTCTGGCCTTGGTTTTGGTCTTAGATGATAGCTTTGGCTCTGTAAGTTATAGAACTCCGGAGTTCCCAGCGCTGGCGTCACGAAAAATTTTAAAATTTAAGACTTCAAAATTTAGATTTTGCCAAATGAAGGAAACATAATGATAAAATAAATTCAAGCGATCATTGCTTCTGTGTAGATTAAATATGTAGGTACTTCATTCCGAAATAGAGAACTCTACATTTGAAGCTGTTTTAACAATTATTCCTATAATAAAATGAGTTTAGTGTATGGAAAACTCATGGATATGACATGCTAACTTCGCATGTGATATGCTGATAGTTTTTGAGGAGTTCTGGGCTTGGTTTTGGTCTTAAAAGATAGCTCTGGCTCTGTAAGATACAGAACTCCGGAGTTCCCAGCGATGGCGTCACGTAAAACTTTAAAAAAAATTATGTTTGTTACATTGTTAGAGAAAGAAGAAAGAAAACTCATGGATATGACATGCTAAATTCGTATGTGATATGCTGATAGTTTTTGAGGAGTTCTGGCCTTGGTTTTGGTCTTAGAAGATAGCATTGGCTCTGTTAGTTATAGAACTCCGGAGTTCCCAGCGCTGGCGTCACGTAAAACTTTAAAATTTAAGAATTCAAAATTACGATTTTGCCAAATGAAGGAAACATAATGATAAAATAAATTCAAGCGATCATTGCTTCTGTGTTGATTAAATATGTAGGTATTTCATTCCGAAACAGAGGACTCTACATCCCGAAGCTGTTTCAACAATTATTCCTATAATAAAATAAGTTTAGTGTATGGAAAACTCATGGATATGACATGCTAACTTCGCATGTGATATGCTGATAGTTTTTGAGGAGTTCTCGGCGTGGTTTTGGTCTTAGAAGATAGCTCTGGCTCTGCAAAATACAGAACTCCGGAGTTCCCAGCGATGGCGTCACGTAAAACTTAAAAAAGAATTATGTTTGTTACATTGTTAGAGAAAGAAGAAAGAAAATTCATGAATATGACATGCCACCTTCGCATGTGATATGCTGATAGTTTTTGAGGAGTTCTGGCCTTGGTTTTGGTCTTAGATGATAGATTTGGCTCTGTTAGTTATAGAACTCCGGAGTTCCCAGCGCTGGCGTCACGAAAAATTTTAAAATTTAAGAATTTAAAATTACGATTTTGCCAAATGAAGGAAACATAATGATAAAATAAATTCAAGCGATCATTGCTTCTGTGTAGTTTAAATATGTAGGTATTTCATTCCGGAATAGAGAACTCTACATTTCGAAGCTGTTTTAACAATTATTCCGATAACAAAATAAGTTTAGTGTATGGAAAATTAATGGATATGACATTCTAACTTGACATGTGATATGCTGATAGTTTTTGAGGAGTTCTGGGCTTGGTTTTGGTCTTAGAAGATAGCTCTGGCTCTGAAGATACAGAACTCCGGAGTTCCCAGCGATGGCGTCACGTAAAACTTAAAAAAAAAATTATGTTTGTTACCATGTTAGAGCAAGAAGACAGAAAATTCATGAATATGACATGCCACCTTCGCATGTGATATGCTGATAGTTTTTGAGGAGTTCTGGCCTTGGTTTTGGTCTTAGAAGATAGCTTTGGCTCTGTTAGTTATAGAACTCCGGAGTTCCCAGCGCTGGCGTCACGTAAAACTTTAAAATTTAGGAATTCAAAATTACGATTTTGCCAAATGAAGGAAACATAATGATAAAATAATTTCAAGCGATCATTGCTTCTGTGTAGATTAAATATGTAGGTATTTCATTCCGAAATAGAGGACTCTACATCCCGAAGCTATTTTAACAATTATTCCGATAATAAAATAAGTTTAGTGTATGGAAAACTCATGGATATGACATGCTAACTTCGTATGTGATATGCTGATAGTTTTTGAGGAGTTCTGGGCTTGGTTTTGGTCTTAGAAGATAGCTCTGGCTTGGTTAGATACAGAACTCCGGAGTTCCCAGTACTGGCGTCATGTTTAAATTTAAAAATTAAGAATTCACAATTACGATTTTGCCAAATGAAGGAAACATAATGATAAAATAATTTCAAGCGATCATTGCTTCTGTGTAGATTAAATATGTAGCTCTGTTATTGTAGATTAGTGTACTCTTCATCCCTTTGCTGGTTTCATGATTATTCAGATTAGGAAATAAGTGCATTTTTTCCTAAATTCATAGAGATGACATGCTAAGTTCACATGTGTTATGCTGATAGTTTTTTAAGAGTTCTGGGCTAGCTTAAAGACTTAGAGGATAGCTCTGATTCTGTTGAATACAGAAATGTGCAATTCTCAGTACTGGCGTCACGTTTTTCTTTAAAATTTTAGATTTCAAGATTAATATTTCGCCAATTTAAGGTAGCAATATGAGTAATTATTTCAGGCGATCATTGCTTCTGTGTAGATTACGAAAATAAGTTAGTAAAGAGTAATCTTATTAATTCAAACACAATTGATATAACAGATTACACGGGATTTCTTGTGCAGTCCAAACTAGGTGAGCCTGTATCTTGGAATGCACCATATGTATCAGTTACGAGTATAAAACACGAAAATTAATAAACTAAGTTTAAGTGTTTGTGTGTAATGTGTGTGAAGGTGTGTGATTTTGTTGTTTTTTTTAATTTGTTTAATAAACAGAAAAATACATTTTATTACACTACAATAAAACTCGCCAAACCGTGACGTTTGATGGCGAGATACGCTCATTTTTTAATGCTTTTAACTTAAGCTATTTACTTAAATCTAACATGCAACAAATGTTTTTTAGGTTACATGCGAGGAGTGTGTATATGAGTAGGGGTGTGGTGTGTACCTGTGTGACGTGAATGAGTGTGATACCTCAAAATACCTCTGTTATTGCCGAATAATGAACTCTACATTCCTTGGCTATTTTAATGATTATTCAGATAAAAAAAACGTTTACTGTTTTTAAAATTCATACAGATGATATGCTAAACACACATGCGATATGCTAATAGTTTTTGAAGAGTTCTGGGCTTGCTTTTGGTCTTAAAAGATAGCTCTGATTATGTTTAATACAGAACTCCGGAGTTATCAGCACTGGCGTAACGTTTAAATTTTTAAAATTAAGAATTCGCAATTAAGACTTCGTCTATGTAAGGTAAAATTATAATCAAAAAATTTCAGGCGATCATTGCTTCTGTGTAGTTTAAAAATGCATCTCTGTAATATGTAAATTACAGAACTCTACACCCCTTGGCTGTTTTCATGATTATTTAGACAAGAAAACACGTTTTCTGTTTTTGAAATTCATACAGATGATATACTAACTTAACATGTGATGTGTTGATAATTTTTGACGAATTCTGGGCTTGCTTTTGGTTTTAAAGATAGCTCTGATTCTATTCAATACAGTACTCCGGAGTTCTCGTAACTGGTGTCAGGTTAAACTTTAAAAATTAAGAATTCAAATATTACGACACTCTATGTTAACATTATGATCAAATAATTTGATGCTTTCTTTGCTACTGTGTATATTAAAAATGTAGCTCCTTTAGTGTTAAATATATAACTCTGTAATCCTTGGCTGTTTTCATGATTATTCAAATAAGAAAATACGGTTATTTTTGTAAAATTTAAAGAGTTGTTAAGCCGTATTCACATGTGATATGCTCATAGTTTTTGAAATGTTCTGGACTTGCTTTTGGTCTTAGAAGATAGTTCTGATTATGTTGAATACAGAACTGCAGAGTTCTCAGCACTAGCGTCACGTTTAACTTTAAAATTTAAGATTCCAACTTAATCAATTGAATGTATCAATATGCTATATGTACTCATAAAAAATTAGTCTTCTAGTACTAATGGTTGCTGAGCTAAGCCGCGGACGGATGGACAGACGGACGGACATTGCGAAACTATACAGGTTCTTTGTTTACTAGGAAACCCATTCAAGGCTCATGACGCCACATATGCCTCATGCCTCTACGTGCGATGTCCGCTACAAGGCGAAAAAATGCTGCTACGCGCTACGGCGTACTACACGTAGCGACCACAGTATTCATTTAAGGTTTCTATGAGTTTTTGCTGTAAATACGCCAGATAATACTGAATGCACTATATGTGACAAAGCCATTCTACCATTGCCGCCAAATTATACATATGCTCTCCGTGCAATTTTATTATTCATTAGGTGGATAGTCTTTATTTATTTTCTCATAATTGAAGTGAAAAGTAGAGTGTGTAACTCTGGTATAAAAGCCACATTACCCTTCGGACTATTTTCCAAAATCATTATCTCATGGTAATGTTTTATTTTAGATCGTAGTTATATAACCTACTATTATATTACTTAGGTAATTTTTGTTAAGTATTCTTTTATAAATTTTCTGAACCCGTCGTCTACCGGTCCCTGGAAACCCAGCGATCATTACAAAAGAATGCTATTATTTAGTTTTTTCGCCGCGAGACGACGGATTAAATGATTATAATTTCTTTGATTAAGTACTTTTTTTGATTCTGTTTTTTTTTTGTTTTTTTTTCTTACGTATATAAATTTACGATTAATACGGGCGTGCATGTCAAAAATAGAAAATAACACAAATATTTATAACATGGCAGTAACGATAATTTAACCACAGAAGAACGTCACAAGTATAACATAAATAAAAAATGTGTGTGGCAGGAAACTAACTATCTGTTGCCTACTTGTAGAGCCCTTGAGGCCAACATAAATAATAATAGTTTTTGATTTTGATTAAATATGATTGTCTTTTTTTTGTTTTTTTTTTTCTGTATTTTTTATATTATGTATTTTCTAATTACAATACGGGTTTCTGCGAACCGTGAATCACATAAATGATAAGGTGTGGTATTACTTCCGTTTCTTCTTTTATTGTGGCTCGTTTCTTCATCAAATCATCATATTTATACCAAATGTCACCAGTCAACGTGTAGGCCACGTAATGGGACATTTCAGCTATGTAGCCCACTATGCCCGTTAGGAAGTAGGTTCTGCCACCTAAATTAACCCTCTTAGTTATTGAGCACAATGTGAACCTCTTCTTTGAGCAGTCATGAATAAAGTATCCGGGGTCGGTCATGATGGAAGTATCAACAAACAGATGCGGTCCATACTCTGCAGATTCGACCATCGGGTTTGCGCATTTCTGGCAAATTCGTGGAATTGCTGCGCAGTCATCAACAGCCGCTTGCATATTGTCCAAACCTCTACCTAAGAGAATATCCACGTTTACATCGAGTAACGCGAACGATCTGGTTTTTATTTGGTTTGGACAGTGGTGACAGGTGGCATCAATTTTTACACTCGGCTCTTGGTCGAGTAGTGCTTGCGCTAGGTGAGCGACATTACATCTGGCAACAAGGCGTCTTACGTTTTTCGGGAACGTGGCCACCGAGTTGCGTAAGAAATAGACCTTGCTGAGAATCTCAGCTCGCACTGTGTAATGGTGCTTTGTAATTTTTTTAGCGCACCCTACATTTGTCGCCAGTTTCACTAGTGGACAGTGTGACTCACCTAACATTTCTTTATAGGCATAATTTATGGCCATGCCAGTCATGATAACATGAAATATGGCATCAAACGCGCATGTTTCCGTTATGTTCCAGTCGCAGCCCTCAAAGCGTACTGGGGCCAACGTACTCCCGTTCATCAGTACGGGTATGCGACTGGCGTGCGCATCCTTGACAAATTCCCACTCGGGACAATCGTCGAAGTACGCCAACTTTTTGCGCTTTTTCTTTGGCTCCTCACCTTGGATTTCCTGATTTAATGACTGAGTTTTCATCAAACCTCTCCAATCTTCCTGCACACTCCACTCGTTCGGAGTGCTAGTGGCATTTTTAGTATCCTTCATAAAGGATATTTCGCTACTCGATAGTGTGCCAGAGTTTATGGCGACAGCTGGAGTTTCAGGGCGAACATCGCTTTCCTTGGAGCGCTCTTTAATTTTTTCGTCAATGCGCTCTAAGTGCTGCAGCACGAACCTGTCAACTCGCATAGGCAACTCTCCTTTGAAGTCGCGGTTTTTTATATCACCAAACTCTGACTCTACCGCAGCTGACGTAGCAGTGGCCCCACCCCTTCTGAAAATTGGAACCATTACCGCTGTCCAAAGTGGGACGTAGGGAAGTAGGTGTTTTTTTAGCTTTCCGGCAAAGTCTTCGCTGTAGCATGCGTTTATAGTTTCACCTTCATTCGATGCTAACTGACGCGCTCGATTAAAAACATCGTTTGCCCAAGATTTCCAGCCCACATTGTAGTGCTCCGAATCATTTTCGAAGCATTCTAGGACGGCATTTTTTTCAACGTCATCGATCTCCTCGTCGGTTTTCAGACACGGTTCCCCTTTAATTTTATCGTTCAGAAACTTGACTCTTTTGTCAGACTCAAGTTGTTTTTCTGTTGCGTCGCATCCAATATATTTGCTCAAAGCCACGACGAGCACCGATTCTAAAAAGTACGACAAGTCTTCCAAGTCCGTCAATTTTGACGCCTGACCTACGCAGTGTTTGAAAAAACGTCCCACTAATGATTTGCCTTTCAAACATGACCACCGCGAAACCATCGCCGAGAGGTGGCACACGTCTAGACGTATATACGTCGACGGCAGTGCAATTTTTCTGTTGTTGAGGGCGTCGTAGCATTTCTGAAGATAATCTGAAATGCTAGCGCACTTCCCAAAAATTTCGGCCACTGCGATCAATAACGCCCAGCCAAAATCAGTGACCACTATAGGCGGGATCGGTGCATTGGTAGCCAGTATCAGACGTAGGAAATGTGCAACGATCAACGCCCGCTGGTCCGCAGACACCATTTGAAAGACAGGCACACTGCCTTCGTTTGTCACCAAAACGCACTGGTATAAAAATATATGTGGGTCATGGGATTGGGCCCTTTTAGCTACTCCACCTGTTGCATCTATTATAAATTGCGCATTTTCATTTTTTCGGCAACGTGCCATGTAAATTTGTAGCTGTTCGGGCCGCCAATATACACAATTGAACTTAAGTAGTGTGACATGGTGTATACAGCCTACGTATTTACCTTGTTCCGCATTTTTCATTAAATTCAGCGCTGGGTTAGAGAATTCTAAGCCGTAGGCCTCGATCAAACGCTGCTGTTTTGCCTTTCGTAATACCGTATTAGTTGGTAGCGTAGGCGGATTTTGTCCACCAAATACTTTGAGTCGGGCGGCTTCTTTACGACGCCAAGTGATGGCGTCTTTGCGGGTGTCGATGAGGGAGTCGGCGACTCTTTGCCGCCGTACACCTCGTAACTGGCGACGTTTATCCCCAGTATGCGCCTGTGGCTGTAAACCTTCTATGGTCACTTTCAAAATGACATCAACATCTTTCGCCGGCTCTTTTAACAAGGTGCCCCGTATTTTTGCACTGCATTCGCGGCAATTGCCATCAAAAGTTAAATAATACCGTGCGATGGCTGATTTACTTACGGTATTATTTTTGGATACAAAAACACAACTTAAATTATGTTGTACCCACATGGCTTCCGCCACGACATCGGCCCATCCTGAATGCAATTTCCAGTAAAATCTTTTGCCATATTCTTTCTCCACAGGTTCGATAGATTTCCATTTTTGTGATGATATGACGAGATTTACAATTTTGACCACATCCGTGTCAGTGCTTTGTTCACTGGATAATCCACTACTTTTGTCCATTGCGATCGAATCGACTTGCGGTTTTATATCAAAAAAAATCATAATTCGATCCTTAAAACCATTTCGGTTGTTATTAATAATAGTGTGTATGTGTTTGGCAGTAATTTTGGAACCCTTTTCTGTCATCAGCTGCGAAATGGTTTTATAAACGTCGTTCGACGGAGGAAAAATGCGTCCATTTTCATCGATGGTCCGAAAATCAGGATCCAGCAATATTTTTTCCAGCCCTATTTTGTCATATGCTTTCTTGGGTTCATTCATTTTGAATTATTATTATGCAAGTAACAATACAGGTTTATTTAAATAGTTTTATGTACTTTAATTTTATATCACGTATACTTAGAATATAATTTTCCGCGAAGCCGACCATCCACCGAAGCAATTATCAAACCAAGAGACATAAGAAACTAACAAATTTAAACTACCACGAAACTCGACCTACGGTCGAATATGGCAGCCTTATATAGAATCTTCGTTGAACAAACGATAGCGCCATCTAAAATGCCTGCAGCGCCATCTAGTAGAAGTTTTGAACAGAACCTTATGAATACATCAATACTCGGAAAGTAAATAAATCGCAAGCCAGTTATATAATATGTTATAATAAAACTAAGAAATCGTCTTTTTTCCAATCTTCGACAATATATTGTACTACTAGCGACCCGTCCCGGCTTCGCTAGGGTATTTTAGTTTTTTAATGCTTCGATATATTCTGCAGTCACCGTAATATACGTCTAGACGTGTGCCACCTCTCGGCGATGGTTTCGCGGTGACCATGTTTGAAAGGCAAGTCATTAGTGGGACGTTTCTTCAAACACTGCGTAGGTCAGGCGTAATAATCCACGAACCTAGACAACTTGGCTTAATTTTTAGAATCGGTGCTCGTCGTTGCTTTGAGGGAATATTGATTGAGGCTCAAACAGCGTAAACGCCATTTTGGCCAAAATGACTTTTTGATGCAGTATTACTAATTTTTAGGGTTTTGTACCTCAAAAGGAAAAATATAGGATCACTTTGTTGTCCGTCTGTCTGTCTATCTGTCACGACCCTTTATCTCGGGAAGGCGTGGAGGTATCGAATATTTTTTTGATATAAAACCGCAAGTCGATTCGGTCGCAATGGACAAAAGTAGTGCTTTATACAGTGAACAAAGCACTGACACGAATGTAGTCAAAATTGTAAATCTGGTCATATCATCACAAAAATGGAAATCTATCGAACCTGTGGAGAAAGAATAAGGCAAAATATTTTTCTCAAACATGCTCGGAAAGGGTCGTATTTTGTTTGAAAAACGAACACTGGAAGTGCCATGTTTTTATCGGCCTAAAAGAAAGTTAAAATTTGTCCTTGTCTAGGCGTTATTATACTCCTAGGAGTATAATAAGCCTACCATAACTCATTTTTTTCCGCTGCGTGTCTTTTTTAATTATTTGACAGTTTCACAGTAATTCCGTCAGACTTGAGAAATTTTGCGTTCAGCCAAGTAACCCGATTGTTTTTCGACATAGTGCGTAGTATGACTATCATTTTTTAATTTAACTTTTTTAAATGTCTATATAAAATAAAATTTATAAGTAATAAGTAATATATTAAAGAAGAAGTCCTGATCTACCATCAACGCACAGCCGAAACTACTGGAAGTAGAAACTTCAAATTTGGTCCAGAGCTTACTTTTATGACATATGCAAGGGATAAGACGGGATTTTTGGAAATTACACCCCTAAGGGGATCAAATAGGGGTGCAAAGTTTGTATGGGAAATTTTTTTTTGAGCTGAAGACTTAAAAATTCGTAAAAAGGTTAAGAACTTAAATCCAAAGAAAGTGTTTTCAGTGTTTTGCAAAATTCTAACCGTAAAAGGGTAAAATAGGGGTGCAAAGTTTGTATGGGAGAAACTTCTGTTTTAGAGTTAGAGACTTAATACTTCGTAAATGGACTCTCTGTTTAAATAAAACAAAACTTATTACAGCGTTTTTCGAAATTGCTCCCCTAAAGGCGTGAAAAGGGGGTTCGAAGTTCGTACGGGGAGCAAATCTTTTTTGAAGTGAGAGATTTGAAACTTTGTACATATACTCTCTGTTTAAATACAACAAAACATGTTTCAGCGTTTTTCAAAATTGCTCCCCAAAGGGGTGAAAAGGGCAAATGATGCTTTTAATCGAGCGCGTCAGTTAGCATCGAATGAAGGTGAAACTATAAACGCATGCTACAGCGAAGACTTTACCGGAAAGCTAAAAAAACACCTACTTCCCTACGTCCCACTTTGGACAGCGGTAATGGTTCCAATTTTCAGAAGGGGTGGGGCCACTGCTACGTCAGCTGCGGTAGAGTCAGAGTTTGGTGATATAAAAAATCGCGACTTCAAAGGAGAGTTGCCTATGCGAGTTGACAGGTTCGTGCTGCAGCACTTAGAGCGCATTGACGAAAAAATTAAAGAGCGCTCCAAGGAAAGCGATGTTCGCCCTGAAACTCCAGCTGTCGCCATAAACTCTGGCACACTATCGAGTAGCGAAATATCCTTTATGAAGGATACTAAAAATGCCACTAGCACTCCGAACGAGTGGAGTGTGCAGGAAGATTGGAGAGGTTTGATGAAAACTCAGTCATTAAATCAGGAAATCCAAGTTGAGGAGCCAAAGAAAAAGCGCAAAAAGTTGGCGTACTTCGACGATTGTCCCGAGTGGGAATTTGTCAAGGATGCGCACGCCAGTCGCATACCCGTACTGATGAACGGGAGTACGTTGGCCCCAGTACGCTTTGAGGGCTGCGACTGGAACATAACGGAAACATGCGCGTTTGATGCCATATTTCATGTTATCATGAATGGCATGGCCATAAATTATGCCTATAAAGAAATGTTAGGTGAGTCACACTGTCCACTAGTGAAACTGGCGACGAATGTAGGGTGCGCTAAAAAAAATTACAAAGCACCATTACACAGCAAGGTCTATTTCTTATGCAACTCGGTGACCACGTTCCCGAAAAACGTAAGACGCCTTGTTGCCAGATGTAATGTCGCTCACCTAGCGCAAGCACTACTCGACCAAGAGCCGAGTGTAAAAATTGATGCCACCTGTCACCACTGTCCAAACCAAATAAAAACCAGATCGTTCGCGTTACTCGATGTAAACGTGGATATTCTCTTAGGTAGAGGTTTGGACAATATGCAAGCGGCTGTTGATGACTGCGCAGCAATTCCACGAATTTGCCAGAAATGCGCAAACCCGATAGTCGAATCTGCAGAGTATGGACCGCATCTGTTTGTTGATACTTCCATCATGACCGACCCCGGATACTTTATTCATGACTGCTCAAAGAAGAGGTTCACATTGTGCTCAATAACTAAGAGGGTTAATTTAGGTGGCAGAACCTACTTCCTAACGGGCATAGTGGGCTACATAGCTGAAATGTCCCATTACGTGGCCTACACGTTGACTGGTGACATTTGGTATAAATATGATGATTTGATGAAGAAACGAGCCACAATAAAAGAAGAAACGGAAGTAATACCACACCTTATCATTTATGTGATTCACGGTTCGTAGAAACCCGTATTGTAATTAGAAAATGCTATGAGCATATCACATGTGAATACAGCTTATCAACTCTTTAATTTTTTTTTAAATAACCGTATTTTCTTATCTCAATAATCATGAAAACAGCCAAGGATTGTAGAGTTATATATTTAACAATAAAGGAGCTACATTTTTAATACACACAGTAGCAAAGAAAGCCTCAAATATTTGATCATAATGTTAACATAAATCGTAATATTTGAATTCTTAATTTTTAAAGTTTAACCTGACACCAGTTACGAGAACTCCGGAGTACTGTATTGAATAGAATCAGAGCCATATTAAAACCAAAAGCAAGCCCAGAATTCATCAAAAACTAGCAACACATCACATGTTAAGTAAGTATATCATCTGTATGAATTTCGAAAACAATAAACGTAATTTTTTATCCGAATAATCATTAAAATAGCCAAGGAATGTAGAGTTCATTATTCGGCAATAACACAGGTATTTTGAGGTATCGCACTCATTCTCGTCACACAGGTACACACCACACCCCTACTCATATACACACTGACACACCTTCACACATAAACTTCACAAACACTTAAACTTAGTTTAATAATTTTCGTGTTTTATACTCGTAACTGTTACATAGGATGCATTCCAAGATACAGGCTCGTCTAGTTTGGACTGCACAAGAAATCCCGTGTAACCTGTTTTATCAGTTGTATTTGAAGTAATAAAATTACTATTAATATCTTTATTTGAAGTACTAAAGAAGACTTTTATTTGAAGTAATAAAATTTCTATTATTATCTTACTCTTTACTATCTTACTGTCGTAATCTACACAGAAGCAATGATCGCCTGAAATAATTAATCATGTTGTAACCTTAAAGTGGCGAAATATTAATTTTGAATTCTTAAATTTTAAAGATAAACGTGACGCCAGTACTGAGAACTGCACATTTCTGTATTCAACAGAATCAGAGCTATCCTCTAAGACTTTAAGCTAGCCCAGAACTCTTAAAAAACAATCAGCATATCACATGCGAAGTCAGCATGTCATATTCATGAATTTCCCATACACTAAACTTATTTTAATATCGGAATAATTGTTAAAACAGCCCCGGGATGTAGAGTTCTATATTTCGGAATAAATGACCTACATATTTAATCTACACAGAAGCATTGATCGCTTGAAATTATTTTATCTTAATGTTACCTTCATTTGACAAAATCGTAATTTTGAATTCTTAAATTTTAAAGTTTTTCGTGACGCCAGCGCTGGGAACTCCGGAGTTCTATAACTTACAGAGCCAAAGCTATCATCTAAAACCAAAACCAAGGCCAGAACTCCTCAAAAACTATCAGCATATCACATGCGAAAGTGGCATGTCATATTCATGAATTTTCTTTCTTCTTGCTCTAACAATGTAACAAACATTTTTTTTTTTAAGTTTTACGTGACGCCATCGCTGGGAACTCCGGAGTTCTGTATCTAACAGAGCCAGAGTTATCTTCTAAGACCAAAACCAAGCCCAGAACTCCTCAAAAACTATCAGCATATCACATGCGAAGTTAGCATGTCATATCCATGAGTTTTCCATACACTAAACTTATTTTATTATCGGAATAATTGTTGAAACAGCTTCGAGATGTAGAGTCCTCTATTTCGGAATGAAATACCTATATATTTAATCAGCACAGAAGCAATGATCGCTTGAATTTATTTTATCATTATGTTTCCTTCATTTGGCAAAATCGTAATTTTGAATTCTTAAATTTTAAAGTTTTACGTGACGCCAGCGCTGGGAACTCCGGTGTTCTATAACTTACAGAGCCAAAGCTATCATCTAAGACCAAAACCAAGCCCAGAACTCCTCAAAAACTATCAGCATATCACATGCGAAGGTGGCATGTCATATTCATGAATTTTCTTTCTTCTTGCTCTAACAATGTAACAAACATAAATTTTTTTAAAGTTTTACGTGACGCCATCGCTGGGAACTCCGGAGTTCTATAACTTACAGAGCCAGAGCTATCTTCTAAGACCAAAACCATGCCCAGAACTCCTCAAACACTATCAGCAAATCACATGCGAAGTTAGCATGTCATATCCATGAGTTTTCCATACACTAAACTTATTTTATTATCGGAATAATTGTTGAAACAGCTTCGTGATGTAGAGTCCTCTATTTCGGAATGAAATACCTACATATTTAATCAACACAGAAGCAATGATCGCTTGAATTTATTTTATCATTATGTTTCCTTCATTTGGCAAAATCGTAATTTTGAATTCTTAAATTTTAAAGTTTTACGTGACGCCAGCGCTGGGAACTCCGGAGTTCTATAACTAACAGAGCCATTGCTATCTTCAAAGACCAAAACCAAGCCCAGAACTCCTCAAAAACTATCAGCATATCACATGCGAAGGTGGCATGTCATATTCATGAATTTTCTTTCTTCTTGCTCTAACAATGTAAAAAACATAAATTTTTTTAAAGTTTTACGTGACGCCATCGCTGGGAACTCCGGAGTTCTGTATCTTACAAAGCCAGAGCTATCTTCTAAGACCAAAACCACGCCCAGAACTCCTCAAAAACTATCAGCATATCACATGCGAAAGTGGCATGTCATATTCATGAATTTTCTTTCTTTTTGCTCTAACAATGTAACAAACATAATTTTTTTTTAAGTTTTACGTGACGCCATCGCTGGGAACTCCGGAGTTCTGTATCTAACAGAGCCAGAGCTATCTTTTAAGACCAAAACCAAGCCCAGAACTCCTCAAAAACTATCAGCATATCACATACGAAGTTAGCAGTCATATCCATTAATTTTCCATACACTTAACTTATTTTATTATCGGAATAACTGTTAAAACAGCTTCGGAATGTAGAGTTCTCTATTTCGGAATGAAGTACCTACATATTTAAACTACACAGAAGCAATGATCGCTTGAAATTATTTTATCATTATGTTTCCTTCATTTGGCAAAATCGTAAGTTTGAATCCTTAAATTTTAAAGCTAAACATGACGCCAGTGCTAGGAACTCCAGAGTTCTGTATCTAACAGAGCCAGAGTTATCTTCTAAGACCAAAACCATGCCCAGAACTCCTCAAAAACTATCAGCATATCACATGCGAAGTTAGCATGTCATATCCATGAGTTTTCCATACACTAAACTTATTTTATTATCGGAATAATTGTTGAAACAGCTTCGGAATGTAAAGTCCTCTATTTCGGAACGAAATACCTACATATTTAATCTACACAGAAGCAATGATCGCTTGAAATTATTTTATCATTATGTTTCCTTCATTTGGCAAAATCGTAATTTTGAATTCTTAAATTTTAAAGTTTTACGTGACGCCAGCGCTGGGAACTCCGGAGTTCTATAACTAACAGAGCCAAAGCTATCATCTAAGACCAAAACCAAGGCCAGAACTCCTCAAAACCTATCAGCATATCACATGCGAAGGTGGCATGTCATATTCATGAATTTTCTGTCTTCTTGCTCTAACAATGTAACAAACATAATTGTTTTTTTAAGTTTTACGTGACGCCATCGCTGGGAACTCCGGAGTTCTCTATCTTACAGAGCCAGAGCTATCTTCTAAGACCAAAACCACGCCCAGAACTCCTCAAAAACTATCAGCATATCACATGCGAAGTTAGCATGTCATATCCATGAGTTTTCCATACACTAAACTTATTTTAATATCGGAATAGTTGTTGAAAAAGCTTCGGGATGTAGAGTCCTCTATTTCGGAATGAAATACCTACATATTTAATCTACACAGAAGCAATGATCGCTTGAATTTATTTTATCATTATGTTTCCTTCATTTGGCAAAATCGTAATTTTGAATTATTAAATTTTAAAGTTTTACGTGACGCCAGCGCTGGGAACTCCGAAGTTCTATAACTAACAGAGCCAGAGCTATCTTTTAAGACCAAAACCAAGCCCAGAACTCCTCAAAAACTATCAGCATATCACATACGAAGTTAGCAGTCATATCCATTAATTTTCCATACACTTAACTTATTTTATTATCGGAATAACTGTTAAAACAGCTTCGGAATGTAGAGTTCTCTATTTCGGAATGAAGTACCTACATATTTAAACTACACAGAAGCAATGATCGCTTGAAATTATTTTATCATTATGTTTCCTTCATTTGGCAAAATCGTAAGTTTGAATCCTTAAATTTTAAAGCTAAACATGACGCCAGTGCTAGGAACTCCAGAGTTCTGTATCTAACAGAGCCAGAGCTATCTTCTAAGACCAAAACCATGCCCAGAACTCCTCAAAAACTATCAGCATATCACATGCGAAGTTAGCATGTCATATCCATGAGTTTTCCATACACTAAACTTATTTTATTATCGGAATAATTGTTGAAACAGCTTCGGAATGTAAAGTCCTCTATTTCGGAACGAAATACCTACATATTTAATCTACACAGAAGCAATGATCGCTTGAAATTATTTTATCATTATGTTTCCTTCATTTGGCAAAATCGTAATTTTGAATTCTTAAATTTTAAAGTTTTACGTGACGCCAGCGCTGGGAACTCCGGAGTTCTATAACTAACAGAGCCAAAGCTATCATCTAAGACCAAAACCAAGGCCAGAACTCCTCAAAACCTATCAGCATATCACATGCGAAGGTGGCATGTCATATTCATGAATTTTCTGTCTTCTTGCTCTAACAATGTAACAAACATAATTGTTTTTTTAAGTTTTACGTGACGCCATCGCTGGGAACTCCGGAGTTCTCTATCTTACAGAGCCAGAGCTATCTTCTAAGACCAAAACCACGCCCAGAACTCCTCAAAAACTATCAGCATATCACATGCGAAGTTAGCATGTCATATCCATGAGTTTTCCATACACTAAACTTATTTTAATATCGGAATAGTTGTTGAAAAAGCTTCGGGATGTAGAGTCCTCTATTTCGGAATGAAATACCTACATATTTAATCTACACAGAAGCAATGATCGCTTGAATTTATTTTATCATTATGTTTCCTTCATTTGGCAAAATCGTAATTTTGAATTATTAAATTTTAAAGTTTTACGTGACGCCAGCGCTGGGAACTCCGAAGTTCTATAACTAACAGAGCCAAAGCTATCTTCTAAGACCAAAACCAAGGCCAGAACTCCTCAAAAACTATCAGCATATCACATATGAATTTAGCATGTCATATCCATGAGTTTTCTTTCTTTTTTCTCTAACAATGTAACAAACATAATTGTTTTTTTAAGTTTTACGTGACGCCATCGCTGGGAACTCCGGAGTTCTGTATCTAACAGAGCCAGAGCTATCTTCTAAGACCAAAACCACGCCCAGAACTCCTCAAAAACTATCAGCATATCACATGCGAAGTTAGCATGTCATATCCATGAGTTTTCCATACACTAAACTTATTTTATTATCGGAATAATTGTTGAAACAGCTTCGGAATGTAAAGTCCTCTATTTCGGAACGAAATACCTACATATTTAATCTACACAGAAGCAATGATCGCTTGAAATTATTTTATCATTATGTTTCCTTCATTTGGCAAAATCGTAATTTTGAATTCTTAAATTTTAAAGTTTTACGTGACGCCAGCGCTGGGAACTCCGGAGTTCTATAACTAACAGAGCCAAAGCTATCTTCTAAGACCAAAACCAAGGCCAGAACTCCTCAAAACCTATCAGCATATCACATGCGAAGGTGGCATGTCATATTCATGAATTTTCTGTCTTCTTGCTCTAACAATGTAACAAACATAATTGTTTTTTTAAGTTTTACGTGACGCCATCGCTGGGAACTCCGGAGTTCTGTATCTAACAGAGCCAGAGCTATCTTTTAAGACCAAAACCACGCCCAGAACTCCTCAAAAACTATCAGCATATCACATGCGAAGTTAGCATGTCATATCCATGAGTTTTCCATACACTAAACTTATTTTAATATCGGAATAGTTGTTGAAAAAGCTTCGGGATGTAGAGTCCTCTATTTCGGAATGAAATACCTACATATTTAATCTACACAGAAGCAATGATCGCTTGAATTTATTTTATCATTATGTTTCCTTCATTTGGCAAAATCGTAATTTTGAATTATTAAATTTTAAAGTTTTACGTGACGCCAGCGCTGGGAACTCCGAAGTTCTATAACTAACAGAGCCAAAGCTATCTTCTAAGACCAAAACCAAGGCCAGAACTCCTCAAAAACTATCAGCATATCACATGCGAAGTTAGCATGTCATATCCATGAGTTTTCTTTCTTTTTTCTCTAACAATGTAACAAACGTAATTTTTTTTTAAGTTTTACGTGACGCCATCGCTGGGAACTCCGGAGTTCTGTATCTTACAGAGCCAGAGCTATCTTCTAAGACCAAAACCAAGCCCAGAACTCCTCAAAAACTATCAGCATATCACATGCGAAAGTGGCATGTCATATTCATGAATTTTCTTTCTTCTTGCTCTAACAATGTAACAAACATAATTTTTTTTTAAGTTTTACGTGACGCCATCGCTGGGAACTCCGGAGTTCTGTATCTAACAGAGCCAGAGCTATCTTTAAAGACCAAAACCAAGCCCAGAACTCCTCAAAAACTATCAGCATATCACATACGAAGTTAGCATGTCATATCCATTAAATTTCCATACACTAAACTTATTTTATTATCGGAATAACTGTTAAAACAGCTTCGGAATGTAGAGTTCTCTATTTCGGAATGAAGTACCTACATATTTAATCTATACAGAAGCAATGATCGCTTGAAATTATTTTATCATTATGTTTCCTTCATTTGGCAAAATCGTAAGTTTGAATCCTTAAATTTTAAAGCTAAACATGACGCCAGTGCTGGGAACTCCAGAGTTCTGTATCTAACAGAGCCAAAGCTATCTTCTAAGACCAAAACCAAGGCCAGAACTCCTCAAAAACTATCAGCATATCACATGCGAATTTAGCATGTCATATCCATGAGTTTTCTTTCTTCTTTCTCTAACAATGTAACAAACATATTTTTTTTTTAAGTTTTACGTGACGCCATCGCTGGGAACTCCGGAGTTCTGTATCTTACAGAGCCAGAGCTATCTTTTAAGACCAAAACCATGCCCAGAACTCCTCAAAAACTATCAGCATATCACATGCGAAGTTAGCATGTCATATCCATGAGTTTTCCATACACTAAACTTATTTTATTATCGGAATAATTGTTGAAACAGCTTCGGGATGTAGAGTCCTCTATTTCGGAATGAAATACCTATATATTTAATCTACACAGAAGCAATGATCGCTTGAATTTATTTTATCATTATGTTTCCTTCATTTGGCAAAATCGTAATTTTGAATTCTTAAATTTTAAAGTTTTTCGTGACGCCAGCGCTGGGAACTCCGGAGTTCTATAACTTACAGAGCCAAAGCTATCATCTAAGACCAAAACCAAGGCCAGAACTCCTCAAAAACTATCAGCATATCACATGCGAAAGTGGCATGTCATATTCATGAATTTTCTTTCTTCTTGCTCTAACAATATAACAAACATAATTTTTTTTAAAGTTTTACGTGACGCCATCGCTGGGAACTCCGGAGTTCTGTATCTTACAGAGCCAGAGCTATCTTCTAAGACCAAAACCACGCCCAGAACTCCTCAAAAACTATCAGCATATCACATGCGAAAGTGGCATGTCATATTCATGAATTTTCTTTCTTTTTGCTCTAACAATGTAACAAACATAATTTTTTTTTAAGTTTTACGTGACGCCATCGCTGGGAACTCCAGAGTTCTGTATCTAACAGAGCCAGAGCTATCTTTTAAGACCAAAACCAAGCCCAGAACTCCTCAAAAACTATCAGCATATCACATACGAAGTTAGCATGTCATATCCATTAATTTTCCATACACTTAACTTATTTTATTATCGGAATAACTGTTAAAACAGCTTCGGAATGTAGAGTTCTCTATTTCGGAATGAAGTACCTACATATTTAATCTATACAAAAACAATGATCGCTTGAAATTATTTTATCATTATGTTTCCTTCATTTGGCAAAATCGTAAGTTTGAATCCTTAAATTTTAAAGCTAAACATGACGCCAGTGCTGGGAACTCCAGAGTTCTGTATCTAACAGAGCCAAAGCTATCTTCTAAGACCAAAACCAAGGCCAGAACTCCTCAAAAACTATCAGCATATCACATGCGAATTTAGCATGTCATATCCATGAGTTTTCTTTCTTCTTTCTCTAACAATGTAACAAACATAATTTTTTTTTAAGTTTTACGTGATGCCATCGCTGGGAACTCCGGAGTTCTGTATCTTACAGAGCCAGAGCTATCTTCTAAGACCAAAACCATGCCCAGAACTCCTCAAAAACTATCAGCATATCACATGCGAAGTTAGCATGTCATATCCATGAGTTTTTCATACACTAAACTTATTTTATTATCGGAATAATTGTTGAAAAAGCTTCGGGATGTAGAGTCCTCTATTTCAGAATGAAATACCTACATATTTAATCTACACAGAAGCAATGATCGCTTGAATTTATTTTATCATTATGTTTCCTTCATTTGGCAAAATCGTAATTTTGAATTCTTAAATTTTAAAGTTTTTCGTGACGCCAGC
The DNA here is from genome assembly GCA_963556455.1 of Epiblema foenella. Classification (NCBI taxonomy): domain Eukaryota; kingdom Metazoa; phylum Arthropoda; class Insecta; order Lepidoptera; family Tortricidae; genus Epiblema; species Epiblema foenella. Next base: position 18,826,305 of record OY747112.1, read on the forward strand.
GCTGGGAACTCCGGAGTTCTATAACTTACAGAGCCAAAGCTATGATCTAAGACCAAAACCAAGGCCAGAACTCCTCAAAAACTATCAGCATATCACATGCGAAGGTGGCATGTCATATTCATGAATTTTCTTTCTTCTTGCTCTAACAATGTAACAAACATAATTTTTTTTTAAGTTTTACGTGACGCCATCGCTAGGAACTCCGGAGTTCTATATCTTACAGAGCCAGAGCTATCTTCTAAGACCAAAACCACGCCCAGAACTCCTCAAAAACTATCAGCATATCACATGCGAAGTTAGCATGTCATATCCATGAGTTTTCCATACACTAAACTTATTTTATTATCGGAATAGTTGTTGAAAAAGCTTCGGGATGTAGAGTCCTCTATTTCGGAATGAAATACCTACATATTTAATCTACACAGAAGCAATGATCGCTTGAATTTATTTTATCATTATGTTTCCTTCATTTGGCAAAATCGTAATTTTGAATTATTAAATTTTAAAGTTTTACGTGACGCCAGCGCTGGGAACTCCGAAGTTCTGTATCTAACAGAGCCAAAGCTATCTTCTAAGACCAAAACCAAGGCCAGAACTCCTCAAAAACTATCAGCATATCACATGCGAATTTAGCATGTCATATCCATGAGTTTTCTTTCTTCTTTCTCTAACAATGTAACAAACATAATTTTTTTTTAAGTTTTACGTGATGCCATCGCTGGGAACTCCGGAGTTCTGTATCTAACAGAGCCAGAGCTATCTTCTAAGACCAAAACCATGCCCAGAACTCCTCAAAAACTATCAGCATATCACATGCGAAGTTAGCATGTCATATCCATGAGTTTTTCATACACTAAACTTATTTTATTATCGGAATAGTTGTTGAAAAAGCTTCGGGATGTAGAGTCCTCTATTTCGGAATGAAATACCTACATATTTAATCTACACAGAAGCAATGATCGCTTGAATTTATTTTATCATTATGTTTCCTTCATTTGGCAAAATCGTAATTTTGAATTCTTAAATTTTAAAGTTTTTCGTGACGCCAGCGCTGGGAACTCCGGAGTTCTATAACTTACAGAGCCAAAGCTATCATCTAAGACCAAAACCAAGGCCAGAACTCCTCAAAATCTATCAGCATATCACATGCGAAGGTGGCATGTCATATTCATGAAATTTCTTTCTTCTTGCTCTAACAATGTAACAAACATATTTTTTTTTTAAGTTTTACGTAACGCCATCGCTGGGAACTCCGGAGTTCTGTATCTAACAGAGCCATAGCTATCTTCTAAGGCCAAAACCAAGCCCAGAACTCCTCAAAAACTATCAGCATATCACATGTGAAGTTAGCATATCATCGTTATAAATGTAACAAACAATTATGTTATTTTTTTATCCTAATAGTCATTTGATTATCCTACGGATAAAGGTATCTGTTCAAAATTGACAGAACTACATGTTTTGTTGACATAGAACCAAATATCTCTAGAAAGTAATTCATCATACCGTAACCTTAAATTGACGAAATCGTAATTTTCATGTACATTTTTTGTAAGTTAAACGTTATACTGGTGCTGAGAACTCTAGAGTTCTATATTCACCAGAGCCAGAGCTATCATTTAAGACCAGAAGCAAGCCCAGAACTCCTCAAAAACTATAAGCATATCACCTGTGAAGTTAGCATATCATCTCTGTCTCTAACGATGTAACAAACATAAATTTGTTTTTAAGTTTTACGTGACTCTAGCGCTGGGAACTCCGGAGTTCTGTATTCAACAAACTTACAGCTATCTTTTTAGACTAAAAGGTGGCCCAGAACTCCTCAAAAACTATCAGCATATCACATGTGAAGTTAGCATATCATTGGGGATATAAATTATACTTTTTTGAAGTTTTATTGATAGAACTATGTTTTTAAAGTATCAGGAACTATAGCGTGTCCTGTGGACAGGCATGATATCAATTTTTAGTCCATTTGGGGAATATTGATATGCTACGTGTGTGAAGTTAGCATATCATTTGGTAGAAATCCATATGTTTTATTTTTTCAGCAAAAACGGCAGAACTATTGCTGAAACTTATCAGGAACTATAGAACTATGCTGCATGCGAATAGAACTCCATTTATTTTGTGATCTGCTGGAACTTGATATGCTAACTTCACGGACATGTATTTTGGAAGCTTTGTATCGAGTACTAGAGGTATTTTGTATGGAGTTTATTTTTCAAATTGAAGCTAGAGATTGAACAAAATATTGAGTGAAGGAGAATTCGATATAGGAAAAAACAAGCGACCCGCCCCGGCTCCGCACGGGTGCACTATTTAATGGATGTTATTATATTACATATAAACTTTTATGAATTATTTTCTCATTGCACCCACATTTGCTAGTTTCTGTTTGGTCCTATGGTCGACTGGTAGAGAATGCCTCATGGCATTAAGTCCGCCCTTTGTACTTATATTCTTTTTGTGCAATAAAGTTTAAATAAGTAATAATAAATAAACCTTCCTCTTCAATCACTCTATCTATTAAAAAAAACCGCATCAAAATCCGTTGCGTAGTTTTAAAGATATAGGCATAAAGGGACAGAGAAAGCGACTTTGTTTTATACTATGTAGTGATGTTAGTTGAAGTAGATTTGTTGGGGCAGTTACCTAAACTGTTTATAAACGGTTGAAACGCGTGAATAACCATTTCGGAAATTTATTTAAGCTATCGTCTCCCGGCGAAAAAAAAAACAATAGCATTCTTTAGTTACGATCCCGGGGATCCCAGGGACCGGTAGACGACGGGTCATTTCACTTTTTCATGACCAGTTTTCTATTACAAAAAAAAATTATATGTATTGAATTAGTGTTGAAAAACAGAATTTCGAAATAGTACCTGACCCTAATAAAAGGAATTTATAGGTAAAAATACTTAAATACTAACTTATTGCTGTAAAAGGGGAGTAACTCAGGGGTAAAATAGTAGTTTATGCAACTGATACATAATGAGAGGTCTTAAAACACGAATGTAGTCTTAAAAAACGAGCGTTAGCGAGTTTCATAATAGGATCACACGAGTGTTTTAAAGCCTAATTATGCACAGTTGCATACACTACTTTATCTGCATCCGTATATTAAATCCTCTTTCATGTGTTCAGGAACCATTGCGTTGCAAGTGTAGTGAGGTCGAGCGTGAGCCCGTTGAAGTCTTTTGACCACGAGCCTGTATCGTTATGGGCGGAGATGGCCATAACGATACCGTTTTTGATGCTGTTATGGCCATCTCCGCCCCGGACCGGCGCGATATTGTAAAGTTGGTCCTTACCTACACTGTCTGAGCACATAAAAGAGGATTTACTGTATGGGTGTAGATAAACCATTTTTTCATACAAATCGTGAGACATCCAAGGACCACTGAGTTACTCGATTTACGGATAATAGCTCTACGTGCTATATCCAAACAAATATAGCACTGACATAGAACAACGATTTTCAAGTTGGTATACGACATTTAATATTGGTGAACACGAGTTATTTGATTATTTTCTTCTTGTCAGGTGTGCCGTTATTGGAAATGCAGAGCGCATAATGGGAATTTCTAGACGCTTGTATTCTCGACGTGATCTGCTGGGATAATATTCCGCCACCAAAAAGAAACTGTACTTCTCTGTTCGCCTTTAAAAACAAAATTAAAACTCCACCTACTTAAGGCCGTGCAACGAGATATATCGCGTGTTTTGAAACGCTGTTCTGCCTAGACGAGGAAACACAAGATAATTAAAACTGCGAAAACAGTCCATGTTGCGGGTCCTGTAGTGTATAATAAATTACCTCTATTTATAAGTACAGCTGTGAGCCTTCCAGCATTTAGAACCAAATTAAAAAAATTGCTCGCTGAACAATGTTTCTATAGCTTTAAGGAATTCATGGAATATAAAGATTAAGCAATGCTAATAATATGCAATTCAAGTGTAAACGATGTTAATTCTATTTCATATTAACGAATGGCCTATAGATTATTATTACTTTTCGACTTGTAACGTGTTATTACCAATAAATAATGTCTATGTCTATGATTCTTGACTATATGGTTCTGTTCCTGACTATAGCCGAAACATGATCGCTTAAAATTTTCTCGATAGAAAAAAAATCCAAAGTTGAGTCTTAATTTTACTTTTTTACTCAGCCGACAAAAACAACGCATTATTAAACGACACAATTAAATTAAAACCATGGTATTTTATCTCATCTAAACTCTGTCAAGAGGAAATTTAATAAATCTGCACACAATCAGATATTTATCGAGATTTGTCTAAGAGGAAATTTAATAAAACTGTCTCTGTGCAGTTTTATTAAATTTCCTCTTGACAGACTTTAGACGATGTAAAATACCATCATTTTAAATTAATTGTGCCGTTTAATAATGCGTTGTTTTAGTAGGCTGAGTAAAAAACTCAACTTTGGATTTTTTTCTATCGTGAAAATTTTAAGTAATCATGTTTCGGTACTGTCAGAAACACAGTCATATAGTCAAGAATCATATATCTCAAAATCAATCCTTATTGGTTCCTCGTATAGGCAGAACAGCGTTTCAAATAACGCGATATTTCTCGTTGCACGCCCTTAATCGCCGTCCTATAATAATCACGCAGGTCTGTGTAACTTAATATTTTCACAAACCATATTTAATTTCCTCTCAACGAAACTAAAGTGAATTTAACTGTCAATTTCCTCCCTCGATCCTGTGTTGGCATAAGGAAATTACTCGAACCTCGCCTCGCTATACTACCGAGAAATGAACTTAAGTGCCCGTTATTTTATTCTAAAAATAGAAGTTTTGAGTTGTTTTATTAAGAAATTGCGGGATGTTTAAAATACTAACAAGATTTTACGCTGTATGAAATTTCAAGCTCACACGGTCATCTACATTAGAATTACGATTTGAAACGGGATATTTACCATGTATAAAAAATAAAAAGAGATTTATTGTCGCCAGAAAGAAGTTAAAGTGGATTGGTGTATTTTTTTTAACGATTGCAAGTATAGTTTTTTGGGTGGACGATATTTTATATAACTGTTATTAGATTTTGAATCTTATTACATGCGCAATTAAGTAATTTTACGGATTACTTTGACGCAACTCCACAACTCGAATAATCAAGTTTACGCAAGAAAATCGATACCAAAGTCCTCATTTGAAACCATCATTTTTCGCTGTTAAATCAAAATCAAAACATTTATTCTGCAAATAGGCTTCAAGGGCACTTTAACAAGTCAAAATCTATCTATATCAAATAAAAATAATATATAAATTCCTCAAAATTGACTATGTGTAATTTTAAGTGACATTGTATATTGTGAAATAAATCAATCAATCAATCATTACAATAATCAAAGTATCATTAACTAAATGTAGTGTTACATGTCAAAAATAAGACAATAAATACACACACACACACACACATAGACGTACGTGTTGGTTTGTCTATCGTTTAGTTCCTATTCTTCACTCAATTGCTCAAAGGTTAACTAGAAGATATCCCTTACAGGGATAAGTTCGCCTTTGTACATTGATTGATCTGTTTTTTTCTGTATAATTTATTTTACTTGTCTTGTGTACAATAAAGTATTTACATACATACATACATACATACAAATAAAATAGTTGACTATTGACTAAGGCCGGGTTTTATAAAGATCCGTTAGACCAAATGTCAGATCAAATTTCAGTAACTCAGTACTTTTTTTGACATAACAAACCGACATATGGTCTAACGGATCTTTATAAAACCGAGCCTTAAATGACCTAAATACCCGACATGTCAATAAATAAGTAGGTCGGAGTAATTTTTCATGACTTTATTAGGTCCATTATAGACATACAAAAACATTATGTAACAGAAACAACACATACATTTTCACCGTTTATGTTAACCCTCTGACCGCGAAAGAAACTTGTTCAAGAGATGTGAATAAGACTTATAATACTACTAGCGACCAGCCCCGGCTTCGCACGGGTGCACTATTTAATGGATGTTATTATACATATAAACCTTCCTCTTCAATCACTCCATCTATTAAAAAAACCGCATCAAAATCCGTTGCGTTTTAAAGATTTAAGCATACATAGGGATATAGGGATATAGGGACAGAGAAAGCGACTTTGTTTTATACTATGTAGTGATTGTTTATGATGTGAGTTGTAGACGCAACAAGAGATATTTTTTCATTTTCAAAAACTGTGTAATTATCGAATCTGCTCACAAAATTTTAAGAGATTATTGAGTGGTAGGGCACAGCAAAATGTCATCTTGCTCGAATTTGGAGCAGCTCAAGTGGGGAAGTACCTCCGCCTTGCAGAAGACCACAGCCATAATAACATTGTCTACTACACAATTATGTAGTGTTGTGTTCCTGGAGGTGAGCAAGGTTGCCAGAGCTCCCGAAGATGCACTTTGTTGAGAGCGAGGGACCTAAATTTGTCCCTTCTGTTGTCAACTCAGTGCATCCTCCAATTTTATAAAGGGTCGGTAGCGCGTACGTGACTCGTTTGGAGTTGCGGGCGTCTATAGGCTGCGGTGGCCGCTTACCATCAGGTGGATCGTAAGCTTGTTTGCCACCAGCGTTGTATAAAAAAAAGAGGCACCTCACCCTTCCTCGACTACGGGGCTAGGTGGGATTTCCAACTATTTTGTATCTATTGTTAAAGTTTTGAATACATAATCATAAAAAAACTAAAATACAAACAACTGGAACAGTTTTTTTGTATATAAATCAATGTGCCACATATAAAAATATTTTTTTATCCACGATTGTACTTCGGTTTTGTCCTTATTAATCCCATTACAATACAAATATTAAATTGAAATATTATCTTTATTGCACACCTCAATTAAATTACATAGTTAGTACAGTACAAAAACACAATGAGTAGAGGCAAACAACAGGCGGCCTTATCGCTAAAGAGAGATTTCTTCCAGACAACCTTAGGGTAGCGGAAATGCAATCTAATCATAACGCATTTTATGGTATTTATTTATATTAGGAGAACCAACAGCAGTACAAACAATGTATTAACATGCATATTAACAGCAGAGCCAATTACAGGATCTCACAGATAGCGCTAGAGTGTATATACTGAACTAAAGTGCGCACTCGTACACAATTACAAATGTTATTGGAACAAGAATGTTAAAATAGAAAAAAGAAAAACAAGCAATCCAAGCCACTCTAAACTAATGTTTAACTTGAATAAATTAAATTGTAAATCATCATCATCATCATCATTACAGCCGAAAGACGTCCACTGCTGAACATAGGCCTCCCCCAATTTGGGGGGGATTTGCCATAGTCGCCACGCTTGTCGCGGGTTGGCGACCGCAGTTTGATGGTGGTAATGATCGAAGGATGCTGCTGCCCACCCTCCGATTTTCCCTTATTCGCCTCCTACGAAACCCACGGGAAGAGATGGGGTGGCGCAAGTCTTACCCGGCAACCACACGGGGCAAATTGTAAATGACGAATATTAAATGAATGACAATATGGCGTATAAATTAAATCCTTTCATCGAATAATAATCGTTTCAAATATTTTTCGAAGTTTCCAAATTATATACCTCCAACCATCACAACACTATCGCAGTTCCTAATTGAGCGTACGAGCATGTAACTCACTAGGTACGTAGTCGGTAACTCCGGACAAGTTTATATTAGTTGCGAACTTCTACCGTTGGATTGATGGTGTTTTTAGGACGGGAAAGTAATGGCATTCCTGACTACGAGTAAGTTAACTGTGCTCGAAACTGATTATTAAACGAATTTATTGAAAATAATTAACTTTAACTTACATGGTTGATGAAATACAATTAAAGAACATAATACAACTAAATTAAAAATAAATATAAATAAATAAAAGTATAATTATAAAAAGAAAACAGCGTCCAGCTCTCCCTCCCGCGGCATGGACCCCAGGACGCCAGCCGCATTACCCCTTTGGATCGCAATGGCGATCCGTTGGCAAAGGTACCTGCCAGCCCTGGGGTCTCCCAATGCGTGGATCAACCGAGAAGACAATGCCTTTATAAAACTTTTCATGTTGTTCAAACTGATCCAATAATTGACACTTTTAATCTTATGTCTAAAATAAGTGTCAACTTTTGGTTATTAAGGTTTCAAAAACTTTATTGATTTGAGGATTCTCTGATGTTAAAAGCTATTTTGTTATCAGTGCATGTACCTGATGTTATCATGTACCTACACGAGTTTGCATGACCGTACTCGCTAGCGGCTGCGTAAAAATTTGTTCTCTCTCTACTCGCTGACGCTCGTTTCATAAAACCACACTCGTGTTTTAAGACCTCTCATTATGTATCAGTTGCATAAACTACTATTAAAATAACTTAATTTTGTGTCAAGAGGGTCGTTCTACTTTTTCATGACCAGTTTTCTATTACCAAAGAAATCTATGATATGTATTGATTTAGTATACAAAAATAGGATTTCGAAATAGTACCTGAACCTAATAAAAGGAATTTGTAGTTAAAAATGCTTAAATATTACCATATTGCTGTAAAAGGTGGGTAACACAGTGGTAAATACCATTTTTTCATACAAATGGTGAGACATCCAAGGACCACTGAGTTACTCGATTTATGTATATTAGCTGTGGTTCGTTAATTACCAAAACTATCGGAAGCGATACTGCAATTAAACCTCTTTCTAAATAACAATACAAAAACATGAAGTGAAGGCCAAATATTCCAAAATCTGCATTTAAAAAAGTGACTGAAAATTATGTACATATTTTAATTAGGTTAGTTATTCTTATTTAATATATGTTATTTTAGTTTCTTACGATTAAATGTTGTCAAAATTATTGAGTTTAGGACATGTACATGAAAAAGTAGAATGGCCCAAGAATAATTTTTTTCTGAGGCGGTAAAATTACCATTCAATCGGATCTCGTGCGGAAACTTCAAATATTGAAAATAACGATCAAAGCGTAAATTAACTGCCAGTAAGATTTACACTCGATGAAACCGAGCATAAAAACCGCCCGCCCACACGATTTAAATACTTCATTAGTAAAATAAACAGCTTTTAATGGTGTTTTATAAACTCTGCTCTTAATTGGAGCGCAGCTCGCAGTATCGTTAACAACTGTTAATAATTAATGATAATCAAAAATAATTAACTGATTGGCTACAAACAGTCCAGTTAGGTAGGTCCAACTTCGAGAAAGAGATCACTCGTCGAATCCGACTCGGCTGGGCAGCGTTCGGGAAGCTTCGCAGTGTATTCTCGTCCAATTTACCGCAGTGCCTCAAGTCAAAAGTCTTTGACCAGTGTGTGTTGCCAGTGATGACATATGGATCCGAGACATGGGCGCTAACGATGGGCCTCATAAGAAAGCTCAAGGTCACCTAAAGAGCTATGCTCAAGGTTTCTCTGCGTGATAGAATTAGGAATGAAGCTATCCGTAGTAAAATTGCGAGACTTAAGTGGCAGTGGGCAGGGCACATTGCTCGCAGGACTGACGGTCGATGGGGCCAGAAACTGCTTTAGTGGCGTCCACGCACCGGAAGACGAGCTGTCGGTAGGCCTCCGACAAGGTGGAGTGATGACCTGGTGAAGGTTGCGGGAATCCGGTGGAAACGAACGGCACAGGACCGGTCTAAATGGCGAGCCTTGGGGGAGGCCTATGTTCAGTAGTGGACGTCTTTCGGCTGAAATGATGATGATGATGATGATGATTGGCTACATAAGGTTAAGGTCCGTGGTGATTTCAAAATTTTGGCTTGGTCGTCGCTAGGTGGCTGGATATGCCGGTCTTTGCCCGCGCACGGACCAACTTGAGAAAAGGGGTCTATCGCGTATGCATACGCCGCTAGAGGCGCTAGTGTAGCGTGAGGTCTCCGAAATATCAAATGTCACTCTTTGTGGTTTCGGTACGCGGGTTAATATCTAATTGGAACAATATGGTGAGTATTTTGCAATACCTGAGCTTGATTATGGCAAATATGAGTTACGGGCCAATGACTGTCAGTGCTTTGAGACAGTTTTGTCTTTCGGAAACTTATTTCCTCCTTTTTTTCCGAACAAAACGGGACTGCACTACAATGCGGGATGTTCGATATTTTTACGGTACGGTTTTAAGGTTTTAAACATGATTTAAATGCAAACGTCGTTCTCATGCCCATAATAACCAATAATATTTTTTGATAGCTGGACCTTACTCGACAGTGGCGCCAACTGGTGAGCAGAAAAACGAGAGCCCTTATTGAAATTAAATTTCGTATTATCAGAATGGATGAGTGCAGTAGAATTTCAAACGTTCCGATTTTAGATATATACTCGTACGAAATTTTATACGAAGTGAAACATTATACAGCCATAATAACGTTATCTATTATACATGACTGTAGTGTTGTGTTCCTAAAGGTGAGCAAGGTTGTCAGAGCTCCCGAGGATGCACTGTGTTGAGAGCGAGGGACCTAAATGTGTTCCTTCTGCTGTCAACACAGTGCATCCTCAAATTAATGTAATATATAACTGACGATTCAAAAGTGCTTGTTGCTAGGCCTATTTGAATAAAGAATATTTTTGAGTCTGAGTTTGTTCTAAACTCGAAAATGGCCGTCATCATAATCAATTCCAAATAAACTGGCACACTAAAACACTTCATTGGCATCGCCTCGCCTCGTCAAGTCCTTAATGGAAACACCATCATAGCCCAATCAACGAAGGTCCGTTGTTCAATAACAATGATTAATACACAACACACGTCCACTCATGTGATAGATGAAAGTCCGGAGACAAGCATTGTTTTTCTCGTTGGCACCATCAATCATGACTGCATTAAAAAGTTAGCGAAAGTTATTCTGAAAGTTTCTGTTTGTATTTTTTATCAGGCGATTTTTAGAGAGAAAGTTTTAGTTTTGACGACCTGCGGGGTAATCACGTAACTTTTTTGCTACCGTTAGGTAGATTTTAATGTCAAATTTTAATTGTCACCTCATACATTTATACTTCAAAATTCTGTAGTAAAATCTATCTACCGTTAGTACATAAAGTTAGGTGATTCGCCTGCGGTTTAGCCTAGTGGGTAGTGCACCTGCCTGTGAAGCTGACGGCCCTGGGTTCGAATCCCGGTCAGGGCAAATATTTGTGTGATGAGCATGAATATTTGTTTCTGAGTCTTGGATGTTTTCTATGTATTTATATCTATTAAATATATCGTCGTCTAGTACCCATAACACAAGCCTTCTTGAGCTTACTGTGGGGCTAGTTCGATTTGTGTAAGATTGTCATGTAATAATTATTTATTTATTTGGAATGAAATTTTAATTAATAATTAAAATAAATAAATATTTTTGGACAATCTTACACAAATCAACCTAGTCCCAAACTAAGCAAAGCTTGTACTGTGGGTACCAAGTGACGATATACATACTTATATAGATAAATAGATACTTAAATACATAGAAAACATCCAAGACTCAGGAACAAATATTCGTGTTCATCACACAAATAAATGCCCTGACCAGGATTTGAACCCGGGACCTCCAGCTTCGTAGACAGCGTCACTACCAACGAGGCTAAAGCGGCCGTATTGAAATGCATTCGATTATTATTATTGCATTTATTATTTACAATTGAGGTTATTAAATTAATATTTTAATGTCATAAAGTTATCTTTAAAATTTATTTTTAAAAGTATTAGTGCTCTCTATGTTTTTTTATGTCATCGGTTAAGGCGTTGAAGATTTTGGGACCTAGAACATGCATCGTCATGGAGGACTTGGTCCGATGCATATCACTACATAGTATAAAACAAAGTCGCTTTCTCTGTCCCTATGTCCCTATATCCCTATGTATGCTTAAATCTTTAAAACTACGCAACGGATTTTAATGCGGTTTTTTTTTAATAGTGATTGAAGAGGAAGGTTTATATGTATAATAACATCCATTAAATAGTGCACCAGTGCGAAGCCGGGGCGGGTCGCTAGTATTTTATATAACTGATATTTAAAATACCTTCATATTGATTTAGCTACGTCACGGTCATCACACTCGATTCCTTCCATTGGCTGTGACGAATCAAAGCCGACTTTGTGTGATTTTCACAGTTATGATGAAAATGCTTCAACTTACCTGAAACAATGAGAAAATAGATAATTACTTGCCAAGTTATAGAATAAAATATTATATACACAAAAGAAACTTAAGCTAATTCCTTTTTAGTTAAAATTAGTTTGTCCTTAAATGTCACTTTGACAAGTTTATTTATTTATTTTAGGAGAAACAAACAGAAGTAAATGTACAAAAGTATAAGTAAAAGTGTAAGTGTGTGTGTATGTATTAAGTTTTAAATTGTAATGTGTTGTTATTTTGGTGTGCAATAAATTTGCTTCTATTCTATTCTATTCTATTCTAAAAGGAAACATGAAAGTACCAGTACTTAGTTGCTAAACATGCATTTACCCCCTTGACAGTTCCCACTGAGACATAAATATACGTCCGACGTATATACGTGTCGACGTGTACGTTTGACGTCTATATTTATGAGAAAGGGGCGGCACCCATTTTAGTTGACAGAGGGGTAACTCCTAAATGTAGTTTTGCTGCTAAGAAGTCGTCTGAGAATTAATAAATGAAATAAATGAACTTTATACTGTAAGTATGCCGCAATGGCACTTTTACAAGTCAAAAATTACTACTAGTAGTTGCGACCAAGATAATAAGTACTTAGTATATTGTATTATAATATGTCAAAAGTTCATGTTGTAAATTACCGCATAAGAATAACTTACAAACGTCAATTTTTATAATAGAAAAGTAATGCAAAAATGCCATTTCCAATACCATTATATAACATAAATGCGAAACTTTAGATGTTTGGACGTTTGTTACTCAATCACGCAAAAACCGCTGAACGTACAGTGCTAAAACTTGGTATACAACGAGTTTATAGGCTGTATTAACATATACAATACTTTTTATCCAGAAAATAATCCCTCAAATGGATAAAATGGGATCTGGAAGTTAACGCGGACGAAGTCGCGTGCAAAAACTAGTCCGTATCTATTTGTATTTTTAGCCTGACAGTATCAACAGAATTAATTGTCCCCTTTGTAATTTAAATACATGAAAACAAACTTGTCTGTCACACACAAATTCTAATTACCATGGTAATTACGTAGTCTGCCAGCAAAGTAACACATGTGCCACGAGGACGTATTAAGCCAATATCGACCGTTAAATAATTAAGTCCCCGTATTGACACCTGAGCCCTTCAGGCCAATCTGGCTCAACAAATCGCGTAGTCGCCATTACATAATTGGAGCTGTTCACAAATAACCAGACGTACGGCTGGATACCATCCTTACTTGGTCGAAATTCCTCTTATTCGAACCAAGCGCTTTGCATCATCTTTTATAATGCGCACTTCTAAGGTTTGGAATTCTCTGCCGGCGTTTGTGTTTCCGAGCTCATATAACCTAGACCTTTTTAAGGCACGAGTGAATAGGCACCTTCTGGGTGAGCTCGCTTCATCGTTGGCCTCATCTTTGCCCCCTGGCTAGATGCTGGCCAAGAGCGATCCCATTTTTAATAAAAAAAAAACCGAAACACGACTTTAGTTTTTAGTGTTAAAGTACGTGTACAAATGTTTTAGTGCCAAATTAATTCTTGTATTAAGCCAGTACCGCTGCTATCGTAAACTACAAATTTAGAATAAAGGTAAATTGAAAAATTTAGGCACCGAGCAGGATTCGAACTTGCGACCTCCCGGCACTTGCGGCCAGTCGCTCTAGCCAACTGAGCTATAGGTGCAATCGCCACCCAGCCCCAAATTCATCAACCGTTCCTTCATTTAAACAAACGCCTTAAGGAAGGCGTACAGCGACATCTACCAGAAGAATCCTGCTCGGTGCCTAAATTTTTCAATTTTTCCTTTATTATAAACTAGCAGCGCCCTGCGGTGTTACCCGCGGATAAAAGGTAGCCTATGATTATATTTTTATATGAGGACTATCAATCGATCATATCGATCCGAGTTTGAAACTAATAGGTCATATCTAACATATCTGCAAAAGTGAAACTCTTACTCCCGTATTCATAAAACATAACAAATCTCTGCTAATTAAAATGTTCTTTGTCCCATTCTCATAAACGTCAATGTCAAAGTGACAGATAAGGACAAACGAACTTTAGCTGCTAGTTAACTAGGTTTGATAGGCGTTTATGAATAAGGGGGTTATTATATACGGTATGCAATATATCGAATCACATTGACCTCTGGGTGCCGTGACCAGGATAATCTATTTTAAGACTAAACGACCCAATTTAATAGGAAATGATCGTCGATAGTCGTCAGTTGTCGATATTACTAATCCGCAGTGTCTAGAAGAGAACAGTCGTATGTGTATGCAAGCTTTATATACATTCTTATAAGCCTTTGAAACGAAACTGTAGTGAAAAGGTATAGGTTGGTACAATTAGTGTTTAATAGTGTTTTCGCCCTTTTTCTCACTGAAAAGGCATGTTCGTGAGAAATCCTGGGACCGATAGATAGTCGTTTGCTGAAAATTTAGGCGACAGAAGCATTTGAATTCTGTAGTATTATGATACTGTTATTTTATATACATCGTATATTGTTTTGTAAAAATGACACCTCGCCGAGTTTCTTATGCCGGTTCTTCTCGAGGCAGAGGTTTATTTTATGAACCGGTGCTAGTTTTTTGACATTCATAAGTGCATGTAACATTTACTTATTTATTTATTTATTTATTTATTAGGACCTTCAACAACAAGAATACTAATACATAATTAGAGTCTTAGATTCACAAATATATGCTAAGTATCTTATTAATTAAAGAAGGACACAACATGCATAAATGAACAGTGAAACATTATTTAAAAAAAAGAAGATGTGTTAATTACAATTAGTTTGCTCCTATTTTATTATTAAGATTAGGCAAGACATAAATCGTGGCCGATCAGCGGGGTAATCACGTAACTTTTTTACTACCGTTAGGTAGATTTTAATGTCAAATTTTAAATGTCACCTCATACATTTATACTTCAAAATTGACAGTAAAATCTATCTACCGTTAGTACATAAAGTTACGTGATTCGCCTGCAGGTCACAATTTATGTCTTGTCGGCAAAGCTGGCTTTAATTGACGGGATAGTTAACGAGTTGAGATCAATAAAATCTTGGTATTTCTTATATGTCGTAAACATGCCTACAATAGTTTAATTCAGGCTCGGTTTTATAAAGATCCGTTAGGCCTTATGTCGGTTTGTTATCTTATATATAATGGGACAATCTAATAATACGACGTTGTTACCTAAATACATGATTCAGTCCTACGTAAAGAGCAAACAATAATCCAAAATATTGGGCTAATTCAGGGTTTTTTAAAAATACCGGTATCGGTCTCTGGATTACTGTAAATAAATAAATAAACAATAATAACAATGTAATAATAAGAAATTGGTGGTTACAAAAGGTTCATTAACAGAGTAGATGGAGGTCATCCCTACTATAATTGATGGCCAAACTACTTAGACTATTTAATACAGGAGACGCTTTCAGCGTATCTTTCCCAATAATGAGTTAACATCCCTATTTATACAGGGGCGTATTTACCCTAGGGCCATCCGGGCCATGGCCTGGGGCGCAATCCACCAGGGGCGGCATAGCCTTCCTGATTTTTTTAAAATAAATTTGTACTTATTAAATTATAATCTTGTGTGATTATTAAATTATAATCTTTTTTTCTTGACTTCTGTGACGGCGAAACTTATTGGCCCAGGGCGCCAAATTTCAAAATACGCCCCTGTGTTTATATCTAAGAACATTTGGTAACGTACGGGAAGGGATGGAACCTAAATCACAATGACAGAAACAGGAAACAAAACTGATATCTTAGGAAGACGTCCCTTTCTGTCAATTAAGATGTAATCACGATCATGTGCTTGGGATGTGCTACATCAAATTGTCTGTAATCATAAACAATGTTCCTTAATATCGAACGAAGGTAATTCATTGTAACTAAACTAAAAATCGACATTTATTCTTTTTCATGTGAAAATATTAATTTACAGTTCAAGAAAGTTTCTGGTTTCTGGCCGGACAAGAATTCTTTATCTGTATAAAAACATTCAGAGAATAGCCACTTATTTAGGGTTGTTTTGAACCAGGGATGTAAAACCGGTTTTATTTAATACCTGTATAGAAATTGACAAACAATTATCGGTAATAAAAGAATACCTATATTCTAATTAGAGGTATTGTTGTCATTCCGCTTTTATCTATACCCCATGTATAGACTATTTACGATATTAAGTACCTGTATTCAATATCGCTATTCATTGCACTTGAAAGGTAAGATGTCAATTAAACATTACTATTAAAACGCAACAAATAGGTGTAAATACCTACTTTTTACAATACGTCAGTTTGCAGAAACAAATAATAGAGTATATTGACACTGACAGCTATTACCGGTAATGGTTTTATGTGACAAGTCTCAAATAGAGGTATTGTTGTCAATTGGCGAAACCGTTAATATATTTGAATACTGGTTCTAATTATACCGCTAATCAGAGCTTTAGCCATATAAATAGCGAAAATCAATTATAACCGGTTATTTATTTATTTATTTAATTAAGGTTCACCAACAGTTGCTTACATCCTTACATTTGGTTAAACATACAAGCGAACAATCTTGGAGTAATGTAACAACTACTTAAAGGTAAACTCCACATGCAATAATTATAGTGAAGTTAAAGTTAGACTTATAGAAATACAGTGTTATACCTTAGGCCACGACATGCTTGTTTACATTAGCGATGGCATATTAATTTAAATAATTGATCAGAAAACAGTATAGAAAATTACTACAAAATAACGCTGTGGAGAGCTGACATAATTTTATACCTTATTTAAAACCGGTAGTAAAAATACCGGTAACGATCCCTGTTTTGAACTCTAAATAAGTTTCGGTTCATTTTTCTTTCACAATTTGCTTCTTCACCATATTCTTCCGATAGCTTCTCGAAATCCTTTAATAGCGAAACTTCGTCAGCACTCACCGTCAGCAAAAGCGCAACATGGGTAATTTATTAGAACTAAGTGGAAAATTTACGATGGTAGCAAGCGTTAGAGCGCAGAGGAATGAACTCGCTAGCTGTTGATACACAAATCGTTCTTTACCTTAATGAAATGTTTTAAGGTTGAGAATTGGTTGAATGTACTTTTGGGATAGAATGTTTTTAATAGGTTAATTGAAATGGGTTTAATCATGTCTGTGTTAAGTCTAAGTACTGATATATTTTGTCGAGTGGAAAATAATGACCCGGCCTTACAAGCCATATAAAGTAAAACTGGTCTTATAATGAACACGGCTCCTACTATGTTATTTCAATGTGTGTGTGTTTTTTTTTCCTGACTGTGGCTTTATAGGCCGGGCCCAATAAAGCGATAGGACTGCGCGGTTGGAGAGTAGCCTGGGGAAAATCCAGGGGAAAACCTCCGGCACGACCACTCTAAGAGTTTGCGCTCCAGTGAGATCGGTTGAGCGGTTTCAACCGAATCTGAAGTGTGAGTGGAATCGAGCTACTGGGAGTTTTGTCGCTGGTTCACTAACCTAGCCTAGCTGAGAAGAGTCCAGCAAGAAACTCAGCTAGGCCCTACCTGGGTCGGACTGACTCTACCCGGTGTGCGGCTGTACCGGGACGAATTGGGACTATATGTGTCACTGTTGTCGCGATCGCGCGGTGGACGTCCCCGCCGGCGGGGTGTGGGTGTGTATTGCGCAACACCTGTTTAATACCAGATATACTAAACAACCTACCTAAGAATACGCTGAGTAACTTACTAGTAGTAATTGATAACCCGGGGAAATTTAAAACAGTGCTAAAAAAATATTACCTGGAATGTGAATCTCAGTTTACACTTTAAGCTACAAGGTCCATTGTTGTAAACCTAAATAAATAATTAATATAAGTATACTTAATTAATGCTAGTGTCTGCCATGTTAAATTGTTGTAAATGCGGATCGATCCGTGCGATCTCGCCAGCTATTACATAAACCTACCAAGGTTTCCGATAGTGGCTAATAATATGTACATGTAAATTACTCACGTTGATTTAATAAATAAAAAAATATATATATATACAATATATATGTATATTATGCCTACTTAAGTTAGATACCGCACAAACTGCATAGCGTTTATTTTAATAATGGTTTTACTTTAAAGCTAAGAAGAGGGTGGTCCGATCAAATGGTTCCGCACCATCTCCACCCCAGTATTTCAATATGATTTGTTGGTACAACTTTTGCATCCGAATCCCAACTTCAACCCTTGGGTAAAATAACAAATAATTTAATAAATGCCATAAAAAAGATTCACGAGCGGGAAACAAAAGACGCCGGAAATTGTAACTGTCAAGATGATAGGAAAATCGTCGCTTGTTACTTTTACATTTCACTTTGACAGCTGAAAAAGGGCTTAAAAATGCTTTGAAGTGAGTATGTCAGGCAATTTGGTTTTTTTTGACAGTTATTTGAAAGTGCATGAGAATATAAAATATAAAACATAAATAAAAATATTAGAGGACAATCTTACACAAATCGAACTAGCCCCACAGTAAGCTCAAGAAGGCTTGTGTTATGGGTACTAGGCGACGATATATTTAATAGATATAAATACTTAAATACATAGAAAACATCCAAGACTCAGAAACAAATATTCATGCTCATCACACAAATATTTGCCCTGACCGGGATTCGAACCCAGGACCGTCAGCTTCACAGGCTAAACCGGTCGTGAATACAGCAAAACAATGACCCAAATATACTACAGAATGTCTATACACAACGTTCAAAGCTTTTTTGTCATTAGATAATACAAACATGTTTTCTTTAGAGGTTCCTCCTGAAAGATGACGATGCATTAAAAGCGCTTAGTTAGACTAGAATTTGTTAATTTCGGAATTACGGCATTCGGATTTACCCGAAGACACCTTAGTCCATATTTTGTTTTGAATGGTATACCTAATTAAAAAAAATGCAATTCATTAGCACGTAATAAGTATTTACTTAAAATCTGGTACTCAAAGCTTCGTGGAAAGCTTTACAAAAGCTCAAATGCGACTCGAGAGGAATAATAATGAGATAAAAAATTCACAAATTTAATTTGATAGCGTACCTTCGCTATTCAGATATTTTTGCGGTTTACAGTATTTTTGGCAAGCTTTTATTAAGTTAAGAGCCCTTAGAAGTTAAAAAACGCGCATCTATTTAGGGCATTTTGTGTTTGAATTTACAAGTATCTTGACGTTTTATCAATGTTACTATCTAAAGCAGGACTATTGCGACCTAATGGCATACACTTTTAATGGGTTTTTGGATATTTCATTAAGAAATATCGCTTCAAACTTCACTCCAAAACGATCATTATCAAATTGTAAACGGCTGTTTTCAGATTAAATCAAAATCAAACATTTATTCTGCAAATAGGGCACTTTTACATGTCAAAATATTAATTTACAATTTAAGAAAGTCTGACTATAATAAGTAATACATTTTTCATGTCAAAATATTAATTTACAGTTCAAGAAGGAATAATAATTTCGAGTTTAGAATTATAACAAAATTAATGTCATACAGTGAAGATAAACTTGCAAAGTTATCTATTACAAATATTACAACATCAGTAAAGTTAGACAAGATTAAACAAGAAGTATAATGAAATTAATTTAATATCCCAGAGATTAAATTCTACTACGCACAATATAATAAAAAAATAGCCATGTCACTATCTAAAACTTGTATAAAGTCATCGTATCCTTTAATACCTTTATTGGTACTATCAATATTTTTGTAATCATTTGAAATCAAAACATTTTAAAAATTATAAGGCCTCTTAACTGTCCTATCTGTTTGTATGTACAGTCGACTACTAAAAATAACTAATGTATTTATGATACCAAACATATGTAACGAAACTGATTCTTTAAGAGAGGACAAGAAGTGCAGCATAACTGGCCAAACTACATTAATGCTTACCAAAAAACAAAATAAAAGTTTAATTGTTATAGGTAACAATGTAATGTTTATTGTTATAAAAACTTAAAAAAATATTATAGTTAAATATTTAGGCATTGTCATATTCAGTGTTTAAGTTTAGTTCATAATAGCATAGTAAGTACCTAACATTAGTTAAATGAGCGCGATCTCGCCAACAAACTGTTATGGCAGTTTGGCGAGAAATTAAAAGGTTGTAACTGTTATGTACTTTTCTGATAAATAAATTTAAAAAAAAATGTTTCAAACCACTGAAATTCATTGAACCATAACTCATATTTGCCTTAGATAATTAATCTCAGCAACCACAGTATGGTGTCCACGTCAACTCAAAATATCGGTCGGGAGGCCACGGACGGACGGAGGGACGGACGCGTGAGCGACATCAATATAAAAAAAAAAAATAAAATTTGAACTGTTTATTTCAGTGAAAAAATATATTTAATTACATTTCATTCTTAACGAACTATTACCCGCTTGTACCCATCGAGTACGGAACCCTAAAAAGGAAAACGCAGGGACGATGATGATATTTATCACTAAGTTCCAACGACTTACCAGGTACTGCATAACTGGAAAATAAAGGTAGCGGTTTAAAACTGTCATAAAAACGTTTCGTTTCGGTTAGGTTTCGATACCGCAATAGTAGATTGTGTCTCAAGGGAGCAATATGATATATTTACGGCGAGGGCGGTATGTTGAATTCTGAGTGAAAGATTCTACAATAGAATCCTGAGCGTAGCTAGGGATTCTAAAGTAGAATCTTAAGCGTAGCGAGGGATTCAAGTGTTTACGCCCAAGACGGAAATAATTTTGCTACCGCGTGACACATACTGCTTTTCACACCGTCTATGAGGCCTACTGCTAAAAACATGAAATATCTTACAAATGATTTTACTATTTTACTACAGAGTGTCACATATTGGTTTTCACACCTTCAATGAGGAAAAGAATTGTTGCCCTCAAATGAGGGAAGAAAAGTACATCTTTTGATCCCTTATTCGAGGGCAACAATAACTCTGAATAGCAGGTGTGAAAAAGATTTTTTTCGGTAGCGGAATATAACGGTACCGTTATTTTTTTCGATACATGAACCGTTTTTATTAAGGTATCGTTTAGGCTTTACGAGGGTGCCGCCAACGGCGCCAACCAATCAGCGCTAGTTATTGCGTGTATACCTAAAATACCTATTTTTATTAAATATCGTTCGGCGCGATAGATTACTGATGTAGTCGCTGTTGGTCGCGTTTACGTACCCATTATAAAAGTTACGACCGAATTTTTTCGGTACCGAAATAATACCGGTTGGCTACCGTTATAATAAAGGTTTTCAGTACACCTATGAAAAATAGCGATATCATTATTTTATACCGGTAGCGTACCTTTATATTTCAACCGGTATAGTTCTACCTTTATAACGAAGCGGTATCGATATCCAATACCGCATACCGTTTATACCGTACCGAAAACAGTCCCTGCTTACAACCACAGGTAGTTAAGGGATCATTGTAAAATTACCCTCTTACATATTTACACCCTCTAAAATTAAATTGGGTTACACCTCCCTTAAAATTAATCTAAACTAACATTTAACTGAATTCACAAAATAGCTCTATACCAAATGTATATTACCCGAAAGAAAGGGTGTATCATTCGTATTAAGTATTATGAACGTTATTGCGATCAGATAAGGTTGAATACTGCTCATGTATTGTTGTTACTTAACCCCTGTTGATGGTAGAAGTATGTGATATTTACTTAACTAGGCAGTATTTGATAGCTAAGCACACCTTGGAATTATTTAATGAATTCTCTTCAAACGTATTCGCACGTGATAGATAAGAATAAGGTACACTAGAAGTGACATGGACGTTCTAGGATCAGAAGGATATCGAGTGAGATTGAGGAGTTAGGGGGCTATAAAGAGATGCAAACCGATATCAATGCGGATTTGCAATGGAGTACTGCGAATAAACTGCATTTCAACGTTTCCAAATGTCTCGTTATGTCTTATATTAAGAAAAACACTGACTTACGGCTGTTTGTGGGGTCCGGTCTGTTCATGTTTGCAAGGACTAGTAACTTCGTACTAGTGTTCAGTGGAATTGACATGATGAGAGACTTCACTGTTCTCATTTGATTTTATTTTTTAGACTGACGCTCAGAGACCTTATACATCTCTGAGGATATTTATTTATTAGATTTTATTATTTTCATGTTGACGTGTTATAGATATAGCTCAAAATATTTTATTATGATTAGTGTACTTACTTTATTACCTTTTATCTTGACGCTTAGAGACCTTATACATCTCTAACAAATCTCGATTGTTATTAGTTTCTTAGTCTTATTTTTGACATGTAACACTACATTTAATTAATGATACTTTGATTATTGTATTATTTTTATTTGAAGTACCTAGATAGATTTTGACTTGTAAAAGTGCCCTTGAGGCCTATTTGCAGAATAAATGTTTTGATTTTGATTTTGATTTTTGAAATATCACGATTTATTTCCTTGGTGTACTTCTACAGACTCAATTTAATGCCAGCGCTCGTAAAAGAATGCCCTCTCTGCCCAGACATCGGCTTTTTGTTCTCGTATCCCCACCCAAAAAGGAGGAGTCAAGATCAAACGTTAATCAATCAATCAATTTTTGTATTATGGCTCCATCAATGCCTTGATGATTCTGCCAATGTCGAGTTTAGATAGCACCCTCATATTTAAACAAATTATTTACAAATTATCCTACATTTTATAAAATCATCACACCTAAACTCGCTCATCAAAACCGTTATTTGCACAGTATGTTCTGGGACCAAAAGTCATAGCTCGCGTAAAAACTATCAAAGACCTGGTTGTTATCTTCGATGCCTCCCTTACTTTTCATGACAACATAAAAGAGCCAGCTGCCAATTGTTACAAGAGACTTGGTTTCATCATCAGGAATTCGCGCGACTTTAACGATCCCAGAGCTATCAAACTGCTCTACACTGCCCTTGTACGGAGTAAGCTTGAGGCGGCGAGCATTATTTGGAACCCGTCACAAAGCACATACGCCCTGCTAATCGAAAAAGTGCAAAAAACATTCCTTAGGTTCTTATACCAAAAGCTGTATACCTACTATCCTTTCTTATATCCGACCAAGTACTTATTGGGGTCGCTAGGTTTTAATTCCCTTGCTGTAAGGCGTAATTCCAATCTCCTAGTGACAGCATGTGGAATTTTACGTGGCGATACAGACTGTCCTGAGCTCGTAGCACGAATCGTTAGGCTCGCTATCCCGTTTCTGCCCAAAAATTTCCTAAGACCGCGAAGTCCCAACCTTTTGGCAGTCCCAATTACACGCACTATGGTGCATAGAAGCTCGCCAGTTGTACGCGCTTTGCGACTGCTGAACTCGCTTCTGTCATGGGCACCAAGATGTGATATGTTTGCAAGTCAATGGACGGTTGTGTATCGAATATGTCTGCGGTACTGTGATGATGGATGAGAGTTGATTGATATTTGAATTTTCCTATTGTGAATTATGTGTTTTATAACCTAAATTATACACTGCCTTAGTTTCGACTGTAATGCTGTATATGTTTTGTTCGCAATAAATAAATAAAACTGATATAATTAATTGTTGTTGACATCACTATCCCGCATGACGAGAACGTCGTTAGGCAGAGAAGGACAAAGTCAGCAAGTACTCGAGCTACTTGCTGGCTTGGCACACGAGGTGACCGCCATGTGGAATGTTGATTCAACGATCATTGTCCCGATAGTCGTTTCTGCGACTATCGAGACAATGATATTTGTCGCAAGCTCTAATGTGTAAAGTTACTGGATTACAAGCACTGCAATATCACATTTTCTTCACTGGATTAAAATGCATGCACTCTGCCTAGCCCTTTTGGGAATACAGGTGTGATTTTATGTATATTATGTATTTATGTAAATAAATAAAATAAAAAATATTTGTGGACAATCTTACACAAATCGACCTAGTCCCAGACTAAGCAAAGCTTGTACTATGGGTACTAGGCGACGATATACATACTTATAAAATAAATAAATATTAGAGGACAATCTTACACAAATCGAACTAGCACAGTAAGCTCAAGAAGGCTTGTGTTATGGGTACTCGACGACGATATATTTAATAGATATAAATACTTAAATACATAGAAAACATTCAAGACTCAGAAACAAACACTCGTGTTCATCACACAAATAAATACCCTGACCGGGATTCGAACCCGGGACCTCCAGCTTCGTAGGCAGGATCACTACCAACTAGGTTAAGGCGGTCGTCAAATGTACATGTAATATGCCTAAATTGAAGAATGAGTAACATTTATTTTGAGTATAATATTTAAAGAAAATGTACCCTAAGACATATCTAGCCTCCCTAACTCCACCATGGAATGTCACGGTAAGCATAAGGTGCAATATCCCCTGAATAATTCTAACAATTTGCCTCCCTACTGACTTAAATTTAAGCCGTAATAAACGTCAGCGTAACTAAAGAAAAATGTGTTCCGTGACACTTTATTACTGGAGGAGCTGCGATATTGTGACACGAAATTTTTGATGAACGGAATTTTATGTGGAGTTTTCTCAAGGACGCTGGAAGATTTTGGGCTGAAACGGATTGGAATAATGATTAAAGGCTATAGCCGGGTAAGCTAACAAAAAGTGCCCCTGGTGTTATTGGCCAATGTGTATATCCTATGTATTGGTCATAGTACTAGTTATTAATCTGTCAAGTTTTATGTCATAATTATTGACAGTTTTCGAGAAACGTCAGTTTAAAGTTTTTTTTACTTTCCTAAATATCTTAAAAACTACTGATCCGATTCTTTTGTGATTAAAATATGTTGTTAATGGCTTGAAGAGGAATATATTTGCAGAAAACTAGACGTCTCTAGGTCAACATTAACTTGGTCATTTTTGATGTCAAATATTTCAAACTTTCTTTTTGACACTTGTGAGTCAGCGACACCCACCATTTTTTTAACACTAATGCGACATCTCTTTCGTATAAAAATATATTTATTTCAAGTCAATCGGTGTGGAACATGATATACACATAGGCCAATAACACCAGGGGCACTTTTTGTTAGCTTACCCGGCTATAGCCTTTGTTGATTCCGTACATAAGTTCCGAAAAAGCAAGTTAACTGCATTTAAAACTCATCTTAAATCACTATTAACAAACAAATGTTATTACACTGTCAACTATTCTCTTAGCGACGACACATTGTGAATTTTATTTGTTATTTAAGAACAAAACTTGACATTATAATTAGAATAATTTATTAACCAATCATAATCAATCAATCAATCATAATCAAACATTTATTCTGCAAATAAGCCACACGGGCACTTTTACATGTCAAAATATTAATTTACAATTTAAGAAAGTCTAATTTACAGTTCAAGAAGGAATAATAATTTCGAGTTTACAATTATAACAAAATTTATGTCATACAATGAAGATAAACTTGCAAAGTTATCTATTACAAATATTACAACATCAGTAAAGTTAGAGATGTATAAGGTCTCAAGATTAAACAAGGAGTATAATGAAATTAATATAATATCCCAGAGATGGACATGGTCTCTGAGCGTCAAAATTAAAATTAATTTAATATTGTTACAGATGTATACGGTCTCTAAGTCACTGATAATAAAAACGAATCCACAACAGGATGATGTCTCTCGTCAATCCCCTATAAAAATACACTAGTATTAACGTAGTCACTATGTCCTAGCAAGCATGAACAGACCGGACTCCACAAACAGCACCCAATCACGATCATGATGTCAGTACAAACTTGACAGTGTATTTAGAATCTATAAAAAGGAAACTTGACATTAAAATTGGAATTTATTAATAACAGAACTTGACATTGCGATTAGAATTTAAATATTTTTCATATGCATTGTGTTCTCTTAACACTAGTAAACATTATGTGCCCTATCTGGGTGTCATGTACCTACCAACTACCTGTAACATCTCCTGTATTGTGTTGTTTGTGGGGTCCGGTCTGTTCATGTTTGCAAGGACTAGTAACTTCGTACTAGTGTTCAGTGGAATTGACATGATGAGAGACTTCACTGTTCTCATTTGATTTTATTTTTTAGACTGACGCTCAGAGACCTAATACATCTCTGAGGATATTTATTTATTAGATTTTATTATTTTCATGTTGACGTGTTATAGATATAACTCAAAATATTTTATTATGATTAGTGTACCTACTTTATTACCTTTTATCTTGACGCTTAGAGACCTTATACATCTCTAACAAATCTCGATTGTTATTAGTTTCTTAGTCTTATTTTTGACATGTAACACTACATTTAATTAATGATACTTTGATTATTGTATTATTTTTATTTGATGTACCTAGATAGATTTTGACTTGTAAAAGTGCCCTTGAGGCCTATTTGCAGAATAAATGTTTTGATTTTGATTTTTGATTTTGTAATGCACTTGACATAAATATTGAATAAATAAATAAATAAAACTCATAGATACAGTATGAACTGTGATTCCAACCCACGATCGCATCTTAAAATCCGTATGCATGAACCAGTATACCGTAGCATAGGTACTGCAATCGATCTTACTGAACTGAACCTCTCAGCTTTTTTTTTAATTTTCTAAAAATTGGATCGTCATAAAATTCTATATACCTACTAATAAATTTTGTGAGTATCCCATAAAATTTCACGAGAATCGGTTGAGAATTACAACCTGTTGAGGAGAATAACCGGAAATCTGAAAATCTAGAGATCTGGAATTTTATTTTGTGTGATGAGCACGAATATTTCTTCCTGAGTCTTGGATATTTTCTATGTATTTAAGTATATATTTATCTATATAAATATGCATATCGTCGCTTAGTACAGTACAAGCTTTGCTTAGTTTGGGACTAGATCAACTTGTGTAAGGTCTACAAATATTTATTTATTTATTTAAGAAAGAAAGAAAGGAAGAAAAAACGTTTAATTGGTGTAAACGAAATGGAACACAAAAATAGAAGTAAATAACAAAAGTGAATCTTTTTATTTATTTATTCAACTACAACTTAAGTCTATCATTACAGGGTAATACCTAATGCGACAGACCTGGATATTTGTACAAAGGCGAACTTATCCCTTTAAGGGATCTCTTCCAGCTAACCTTTGAGAAACTGAGAGGACATGTTACGTTATCCTTATTATTTATTATTGCTATCCTTATATAAATTTTCATAGCACTTTATTATATACTCATATTTTAGGCCCCAATATGTGTAAAGTTCGCAATTAACTACAGTTGGTCAATAGATGTGTTTACTTTGACCCAAATCAAATGTCAGGTCAAACAATTTTACCCAGAGAGTTACATAAACATCAGCTATGACCCAGAATATATTGGCCCACAGATTCATAGGAAGTATGCGCAAACAGGGGTCACGTATGCTGGTCTTGGTGAGTTTCTGGTATGCGTTCTAAATACCGGATCAGGCTATCGGAAATAACGGTATTCCTATAAATAACTTTTCAAAGTCACGCCGAGCCTGAAGTTCTCGTTTTACAGTGAATATGTAATCGTTTCAATGAGGGCTATCGCGTATGGATTCGCCGCTAGAGGCGCTAGTGTAGCGTGGGGTCTCCGAAACGTCCAATGTCACTGTTTCTGGTTGCGCTACGCGGGTTAATATCTAATTGGAACAATATGCTGACTATTTTGCAATACCTGAGCTTGATTATGGCAAATATGAGTTAAGGGTCAATAACTATCAGGGCTTTGAGACAGATTTGTCTTTCGGAAACTATTTCCTCCTTTTTTCCGAATAAAACGGGACCATGAGTAGTATGTATTCGCCGCTACTGGCCCCGGTTCCAGGTAGTAACCCTCCCCCAGCCCCCTTCCCCTGTCCTACCCCCGCCCCGCCCCCAAGGACCGCCCCGCTCTACCTGCCCAGGGGGGTGGTCAATCGGCAACATGGCGGTCATCCAATCCTAAAAAAAAAAAAAAAAAAAGTTTGGACTTTTTTTCCATAAACAGCCCCCCATTTGAGACGATTGCGCCGGGTCCCATAGCTCTACGACCACGCCTTCCCACTTTTACCTAATGTGCTAATAAAACAATACACACCACTCGATCCCTTTTCTCGGCTTATTCTATTGTTCGAGCATGCGACCCTCAGCGGCTACCTGCGCCGCGCGGACCATCGCCGGTCACCTGGGTACCTGTATTTTTTTCCTTATTTGCAATACAGCCATTCCTTATTCTCCTACAATTATCAATTTATATTTATAATATATCTACCTCTAATACCTACTCTTTTATCCGTAAGAGTCAATGTTCTAAGTAACCTAACCTAACCAAACCCTTTGTATGTACATAAACAAACTTAGGTGCCACATAGTGTGTGTAAAATGATATTTTTCAAGTAACTGTAAGTGATCTTCCTTATCAGTTTTAGGTATTCATTTTGATATCAAAATTTAATTATTTTCATACCTACACTTTTTTAATTACTTCAGGTTTAGTATAAGTTTATTTTTAAAGCGATGTCATATAGTGTGTGTAAAATTATATTTTTCAAGTAACTGTAAGTGATCTTATGTATTCTGTACATATGCAGCACGTTTATTGCGCGGCCGCGCGGACCGCTGCCAGTACGGTACCTGGGTACCTGTATTTTTTTCCGTACTTGCAATAGACCCATTCCACAACATTACCTAATAATTATCCATGTATATTTTTAATATATCTGCCTCTTATACCTACTCTTTTATCCGTAGAGTCAATGTTCTAACCTAACCTAACCTAATTTTGCGTTTCACAATCTTTACCTAACCAAACCGTTTGTATGTACATAAACAAATTTAGGTACCTACCTATTTATGCTATATATGTTTAAGGGTAATTTAGTTATTTATTACCTAACCAAGCCGTTTCTTATTCGTTACTTGTACTTACGTACATAACCAAACTTAGGAACCTATTTAAGTTTTATATGTTTGCCGGTAACTGAGATATTTATTAATTCATTTCTTACTCGAGTTAACTGCAAAAAGAAGTAAGCGCCATGAAATTTACGGCGGTTAAGACCTTTTAATTTTTAATATGCTGCACATTGTTTAGACCTTTTTCTTGAACGCTCCACGTCTTGGGTGTCCATTTAGGTACTTAATAATTTCAATTAATGTTTTCAGAAAGAAACCTGTTTAAACCTGCAATCTGCCCAATTATATACATGATGTTGATGGATTTACATTAACATTAAACCCATTGTTAACTGGCTATTGTAATTTTTGTACAAAGCATTTGTGACAGCCCTCTCTTAAATGTGTATACGAGAAACATGTTTGAACAGGAGATTGTGGCCGTTGTACGATGCTTAGAAACGTGTTACAACCAGTATTTCATCAAAGAAGCAATAGTATATATTTTTTTGTTATTGTAATCTTTGTACAAAGCATTTTTCACTACCTTATTTTGAATGTGTATTCAAGGAACATGTCTGAACCAGTATAACCAACCAAGGAAGTAGTAGGGTATTTTTTTGTGCTGTAAAATACTTATAAAAGGAACCTCTCCATGTTTATACCTTAATAGTTACCTCGTGTCGTTCACCAAGTCAAGTGCACAGTTCCGAAAGTATAACGTGTGAAGTTGTTTTAAGTGAAAGTCATCTGTCAAGTGTAGTGTCTCTATTCGCTCCAAAATGGATGTAAGTATGTTTTTTTTTGTTCTCATTCTATAAATTTAATGATTAGTTATGTATGTGTTTAATTAATTGACAAATGTTGTTTCAGTTCTCTGACAATACGTTCAAGAATTACTACTACCCAGAAACCAACCAAGAGGACCCTAGCAGTGACGAGGAGGGCACTGTTGGCCTCAAAATAAGGCAAGCAATAGCTAAGAAGAGACCAGCGAACAACATCGACAGCTTTTTCGAGCGCCCCAAGAAGAAGACAAAAGTGATTAAAAAATCATCAAACGTATCACAAAGTTCAGCGGATGGAGTATCATATTTAACGTCTGGTCAAGACGATGCCGGCTACGCGTCCCACCTCATTAAAATTGAAGTCTATGACATGGAAAAAATAAGAAATTTACCACCCACAGACCACTGGAAACACTGTGATATACGACTAAAATATTATTCCATCGGCGAGGATGATGTACATGTGCAAAGTGCTCGTGACGTTATTTTTAATATTACAAAACAATTAGCTTCAAAAGAAAACAGTGTTAAATATTTTATAGAGACTGATAAGAAAAAGTGATAATTTGTTCATTTAGTTTTTATTTATCTTTAAGTTATTAATTTTAATACCACTCTTTAGTTGTGAATTCTATTATTTTGGGAGTTATGGTAATTTTTTTTTTAATGATAAGAAATTTTTGATTTGTAAAATGCCTTTACCTGGAAGCAATCCCTAATTATCTTTAACAAACCGAACCCGAAATGCATTGTTTCAATTGTTAAAAACAGAGATAACGTTTAGAAATGTTACACTTTTGTTGTAATTCCCAATCAATAGTCTTAACATTGTTAAGTTATTGTACTCGGTCGAGTTTAGCGGCCACACACACAAATTCAGTTTCAATTGTATACCTTCAGATTTCTAAGAGTTGACTGATAATGGTTTATCTTGGAAAATAAAATTGTTTCATTCCAATTAAAAGTAGGAAGTACTTATCTGTAGTTATTTAAAGGCACATGCATTTGGTGAGGGCACTCATTCATACGATCCAATCACTATGGACAACTTGAACTGTAATAGTTATAACCCACAACTGGTAAAAGCCTGTGAAGACGTCGAAGAAGATGAAGAATTATATAACGCCGGAGAACTTGCAAGCCAACAGATGAAAGAACCGTGAGTATAACTTTAATCCTTGTTTATACTAAATCTTGTTTCAACCTGTTCATAAAGTTCTTGTCACCACAAGTTCCGGGCTATCCAGTTGAGACATGCCATTGTTGTTGGTTTGGTGGGGCGGACCCTTTCACAATATAAAGGCATTCACTGGGATTGAAATAGTTCAGTAACGTTTGTGACTTCAGTGTTTGAGTGAATTTTATTTGTTACAACAATGGCATTTACGTTTTTTCTTGGGCATAGGCTAGCTAGGAGTGAAATAGCCAGTTTAAGTAAAGGTTTTATCCTTCGTAGATTTCATAAGTATATTCGATTGTGGTATATTGAAGGAGTTCTACCGGATTATCTTATGGAGGACCAAGAAATTATACCATATTATACGCCATGCAGCGGTCATGTACAAGGAAAACCGGAAGCAGTATCACATAATTCCGATGTAATTGATGGGGTTCTCCCAATGCAAGCCTATTGTTTGCATTGTAAAAACGATTTAAGTTAGTATTTATAATCTAATGAATAGTTCATACATTAATTACTATGTAATTCGTGTATAATTATATGGTGTTTAATTTTTATAGGTATTCACAAGTTGGACGAGGGATAAAACGTCCAGCAGCGGATCCTGTTGCAGAACCATCGGCTAAGAAGAACCTTCCTTCAACCAGCCGTAAAAACATCGCAACAAATCAACCGTCAACCAGCCGGGACACTTCAACAACAACATCAACAGTCCAAGAACCTACAAGTAAAGTAAGTGCAACAAATAATGATAAAATTGAATGTTCCGTGTGCCATGTATTTGTCTCCAAAAAATATTTCACTAATCATCTTAACAGCAACACTCATAAAAATAATGTCTTTTGTTCTGATAGTGAGTTAATTAACGTTCAGTTAATTGAAAACGCGTTCCGAAACCGAGTTGCAACCTACAGAATATCAAATGAAAGTGATCCCAATTGTCTAGAAACACCGGAAGCGTTTTTAGAAAAAAATAAAGATACGATATTTGCTTTATTAGACCGCTCAATTGCTAATCATCGTTCTTTAAAAGTAAATTTTATACTAAACGCGAATTTTACTCAGGAAACAAAAAGCCTCAACAATGTGTTTGATTTTCAGTTGAGTAATAACCTAGTTAATGTTAGTAGTGATAAAAATGAGATATTTTTATCCCTTGTCAATGAAATTTCAGTGAGATTATCGAACTTTGAGAGAAAAGATAGTGGGTGGTCTTTAACAAAGGTAAATTATCTAGATGTCAATGTTAATAAGTATAACCCATTACGAGGGTCTTCATATATCAAGTTACCGCGTGATATACAGTTGAAAAAAGCTGTAATTAATGTTCAGAACAATGATCACGAATGTTTCCGGTGGGCTATACTATCTGGATTA
The DNA here is from genome assembly GCA_963556455.1 of Epiblema foenella. Taxonomy (NCBI): domain Eukaryota; kingdom Metazoa; phylum Arthropoda; class Insecta; order Lepidoptera; family Tortricidae; genus Epiblema; species Epiblema foenella. The sequence goes on from OY747112.1 coordinate 18,858,676, forward strand.
TTTCCACCAGAAAAGAATAATCGTGCTCATAATGTTAACACATACAAAAATCATAGGAATAAATTAAACTTTGAAAACATTCCATTTCCTATGAAGTTAACGGATATTCACAAATTTGAAAAAATCAATAATTTAAGTATTAACGTTTTTGGGATAGAATACGATTCACAGAGTAAACGGCATTCTGTTATAGGTCCACTTCATTTCACAAAATGTAAAAAAGAAAATCATTTCAACTTGTTATACATCACCGAAGGTAATAAAGGACATTATTGTCTTATTAATAATTTATCTAGATTAGTATCTGCTCAACTGACAAACACTCAACATGCTGCTCATATATGTGATGGTTGCTTAACAAATTTCACATCAAGAGAGAATTTAGTAAACCACCAACAAAACGATTGTTTTCATGTATGTACTAACTTGCCTTCTGAACAGAACAAACGAAACAATTGGTTCAATGAAAAAGTTGCTTCCAATGAAGTGACTTTCGATAATTATGATCGTAAATTACGGCATCCATTCGTTATCTATGCCGACTTCGAAGCGTTTTTAAATCCAATCCAGTCATGTTCCAATAATCCACTTACATCTTCAACTACTAATGTACAGAAACATGAAGTATATAGTTTCGGATACTATATTAAATGTTCGTATGATGATAACTTGTCAGTCTATCGAACATACAAAGGAGAAAATTGTGCAAGAACGTTTATGGAATTTCTTAAAAAAGATTTGCAGAATATTTGTAAAAAGAATACATTTGTAAAGACCCCTCTGCCTTTGACATCTGAAAACGAAGAAAACATTGCGCAGAGTAGTATGTGTTATATCTGTGATACAGACTTAAACGGAGATGCCACCATTTCATATAATTGCTACACTGGTGTTTACGAAGGTGTAGCACATGAAATTTGTTGTAACAAATTAAGGGTTCCCAATTTTGTGCCAGTGTTCCTTCACAACTTAAGTAATTACGACAGTCATTTCATAGTACATGGACTAAATTTTGAGGATGGTGAAATAGAAGTTATCCCGGAAACCAAAGAAAAATACATATCTTTCACAAAAAAATTGCAAATTAATAATCGAGTCATGAAATTAAGGTTTGTTGATTCCCTTAAATTCATGTCCAGTAGTCTTGACAAACTAGCCAAGAACTTAATACCAGAACAGTTCCATGAAATGAAATTGAATTTTCCATGTGAAGATGACTTTCAACGTTTAATACGTAAGGGTATATATCCATATGAACACATGACATCGTTTGATTCATTAAAATTGACATCCCTCCCCTCTCCAGATAAATTCTACAGCTCCTTGACCGATAGTCACATATCGGAAAATGATTACAATCATGCCGAAGATGTATGGAACCATTTTAACTGTCAAAACATGGGGGACTATTCAGATCTGTATTTAAAAACAGATGTCTTATTACTGGCCGACGTATTCGAAAATTTTAGAAACGTTTGTCTTGAAACATACGGTTTAGATCCGGCACACTATTATACTGCACCGGGGTTAAGTTGGGATGCTATGTTAAGAGTCACAAAAATCAAACTTGAACTGTTAACTGACATTGATAAGATTACTTTTATTGCAAAAAATATTCGGGGAGGTATATCCCAATGCAGCAACCGACACGCCAAAGCAAATAATAAATTCATGGCGGAATACGATTCGGCTATTCCTTCATCCTTTCTCATGTATTTAGATGCAAATAACCTATACGGGTGGGCTATGTCCCAATGTCTACCAACAGGTGGATTTCAATGGGTGGATGTAAATACGGATTTTAATGTGTCTAACGATGCGGAGCATGGTTTCATTTTAGAAGTTGATCTTGATTATCCCAACGATTTACATGATTCACATTCAGATTTTCCCTTCTGTCCAGAGAACGTCTGTTTTGGTGATTCAAAGGAAAATAAATTGATACCTAACTTGAAAAACAAAAAAAACTACGTAATCCATTATAGAAATCTTAAGCAATGTTTGAAAAATGGTTTACAATTAGTTAAAATACATAAAATTTTGAAATTTAAACAATCTCCATGGTTGAAAAGCTACATAGATTTAAACACCCGCATGCGATCACAAGCATCTTCGGATTTCGACAAAGATTTTTTTAAATTAATGAATAATTCAGTCTTCGGAAAAACGATGGAAAATGTTTTGAAGCGAGTAAACGTAAAACTATTGAATCATTGGGAAAATAAAGGTAAATCTCAAGGAGTTCAATCATTGATAACAAAACCTGAATTTCATAGTTTATCAATATTTTCAGAAAACTTGGCAGCTGTACAATTGAAAAAGACTAAAGTTTTGTACAACAAACCAATATATCTTGGTTTTTGTATTTTAGATATGTCTAAAACGTTAATGTACAATTTTCATTACGACTATATGAATCCTAAATTCGGTAATAAACTGAAACTCTTGTACACAGATACCGATAGCTTAATATATCAAATTTTCACTGAAAACTTCTATGATGATATAAAATCAGATCTGAATTTATATTTTGATACATCAGATTATCCCAATAATAATGAGTTCGGTTTACCTTTAATAAATAAAAAGAAATTGGGTTTTTTCAAAGATGAGAACAATGGCAAAATTTTCAAAGAATTTGTTGGACTTCGTTCAAAGATGTACGCAATTGATGTCGAAGGTAGTAGTGTGATGGCTAAAGCTAAAGGAGTTAATAAATGTGTAACTAAAAAACTTACCTTAGATAACTACAAAACGTGTTTATTTGATAAGCGCATACAACATAACACAATGTTACGTTTTAAATCAATTAAACATTTAATATTTACACAAAAAATTAACAAAATATCTCTTTCTTATAATGACACAAAGCGATTCTTGTTGGATGATTCCACAGATACCCTTGCATGGGGTCATTACAAAACATCAAATTTTTTTTAATAATTTCATATTACAACATGGCAGGACATTCATTTATTTGATATTATTTTTGCACTTTCTTTCTATAAAAAAATATAGTACTAAAATTGAATGTATAATATACATACTATTTAGTACTATATTATTTTGATGCGCATGTAACTTGTATATAAAAAATAAAAATGTACTTTGAATATGTAAATAAGATAAAAATGTAAATAATTTTGTTAGTTTTAATCTTGTAAATTTATGAAACTTGTATAAAAGATGTGTTGTTAACTTTTAAATAAAATAAATTACAATGTAACACGACTTTATAACAATGTATATAAATGTCTTTTATTTTAAGTAACAAAAATTTCAATTTAGTATGTGTTATTCTTATGTGTAATTTTGTGATATTTATGAATGTAAATAAATTACCCTTGATTGTTTTACATTAAGTATTTGCATGGGTACTAACTAAAATAAAATGAGAAATGTAATAACTATTACGTTAAAATTATTTCAATATTGTATCTTGGTTAATTATTTTATCTAAATAAATTACATAATTATTAACATACTTATGATTTTTATTATTATATATCCAATTCTTACCTACCCTATTCGTTTTATTTAAATGGTAATAACCACCACAACATTGATCATTTGAATTTCAAACGTTTTCATATCAACACGCACATTACGTTGTTACAATGATTCATTTTTACCATCCATTTACTACCATTGTGGCGGGTCCTAGTGGGTGCGGTAAAACCAATTTTGTTACAAATTTTTTAAATCATTCCAATGAACTATGTAATGTTGAATTTGATGAAATTATTTGGTGTTATGATGAAATGCAACCTTTGTACAATTTAGAAAATGTGAATTATAACCAAGGAATACCTGACATCGCCATGTTTGATGGGAAAAAACCTAAACTTATTATTATAGATGATTTGATGAGGGAGTCAGATGGACGAATAGTTGACATTTTTACGAAAGGTAGTCATCACAGAAACCTAAGCCTGTTTTATATTACTCAAAATATATTTCATCAAGGCAAAGGTCAACGTGATATTTCTTTGAATACGAGCTATATTGTTTATTTTAAGAATCCCCGTGATAAAACTCAAATACGCTACTTATCTCGACAAGTTTATCCAGAAAATTCAAAATTCGTTGATGAAGCCTACAAGGATGCTACTGCAAATGCACATGGTTACCTCATGATTGATTTGCGACAAAATACTGACGATATGTGTCGTTTTAAGACCAAAATATTTCCATTCGATGGTCATTGTACAGTATATATCCCTAAAAAAGGGTTTAAATATAACAAGAATCACCATATTCTAGTCAGTTCTAAATGATGCAAGCTAGAGTTAACACATATAAACATTTACTTGAAGCGCTACATTTACTCAAACCAAAATATCGCACGGCTTTACTTAAATCGTGTGATGACGAAGAAATTAATATAATTTGTGAGTGTATTTACAACGTATTAAAGGGTAAAATTCCTTTAGAGAAAAAAGAAAAATCCAAATTAAGAAAATATAAGGATACGTTACGAAAATTAGTGACTAAGGGAAAACATAAGCTAAGAAAAACCGTAATTATCCAGAAAGGTGGTGGTTTTCTGCCTATTGTATTAGGTGCAGTTTTAAGTGCTTTAGTGAACTCTTTAACATAAAGAAAATGGAAAACATGAAAAAAATGTTGTTAGTAGAACCAGATTTCATCGAAAGACTCAAACATAGTGATAACCTATCAGAAAATTCATCATCCCGTCTAGATGGTGAAATGCAAAAAATTCTCAAGAGTAAAATAGATGATCGTGTAAAGTGGGCATTATATTCCCAAGCATTACAACGATTTTTACATTTTACTGAAACGGATCGAAAACCGTTTAAAATACCATTAGTGACTGAAGTTGATCAACTCACCAACGAAAACAATGAATTTCATCCGAAGATCACCAAAAAGGAGGAAATTGTTAATAATAACTCAATCGTAAACGCAGTATTGCCAGAACCAGAAGGGGATGTATACGCAACACCACCTGGAGGAACGAAATCTGATTTACCTAAACAATATTCTCCATCTTATATTATAGACGTAATACCGAAATCGTATCGATCAAAAAGCCAAACTTTGTTGGAATGTATGGTACAAAGTAAACCAAAAATTTGGTGGAAGGAGAACGGGGAAGTAGTAATAAACAATCGTACCATTCCAAACAGTAATATTCTCGATCTAGTAGGCGACGTGCTTAGACCTCTAAAACGTTCAAAACCAAAAGGTTGGGAAGATTTTGCTAGTGTTTTACATGATATAAAAGTTCCTAAATCGTGTATAGGTAATCCTACGAACTTAGAATTTATGAATAAACTACAATCTAATGATTCTAGAACTTTGATTGCTTCTTTAAATCTGGAAACCCCGTCAGTTAAAGAAAAAAACACCTCTACTCCTCTATCTACTAAACCACCCAGGCTATCGAGAAAGAAATTAGATTGGGAGAGATGGACCCCCTATTAGAGATAAATAGGATCTACTACGATGTATCAAATCCAGCCAGTTATAGTAGCGTAAACAAATTGGTGAATGAAATGAAAGGTAAAATGAACAGAGGGGAAGTGAAAGATTGGTTATCATCACAGGAAGCGTACACGCTGCATAGACCCGTTCATAAACGTTTTAGTAGAAACAGATACATCCTCTCTAACTTTAATGAACTCTGGCAAGCCGATCTTAGTGATATGCGAACGTATAGTCAGTATAACGATGGATATAAATATATTCTATGTGTTATTGATGTTTTTAGTAAATATGCTTTTGCTAGGGCTATGAAAAAGAAGGACTCTGAAACAGTTAAAAAATGTTTTGAAAGCATTTTTTCAGAAGCCAATTCTACCCCTCGTCACATCCAATCTGACAAAGGGACCGAATTTGTTTCAAAGGTGGTTAGAGATTACTTTAAAAACAAAAACATTAATTATTATACCACAAATAATCCTGATATTAAAGCAAGTATTGTTGAAAGGTTTCAAAGAACTCTTAAATCTAAAATGTGGCGTTACTTCACTCATCAAAATACTTACAATTACGTCGACGTTTTGCAAGACCTGCTTCATTCGTATAACCATAGCTACCATTCTAGCATTAAAATGCGACCAATTGATGTTAACTCTGATAATATTATGACTGTTTGGTGCAATTTATATGATCGCAATAAGGATAAACGAAATATATTGGAATCTCCAATACTTAATGTAGGTGATCATGTTAGAATAACTAAATATAAACATATATTTCAAAAGGGGTATGAGACTAACTGGAGTGATGAAATATTCATAATAGCCTCAGTTATTAAAAGAATCCCACGTATTGTCTATACTTTAAAAGATTTAGAAGGTGAACCAATTATTGGTACATTCTATTCTAAAGAATTACAAAAAGTCACTTACCGCCCCTCCATGAGGTATAAAATTGATAAAATAATACGCTCGCGACGCATTGGTGGCAGAAAGGAAGTGTTCGTTAAGTGGCAAGGTTATCCCAATAAATTCAACTCTTGGATACCTACATCAAACTTAGAAGAAATATGAGTGAAGATAGTTTTTATCTAACTTTGTTGAGTAACAGCTCATCGACCTACTTTACCGATAATACTACAGCTCATTTTTTAACTAAATTACCTAGAACCATTAAATTGGAGGGAGAATGGGTTGTTGGATTAGTGGAGTTCCAATACCCATGTTCCATGTATAATGTTCAAGAACATGAAAACATAGTCTACATTAAAAAAAAGGTAGCTGTACCGACTCAGGAAAAATACAAAATCGTTGATGTAAAAACTCACATTCCAGCAACTTCGTATGATAGTATTGATCATTTTCTCAAAGCATTTAACGAAAACCCGCAGCTAAAGACAAAAGTTAAATTTAGATGTGATGCAGTTACTAAAATGGTGGCTGTAACAGCGAACGAAGAGATAACATCAATCATAACTTCCCCTATATTAAGTCTTCAGCTTGGTTATAAACCTAGAACTAATTTAAAAGAAAGTACTATTGGAATACATCCTGCAAATTTATACTTAGGTTTACCATCACAAATATTTGTTTATACTGACATTATTCAACCACAAGTGGTGGGGGATGTAATTACATCATTACTAAGAATAATACCATTAGACCCCACAAAATTTATCTATGGAGCATATAAAATGCATGTTTTTTCACCTGCTCACTATGTTCCTGTTTTACGTAGAGAGTTTGACACTCTTGAAATAGATATAAGGACAACCACGGGATCAAGAATACCATTTCAATTTGGATCCTCTTGTGTGAAGCTACACTTTCGACGAGTAAAATGAATCATAAACGAGTGTCTCACTCCTGTCCTTATGAACATTACTATTCTCATCAAGCTGGCTCTGGTGTAGGAATTGTCTATAAAGGTGTTCCATATCAACGAGGACATGGAATCGGTAGCTTTTTGGGTGGACTATTTAGGTCTGTACTTCCTTTATTATCTAGCGGTTTTAAAACTGTAGGAAGAGAAACTTTAGATGCGGGGATGGGACTGTTGTCTGATATGGTGAATTCACGTCCTATGGAGAGTTCTATTAGATCTCGGCTTAAAGAAGCAAGTGCGAACTTAAAAAGGAAAGCTGACGAAAAAATAGATTCTCTTATGTCGGGATCAGGGTATAAAATGTCAACTAAGAGACGGGAACCTCTCATTACTTTGAAAGCCTCACGACGAAGAGGAGGTAAAAGAAATAAAAAATATAATATTGAGGATATATTTTCAAACTAATTATGTCTTTCTTACATAGTAATTCATGTGAATGTGCTAAATCAGAACTAGATTTGTTTGCACTGCCATCAACTCAAACCAGCATTGAAAGCGGACAGTGGGTTCATTACAAACCAATTTCATCTTTAAGTGACGACGGACCCATTGAGTTTCAAGTTCCCGGATCTGGTGATGACTATATTGACCTATCACATACTTTGTTACATATCAATGCCAAAGTATTAAACCAAGATGGCACAAAACTAAAAGCAGATGCCCCAGTTGCACCCGTCAATAATTGGTTACATTCCCTGTTTAGCCAACTAGATGTATATTTAAATCAGAAACTCATATCACCACCAAATAATACCTACGCCTATCGTGCTTATATGGAAAATCTACTTAATTATGGTCCAGCAGCTAAAGAATCTCATCTTACTTGTGGATTATGGTATGAAGATACACCACACTATATGGATACCGCTGATGTGAATAATAAAGGCTTTCACAAAAGACAGAAATTTATTAAAGAAAGTAAGGAAGTAGAGCTGATTGGTCACTTGCATGGTGATATGTTTAACCAAGAGAAATTCTTAATAAACGGAGTCGAAATGCGTGTTAAATTGGCACGTTCTAAAGAATCGTTTAATTTAATTTGTCACCAAGATCTCAAACTTAAAGTTCAGATAATGGATGCCAGTCTCATAGTAAGAAGAGCAAGAATCAATCCAAGTGTTTTGTTAGCACATCAAAAAGTATTAGCATCAACCACAGCAAAGTATCCAATCACAAGAGCGGAAGTAAAGGTTCTTACATTACCAGCTGGAATACAGGGAAAAACGTTAGATAATATATTTCTCGGGCAAGTCCCTAAAAGATGTATTATTGGATTCGTTTCAAACTCGGCATTTAATGGTAATCTAGCTTTGAATCCTTTTAATTTTCAACATTTCAATATGAACTCTTTTAGTTTGTATGTGGACGGTCATGAAATACCTTCGAAAACATTGCAACCTTCATTTAATTCTGGTTTAATAGCATCAACATATCATACGTTATTTTCTGGATCAGGAATTCATTTCCATAATGAAGGTAATGCAATAGACAGATCAAATTATGGAGGGGGTAATTGTTTGTTATGTTTTGATTTGACACCTGATTTGTCTGCCAGTTCAACTTCACACTGGAATCTTGTGAGACATGGTTCTGTTCGGATAGAAGTTCGTTTTGAATCATCTTTAAGTACTACTATAAACTGTATCGTATATGCAGAATTTGATAACATAATAGAAATAAACAAAAACCGTGACGTTACGGTAGATTACAACAGTTAATAAACAAATAAATAGATTATTTTTATAATTTTTTTTCATTAGCTCATAGTCATTACAAGCAAGATCATCGATAAATGTGAATGTTTATTATTATAATAATGGATACAAATGAATTACAATTATGTATGAACAAAATAAGTTCTAGTTTTAAAACAAATGTTTTTGCTGCAAATCAAATACCTATTTGGGTTAATTTACCTGCTTTCATTATATGCAATTTAGATCCTGACTCCAAGCCCGGCTCTCACTGGGTTGCCATGCATATTGATGTTAATGGGATAGGTGAATACTTTGATTCCTTTGGTAGAAAACCTACTGGTTACCATAAGTTATTTTTAAAAAGAAATACAAAGAGGTGGTTTTATAATAATAAATTACTTCAAAACCATCTTACCTCCGTCTGTGGAGAATATTGTTTAGTTTATCTATATTTTAAGTTTCAAGGAAAAACAATGTCAGACTTTCTAAGTCTATTTTATAATAATACTTTATGTAACGATCTAGTATTAAGAGCTTTGTTTAAATCAGTATTTGTGAAATAAAACAATGTCAATAAGGTTTTTCTGTGTTTTACTTACTTATATTTTAATACAATGTACACGAACAATATAAATTATTACATTCCATAAAAAAGACAGTTTTATAACTTAAGTACAGTAAAAGATAAATAAAAACTAAATGAACAAATTATCACTTTTTCTTATCAGTCTCTATAAAATATTTAACACTGTTTTCTTTTGAAGCTAATTGTTTTGTAATATTAAAAATAACGTCACGAGCACTTTGCACATGTACATCATCCTCGCCGATGGAATAATATTTTAGTCGTATATCACAGTGTTTCCAGTGGTCTGTGGGTGGTAAATTTCTTATTTTTTCCATGTCATAGACTTCAATTTTAATGAGGTGGGACGCGTAGCCGGCATCGTCTTGACCAGACGTTAAATATGATACTCCATCCGCTGAACTTTGTGATACGTTTGATGATTTTTTAATCACTTTTGTCTTCTTCTTGGGGCGCTCGAAAAAGCTGTCGATGTTGTTCGCTGGTCTCTTCTTAGCTATTGCTTGCCTTATTTTGAGGCCAACAGTGCCCTCCTCGTCACTGCTAGGGTCCTCTTGGTTGGTTTCTGGGTAGTAGTAATTCTTGAACGTATTGTCAGAGAACTGAAACAACATTTGTCAATTAATTAAACACATACATAACTAATCATTAAATTTATAGAATGAGAACAAAAAAAAACATACTTACATCCATTTTGGAGCGAATAGAGACACTACACTTGACAGATGACTTTCACTTAAAACAACTTCACACGTTATACTTTCGGAACTGTGCACTTGACTTGGTGAACGACACGAGGTAACTATTAAGGTATAAACATGGAGAGGTTCCTTTTATAAGTATTTTACAGCACAAAAAAATACCCTACTACTTCCTTGGTTGGTTATACTGGTTCAGACATGTTCCTTGAATACACATTCAAAATAAGGTAGTGAAAAATGCTTTGTACAAAGATTACAATAACAAAAAAATATATACTATTGCTTCTTTGATGAAATACTGGTTGTAACACGTTTCTAAGCATCGTACAACGGCCACAATCTCCTGTTCAAACATGTTTCTCGTATACACATTTAAGAGAGGGCTGTCACAAATGCTTTGTACAAAAATTACAATAGCCAGTTAACAATGGGTTTAATGTTAATGTAAATCCATCAACATCATGTATATAATTGGGCAGATTGCAGGTTTAAACAGGTTTCTTTCTGAAAACATTAATTGAAATTATTAAGTACCTAAATGGACACCCAAGACGTGGAGCGTTCAAGAAAAAGGTCTAAACAATGTGCAGCATATTAAAAATTAAAAGGTCTTAACCGCCGTAAATTTCATGGCGCTTACTTCTTTTTGCAGTTAACTCGAGTAAGAAATGAATTAATAAATATCTCAGTTACCGGCAAACATATAAAACTTAAATAGGTTCCTAAGTTTGGTTATGTACGTAAGTACAAGTAACGAATAAGAAACGGCTTGGTTAGGTAATAAATAACTAAATTACCCTTAAACATATATAGCATAAATAGGTAGGTACCTAAATTTGTTTATGTACATACAAACGGTTTGGTTAGGTAAAGATTGTGAAACGCAAAATTAGGTTAGGTTAGGTTAGAACATTGACTCTACGGATAAAAGAGTAGGTATAAGAGGCAGATATATTAAAAATATACATGGATAATTATTAGGTAATGTTGTGGAATGGGTCTATTGCAAGTACGGAAAAAAATACAGGTACCCAGGTACCGTACTGGCAGCGGTCCGCGCGGCCGCGCAATAAACGTGCTGCATATGTACAGAATACATAAGATCACTTACAGTTACTTGAAAAATATAATTTTACACACACTATATGACATCGCTTTAAAAATAAACTTATACTAAACCTGAAGTAATTAAAAAAGTGTAGGTATGAAAATAATTAAATTTTGATATCAAAATGAATACCTAAAACTGATAAGGAAGATCACTTACAGTTACTTGAAAAATATCATTTTACACACACTATGTGGCACCTAAGTTTGTTTATGTACATACAAAGGGTTTGGTTAGGTTAGGTTACTTAGAACATTGACTCTTACGGATAAAAGAGTAGGTATTAGAGGTAGATATATTATAAATATAAATTGATAATTGTAGGAGAATAAGGAATGGCTGTATTGCAAATAAGGAAAAAAAACAGGTACCCAGGTGACCGGCGATGGTCCGCGCGGCGCAGGTAGCCGCTGAGGGTCGCATGCTCGAACAATAGAATAAGCCGAGAAAAGGGATCGAGTGGTGTGTATTGTTTTATTAGCACATTAGGTAAAAGTGGGAAGGCGTGGTCGTAGAGCTATGGGACCCGGCGCAATCGTCTCAAATGGGGGGCTGTTTATGGAAAAAAAGTCCAAACTTTTTTTTTTTTTTTTTTTAGGATTGGATGACCGCCATGTTGCCGATTGACCACCCCCCTGGGCAGGTAGAGCGGGGCGGTCCTTGGGGGCGGGGCGGGGGTAGGACAGGGGAAGGGGGCTGGGGGAGGGTTACTACCTGGAACCGGGGCCAGTAGCGGCGAATACATACTACTGATGTATATGGTCTCTAAGTCACTGATAATAAAAACGAATCCACAACAGGATGATGTCTCTCGTCAATCCCCTATAAAAAGACACTAGTATTAACGTAGTCACTATGTCCTAGCAAGCATGAACAGACCGGACTCCACAAACAGCACCCGATCACGAGTATGACGCGTATCTCAGCCATAAAAATAAACCTTTTTTTAACCTGACTGTGGCTTTGTAGGCCGGGTCAATGAAGTGATAGAAGTGCGCGGTTGGAAAGTAGCATGGGGAAATCCAGGGGTAAACCTCCGACACAACCACGCGTGTGGTTTGGAACACTGGAATACTCTGAGTTTGCGCTCCAGTGAAATTGGTTGAGCGGTTTCAACCGAATCCGAGGTGTGAGTGGAATCGAGCTACTGGGAGTTATATCGCTGGTTCACTAAACCTAGCCTAGCTGAGAAGAGTCCAGTAAGAAACTTATCTAGGCCCGACCTGCGGCGGACTGACTCTACCCGGTGTGCGGCAGTACCGGGACTATTATGTGTCAGTGATGTCGCGATCGCGCGGGAAAGCCTAAGTGTACGCGTCGTGTCTGAGTTGGATGCCGTAAGCGCAGCGATTCGATGGACGCTGTGATTACGCCGTCCTGGTTCGTGAGTGTGTGCCTAGGACGCCGGACCGTCTATTAAACACGTGACAGACGACGGAGGGACGGACAGACATGCAAATATTTTCATTCCCAATGTAGAAGACATAAGTTACTAAAAGAAGATTAAACGTTTCGAAAGGCTTCGTTTGGTATTAAATTCGAGTAATCCCATAAACAAATCGGTTGGAAGGTAAGTTTATCTTAACCCTTACTCATCGGTATTTACGACCAGTAAAAAGTAACCATTAATTTGTTTTACTACGGCAGCAAATTGTTCCTTTCACGTTTGAGGGCGAGGGCAGTACTCGATGCGTATTATATACTACTTATGAATAGGAAAAGTAGGTAGGTCATTCTATTTTTTCGTGACCAGCAAGCGAATCACGTAACTTTATGTACTAACGGTAGATAGATTTTACTGTCAATTTTGAAGTATAAATGTATGGGCTGACAATTAAAATTTGACATTAAAATCTATCTAACGGTAGTACAAAAGTTACGTGATCACCCCGCAGTTTTCTATTACAAAAAAAATCTACTACTAAAAGAGGAATGACAGCAATTCCTGTAAATAGTATATAGGTATTCTTTTATTAGCGGTAATATTGTCAATTTATATACAGGTATTAAATAAAACCGGTTTTACAACCCCTGATACCAGGTTCGTTCAAACAACTAAATTCTTATTTGTAGACATTCAAATAAACGTTATTTGAGCTGTGTTATTAAGAGCGGTCGTGTCGTCACCCATTATATATTAATTAGGTTAAGACTAGTATATATATTTTTTGGTTGTCCTGAAAATCAGCGTCACGACACATCAGTCGTGGCACATGCTAAGCGACAACCTTTTTGGTGTATACCCACTTCTAATTTGTAATATCTTCTTTTTATCTGTATGTACACCAAATAAACGTTTTTTCTTTCTTTCTTCTTTCTAAATAAACAGAATAAAGTGTATCCCAGACAGACCCATCTAGTGTGGGAGTTATAGTAAACCGAATAACCTTCACGGAATGGCTTAGCGTCCCGGCTACCCTTCAATCTAAATAAGTTCAAATTTAGAAAGGTTAGCGCAGATGTTGTGGCTATCTTCAAGAGCCTTCATCAATCCTTAACCTTTGACCTTCTTACGTAACTTAACTGACTTATTAAAGACGTTATTAAAGTTTATATTCATATTTATATAAGACAATTCATACGGGTTATTAGGAACCGGCCGAAATAAGCGTATTGTGTTGCTCTGAAAAAACAAAGAGTTTTATTTAACACAAGTTTCCACTACTGTTATTACATTATAACCTTAAAGTACACAATCATACCTGAAAAAGCAAAGAAACGACATTTAAAGTCTATTTACTGGCTTGTCGATTCCCACTGTATATTATAATCGTAATTCTTACATGAATCCTCTCACTTAATAATATAACATAACCTCACAAATCACATTCACCATCGCCCTCTTCAAAACAACCATTTTACCGACCGAGTTCAGCTATCGCGCTGCTATAGGAAACAGCGCCATCTTTTGACGACTTAACGTAACGGCTCCTGTTCTATCGACAGTCATAAGCTGCATATCAATACAAAAATAATACAAAGAAATCTTATTTCTTTATATTTATAACACTTTTTTATGATGATGAGGCTAGACGTCAATTATTTTGTTATAAAGATTGCCGAAAATATCACAGAAGAATAGTACAGTCAGCAGCATGTACACATTTCGAAAATAATCTCTATGCAATGGTCCTATGATGTATACACTTTTTTTAACCTGACTGTGGCTTTATAGGCTGGGCCCAATGAAGCGATAAGAGTGCGCGGTTGGAGAGTAGCCTGAGGAAAATCCAGAGGAAAACCTCCAACACGACCACGTGTGTGGTTTGGAACACTGGAATACTCTAAGAGTTTGCGCTCCAGTGAGATTGGTTGAGCGGTTTCAACCGAATCTGAGGTATGTGTGGAATCGAGCTACTGGGATTTTTGTCGCTGGTTCACTAAACCTAGCCTAGCTGAGAAGAGTCCAGCAAGAAATTCAGCTAGGCCCGACCTGGGTCGGACTGACTCTACCCGGTGTGCGGTGGTATCAGAACGAATAGGGACTATATGAATTGTCGCCATCACGTGGACGGGAATAATTTATACACATTTATGATGCATAGGTACCATAAGTATTATAATAAAGTTTGTAGTACAAAAATTGACGGTTTAAGTTTTTATATCCATCTCTAATGCAATTGTATTACACGGACCGATAGAGATAACGCTTTTTGATTTAAATGTAGTTGAAAATATTCTGCAACATAAAAATCGCAATTTTTTTCTCCAAGATGTCGCATTTCAACAAAAGATTTCAAGCCTCGATTCGAATTCCAAAGAAATCATTTTGTCGAACAACTTTCGCCTTTTACTGGGAATTTCCCAACTCCGGAGCAAATATCTCCGACGGACTGGATTCATTATGCTTTCAACTGAGAAAAGTAATTCAAAGTTGCTTCAGAGCAGTGGGGGCGACGGGAACTTTCGACGCCGGAATGAGTAGATTTTTTGAAAAAACATTTGATTTTTGACTCTGTGGGGCGTCGAAATACAACTGTTTCTTAACTGTATTATAATGACTTTAGTGTTTTTTGTCTTTCGTGGCTTCTCGTGGTCCCAAAGGAAGACCAGCGCTAGCCAATGGCTAGCACTATGCTGATTTGGGGCCATTTCGTGGCTATTTTCTGTATTTTGGTGTTATGTTAATTTGTACTGTGTCTGTGCCACGAATAAATGTTTTTTCTTTATAAATGTTTTTAAATCGAAATGCTTTGAAACAGAAAATAGTAAAATTCCTAATTCCTTATTATATTTGTAGAAGATCTCTAGAGGATAGACCAAGATTTCAATGTAAGTCGGACCACGGAAATTAAATTGTCTTTAATTTCTGTGATCATACTGTAGACACTTAAGATATGTGTATTTTTAAACAAGGATTCATGTTTTGTTGACACGATTTATAAGAAATATCGGATCTAAATGATAGTTTGTAACCTAAACAAACTAGTTGAAGGTAGAACAGGTGAAGCAACTTGCCTAGCATGGTACGTAGCGTGTTGCAGCATTTTCCGACTTGTACCAAAAATCGTACGTAGGCATGATGCATTGGTGTCGCTAAGAGCTTTGAATAGGTTAAGTACTGCTAGTTAAATCTCTTTTTTATCAATTTTTTCTCTAAGTACAGACTTGTTTCATTATAATTATAGAGCAACCACCGAAATGAGAGTTTTTCTGGTAGCGCCTATCTAACTAACCTAAGTTTTCTAGTTCAACATTTTATTGAATTTTGTGTATTATCTGGCTCAATGATTGTGATTGGCAGACTGCTCCATGTATTATCAGTAATTCTTTCCAGTTGGCTGGACACTTGTAGTTATTAAGCCAGTAAATCCGCCAGGCGTTCACATCGAAAGATAATTAAATATAATTCTTATTGACTGTCAAAAACAACGAATCCAGTCGAATTCGTTACAATCGTTAATGATGATCGACACATATATTATGCTGTAGTCCATTGTTATATTATTTTTATCGGACATGGGGCAAATAATGTCGTTCGTCTGTATTCACAGAACATTTTAACATAGTAACAGGTATAACATACATATGTTGTGATACAAAATATGTACTTATCCATTATTTTGAAGAAATTTATTATAGGAGCAACTTTGTCCACGCCAAAAAAGAAACCAGTTACTTCATACATTTTGGTTAGTCGATATAAGACTAATTCCTATGAAACAGCAGATTTTTTCAAAAAGTATAATAATCACCACATTTATTGTTCCAGGTTAATAAGAAAGATAGTGAGTTAATTGAACCAAACACTCTCCCCATGCCATCCGACTTGTTTGCTGAAAATAACATAGTGTTAAATCCATAAAAAACGAAAATTAAACTTAATGGTGAATTATTGAATGTGTTATAACAACTATTTTTTAGGTGTTGGTCTACAAATTGCAGAGGGGATCCCGCATAACCGTGATAGGAAGGAGGTTAAGCTCTGCTGCTTTCGCAATCAGGAGAATAAGGCATCTTATCAATGTAGCAACGGCATAATAAGTTAACTTCGGTTACTTTAATGGTGTAACTACTTAGTTATGGTATAGACTAGTGGAGATAAGTTGCAAATGGTGAATAGAAACTGTTTGCAAAAAAGGGCTATTCAAGCAATCCATAACTTGGAGTTGAAGAATTATTTAAGCAAATAGATATTCTAACCCAGCCATTGCTGTACGTAAAACTAACTTATAGGTATATATATTATACAACTCCCAACGAACACCGATTTAACCAATATCTACCAGAAACACTTGAAAAATCAAAGTATTTCTTTACAGGCTAGTAACAACGAACAAGTGGGAAAATGAATAAAATTCCGAAATACCTTACTGAATTTACGGATTATAAATTCAAATTCGTCGTGAAATAAACACTTATTTCCAAGGCATATGTACCGCTTTATAAAACCGACTTCGAAAAAAGGAGGAGGTTCTCATTTCGGTTTTATGTTCTTTTTATACCGCAGAACTCCGTCGTTTATGAACCGATTTGTTTTTATTTTCTTTTTTTGAAAACATATACTTCAAGGTGGGTCGATGTTATCAGAATCTAGTTCTAATTATGGAATCCACGAGGAACTGAGGGAACTCTTCTAAATTTCAGGGAAAACATATTGCGATTTTTTTATTTCCGGTAATAAATCGAGCATTTGTATTTAGAAAGTAGCATTTGGTAAACGGCAACTGATGTAGAAGACTACGGATGGTCATCCAAAACTTCTAGAGTTTCAGGGGTAGATATTTCGATAAACATACTGAAGCAATTATGACCAAGTCAATTTAAATGGTCCTGATGCAATGTTACCATCAACCCGATCTGGTAATTCAAGCCAATATAGCATAGCCGTGTTTGAGCTTATTGGGATCGTTATGAGATTCACTAAAAATTATGAAATAAATAAATAAATAACATTTTGTCAAATTTAGGTAATTTCGTTGGATGGCACCGACTTCAAAATTTACAATTGGTACGTCTAGTCTACACTATTCAATAATAAGTATCAAGTCTCACATTGAGCTAATAAAGTTACATTATATATTGTTTTGGAAAAGTGTTACGTCGCCTAGTTTTTTTTGCGCCGGTTCTTCTCGAGGCAGAGGATTATTTTTACAAAAACCAGCGGTAGTTTATTGATATTCATAGGTGAATACCTAAGTTGAAGAATAAATAACTTTAAATCTGTAACTGCAAAGCTTAAAATCAATTCAAACCCAGCGCCACTGCTGGTTGTTTCTCGAGAGTATCGAATGTTTTAAATTCTCAATTCTGCCTGGAGTTTGTCGTGAATCGAAAAGTTGCTCACAAATATTCATAGTGGAACAATGGGGATGTCAGGTGCATTCTCTTGTTTATGTTCGAGTTATGATTGTACGCTTGTGGCAGTAATAGCCTAGATATTTGTGTTTGGACATAAATAGGCTAAAATTGTTAAGACAGCTTTTAAATAGATGGCTCTTTCATTGTCAAAATTCGCTGTTAATTTGCCATGCGTAGACATCATCGTCATATTATAATATAAAAATAACCTTGTTTATCATCTTTTCAAAATCAATTATTTCTGCTGTAATTCATTCGTCGTCTTGCGTTTTAATTATCATTTCTGTGATTTCTAACAAAAAATGTAATTTGGGTAATTGCCACAAAAATGATACAATCTCAAAAAATTGAGTAAAAAGGATCGTCATTCTCACCTTAAGGGTACTCGTTATCGCAAAATTAATTTCGAAGAATAATTACGATTTAAAGAAGGCGTGGGGGTCCCGAAATCACTCAACGTTCTTGAGTGCTCGCTTATTAACTTACAAAATGAAGGGAATATGCTATCTTTATTCTTATATAAGCTTAAGAACTCATTTTCTCTAAGGCTTAATGTGATTTCATGGAGTAATTGTTTTTAGATTGATAAAGGAGCTAGTAATTAATAAGATTTCGGTAAATAATTCGTTTCTTACTGTTTGCGAAGTCTTATTCTGCGTAATAAACATGTTAATTAAACTTGTGGAGTTCTTCCAATTGTATTTCGTTAACTTCTTGAACGAATTCGAAAATAATCGTCAAAAATTAAACATGAAAATATAATGAAGACATGAAAATCAACTGTGTCCTTATCAGTCAAAAAGCTCATCCATTTAGGCCATTTTCTGTTTGAATTGACACGTATCTTGACATTTTCTCAATGTTACTATCTATAACAGGACTATTGTGACCTTATATCATAAACTTTAAATGTATTTTTTGGATTTTTCATTAAGAAATATCTTTTCAAACATCACTATGACCAAATCGACCATTTTCAGGCTAAAAACTTGTTTTCTCCGCTTAAATTCTACCACACACAATAAAATTAAAGCCTTGTCACTTGAAACTCGATTACGGTCACGACACACCACACTCACAGTATCAATACGCGAGACGCGAGTTTCAAGTGACAAAGCGGACGGTGGTAGTGGCGGTGACATTGTGCGAAAAAAGCGAACCAGGAAGAGGGTAGATCGCTATGGTGTGTGTAACTAAAACTCGCAGCACGTTAGTTAATCCTTGATAATGGCGATTGCAACAGTGCCGAAATATCGGGAACTCAAAAATACAAATATACATGGTAAATATCCCGTTTCAAATCGTAATTCTAATGTAAATGACCATGTAAGCTTGAAATTTTATAATTTGAAATCAAAACATTTTAAAACTTATAAGGCCTCTTAACATTTTTTTTTAAATCGTAGCGTATAGTTTGTGATGTGACCCATATGTAAAATTGACATATAAAATTGGGTACTTCGTCGGGCACAGTGCAATACCACGTAACTAGCACTGGTAACTACTGCATATCTACACTATATATAATCTTTCCAATATTTGTCAATTTAATCACAGTCATCATCATATCAGCCGAGAGACGTCCACTACTGAACATAGGCCTCCACCCTCCCTCAAAGATATTCAATTATATACACACCGTCTGAAAAACCGTATGTTTGTAATAGAAGCTCTATTAAATTAGCGTTAAAGTAGACTATCCCATAACACATGTCAGTTTCGAATTCTTAGTAATCGCACTGTATTTTATTTGGCTGGAGCACTTCACAAAACCAATCGCTCTTGGCACGGGCTGTGATCGATTCTTGTTGTCTACTTCTACAGCATTTGTATTCACAAAGTGAAGGAGGCCTTACTTTTTAGGGTTCCGTAGCCAAAATTAATTATATACAATACACACACACATATAGAACATGATTGTAGTAGTAAACACGTCTTCAAAGCTAAATTGAAAAAATTGCTAATAGATACCCTCTAAATACATATTTTATTTTAGGTTTTAAGGTAGATAGGTACATTAATTTGTTAAGAGCATGAGTGCATTACTCGCCAATAAACGTTGTGTTTGGCGAACGTTTGTTAATGTAAAACTGTATCTAACTTTTTTTGGTAAATAAATAAAAAAAAAGACATGTTATTAAAATATAATACCAATTAACACGTAAGGTTTATTTTAAGTTTTATGTAATGTACTATCCAATGCTGACATACGAAATAAATACTATCTCTATTGTTTTTGTACAACCTTGACTAACGTAATTAATGTCTATCAGATTTATGTATGAATAATTATATACCTACAATACGCATGGTATTAAAATAGAATACCAATTAGCACGTAAGGTTTAGCTGTTAGTGCTGATAATGGTTTACAATAAATAAATAAATAAAATGGTAAAAATGGAACCCTTATAGATTCGTCATGTCCGTCCGTCCGTCCGTAAGTCACAGCCGATTTACTCGGAGACTATAAGCACTACAATTATGAAATTTGGTAAGAAGGTGTATTCTATGAACAGCTACATAAAAGTGATGTGAAATTACAAAAAAAATATTAAATTAGGGGGGCACTCTATAAATGTAACCGGTGGATGAAAAAAAAAAATTCAACGCACATAGTCGTGTGGGGTATCGATGGATAGGCCTTTAAAAATGATATGGAGGTTTCTTAAAAACTTTTCCATTTAAGTCAACCGTTGATGAGATTATTAGCTGTCAAAGTCATAGAAAGTGTGTCCCTCCCCCTCTAATTTCCAAACTATAAAGTTTAAAATTCTGGAAAAAATTGAGGTGATGTGCATTAGTAAATACTTTCAACGACTTTTAGTTTCAACAATATAGGTTTTACGGTTTTTGAGTTTTCGCTTAAAAACTGTCTTGCTGAAACAAAAGGTCGTAAGTGCCGTGAGTTCCCTATGAAGATACGACTTTTTTCGATTCAATGATTTTGGATAGTGATTTTAAATGTGGACTAGTAGGTGTTGGTACGGAACCCTTCATTGTGCGTGTTTGTGCACTTGGCCGGTCTTTTTATCGCAAAAGTGTGATGAATAATTCCAACAAACTGACTGAAATATACGATTCTTGTGTCAATATTAGCTAGATACCATAGTATTGTACTTGAGGGTATATACATGTTTTCTGCCAACAAACTGTAATACAGTTTGGCAGATGAGAAAAAAATATGTATATGTAAACTTCACGTGTAATAAATAAATTTTTAAAAAAATGTATTAGAGTCATCATTCTCCTAGCGTTATTCCAGTACAGTTGCATCCTTCAGGTATCTGGGATCCGTTACCTAATCCCAAGATTTGGTTTAGGCACTAGTTTTCATAGCGACTGCCATCTGACCTTCCAACCCGAGAGGAAACTAGACCATTTTGGAATTAGACTTGTGAATGGGCAACTTGACTGTTAGAAACTCTCAAGCCGCGATAGCTTCTAACTGGTCTTAACGATTGCTATATCATAGACTGCAGCCGGAATCGACGGCTTAGCGTACCTTCCAAAGCACGGGAGCGCTCAGTTAATAACCACTCAAAGCGGTCACCCATCCAATATCTGACCTGCACCGACGTTGCTTAACCTCGCATACCGCACGCAGTACGCAGGCGCTGCCGTCGCTGGGCTAGTATTTGATAGTAACGGTGCTATTTCTTGCTTTTACCTATATTAGTGTTTTACCCCCTTATTCATAAAACTTAACAAACCTCTGCTAACTAAAATGTCTGTTGTCACTGTCTCACAAGCACATGTGTCAAAGTGACAGATAAAGACAAGCGAACTTTAGCGGCTAGTTAACTAATATAGGTTTGATAGACGTTTACGATAGTGTTTAACCCTATTATTCATAAAACTTAACAAACCTCTGCTAACTGAAATGTTCTTTGTCCCTTTCTAACAAACGTAAATGTCAAAGTGACAAATAAGGACAAACGAACTTTAGCGGCTATTTAACTAATATAGGTTTGATAGACGTTTATGACTAATGGGGTTAGAATTTAAGCAGAGAAAAGTGTTTTTAGCTTGAAACTCTTTTTGTCGGGCCGGACACAATAAAACGACAGGAGTCCGCGGTTAGGGAGTGGCCTGGGGAAAAGCCAGGTGAAGCCTCCGACACGACTACACTAACCGTTTGAACACTGGAATTTTAACACGTTCGCGGACGGACATGCTAAAGCATTCGAATTTAGAGTACGGTTTATGACACGAATTCTATAGCAGTCTTCTTTTGGGATTCTTTTCTCGACGGGAATGCTAATGAATACGCTTTGCCACAGTAAATACTTGTAGCCCTGTATTCACTGTCACACTCTGTGCAATCAGGGAACGTTTACTGTCACATTACATGGTTTTCGCACACTAACAAACAATCATGTGTCGTCGCCTATCCTATCCCCCCTTTTTCGGACACAGATGCTATAGCAGTCGTGGTTGTATGAGATTGTGTTTAGTCGACCGGCGAGTGCGCCGCTGAGTAGTTACCCGAAATGTCAGTGAATTATGCGCGTAAACGCCATTTGGAAGAATTATTTCGATCATTGTAAGTCACATTCATTCGATTATTTTTGACGGATATTATGTTTTGTTGTAATATTTGACATATTTGCTAACTGCTTATTGCACTATCATTAATTTTGATAGCTTTAAAGACCTTAAGAATCACACATAAACCTAGTCATGATAATTAGAATTTGTATAAAAGCGAGCACGTTTTGCCGTCGCCAAGGGCTCCTTCGCCGCATAGGGAAGCTGCATTTTTGCCATCAAACTAGTCAGAATCTTCGCCGCAACGTGAGCTGACGCCTTCACAACCATTCAAGCCAGTCTCACTGCCACAAAGCGAGCCCGTTTTGCCGCCGACAAGGGCTCCTTTGCCTCATAGCGAAGCTGCACATTTGCCGCCAAACAAGTCAGCATCTTCGCCGCATTGTGCGCCGACGCCTTCACAGCCATTTGAGCCAATCTCTTTGCCGCAAAGCGAGCCCGTTTTGCTGACGACGGCTCCTTCGCCGCATAAGGTAGCAGCACTTTTGCCGTCAAACGAGTCGAAATTTTCGCCGCAACGTGAGCCGACGCATTCACAGCCATTCGAGCCAGTCTCATTCCTGCAATGCGAGCCCGTGTGGCCGTCGCAAAGGGCTCCATCGCCACATATGAGCTGACGCCTTCACATATACTAGCTATAGCAGGTAACTGTTATAGCATTTGCTGTCATAATTATATCACAACCTACCTAGGCCATGTGACAAAACTGCTATGGCAGTCCAATGCTATAGCATTCATAGTCACATAACGTCCTATAAAAACGCGTCACATGAACGCCGCTGGTATAGCATTCGACATTCATAGCATTCAGTGTCATATACTAATTGTACTTGATAGCACAGTTATGACGAAACTGCTATAACAGTTCCAAATATTCCATACAAAATTTTAGTGTCAAACAGGTGTGACTTACTGTCCGCGAACGTGTTAAACACTCTAAGGCCGGGTTTTATAAAGATCCGTTAGAATGAATGAATGAATGAATGATTTATTTGCGTAAACATGGTAAATTGAAGTTGACATAGGTAATAAGTATAAGTAGTTTCACATGTTTAGCCTATAGCAGCATGCAAATACTAAATTCAAAAATTAACTTTAACAATAATGATTAAAGTTATTATTGATCTATATTTTTTTTTAATTAACACTACACTATTCATCAATACATTAAATTGCTATTATAAATTAAAAAATATGTACCTATACATTGAATTATTATGTTATTGCTTACAAATTTATAAATTAAATGGTACCATTACTTATACATTATTTTTCATTACAATGTTACGAATGAGCTCATGCATTTCTAAATTAAATATTTCAAATATTATTATTCGTCAAGAAATTCCCTAATTGTATAAAAACATTTAGTTGTTAGCCATTTTCTTAAATTTGTCATAAATAATCTGTCATGTAGTTTACGTAGCTTTTCTGGTATCTTATTGTATACGGTGACGCTCATATCGTAACAGTTTTTTTTAAATAAAGCAGACCAAATGTCAGATCAAATTTCAGTAACTCAGTACATTTTTTGACATATCAAACCGACATAAGCTCTAACGGATCTTTATAAAACCGAGCCTAAGAGCTTGCGCTCCAGTGAGATTGGTTGGGCGGTTTCAACCGAATCTGAGATGTGAGTGGAATCAACTGGGAGTTTTTTAACTGGTTCACAAAACCTCTAGCAACAAACTCAGCTACACCCGACCTGAATCGGACTGACGTTTGAATTGTACTGACAGCTAGAGACAATACAAGCGTATTTCCTCACTCAAATTCAAGTTGAACTATATGGGATGTGAAGCGAATCGACGGCTTGTGAGTTACTCCGAGCGGATAAAATAAAATCGGCCCGACAGATCCGATAGGCGAAAGCGTTATCACGTTTTTGGGGGTCCCTAGGTTAACTGTACAAATTTTCATATTAATCATGGTCTTATCATTTATTGTTAAAATCAAAATCAAAATCAAAACATTTATTCTGCAAATAGGCCTCAAGGGCACTTTTACAAGTCAAAATCTAACAAACCGCTTGGGTGACCGTTTTGAGTGGTTATTAACTGAGCGCTCCCGTGCTTTGGAAGGCACGTTAAGCCGTTGATCCCGGCTGCTGTCTATGATAGCAGTCGTTAAGCCAAGTTAGAGGCCATCAGGCGGCTCGAGAACTTCTAACAGTCAAGTTGCCCACTCACTTGACAAGCCTAATTCCAATAAGGTCTGGTTTCCCCTCGGGTTGAAAGGTCAGATGGCAGCCGTTTCCGTAAAAACTAGTGCCTACGCCAACTCGGATTAGGTAGCGGACCCCGGGCATCCTTCAGGATGCAACTGTACCGGGATAACGCTAGGATGATGATGATGATGATACTGTTTCAAGAAAAGCTACTCTCCATTTGCGAAACAAAAATAACACAACAAATGAATACAAAACTAAATAAAAATTTGTACCTTTACTAGAGGTGAGACGTATTTACGGGAACAGGTTTTTGGAATAGGTTTTGATATGGACTCGTAAGTACGCGTTCCCGCCCGCGTGTGTTTTAGCGTATCGAGTATTTAGGCGTACGAAGATTTATACAAATAATACAAAAGAGAGCAGTTCGTACCATGTTCCGCATACCTCCATGGGTTTCGTGTAGACATTATTTTAATGAACTAGGAATTCTTACGGTACCCAGTTTGTATGTCTTGGTGCTCCTCACAAAACTCTATAAGAATGAATCATGTGAAGATAGATATGAACGTTTACTTACACGCACCAAAAATATTAAAATTAAGTTCTGTCCTAGACTCAAGGTCGTTGCGCATTCCGCTGGTCACCAAGCCATAAAACTGTATAACAGGTTGCCGACTGAACTAAAAATCATTACGCATAACTCGTTGTTCCACAGGAAATTGAAAAGTTTTTTATTAAGAGGTTGCTTTTACACTATGGACGAAATATTTAATACTGTTTTAGATATAGGCTAAGTCTTTTGGTAATTTACTTTTTTAACTTTTGACATTTTTTATTTTGCTTCTATGACATTTCTTATCATTAATATTATTGTTTTTTTGTATGTAATAATTTTATATGTAGTATTTTTTGTATGCAATAAATAATTTTAAGTATTGTATTGTTTATGAATAAATACTATGACTATGACTATGATTCTGAAGACTCGAAACGTCTTACAGTCCTACTGTTCCGCGCTACTACGATACCTTCTAATCCTACTTACCTACACTAAAACCAATTTAATTTATACCAACGTTAGACTACTACCTACCTGCAACCGCGACTCACTTAATTGTATCATCATATATATATTCCTCGCGTATAGACCTAAAAATAATCCGTACTTGCAGTGCGTTTACCATGAGTTTACATGACCGTACTCGCTAGCGACTGCGTAAATTTCATAAATGGTCGGCAACGCGTACGTGATTCCTTTGGAGTTGCAGGCGTCTATAGGCTGCGGTGGCCGCTTACCATCAGGTGGACCGTACGCTTGTTTGTCACCGGCATTGTATAAAAAAAATTAGTCATCATCCCAACTTTGACCTTATATTCTGATACAGTGGCCGGTAAAGCTGGTAATACATTCTGTGCCCTTACCATGAGTTTACATGACCGTACTCGCTAGCGATTGCGTAAACATTTGTATGGGAAAAGTACAGCGTCTCTGGCGGTTACGCAATAGAACTCAGAATCGGCTTACTAAATCGTTTACGCAGTCGCTAGCGAGTACGGTCATGCAAACTGATGGTCAAGGCACAGGACGCGCATTTACGGAAAGCACTCGTTTACTTATCGAGACCCGCAGGGTAATCACGTAACTTTTGTACTACCGTTAGGTAGATTTTAACGTCAAATTTTAATTGTCAGCCCATACATTTAAACTTCAAAATTGTCAGTAAAATCTATCTACCGTTAGTACATAAAGTTACGCGATTCGCCTGCTGTACTCGTAAATCCTCGTGAACCTATGCCTTAACCATGAGTTTGCATGATCGTACTCGCTAGCGACTGCGTAAACGATTTAGTATGCCGATTCTGAATTCTATTGCGTAACAGCCAGAGACGCTGTACTTTTCCCATACATTTTTTTACGCAGTCGCTAGCGAGTAAGGTCATGTAATTTTTTTTTTTTAACCTGACTGTGGCTTTATAGGCCGGGCCCAATAAAGCGATAGGAGTGCGCGGTTGGAGAGTAGCCTGGGGAAAAACCAGGGGAAAACCTCCGGCACGACCACGCGTGTGGTTTGGAACACTGGAATACTCTAAGAGTTTGCGCTCCAGTGAGATTGATTGAGTGGTTTCAACTGAATCTGAGGTGTGAGGTCATGTAAACGCATGGTAAAGGCACTAACTAGTATTTTGCTCTAGTCGTACTCGCAAGACTCAGTACGAGTTTTACCTAGTACGGCAGGTTAGGTTTACCTAATATTGTCTGCGGAATCCCGGCTATGTCTGTCCCTCTACACCCCGTTTTTACTTCACGCTGTTTTTTATAGTTTCATCGTAGATTTTACCGAAAGGTTTTATGCTGCAAAGGGGATTTGAGTTCTTTATGCATTCTAGTACCTCCGCAACGGACGGCATGATCTGAATATATTAATGCAAAGAAATGGTTTCTCTTGAAAATAAGGAATTCATTACCATTTGCGAACGAGCTGACTGAAACTAAATGCCTTTTAATTAAAAGCAATTAAATTAAAAATGCTAATAAAATTAATATTGCTTAATGTTTTTTTTAAATACAAAAGGGCACTTTTACATGTCAAAATATTAATTTACAATTTAAGAAAGTCTGACTATAATAAGTAACACATTTTTCATGTCAAAATATTAATTTACAGTTCAAGAAAGAATAATAATTTCGAGTTTACAATTATATCAAAATTAATGTCATACAGTGAAGATAAACTTGCTTGCTATTACAAATATTACAACATCAGTAAAGTTAGAGATGTATAAGGTCACTCTTAAGACACCATATTCATATCTAAGAATATTATATTAGTCCCTAATTTCTGCCCTTTATTGTGCTCTACATAATTGTAGTTGGTCCCATTTGATCGTCTCTAAAAATTGGTTCGAATGGCATCACTAAAAAGTCAGTCAAATGGCGTATTTTGAAATTTATAAATTGGTACCGTAAACTGGGTTTACTTTAAGCAAAAACGGGACTACTTTGATACATATAAAACACTTATAAACAAATAAAATAAATAAATATATTTGGAATCTTACACAAATCAACCTAGTCCCAAACTAAGCAAAGCTTGTACTATGGGTACCAAGTGACGATATACATACTTATACAGATAGATAGATATTTAAATACATAGAAAACATCCAAGACTCAGGAACAAATATTCGTGTTCATCACACAAATAGACGAGATTCGCAGACAAGCATCATTGGATGTTTCCTTAACATTAAAAATGAATCCGATGAGTAACATCTGACAGCAAATGGGATTATTGTTTAATATAAAAACAGATTGCCCAGCTCTGCAGGATAGAAAAAGAAAAAAAAATCACACAAATACATGCCCTGACTGGGATTCGAACCCGGGACCTCCAGCTTCGAAGGCAGGGTCACCAACTAGGCTAAAGCGGTCGTCAATAATTGATCTTTTTTATAATGTCAGATTTTGGAAATGATAAAATAACTCACGAGGTCTACGGCTCACAGAGCCACTAGTTTATTCTTATTCCATAACATTTTTTAGTCAACCCGTTTATTACTAACTAGCTACCTGGAAGTGAAAGATTTCGCCAACTTAGCGTGAAACCACATTCGCAACTGAAATTTAAAATCCGTGTTCAGAATATGAAATCATAAAATAGGATTGGCGTAATTACTCGTAGGATCTATCTTTGTGTGTGCTGTTTACTTTAGACTGTTGGTGCTACGGCTTCTTGAATAAAAAATAAAAATAATAATAAATAAATATTAGAGGACAATCTTACACAAATCGAACTAGCTCCACAGTAAGCTCAAGAAGGCTTGTGTTATGGGTGCTAGACGACGATATATTTAATAGATATAAATACTTAAATACATAGAAAACATCCAAGACTCAGAAACAAATATTCATGCTCATCACACAAATATTTGCCCTGACTGGGATTCGAACCCAGGACCGTCAGCTTCACAGACAGGTGCACTACCCACTAGGCTAAACCGGTCGTCTAAGGTAAGGTAGGTTTATGTAAGTTTATGGTGCTTCTTATAGTCATAGTTAGTATTATAGGTATTTTATACTCTATTTTTCTGTTTCACCTACTCAAGTAATTTAAATTTTCTAGCTTAGTTTCTACTACCCAAAGGTTGTCTGGAAGAGATCGCTTGTTAGCGATAAGACCGCCTGTTGTCTACAACTGTTACATGTATTTTAATTTTTGTTGCTCTTTGAATGTACTTCGTTTAGTGAGCAATAAAGAATATTTGTATTGTATTGTATTGTATTGGCATCGACACAATCACGAGTCGTGAACCGGAAAATAATAGCGTGTACGGTCGGCGGATATATGTTTACATTTTTCGCCTTATCACAATGGAATAAGGTGCAAAAGTGTAAACATATTTTTGACGTCGACTGTACAATGGGATTACTGAAACTGCTACTGAAATGTGTAATCAAATTGATATTCGGTCTTAACGTCAACATAATAAAATATTTTTTTCAAGGATGCGAGGAAATATCGACATTATGTTCGTTACAGGCTTCAAAATATCACGTTTCGAGGACAACTCGAGAGAACTGCAGTAAGGCAATTTCATACAAAATTGAAGGCCTAGGCCGGAAAGTATATATTTTATGTATGTAAGCACTTTATTGTACACAATAACAGGTTAAAACAATATACATGTCACATAAGATTAGAGTACAAAGGCGAACTTATCCCTATGAGGGATCTCTTCCAGCTAACCTTTGAGGGATTGAGTGTATAGTGGGAGAATGAGATAGACAAACTTACACAGTGTACTAAAACTTTTCAATAAGGAAACTTATAGCTAAAACCAAAACTGAATAAATATATAACAACTATAACATATAATAAATACATATTATAAATATATACGTATTTAAATCAATATACATAAATAAATATATATAGTATTCAACCAAATCAGCCTTATTAGCAAAAAGTATTTTTGGTATGGCACCTAGAATATTTAACCGTTTGCCTAATTTCATATTACACATAGAAAACATAATACAGTTTAAAAAAGAACTACACAGATTTTTGACCAAAAAAGCATACTATTCAATTAAGGAGTATCTGGATGACACGCATGACATATTATTATGACAATTTTAAGATTATTTGTATTAATTATTATCGCTATTATTGTAATTTCTAATTTTATTTCTAATATTGATTGACTTAATTTTTATTTGTGAACTAGTTATTTGAAAATTATTTATTCGTTTATTTAGTAGTGTATTTTAGTTTTGTATAGTGATTTGTATGTCTTATGACAAAACACAGTAGAACCATAATGTAATACCTTACACCTTTGTACCTGTGTTTAACAAATAAATTATTTGATTGATTGATTGAAAATCACAAGTCGTTGGAGAGCCACAATTTCTTCAAATTACTCTTGAGTGAGGCTCTTGGGTGTGGTATTTTTTCAATTTTAATGTAAACATGGCGTCTGTGTTCATGAACATGTATTTTTTGATTTTGTTGTGTGTAGCAGAATTTAAGCGGAAAAAACAAGTTTTTAGCTTGAAAATAGTCGATTTGGAGAGATGTTTGAAACGATATTTCTTAATGAAAAATCCAAAAAATGCATTTAAAGTTTATGACATAAGGTCGCAATAGCCCTGTTCTAGATAGTAACATTGAGAAAATGTCAAGATACTTGTCAATTCAAACAGGAAATGGCGTAAATAGATGAGCGTTTTTTAACTGATAAGGACCCTTAACATAAAGAGTAAAAGAGTAAAGAGTAAATTTATTGATTCAAACACAAATGATACAACAGGTTACACGGGATTTCTGGTGCAGTCCAAACTAGGCGAGCCTGTATCTTGGAATGCACCATTTGTAGCAGTTACGAGTATAAAACATGAAAATTAATAAACTAAGTAAAAGTGTTTGTGTGTAATATGTGTGAAGATGTGTGAGTGTGTATGTGAGTAGAGGTGTGGTGTGTGCGTGTGTGACGCGAATGAGTGCGAGTAGCTTAGCTGATAAAGATTTAGCTGACCACAGACCAAGAGTAAGTGCGTATTATGTCTTCTGTATCATTGTAAGATAGAGTTGCAAACCATTTTTTTAATATTGATTTGACTTTTATCGAAGTGCAAGTTTTTAGGTCACAGAATTTGCAAACATGTGAAGGATGTTCTTGTAGTTTCCTCGAAACAATGTGTACCATTTCGTAATTATTAACTGCGAGCCAAAGCCCCTGTCGACTTGGATTAGCCGGCATTATGACCCAGTTTAGTTCATTATCCGATTATCCTACCCTATCCGTCGCTTTACAGTGCCTTTGCCATGACTTTGCATGACCGTACTCGCTAGCGACTGCATAAACGATTTAGTATGCTGTTTCTTAGTTATACACGCACTCGCTTATTAACACACTCATACCGTTACACTTACGACGAGTACCTTCCTATCAAATAATTATTAAAAGTCTAACTTTTTAAATTTCAACTCCACAATTGGTTTATTTTTTGTACATTCACAGACCCTGCCTTCGAAGCTGGAGGTCCCGGGTTCGAATCCCGGTCAGGGCATTTATTTGTGTGATGAACACTAATATTTTTTCCTGAGTCTTGGATGTTTTCTATGTATGTATTTAAATATATATTTATCTATATAAGCATGTATATCGTCGCCTAGTACCCATAGTACAAGCTTTGCTTAGTTTGGGACCAGGTTGATTTGTGTAAGATTGTCCACAAATATTTATTTATTTATTATTTATTCTTCGTAGTTTTTAATGTTTTTGTCTTTAGCGCAAGATATTCAGTTAAATGGCAATCGGATCTTGTGTCAGCCTACGATACAGGCCTAGCCTAGTGTAGGGGTCACTGAAAAGTGTTTTAATTTACTTTGTCATGCAGTGTCTGTAACATTTTCTTTTTTTTATATATTTTGATCGTTTGGTAATGTTAATAGCACTGTGTATAAATAAACTATTTTTGTATTTTGTTTTGTACACTATATGAGTGGAAGGGACAGCACAATACGAAGTTCGAATTTCAAAGTACAGAGTAGGCCTCCAGCACATAGAATATATTAAACATACGTACCAGATACATCGTAAAACTCGTAACTCGCCATTTGTTTTTACAGCTCAGGTATGTTAGCCAAATATAAAATCACTTAGCTGATTTTACCAACAAACTATGGGAAGAGCTGTAGCCTAGCAAACCTAACTGCCCTATTTTCCTAACAACCTTATACAACCCTAAAGCCCTACAATGCCTAGCCCTAACCATAGGATTAACATATACATATATATAATAAGTGCGGGATGTCTGCACCAAGAGACCTAAGGTAACAGACGGAACAGGGTAAAGGTGGGATTTTCTCACTGCGAACCACACAGACTCATGTGACTGATCGTAAACGATGGTTAAAGGTGTCTTGACCACAGTGAGAGGAAACCTGAAGAGTGACAACAGCAATGTCCAAACTCAAAGAGTTCTGGTGAATTTTTGAAGCGCCACGTGTTTTTTAGACTTACGGCCGTTGGTGAGGTCGTAAATTTTAATGACGTCATAGCTAATGAGCAATGGCTGACTAGAGACAGCCATGGTCAGTGTCTGGTATATGCAGAGTAATAAATCTAATCTTGGTTGACGTAACTGGTGAGGGAAGAGCTGGCGACTTCCTCGCACAACACATCAGCATTGCGATACAGCGAGGAAATGCCGCCAGCGTCCTCGGTACAATGCCCCAAGTGCCTATTTTAGATTTAAGTTAGTTTTAATATTATTTAAGTTATTGTTATTTAACTATTATTACCGCCTGTAAATCAACAAATTATTAAGAAGTTACATAAAAAAAGGTTGTAGAAAGTTACAGTATATTTATTTCGAATTGAACACTGACATAATGCTCAATAATACTCAATAATGCTCTTATTACATCGGATAGTCTATTTTAAGGGAATGCCTCGATTCTGTCAGCCAAACCCCAGATAAAAGAGACACGCTTATGTCTTTCGCGCAGGACAAAACGGGATGGAACGGCCTTTGGGAATGGCTTTTTTTGGACAAATCTCGATTAATATCTGACTGTGTGCAGTTTTATCAAATTTCCTATTGACAGAGTTTAGATGTGGTAAAATACCATCATTTTAATTTAATTGTGTCTTCTAACAATGCGTTGTTTTATTAATCTGAGTAAAAAAAGGAAAAAAATATTCACCTTTGGATTTTTTTTCTATCGAGAAAATTGTAAGCAATCATGTTTCGGCTATTGTCAGAAACACAGTCATATAGTCAAGAATCATATATCTGAAAATCAATACTTATTGTTTCCTCGTCTGGTTCCACTTTTAAACCAGGGGGGATATTTGGTGACGTTCTAAGCGATACACCCAGAATAGTCAATACATGTTTTTTTTTTCAAAGTTAAACACCTTTTTACTAATTAAAATACTACGTTGGGTCAAAATTTACGAATTTAATAGCACTTACCGTATGTATGTATGTATGTAAATACTTCATTGTACACAAAACAGTTAAAAAATACAGGCAAATTCGGTTACAGTTATTTAATATAGGGCTAAAAAGTTGCCTATTATATACAGGGCGTCCCACGGCTATGCCACATGGAGGCAAAGTACCCTAAATATTGTAGATGGAACATTTTACTGAAAGAAAACATTATTTGAATTTAAAAAACAATTTAAACTGAATTCACAGATATTTAAATAATTTTGTGATTGAACCGGGAATCGAACCCTTTACACTTGATCAATTGATTAATTTTGTATTAAAAATGTTAAAATTCATGGTCTTCCTTTTATTTCTGACACTATGTTATTTAGCAAAAAATAATCCCTATGATGAAGCCTTTCGATCGGTATGATCAAGCTACAGGGTAATTATTTTTCTTGTGTAACGGGTTCGATTCCCGGTTCACGGTTTAATTATTATTTAAATATCTGTGAATGCAGTTTAAATTGTTTTTAAAATTAAAATAATGTCTTCTTTCAGTAAAATGTTCCATCTACAATATTCAAGGTACTTTCCCTCCAAGTGGCATAACCGTGGGACACCCTGTATAGTGAACTATTGTGTTCTTATGGGAATAAATGTCTTTAAAGCGAAAAAAATAGGTTTTTAGAATGAACGTTGTGGAAGGGGAGGGGGGTGGTAACAACCTACTTCGAACATTGATCACGAGTCATGTTCTATTTATAAATGGTAATGGTAAAGTATTGTGTGGTCGATTAATGGATGGAAATTTAATGTTTTGATTTGGTCCGTTGATTGAAAATCCAATAAAGCCATTTTCGGAAGCCAAATGAATGTTCTTTTGTCGTAGTTATTAATGGCTTAATCGGTTTCGGGTTAGATTTCTAATCAGTACATTACTGGTATAAGGGATTATCTATTTTGATATATTTGATTATACGTGCGAGTGAATATTAATTTATGAAGTATACCTAAAGTATCTGTAGCGTACATGTACCTCCTAATTTTAATAAACTAGATAAGCGCATCGCCAACAAACTACTTCGCGAAACTTTAGTTTAAGAAAAATAAAACCGACTCTAAAATACACTAAAAAGTAAAAACTAACTGCCTTACTTCTAACATGAGACTTTACGCTTGTTATTCAACAATGTGTCCTTTCTGAAAGGCCGGCAACGCACTTGCGACTCCTCTGGTGTTGCAGGTGTTTATGGGCGACGGTAATTGCTTACCATCAGGCGATCCGTCTGCTCGTTTGCCCCCTATAACATAAAAAAAATGTAGACGTACATATTGTAATTTTTAAAACCGGTGCCATCCAAAGAAATTGTTTAGAGTTAACGAAATGGCATCTCATGTTAAAAGTAAGGCAATTATTTTTTTACTTTTTAGTGTTTTATGGAGGCGGTTTTATATTTTTATTTAAAAAAAATCACACTTTTTTAATAAATCATTACCAGAGTAGTGCATCTCATAACGATTCCAATAAGCTCAAACACGGATAAGCTACACTTTTTTATTACGGAGTTCCGTCTACCTTCCGGATTCAATTACCAGATTAGGTTGATGGTGACATTACATCAGGACCATTTAAATTGACTTTATTTGATCGAAATATCTTATTACCACCCATGAAACACTAGGAGTTTTGGATGACCATCCATGGTCTTCTTCATCAGTTCTCGTTCACCAAATGCTACTTTCTGAATGCAAATGCTTGATTTATTGCCGAAAATACTAAAAATTGCTCAATGTTTCCCTTGCATTATTGAGGAGTTCCCTCAGTTCCTCATGGAACCTATTAACAGAACTAGATTCTGGTAACAACGGGACCAACCTTGAAGCATATGATTTCAAACAAAGAAAAAATAATAAAAAGCGATTCATAAACGACGGAGTTCTGAGGTAACACACAAGAAAAACAAGAACATACAATCGAATTGAGAACCTCCTTTTTTTGAAGTCGGTTAAAAAGCACACGTTTTGTATTTCTCTTAGAAATAGACTAAAAAAAATCCTGTAGGATTATCATACTTTGTTACGAGGTCATAATAAAGCACGATAATCGTGTAAACTATAAAAAGGATCATCCACCTCAATTTATAAATAAAATTACAGTCAACCGGGGTTAGCTTCAAATAGAGGGGCGACTTTAAAAATCCAGTTTTTATACCGTATGTTAGCTTTAATTTGGTTAGCATGAGATCAGTGAAATAGCTTGGTTTTCCTAACCATTTACTAAACTGAATCAGACTAGAAATACTATAATTGATGATAATATAAGTGTTCTAAATCTATCAAAGTGGCACCGTTTTTTCCTAAAGTTATTCCAGTTTACGGTAATTCAATTTAATATGTATTGTATATGTATCCATCAGAAATAAATGAATTATTGTTATTACTATATTATGTGATATCATGATATGTGAAGTCCCGTTTAGCAATAAACCACCAATAACTATGAATTTATGTCATAGGACTATTGGCTACGTTAGTACCTACATAAAGTAACATGAGTACCCTGCTGGGCACATATTTACCGAGAGATATATAGTGTCGGAATCCATTCCAATACTAAGGGTCGGTTGCACCAACATACGATCACAGGCCGGTCATCGTCAAATATGGCGCCGGTAGCTGTCATCCCATAGAAACTTGTCAAACTTTCCATACAATCAGATTTTAACGAACACCGCTTACGATTGCAGACGGTTTAGTGCAACCTACCCTAAGGCTCGGTTTTTTAAAGATCCGTTACACCTTATGTCGGTTTGTTAGACATAGACATGGACATCATTTATTGGTAATAAGGTATTACAAGTCAGTGTTTTTACAATTGTACATTCATTATACATAGATTATATTAATTAGATAATTGATTAAATTGGAAAATTACAATCATTACATTACATTAGAACATTGCATTATATATTCTTGCTATGTTTATGATTACATATTTTATATTCAAAAAATTCTTTAATAGTATAGAAACATTGATTTATTAGCCATTTTTTTAATCTAATTTTAAAAGACGGGAGACTTTTTGCTTCCGTGATGCTGTCTGGTAACTTGTTGTAAAAGATAGGATCCGCGACATGGATTGTCTTTGCTGTCTTTGTGAGCTTATGGGGAATAGTTCTTAAGTTATGTCAAAAAATGTACTGAGTTACTGAAATTACATCTGACATTTCGTCTTACGGATCTTTATAAAACCCAGCCAAGTATACCAAATATAATTCATCAGCAAAACCCAAATTCGAAACGCTTCAAAATCCTTACTAGAAACTTCTCAAAGTCCACGATCTAATGTTCCATTTACCGACAACTTCACAACATGCCCACCGCCTGAACAGTCCTCAATCCGAGTTGGTCATACAAGAAAACTGCTGTCTTTAACTTCGTGGAACTTCGGCTGAGCGCGCGATTCGCTCCCGATTCCGATTTTCAATAGAAAGTAATTCAAACTTTATCTCCATCGGATTTATTGCGACATATTTGAGTTACGATTTCGTATTTCGGCTTTTGTCATTTGTTTTCATGTTAGCCGTGGGCGTGTAATTGATATGAGCTGTTTATTGCCGTCATTTTGACAATGCCTGCCCATAAATCCGGCACAGTATGGTAAAAGTTTCTCAATGTGAGGTAAACAAGAGCTATAGCCATATTTTACGTACGCTTGCTCTCGGATAGCGCAAGTTTGAGCATTTGGAGAAAAAATGTAGGTAGAGAAAAGTGTTTGTCTTACGTTTGTTCCCCAATTGTTTCAAGTCTCGAAAAGTTTAAGGATATTCATATAAATTCTGCCGTTTTATTAGCGGCGCTCTGCAATGCCCCAATTTCTATGAATAACCAATTTTCTTGGATCTTATATTGTTTTCGATACACACACATAAGACATAAGACATAAGAAGTTTGTTCGTACATAAAACTTTACAGGTATAGTTGAACATATCATCATTTATAAGTAATGTACTGAGTGGATTTTTCGTTATGCGGTTCGACTGGCCCCTACACTAGGCTAAGCCTGTCCCGTAGGTAGCCAATTCAAAAATGGATTAACAATAAGTGCGCGAGAAGTCAGAAAAGATGACAATACAATATAATTATTATTACTAACATATACTAGATATAAAAATGGAAACAAGCATAGAATCTACGAATTGAGAGAAAGTATGTGTTTAGTGTGTATGCGTGGGCGTGTACATGAGTGTGTGTGTGCGTGCGTGTGTGTGTCTGTGTGTGTAGGTATTGATTTATTTAGTCACTCTCAACATGTACTCTATATCCTCATAACAAAGGGATTTCAGCCATGTCCGCACCTTAAGTTTTAGTTCTCTGATTGAGAGACATTTGCAAATATTATACGTTATAATATTACTGCGTTCTTGTTTGATTTTCATTCCGGTAACTTAGATTTTATTATATTCCTGTAGCATAAAAGCTTTTCAAAATTCAACAACAAGGCATAGATATTTTGATCACGTTATGATACTAGCCCATCTGATGTTGGCCACACGCCAACCTCATTCTCCGTAAAAGGTACTTAGTATCCCCGATATTACGAGCCATGGGCGGAACATTAAAATATAATAACGCTCGTTTGTTTGTTAAAACATATCGTCAATCATATTGGCAGTCGCTTCCTGTCTGCCTTTTTGCTTTCGAGATTTAATAAGTGAACTTCCTTGATGTATACTTGCTTTGATGTTTTCAGCAATATTATATTACGTTTTCAACTGTAAATTAAGGTTTATCTAAATGTTATTTGTGACAAATTAAGGCCGGGTTTTATAAAGATCCGTTAGACTAAATGTCAGATCAAATTTCAGTAACTCAGTACATTTTTTGACATAACAAACCGACGTAAGGTCTAACGGATCTTTATAAAACCGAGCCTAAATTACGTTGGTACTGGTTTCTATCTTTTTATAATTATTTATATTCAATTTCACTGCCTGGGTTTACTAGCTTACTTCCATATACCAAAGATTAATTAGGTACCCATTAGTGTCATTTTGCCTTGGCATTGTGTGTAAATTTAGTGTTGATAACTTCAATCTTATTCTTTTTCTTATCTCGCTTAATTCTTCACGCGGTCCCAAAGGAAGACCAGCGCTAGCCAATGGCTAGCACTATGCTGATTTGGGGCCATTTTGTGGCTATTTTCTGTATTTTGGTGTTATGTTAATTTGTACTGTGTCTGTGCCACGAATAAATGTTTTTTCTTTCTTCCTTTCTTTCAATCAAATTCCTTTCATCTTTTGTGAAACAGACAACATTAAAATTCGCGCACCAAAAAATACTGATTTTCGCTCAACGCGATGCGGTTTGAACGCGGTTTTGATGTGGAATTGGTATTTTAGCAGTACAAACCAGCAGTTTTACGGAGCGCTCGTGGCCCAGCGGCGCCCGCGTACCGCGTGCGGTATGCGAGGTTAAGCAACGTCGGCCTAAGTCAGTTATTGGATGGGTGACCGCTTTGAGTGGTTATTAACTGAGCTCTCCCTTTGAGTGGTTATTAAGCCGTTGATCCCGGCTGCTGTCTATGATAGTCGTTAAGCCCAGTTAGAGGCCTTCGGGCTTGAGATCTTCTAACAGTCAAGCTGCCCACTCACTTGACAAGCCCAATTCCAATAAGGTCTGGTTTCCCTTCGGCTTTTGTTTCCGTAAAAAAAAGCCTACGCCCAATTTTGGGCATCCTTTAGGATGCAAATGCATCGGGATAACGCTATGATGATGATGATGAAATCAGCATTTACGTTGTTAGGTTCTTTTTATGAGCCTTTATGTACTGTAGAGGTTGTTACGGTATGAGGCACACACCTCAGATTCGGTTGAAACCGCTTAACCAATCTCACTGGAGCGCAAACTCTTAGAGTATTCCAGTGTTCCAAACCACACGCGTGGTCATGCCGGAGGTTTTCCCCTGGATTTTCCCCAGGCTACTCTCCTATCGCTTTATTGGACCCGGCCTATAAAGCCACAGTCAGGTTAAAAAAAAATGGTATGAGGCTGGCCGTGTAGGTCCAGAATCATAACGTATACAAATCGAATTTAAACTATGATTCGAGAATGCGTCAAACTGGCATTCTTCTGGAAACAATTGGTTTTCCAGGGACTGGTCTTCACGACACCATCAGAATCACATGTTCTGTAAACCATTTAAGAGATTATTGTAAGCATATTTCAGTAACAGTAAGAAATATACTAGTTTCATATGTGCTTCCAGTTTTGTATTTTAGCTACGATCTCCTCCAGTACCTCTCGTGCAGCATACCCCAGTATTAATATATATACCACGTTAGTTACCACAGTACTATTCTTCTTCATATAACATTCGAGATGACATTTATATAGATAAGCCCTAACACCCTACACCTCTCTCACATTAAAACCTTTAAGCCTTTAAGGCATCCATTCACTCAATCGTAAACTATCCAAATCAGATTCAGTCGAAGCCAAAGTGGATCGCAATACATAAACATTGATCTATAAAATATCTATTTGAACTATCTACATACGCTCCGAACTGCTATTTGCAAGTTGGCCTATAGGTTTGATATGTAAATGTAGATCTATTATTATTTGTCAATCTTCATACTAGATCATGTTAAAGCATTCATGTTTCGTCAACTTGAAGATGACGTCTTTCTTAGCCTATTTCTTTGGCTGTGCGGAATTTGTATGGTATATTTTCTGCTTTACTGAGATCGCACTGAAGTTAAAATATTCACTTCTCAGCGAATTAATTAATTCTTGAAATAAACTTGTATTAGCGGAGCTACTTATTATTATTATTTTTTATGGTATAGGGGGCAAACGAGCAGACGGATCGCCTGATGGTAAGGAATTACCGTCGCCCATAGACACCTGCAACACCAGAGGAGTCGCAAGTGCGTTGCCGGACTTTCAGAAGGGAGTACGCTCTTGTCTTGAATAAATTACACGTGCTTGTAATTATTAGCAAATAATTATTTAAAGTGGTTATCGTTTTCATAAATATATTTATGTAATAAAGAAGTTTAAACTGAGACGATTATTTTCACTAGAAATAATACCCAATAACTACTACATGGTAAATATCCTGCTATGATTACTATTTCTGACAAAAAAGTTTTCTAGTTTATTGCGAGCGGAGTTTTTCAGCACTTAAGTATATTTTTGATGTCAAAAGAAACAAACTGCATGTAGAAAAAAAAAATATATAAAATTACAAGGTATCTATTTAATTATAATATATCTAATTTATCCATTTTGTTGCATTTATCTTATTATTTATTCAAATTCAAATTCAAATTCAAATACATTTATTACCATAACACAAAAAATACAAAAACAGAAGGTATGCAACGACTTATAGATAGGTACATATTTTTAGTATTTAGGTAATGGGTACCAATCTCAGCATATGCTGGGCATGCGACCCTGCGCTGATTTTCAGATAGATATAGATATCCGAAAACTAGTATTTTTAGTCATACAATTTTCCCACTTGTACATGTTGTTCAGTATGTCTGCCATATAACATGTCCTCTCAGTTTCTCACAGGTGAGCTGGAAGAGATCCCGTAAAGGGATAAGTTCACCTTTGTACAAATATCTATTATTAAGTTCGTTTTCTAGAATGTACTTGATTTGCGCAATCAAGTGTTTACTACTACTACCATCATTTTAATTCAATTGAGTCGTCTAATAATTCGTTATTTTAGTAGGCAAAGTAAAAAAGGAAACAGAAAAAAAAATCCTAATGTCAAGTCTCTAAAAGTTAACGAACATACAATAAAGTTAATTAATTGGGTACAACAGAAACAGTAACCGCCGCAGAATCGGTCTTATTGCCCGAGTATTTCCTCCAGACACGTTGGCTCTTGTCCAAGAATTAAGAATAACGGGATTAAGAAATGTTCCAAATTATGTTTCCCACATGGCTACCGTTGTCGAAAAGTTTAGTACACACCAGAGCTCCAGTGTACTCGTATAGGCGCGGATCTAAGGGGGGGAATTGCCCCTGCCTGATAATGCCCCCACCCCCCTGGCTGATATAATAATAATAAATATTTGTCGACAAATCTACACAAATCAACCTGGTAAGCAAAGCTTGTACTATGGGTACCAAGTGACGATATAAATACTTATATAGATGAATAGATACTTAACTACATAGAAAACATCCAAGACTCAGGAACAAATTTCGTGTTCATCACACATATAAATGCCCTGACCGGGATTCGAACCCGGGACCTCCAGCTTCGAAGGCAGGGTCACTACCAACTAGGCTAAAGCGGTCGTCATGTATATTGTTAATTAATTGAATATA
This sequence comes from Epiblema foenella, assembly GCA_963556455.1. Taxonomy (NCBI): domain Eukaryota; kingdom Metazoa; phylum Arthropoda; class Insecta; order Lepidoptera; family Tortricidae; genus Epiblema; species Epiblema foenella. Next base: position 18,900,429 of record OY747112.1, read on the forward strand.
CTTAAAAGACTTGTTTAAATGGGTCTAACGCGATATTTATGTATTTACCTTTTTTACCGACGTTTCGAGATGGGCAACCCGACCGAACCCCATGACCAAAAACCGGTGCAACCCGTGTCGAAGCTACGTTGGTTACTCCTGAGACCATGCGGTTCAAGCTCGTCTGTCACACTGGGATCGTCGACAATTGCATTGCACGTCCTTAAACCGAGTCATAAGGGCTAAGTTAATATTTTTCACTTCTTATGCTCGAAAAGTGTGTCATATTAGACTTGTCAAGCGGGGCTAAAGTAGTACATTTAACCCCTAGGGAAAATATGAATACATATTTATGATTTACAAAACATTCAATTTGGACCAATCATAATAATTCACCTATTAAATCCACCTATCACAAAACACTAATTTAACTCTTTAAAAATATTTGGTATTGGGTATTGACAAACCAGAATACAGCTTTACTAAAATCGACCAATCAGAAAACAGAATTCATTTCTCTAAAGAGTCTAAAGATTAAGTTTGTAGTAGTCCCTATTTCATAATAATTAAAAAAGTGATTAGTTCGTTCGAGCAACGCTTTGAAGCGCTCAATGGAAGGTGAGTTAGCTTTTTTGCGTGTGAATGTTGCGCGCGAACCGCGGTGTCTATTTTGTGTGTCAAAGCATGAAAGCAGTTTAGAAAAAAAAACATGCTGCCAAATTACATATAAGTTCGCCGTGGAATTAATTGTTAATTTTGGATGGCTAACCTTTGTTTATTTATTTTTTCACAATCGAAGTGAAAAATAGAGTGTATAACTCTGGTCTAAAAGCCATATTACCCCTCGAACTATTTTCCCTCACTTTATTCGGGAAAATAAATATCTCGTGGTAATATGGCTCATTTTAGACCCTTGTCATACAATCTACTATTATAGGCCGTGAGCTATTAGTTTGCTACTGTCGTTATATACAAAATGTTTAAATGGGACTTTGAGTCTCACAAATCCCGAAAGAGAAGTCAAAAGTCAACCCCGACTATACCTTATCTGTATCCTTGTATCTATATCCGCGGCTTAGCAACTGTTCACCACTAATCCACGAAACCCGGCTGTTTGCTTGTACTAGGTTTAAGCAGCGCTAACACCTTTGTTCATGTAGGTTGCTTGTCAGATATATTTTGAGGACCGGTTTAGCCTAGTGGGTAGTGCACCTGCCTGTGAAGCTGACGGTCCTGGGTTCGAATCCCGGTCAGGGCAAATATTTGTGTGATGAGCATGAATATTTGTTTCTGAGTCTTGGATGTTTTCCATGTATTTAAGTATTTATATCAATTAAATATATCGTCGTCTAGTACCCATAACACAAGCCTTCTTGAGCTTATTGTGGGGCTAGTTCGATTTGTGTAAGATTGTCCTCTAATATTTATTTATTTATTTATATACTAAGTCTTGTTTATAATTTCGCCTGAAATGAGTTTCAATGACATCAATTTGAATTATTTCTCGAGACCGGTAAAATCCGTCAAAAGCTTGTAATGTGGATAAGAATGTCTATGAGACAAGACTTTTATACCGTCGACTTTGTAATCGGTCGTCTACCGGTCCCTGGGATCCCAGGGATCATAACAAAAGAATGCTATTGTTTATTTTTTTAAGGCTTAAGTTCTTATCAGTTAAAAAACGCTCATCTATTTAGGCCATTTTCTGTTTAAATTGACATGTATCTTGACATTTTCTCAGTAGTACTGTCTAGAACAGGACTAATGCGATCTTATGTCATAAACATTTAGTGTATTTTGAGAAATATCGTTTCTAATATCACTCCAAATCGACCATTTTCAAGCTAAAAACTTGTCGCACAATAAAATCGAAAAATAGCCATGTAACTATCTAAAACTTTAATAAAATCATCGTAGCCTTTTTGGTATTATCAGCGTCATTGTCAGTTGTAAAAACAAAAGTTGTCCACCCGGTGGTCAATAGTTAACGGCTTATGTACATGCAAGTTCGCAATCGCGACAACAGTGACACATATAATCCCTATTCGCCCCGGTACCGCCGCACACCGGGTAGAGTCAGTCCGACACACACGTCGGGCCTAGCTGAGTTTCTTGCTGGACTCTTCTCAGCTAGGCTAGGTTTAGTGAACCAGCGACAAAACTCCCAGTAGCTCGATTCCACTCACACCTCAGATTCGGTTGAAACCGCTCAACCAATCTCACTGGAGCGCAAACTCTTAGAGTATTCCAGTGTTCCTAACCACACGCGTGGTCGTGCCGGAGGTTTTCCCCTGGATTTTCCCCAGGCTACTATCGCTTTATTGGGCCCGGCCTATAAAGCCACAGTCAGGTTCAAAAAAAAAACATGCAAGTTATGTTTTTATTACATGGATTTATAGTTATGGAGACACCGTTTATGCGGGTTACTAGATCAATCCAAAATTAAGTTTTGTGGCCCTTAACCGGATGTGTACCGAAAAGACGCGAACGTAAATCTGTCAATGACCCATCAATACTTTCGTCATAATTTGAAATAAAAACATTTTAAAACTTACAAGGCCTCTTTATTGATATTATTATGACGACCGCTTTAGCCAAGTTGGTAGTGACCCTGCCTTCGAAGCTGGAGGTTCCGGGTTCGAATCCCGGTCAGGGCATGTATTTGTGTGATGAACACGAATATTCGTTCCTGAGTCTTGGATGTTTTCTATGTATTTAAGTATCTATTTATCTATATAAGTATGTATATCGTCTCTTGGTACCCACAGTACAAGCTTTGCTTAGTTTGGGACTAGGTTGATTTGTGTAAGATTGTCCAAATATATTTATTATTATTTATTATTATTATTATTCAGTAAGCATCACTGTCACACGGACAAAAGCATTACAACAAAATGAAACGTTCACCAAAATATTCCAGTGTGCCAAATAAAAATCCATAATTAAAAAAGTATCATACTTTTTTACGTTCTATAAAAATTCAAGCCAGCGTTACCCGTTATTGTCACCCTTAAGGCCGTGCAACGAGAAATATCGCGTTCTTTTTAACGCTGTTCTGCCCAGACAAGAGCTCAATAAGGAATAATTTTCAGATATACTATTCTTAACTACATGACTTTTGACGACCGGTTTAGCCTAATGGGTAGTGCACCTGCCTGTGAAGCTGACGGTCCTGGGTTCGAATCCCGGTCAGGGCAAATATTTGTGTGATGAGCATGAATATTTGTTTCTGAGTCTTGGATGTTTTCTATGTATTTAAGTATTTATATCTATTAAATATATCGACGTTTAGTACCCATAACACAAGCCTTCTTGAGCTTACTGTGGGGCTAGTTCGATTTGTGTAAGATTGTCCTCTAATATCTATTTATTTATTATGACTGTCTGTTTCTGACAATAGCCGAAACATGATTGCTTAAAATTTTCTCTATACGAAAAAAATCCAAATTTGTCTTTATTCTCCTTTTTTACTCAGCCTACTAAAACAACGCATTATTAAACTACACAATTAAGTTAAAATTATGGTATTTTACTTTATCTAAAATCTCTCAAGACGAAATTTAATAAACCTCCACACAGTCAGATATTTATCGAGTCTAAAAAAGACATTCCCGAAGAATGTTGAATCCCGTTTTGTCGTGCTTGAAATACATAAGCGTGTTTTTTTTAACTTGACTGTGACTTTATAGGCCGGGCCCAATAAAGTGATAGGAGTGCGCGGATAAAGAATAGCCTGGGAAAAATCCAGGGGAAAACCTCCGGCACGACCACGCGTGTGGTTTGGAACACTGGAATACTCTAAGAGTTTGCGCTCCAGCGAGTGGTTGAGCGGTTTCAACCGAATCTGAGGTGTGAGTGGAATCGAACTACTGGGAGTTTTATGGCTGGTTCACTAAACCTCGCCTAGCTGAGAAGAGTCCAGCAAGAAACCCAGCTAGGGACAAAAGCGTGTCTCTTTCACGGTGGCGTGGCTGATCGAATTGAGCCATCCCCTTAAAGCAGCATCTCCAGAAAATATGAGAGTGCTCGAAGGTACAAAGAGTAACGACACAATAAATTTATATACTAAGGATGCTTTCTAAATCCACTTTAACTTAATTCCTTCAATGTTTGCGAGCGAGTGCTAAATGATTTATTCTCTTTGTGGGTGTTTAAACGTCAATTTTAGGTCGCGATTTAAGTGCGAAATTTATGCACGTTACTGAATCATATAATTGGTGATTAAAAAAGTCAATGTAGCTCAGTCCTCAGTCGCCTAATTTGAAGATCGTGGGTTGTTTGTATCACTGGGTTTTCAAAAGTAACTTCTTAAATTGCAATACCCACACTCAATTTTTCTGTTTCACCTACTCAAGTAATTTAATTTTTCTAGCTTAGTTTCTACTACCCATAGGTTATCTGGAAGAAATCGCTTGTTAGCGATAAGACCGACTGTTGTCTACCACTGTTATATGTATTTTAATTTCTGTTGTTCTTTGAATGTACTTCGTTTGGTGAGCAATAAAGAATATTTGTATGGTATAGTACAATACAATACAAAACATCTACAGTCAGGTTCAAAAAAAGTTGCTCCTAAGCGTCTCATCATATAGACATTCATAATCGTTATGGGGTTGTTATAGAAAACGTTACTTGTAGCTATTTGAGCGAAGAACAGTTGCTTATTTAACAGTGCCTTTACCATGAGTTTACATGACCGTACTCGCTAGCGACTGCGTAAAAAATTGTATGGGGAAAAGTACAGCGCCTCTGGCCGACACGCAATAGAATCGGCATACTAAATCGTATACTCAGTCGCTAGCGAGTACGGTCATGCAAACTCATGGTAAAGGCATAGGTAATGATATGAGTTCCGCTTCTATATATACAGCCTTACCGTACGAAAAAAACAAAAGAGACAGCCCGGTTAATAATACAAGGAAAATAAGATTTTGCCGTGAATTGCACCTCAGTGCGCTATTAGCATCAGCTTCCGGCTCGGTCAAGACAAACCGCTCCCTCAGCGCGTCTTAAGCAGCAATGTATTACGCGCCGGGTAAACTGCCGTTGAGATATTAATTTAGTAGTAGTGATTTATAATGGAATGTTTTAGTGTTTTTTTTTGAGACTTCACATTGTACTGCTTTTATATAAAACGTGCCAAGATAAAGTGGTCTAAGAGTTTGCGCTCCCGTGAGATTGGTTGGGCCTGAGGTGTGAGTGTAATCGAGCTATTGGGAGTTTTGTCGCTAACCTAGCCTAGCTGAGAAGAGTCCAGCAAGAAACTCAGCTAGGCTCGACCTGGATCAGACTAACTCTACCCGGTGTGCGGCGGAAGGTTTCCCTTCAGTAGATCTCTCAAAGACCAAGCTCTTTCAAGCGTTTTGGATCTGTCTTTCGACTTCCTTGCCCTATCTCTGGTAAGTTAATTTATGTCTTATAATTCGAATAGTTTACCAATGACGTTAAAATATAATGATGATGTTGTTAACGAGGTAGTATCTATTAAATTCCTTGGCGTTACAATCGATAAGCATCTCAATTGGAAAGAACACATAGAGCAACTTTGCAAAAAGCTCAATCGGTTTGTGTTTGCTCTCCGAAGGCTGAGAAACACTGTGTCAATTGAGGCTTCACTCACAGCTTACCACGGCTATGTGTCATCTGTTCTCCGATATGGGTTAATACTGTGGGTAATTCTGTAGATGTCGACAGAGTTTTCAAAATTCAAAAAAAGTGTGTCAGGGCCATTTCTAATGCGTGGATAGATGATAGCTGTATACCCTTATTTAAAAAGCTAAACATACTCCCATTACCGTGCTTATATATAAGAGATGTATGTGTTTTTGTCTGCAATAATCGGTCATACTTCAAAAAACGCGCTGACGTCATGCACAGGCAGACTAGACCGGGAATTATGAACCTGTTGCATAAACCTCGCGCTCGTAAGGCGTTGTACGGCAGAAATGTGTTCAACATGTGTATAAAACTATTTAATAATTTACCTGACGAAATAAAGTTACTACAGGGCAATAGTTTTAAACACAGGTTGTCCATTTGGCTTTTAGACAAATGCTTCTATAATGTAAAAAGCTATTTAAATGAAAGTTGACATAGAAGCTGCAATTTTTGACTGTATGGGTATTTTGACATTTATTTTTATAATTATTACTTTTTGTGAATTCTATTATTATTATTATTATTTTTTTAATTATTGTATTCTTTGCTAATTTATTATTGTTGACATATTATATCATAACGTACGCAGCACTCGCAAATGTTTGCATGCCTGCGTGCAGGCTGAATACATGGAACTGTATTATAATGTATAAGACCTATTTGTATTTACTGTATTCTAGCAAATAAACGATTTGATTGATTGATTGATTGATTGATAAGAGACGCTAATTGACCTAATTACGAATACTCGTCGACATACTGTATTGCCTCCCCGTCTACTATTTTTCCGTTCTAACTTTCAATAAAATCACAACACAGCTTAAGGCTTACCGAGCCAAAGAGTTAAGAACCAGCAGACTTGTTAACTTGATATATCGACCATTTCGCCGATGCCTCTGAGAGGGCAATTACTATGACTTACTGCTCATACCACAACTGCTGATACTGTCCTGATGTCTGATTTACTTGCCGTTTTAATCTTGGTAGTACGGTTATGTTTGTGCCAACTCTAACCGTTAATATATTCATGGTTTGGTATAGTGCATTGGGAGAATGGTTTTATTTAAATTTTGGCCGCCATTTTAAGATTAGACAATATATCGCGATAAAGAAAAATAGGCGAATTTTACTTTATCGCAATTAATTCCAATAAGGTCTGGTTTTCCCTCGGGTTGGAAGGTCAGATGGCAGTCGCTTTCGTAAAAACTAGTGCCTACGACAACTCTTGGGATTAGGTAGCGGACCCATCCATCCTTTGGGATGCAACTCTACCGGGATAACGCTAGGATGATGATGATGAGAGTGAAATAGGCGAATAATACGAAAAGCAGAAATGGCTTGTAACTTAATGATTAGAAGCATTTTCCACTAGGTAACTCTTTAGGTTAAATCACATAAAAACTGTTGTGGTGTAAAAATATCAAAGTATGTTATGCATGTACTGTTTATTCATCAAAAATTTGAAATATATTTTTTTTAAATAATATTTGGGTATGGCCATGGAGCGATGCAACCGTCCCTTGTCGTACGTTACCAAATATTCATAGATACAATGACAACTGTATGAACAGTGACTGTTTTGTGAATCGAGTATTGTTTTAGTATGTTGGAATGAGGGCTACCGTGTATAAATTAGCCGCTAGAGGCGCTAGTGTAGTGTGAGGTCTCCGAAATGTCACTCTTCGTGGTTGCGCTACGCGGTTTAATATCTAATTGGAACAATATGGTGACTATTTTGCAAAAACTGAGCTTGATTATGGCAAATATGAGTTACGGGTCAATGACCGTCAGTGCTTTGAGACAGTTTTCTCTTTCGGAAACTTACTTCCTCCTTTTTTCTTAACAAAACGGGACTGCGCTTCAATATTTTTACGGAACGGTTTTAAGCTATTAAATATGATTTAAATGTGAACTTAGCTCTCATGCCCATAACCAATAACAATTTTTGACAGATGCACCTTACTCGACAGTGGCGCCACCTGGTGAGCACAAAAACGGTAGCTCTCATTCACTTGGATTATGTGCAACTATTTCAAATTACAAAATAGCGTAAGTAGTTCTATATATGTATGTATGTATGTAAATACTTTATTGTACACAAGACAAGGTAAAATATTATACAGAAAAAACAGATCAATCATGTACAAAGGCGAACTTAATAAACTACTTAAGGGATCTCTTCCAGTTAACCTTTGAGCAATTGAGTGAAGAATAGGAACTAAACCAAAGACAAACCAACACGTGTACAAAGATGTATTTCTTGAGTGACTGTTTGTTTGTAGTGCTTGAGTGACTTCGTCGTGACAGACGGACAGACCGTACCAACATAAGTGTTCCTTTGCTATCCACCTAAGACCCCGCGTCCTATATAAAGGACAAAATATGGTCAACGGAAAATAAGTTAAATTTTGAAGTGATAGAGTTGCATTTGTTTTGGTTTGATTGATTTGACATAAAATAAAATTCAAATTTGTAATCGGAACTCTTAGGTTCAAATTCGATTGTATTTTTATTTGTATGGTGGTCTCAGGAGGCTATTGGGTTCCCACGGAACCCTAAAACCGCCCCCGAACTTCCAATCTTGAACTCTAAATTGCATTCATTTGTTTTTCGTTTAATCATAAACTACGGTGCTCGTATCAAAAATTCATTCGCGTTCTCGCGTTCCCGCTGATTAAAACTTTACTTTATGGTGCCCGTTCTAAAGTTTAATTTCGAATGAGTTGTTTATGTAAAAGAACTGGATTTTAAGTCGTCTAATTAGATTTATATTTGCTGTCTTTTTGTTGTCTTACTCTTTGTTAACGGTTTTTTTAAGGCACGGCCATTCCATTGGAATCCCCTTAAATATTTCTTTTATTCTGTTTTTAGGGTACCGTAGCCAAAATGGCAAAAACGGAACCCTTATAGATTCGTCATGTCTGTCCGTCCGTCCGTATGTCACAGCCGATTTACTCGTAGACTATAAGCACTACAATTATGAAATTTGGTGGGAAGGTGTATTCTATGAACCGCTACATAAAAGTGATGTGAAATTACAAAAAAATATTAAATTAGGGGGGCACCCATCGATTTAAAATACCCTAGATGCACTATCCGCCTGTCAAAAGCGTCCGCGCTCAAGAGTGCTTAAATGCCTTTTAAGCACTCTTGCGCTCAGAGTCGCGCGCTAGCCATCGGCGAGTCAACATGCCCGAGTACTCCGTAAAAAAATGCAAAAAGAACACGTTAACGACGTTAAAAAAGGATGGAATTTAGTATTTTCGGTGAGTATTTATTTAAAGTTTCATTATTTAATTGATTTGTAGTTATATTAAGCTTTAACGCGCTTATAACAATTATTTTATCAAAATATCAGACACACGACCAGCTATGCTACGGTCTCTTTCCCTCACGTTGAGTGAGTCGTATATCGAAACGAAACGGGAGACCTATGAATCGGACTATAGTAAAATTTCGAAGGAATGGAGTTGCAGACTGACTAATTTTATTATGAAAGTTTACAAGTATTGTTTGTTATTAGCACACACCTATGGAGTGTGTATGTAGATATGTAAGTTGGTAAAAACTATAAATTAAAATATTAGCGTTTATCTAAAAGAAAGTGAATAAAAAGTATTAAATGATTTATGACTATTTGTAGAAAGATATGTTCTAGTAATGTGAGGGGTATGTTACCTATATATAATTTCAAAATGTAAAATAAAGATTTCAAAGCTTGAGACACTATCATGTAAACAAGTTACTCTGATTCAGTGTAATTTTTGTAAATTAAACCTCGTTTTTAAAAATAATGTGTTACGGATAATAATATTCTATTTCTTCTTTCAAGTATAACTTATTCGATTAACTGCTTTAAATTTAGGACTGCTTTAATTTAATGGTAACATAACATGAAATTACAGTAGAACCATTTAAAGTGGCTTTGTCATAGTCGCTTGAGTATCTTGATCGAAATATCTTAGCGCCACACACAAACACTTTTGGATGGTCCCATCCATGGTCTTCGTCATCAGCTTCTGTTCTCCAAATGCTACTTTCTGAATGCAAATCGCTCGATTTGTTACCGAAACACTAAAATCGCTATATGTTTCCCCTGATTTTTAGAGGATTTCCCTCAATTCCTCATGGATACCATCATCAGAACTAGTTTGCGGCAACAACGGGACCAACATGCTTCAAACATATGATTCCAAACAAAGAAAGAATTTTCCGAATCGGTTCATAAACTACGGAGTTCTAAAGTAACACTCATTAAAATAATAAAAATTAAAAAACAACACAACATAATAAATCGATTTATCATTACTATTTATAATAAATCGACGTTAACATCTGACGTCGTATGCTTGTTTACCACCTACCTATTTTAAACAAATCATTTTCGACTCCACGGTACACGATACCGACTCTGTTCCAATGTATGTCCAATGTTGCCAACACAATCAGTGGAAAATGTGCGTGAACAAAATTGAAATGCTGTAATCGCCAAACGCTCTCATTTAAAATAAAACGTTACGCTGGTGACATAAGGCTCACTATTGAAAAAAATATAAATTAATCCCAATTGACTTACGCTCGTTTAGCGTGTATCTAACACGCACACACTCACAATGTCGGCTCAACCGGCTTGGACACTTTTTCGTCTTGAATTTGTAGGTGACAGTGTATCTAGGGTATTTTAAATCGATGGGGGCACCCCATACATGTAACCGGTGGATGAAAATAAAATTCAACGCACATAGTCGTGTGGGGTATCGATGGATAGGCCTTTAAAAATTATATGGAGGTTTCTAAAAAACTTGTCCATTTAAGTTAACCGTTGGTGAGATATTAGCTGTCAAAGTCATAGAAAGTGCCTCCCCCCATTTAAATAAAGCCCTTTTAAATATTTATTTCATTCTGTTTTTTGGTATTTATTATATCGGCAACAGAAATACATCATCTGTGACTTCAACTGTCTAACTATCACGGTTCATGACGGACAGCCTGATGATAGACAGACAGACGGACGGACGGACAGCGAAGTTTAGTAATAGGGTCCCGTTTTACCCTTTGGGCACGGAATCATAAACATGTCAAGACAATTGTCAATTCACATAAAAAATATAGCCTTAACTGATGAATTTAAGGTTCTAAATAGCACTAAAATCTAGATTGAAACAAATTAACAATTAAACCTACTCTCTCAATATCTACAATTTATTTCTTAAACTAGCGACCCGCCCCGGCTTCGCACGGGTGCACTATTTAATGGATGTTATTATACATATAAACCTTCCTCTTCAATCACTCTATCTATTAAAAAAATCGGATCAAAATCCGTTGCGTAGTTTTAAAGATTTAAGCATACATAGGGATATAGGGATATAGGGACAGAGAAAGCGACTTTGTTTTATACTATGTAGTGAAGCCCATTACAAGGAATAATATAATATAAATAAAATTGTAAGGCATTTTGATGGCATAAAATGAGATTGAATTTTTAGGAACGTTGATAGAATTATCCATTTTCTAAGCACAATAAGTATCTTTTCTGTTATTTCATTATTATTTTAGGTCAATATAAATGAAAATAATATTGAAGTATAATACAGTACATAGACAGAGCATATAAAAGATTTCAAGCTTACATGGTCATTTACATTAGAATTACGATTTGGAACGGGATTTGTGTGGTGTGTCGTGACCGTAATCGAGTTTCAAGTGACAAGGCGGACGGTGGTAGTGACGGTGACACTGTGCGAAAAAAGCGGACCAGGAAGAGGGTAGATCGCTATGGTGTGTGGGTAGACCACAACTAAATCTATTCTTTTGAACTTCACTTGGCTGCCTCGTGTCTAGATAAATAACATTCTAAACCACAACGATGGACCGTAGGGCTGGCTCGTTCCTTGCTCAGCGAATTGGCATAGCCGTCCAACGGGGGAACGCAGCCAGCCTTATGGGTACCCACCCCCAGGGTTCCGATCTGGGATCTAATTTAGCAATTTTTTGTTATAAAAAAAAAATTTATACATACGCCTTTGCTCCCTCTCACCTAGCTAGCACGAGGCGTGCAGCTGGCGGCGCCGCTGAAACCGCCGCCAAACTCAAGCACGCCAAGTATAGCAACTTGGAGCCAGTATATGAGTTCGTCCCAATAGCCGTAGAGACCGGCGGGCCCTGGTGTGCCGAGGCTAAAGCGTTTATTGCAACCATGGCTCGTCGCTTAAGAAATTGGGGAGGCGATCCCCGTTCTGGTGAGTACCTGGTGCAAAGAATATCCCTGGCCATACAACGTGGGAACTCCGCCAGTATACTAGGGACTTTTGCGCCGGGTAGTGATAGGAACGAGGAATCCCCCCTTCTCACTCATTATACTCATTTCATATAGTTACGCATTTGAAAATCAAATAAATCTTAAATAACTATTATGCCTGTCCAGAGCTGAGCGACTTGTTCACTCGAAACACAAACACACGCACGAGAGGACACAACTTTAAATTGTCAGCTAACAAATCTAAAACAAATATCGGCAAGATAGAATATCTCTAATAGAATAGTAAAGGCATGGAACAAATTACCTTCAGAAGTAGTGAACGCTAACAGTGTTAATCAGTTTAAAAACAAACTCGACAAACTAAGATCTAAGCAGTGTTAACCAGTGCCAAGTGAACTATGATTTAGACGTATCAGCGTCAGCTGCCTGTCTAAAATATATAATAATATATAATAATAATAAATCTACAACTACTTCAAGTATACATGTGTAAATTAACCATGTTTATAGCATAACAAAATCTTTCGTAACAACTTAAACTCCAAAATCGGATAACCCAAGTTGTTTTAGCGCATCCCTATTGGCTTAACTGCTTTTAAATTCTCCCCCAACAGGACTTACGCAGCGAAAGGTTATAATACTTTCATTTTCGCTTCACAGCCAGTTACCACACATTTAGAATTCACGTTCTTCGAAGCAATATGGCGCTCTGGAACGCTTCTAAAGGATTAAGTGCGTATAATAGCGCTACCGTCTTCACGAAAAAATTATACACCTTACCAAGGTTACTTCGTACTGGATCATTGTTTTGAATTGAATCTCAAGACTATTGCTTTAGGGTTGCGTTTCGTTTGCGCGTTATTATGAAATATTCGGAATGTTCTTTTAACGACCAATTCGGAGTATGCGTGATTGAAGAGTAATGTGTAGATTTTAGTCTGTGATCTTGCGTGTGCTAATGTAAATGTAATTGCTTGTAGATTTACGTTACAAATATTCTCTGATATTTAATGGAGATTGATTGTCTGAAAAAGTATATATCCAATTTTTATTTCAAAGAAAATTCTTGAAAACTGCAGGGATTATGTTGGAAAGCATTTGTCCTTCTCGCACTTTCATACGTGCTAGCTAAGGGACGAATGCTTTATGTTCTACATAAACGGGATCAATCGATCTTACGAATACATAAGTCATCATCATCGTCCTAGCGTTATCCCGGTACAGTTGCATCCAGAAGGATGCCCGGGGTCCGCTACCTAATCCCAAGACTTGGCGTAAGCACTGGTTTTCACAGAAGCGACTGCCATCCGACCTTCCAACCCGAGGGGAAACCAGACCTTATTGGAATTAGGCTTGTCAAGTGAGTGGGCAACTTGACTGTTAGAAGTTCTCGAGCCGCCCAAAGGCCTCTAACTTGGCTTCACGACTGCTATCATAGACAGCAGCAGGGATCAACGGCTTAACGTGCCTTCCAAAGCACGGGAGCGCTCAGTTAATAACCAATCAAAGCGGTCACCCATCAAAGAACTGACCTGGGCCGACGTTGCTTAATCTCGCATACCGCATGCGGTACGCGGGCGCCGCTGGGCCACGAGCGCTTCGAATACGTAAGTATGAATAAAAAATGCATGTCGGTCCACGCGCAATAAAGGGGTACTGTAGTTGCCATGAGTTTGCATGACCGTACTCGCTAGCGACTGCGTAAACGATTTAGTATGCCGATTCTTAGTTCTATTGTATAACCGCCAGAGGCGCTGTACTATTGCCCATACATTTTTTTACGCAGTTAAAGGCACAGGTAATATTTATTACGTATAACTAACTTAAAGTTGTTAAATGAACTTTAACGAAAGTTTGCTTTTTTAATTTCTTAAGTTCGGCCATTACTGGTCCACTAATGACTGCTTAGTAATGTTTTGTTATATGTGATAATCCACATCGAAAGGGACCTTATGGCGGCAGGCGCGTACGTTACACCTATTCACTATTGTATTGGAACAGCGGCAATAAAGGCGTAAGTGCCAGCCGCCATAAGGTCCCTTTCAATATGGATTATCACATATACAGGGAGAAATATTATTGACGACCATTTTAGCTTAGTTGGCAGTGGCCCTGCCTACAAAGCTGGAGGACCCGGCTTCGATCCCGGTCAGGGCATTTATTTGTGTGATGAGCACAAAGTTCCTGAGTCTTGGATGTTTTCTATGTATTTAAATATCTGTTTCTCTATATAAGTATGTATATCGTCGCCTAGTAACACAAAATTTGATAATTTTAAGTAAATATTGTCTATGGTTAGTCATATATATATTTTATAGTGTAATAAGTAAACATGTATTTAACCTAAATGCGGTCATGTGACACTCAACCTAAGGATCCACATAATATCAGCGTCGGGTCATCTACTGTGGCCCGACATTGTGCTGAGTGGACTCCTTTTTCGCACTTTAAAAAACACTACATGTAACTAGCGTAAATTTGTATATGTACCTAGATTAAGGTTTGCGAAATAAATTTTCTTTTCTTTCTTTCTTTTTTCTTTCTTCCTTTCCTAGTACTAATAATAATAACAGAGAGCGTGTAGACCGATACCAACAGAATCGCCTTTTCCAGAGTGATCAAAGGAAGGTATACCGGAAGTGGGAGGGAACCGACCAGCGTGTGTCCGACGGACAACAGCCGGATGCTATTGCCATGGTTAACTTTTGGCGTAGTATCTGGTCGGTTCCTGTCGAACACACCGAGGGCGACTGGATCGGTGTTGTCGAACGTGAGTGTGAGTCCATCGAACCCATGGGGTCTGTTACCATCAGCCCCGAAGACGTAAGTTGTGCCATCCGTACAGCCCCGAACTGGAAAAGTCCGGGACCGGATGGATTGCACAACTTCTGGATTAAGTGGTTTCGATGCTCACACGAACGTTTGGCAACACAGTTCCAGCAAGCCCTCGAGCTCGGTTCTCTACCACCTCCCTTAACAACTGGTGTTACCTCCCTGCTCTATAAGTCCGGTAGTACCACGGAAGCGAAGAACTACAGACCCATCACGTGCTTGCCTACGCTGTACAAGCTCCTTACATCCATTTTGAGAGCAAAAATTAACACGCACATTGTTGCGAACAATATTTTGGCCCCAGCTCAAAATGGTTGTAGGGTTGGGTCGCGTGATACTAAAGAGCTCCTCCTCATAGACATGACCATTTGCCAACGAGTCCGGCGGAACAGAGGGACCCTATCGGCCGCCTGGATTGACTACAAGAAGGCCTATGATTCGGTGCCTCATTCATGGCTGAGGCGGATCTTGGAGCTGTATAAAGTTGATGCGCTTTAAGATCCTTCTTAAGTGCTTGCATGGGGCAGTGGACCACAGTCCTTCGTCAACCAGGGGGCGGAGACGGCCCCTCTGGTCCGCAGGACTCTATTAGGATTGAGCGGGGTATCTTCCAGGGTGACAGTCTTAGTCCCTTATGGTTCTGCCTAGCGCTGAATCCACTCAGCACTCTGCTGAAGGATTCAGCGCTAGGTTGTCAGCTCCGAAGAGGCGGTGAGGTCATTTCTCATCTGCTCTACATGGATGACCTTAAGCTATTTGCACCAAATAGACAGGACCTGTTGGAGCTACTGAAAACAACAGAAGCTTTCAGTAGCGCCATCAGAATGGAATTTGGTGTAGACAAGTGTGCGGTCATGTATGTACAACGGGGGAAAGTTGTAAATTCCACAAATTTACAGCTTTCCGAGACTATGTCCCTCAGATCTCTCTCCGAAGCAGAAACCTATAAATATCTTGGTATGTCACAGTCTTTGGGTATTGAGGGTGAGGGCGTAAAGCGGGCGGTGAAGGAGCGCTTCTTCTGTCGCCTGACAAAAGTACTTAATAGTCTTTTGTCGGGCGGCAACAAGGTGCGCGCCTTCAACGCCTGGGTGATGCCCTTACTCACATACTCCTTTGGCATACTAAGATGGACTCAGACTGAGCTGGATGCCCTGGACCGAAGGGTGCGTGTACTGCTCACTGCGCACCGCATGCTACACCCACGCTCGTCTGTTATGAGACTGTACATCCCACGGAAGTGTGGAGGTCGCGGCTTTCTAAATGCCAAAGACCTCCACAACCGTGAGTTGTGCAGTCTCAGGGATTATTTCCTTAACAGCGAGTATGGGATGCATCGGGACGTAGTGGCAGTAGACGCATCTTTCACCCCGCTTTCCATGGCAAAGGAGAACAGGCGCAGACTTAAAGTATGGAGCACCGAGGACCGCAAGGTGGAATGGAAGAGTAAGGAGCTACACGGGCGGTTCTACAGGGCCCTCACAGGGCCCGACGTAGACCTGCCTGCTTCGGTGAACTGGCTACGTTTCGGGGATCTCTTCGGGGAAACTGAAGGTTTTGTCTGTGCAATTGCGGACGAAGTTATCATGACGAACAACTACCGGAAATATATCCTGAAGGACGGTACGGTCGACATTTGTCGGGCATGCCGCCGTCCCGGAGAGTCACTCAGACATATCATTTCCGGTTGTGGTCATCTTGCTAACGGCGAGTACTTACACAGACATTACTTAGTAGCCAGAATCATTCACCAGCAACTTGCTCTTCTATACGGTCTTGTGAACTTCGAAGTGCCGTACTATAAGTATACACCTGCGCCAGTTCTCGAAAATGGTCGTGCCACGCTCTATTGGGATCGATCTGTCATCACGGACAGGACTATTGTAGCCAATAAACCTGATATCGTGCTGACAGATCGATCGAAGCGCCAGGCAGTGCTCGTTGACATCACCATCCCCCATGACGAGAACCTCGTGAAGGCCGAGAAGGATAAAGCCAGCAAGTACCTAGACTTGGCACACGAGGTGACCGCCATGTGGGATGTTGATTCAACGATCATTGTCCCGATAGTCGTCTCTGCGAACGGTCTAATAGCGAAGAGTCTCGACCAACACCTCAAGAGACTCTCGCTAGATGGCTGGGTCAAGGGTCAGATACAGAAGGCGGTACTCCTGGACACGGCGCGGATAGTCAGGAGGTTCCTCTCTCTGTCGCCCTAACCACCGGTAGCTTAGGCCCCGCCTCGCTGCCGGCGGCACACTAGGTTAGGATTTTATAATATTTTTATGTTTTGTAAGTGTATTTTTATATTTTACTTTTTATAAAAATATTGTAAAAGCCTGACCTAAGAAGGAAAATAAATAAAGATAATAATAAATTTATTTACGAAACAACCCTTTGTTAACAACTTTTTCTTCTGGCAAACTGCAGGATAGTTTGTTGGCAGAGGGGCTCCCTTACATAGAATGATGGGTTTACACAACACGCAGCTACCAAAGTTACTATAGTTAGGTACATACGAGTAGACACACTTATAATAGTTAGTTGTATGATCATATACATATATATGTATATATGTATGTATATGCATTCATCGGCGTATATATATGTATATGCTCACACGCACTAATTTTATGTAGTTCTGACGACCGGATTAGCCTAGTGGGTAGTGCACCTGCCTGTGAAGCTGACGGTCCTGGGTTCGAATCCCGGTCAGGGCAAATATTTGTGTGATGAGCATGAATATTTGTTTCTGAGTCTTGGATGTTTTCTATGTATATAAGTATTTATATCTATTAAATATATCGTCGTCTAGTACCCATAACACAAGCCTTCTTGAGCTTACTGTGGGGCTAGTTCGATTTGTGTAAGATTGTCCTCTAATATTTATTTATTTATTTATTATTTATTTATTTTAAAAAAGTTTTAAACAGACTTCCTAAGTTTCACGAGTACTAACTACATGCATACTTAGTTTGGGGCTAGGTCGATTTTGTAAGATTGTCCACATATATTCATTTATTTTATATGTTTATATATTTCACCCTATATATAACTTCTACTATGGCTTTTCATACCCAGTCGCATTTAGTTGGCAGACGAGCGGGGAACGGATCACTCGACCATAACAGAAATGAGCACTTTAAAAATATCATGCAAACGGATTAATGAATTGAAAACTAGTTTTTCACAAACGATTAGTTTTGCATAAAAAAATAGGAGGTATAATGTACATTTTTATGAAATGAAATCATTTATTCTTCAATTTAGGCATGTTACATGCACTTATGAATGTCCAAAAACTACAACCGGTTCATAAAATAAACCTCTGCCTCGAGAAGAACCGGCGTAAGAAACTCGGCGAGGTGTCATTTTTTCAAAACAATATACAATGTATATAAAGTAACAGTATCATAATACTTCAGAATTCAAATGCTACAATATAAACATACATACATATTTTTTTAATATTAAGGACAAAATATTTCTGTGTTAGATCACTTGTGCGGGACGCTAACACTGCCAAACATCCCTATCCATGATATAATCGTTTATCTTATAATATGCTTTTGAAATAAGTGTCTGTTTCACGACAGACTTAAATTTAGAATCCGTAAGTTCAGTAATGTGTCTTGGAATTTTATTGTAGATTTTATACAATTTCCCAAAAACTACTTTTTCGCCTTTACTAGTCTATAAAAAGTTATTTTGAGTTTCCCAGTGTTTCTTGTAGTCATTAACTTATCAGTATTCGTTGGGAAATTGTATAAATTCTTCCTAACATAAATGATTATTTCAAATATTAGAGCGACGGCAGGGTTAGGATATCTATTTCCTTAAAGATTTCTCTCAATGACTCACGCGACCCCAAGTTATAAATTGCTCGTATAGCCCTTTTTTGCAATATAAATACAGTTTCGATATCTGCAGCTGATCCCCATAAGATAAGACCGTAACTAATTATACTATTAAAATAAGCGAAGTAAACTAACCGAGCCGTTGCCACATTGGTAAGCTGCCTTATTTATGTAAATTCACTCCTGTCAGCTATAAAGAAAATAAACTTTTAAAATGAAAGAAATAAATGCAAAAATAAGACTAAAGCTAATTGAGCCTAGTCAAACGAGTTCCCGCTGTAATGGATACAAAGGTAACCATCACGCCGCTTTACCACGCTGAATGGCGATGGCCAACCTCATCACGAGGCAGACCCTGTCTCCTGGACACGTCGTCCCACTTCCTTTATGAAGATTAACGCACCAGACCCCCAGCACCCCATCGTCTCAAACGCGTAGGGTACCAAGTAATAATTACACCCAAAAGGGCTTTTCAAATTAACTTCTGAAATAAAATTAAATGAAAGTGAAAGTTATAAAGGTCTTTTGTTCCAAATATTATACACTAGTAGCTCTCTAAGGCTCGGTTGCACCAACATACGATCACAGGCCGGTCATTGTCAAATATGGCGCCGTCAGCTGTCATCCCATAGAAACTTGTCAAACTTTCCATACGATCAGATTTTAACGAACACCGCTTACGATTATTTTAAGATTTCATTCAAATACTTGTTGACAATTTACATAATTGGTTTTATGAATAAAATTGAATATGAATATGATTACAGACGGTTTGGTGCAACCCACCCTAAGTTGTAGACCTCGCGACGTTTTTAGACCCCCTAGCACCGCCATTTTGCAAAATCCCAAAAAGTGATACGACAAAACAATCCAATTAGTAAGACGTACTTATTTTCTGCCCCAGCTCAAACAAGGCTCAAACGAAGTCACCTAACTCGCTTGTTCATAAATGTTGATAAACCAATCTACAATATACAGGGTGTCACAAAAATGGTACCTATATGAACCACTAAAGTGAATAATCGGTATTAAATTTCTATTCCGGCAGTGGCAGTGTGTAGGGAATGTTTGAGATTTTGTGAGGCGATGGATGCCAGGTGTTCAACTGTTCCAATATGAATTATTTGCTAACTTTTATTGTTATCCTAAGTTTCGTGACGCATTGGTCATACTGTAATGTCATGTTAACGTGTTTTTAAATAAGTAAATATATTCCGAAAATCGCTTCCATATTATCCTTAGACAACTTAAAAAATGCTTTCATAAAAAAACACTATAAACATTTCGAAAAAGGTTGCTCCCCTGGTACCTACCTGGTAAATTGGCCCCACCGTACTATGTCAATGTTTGTAACAGCCTAAAGGTAAGCCAATATGTCATGTCCCCACAAAACCTTGCATCCGCCATAATAAAATTTCAACAAAACCATTCCCCATGCACAGGCAATAAAAGGGAACACTTTTACACAATATGACCCTGTTAATACGAAGACGCTGTTCTCACGCACATAAAGAGCGAATTTAATCAAGCCAGCAGCAAAACGGGCTCGGTGATTGGCAAATTCAAAATTGGAACACGGCTTCCATGTGCGCGACGGTTTATTGTTTTTCCCAACGTCAGAATGACGCGGTGTTTGAATTTGGAGTTTATTTTTCGAATTTATGGTTTTTGTTTTCGAATGGGGATAGGTGTCCGTGCGGGTATTGCGGCTTTGGCGATTCGAATCGGTGGAATTGCTGGCTTTGTATTTTCAAAGTTGCGTTTAATACAAGTGTAACGTAGATTCAGACCTAGGTTGAACAAAGTATCGTTTTTCATTACATTAGACAGATCATTCGTAGTAATTGTGTAACAGAACAGACACAAAGAACAAAAATGTTCTAGGAAACATTTCTGAGAATCGATACATGTGATGAATGTATGAGAGCGAGATATTAAACAGTGTTATACTCTTGTAATAAGAAAGTAGTCACATCTCGACTGCTACACAAGCTAATGGCATGCCCAATAGGAGACATCGTAATCTATGTACGCTTGGGAATTCCTTGTGTCGACGGCAAGTGACATTATGCAGATCCATTACTTCCAAGAAAGCGCATCCTCGGGAGCTCTTACTCACCACCAGGATCACATCACAATATACCTGTAGAGCTAGTGCTGTTAATATGGTCTTCTGTAAGGTGGAGATTGGATTGCTCAAACAAAACCACCGGCATGGTTAGGTTTCCCCTGGATTTTCCCAGGGCTATGCTCCAACCGCACACTCCTATCGCTTTATTGGGCCCGGCCTATAATGCCACAGTCAGGTTAAAAAAAGGGTTGCTCTAAACCCAATATAAGTTCGTTCCGCTGTGGCCCAACTCTCTGTATCTCTTAATATAATATTGATATAAGAATCACTAATTAGAGATATTTACATCAATATTACATTAATATTGATATAAATAAAGTCGGTATACGGGCGAAAGTTTTACGTGACAACGACTTTTTATGTCTGTCTCTCTCGCTCTTAGGCGGGCTAACCATGCCTCTCACTCGCTCTCATTGTGAGCGCATAACGTGAGCGGAGCGTAACGCAGTTTCTTGAAGTGTCACCCGGCAAACCAATTTATAAGACGTTGTCACGTCAAAATCTGTAATTAGAGATATTTACATCAATATTATATTAATATTGATATAAAAATCTCTAATTAGAGATATTTACATCAATATTACATTAAGAGATACAGATATAAGATATTCAGAGAGTTGGAGACCAATTGGCCTTGATTATTAATAGCGCAAACCGGAAATATAGAAATTATGATAAATGAATGGAAATTGATGAAACCAGAGTTACGGGGAAGCTCAATTATTCGGAAAGTTTGAGGTACATCGCGTCAGCAGAGTTCCGACCAAGGCCTTTGTATGGGTAACTTGAGACCGGCTGCTTTCACACCGAAAGGGGAAATATAATAAAAACCTTGCTTTGGGAAACTTTAGTTGCAAGGCGAACAAGGAAATAGATTTCAACTCAAAATAGAAAGTAAGCGAGTGGATAATGCTTGCTGAAGGTGCACGGAGAGAGAAAAAAATACTGAAGATGCTGAAGAATTTAATGATCATAAAGATCTGTATCCTGCAGTTAGGCATATATATAGATATACGCTTTTATTTTTCCGATTGGAAAATCATATAGATCTAAAATGAAAGAAGATAGTTTACGACAAGACAACATGCACGAATGTGCGTAAACGATTTTTTTTCGGGCTAGAGTATCTATCTATAAGTAGAAAGAAATAAGGAACTAATTCAATTACTCTTTCAATAGTACTTGTTAAAACTATCTTCAAACAGTAAATTATAATTATGCATGTTTCTGTAGGTAGGCAGACATAAGGAACCTAACTTATTTTCTCTTACTTTTTTAAATCTGTCATAAAATAGTAAATTAAATAAGCGTAGGTAGAGAGATAAATGAAGAACCTAGTCCATTTAATCTTTCCAAAGCACTACTAAAATCTGTCGTGAAAGAGTAAATCACATACATATTTCTGTAGGTAGAAATACATGAGGAACCTAGTTCATTTAATATTTCCAAAGCACTACTAAAATCTGTAGTGAAAGAGTAAGTCATATACATATTTCTGTAGGTAGAGATAAATGAGGAACCTAGTTCATTTAATATTTCCAAAGCACTACTAAAATCTGTCGTGAAAGAGTAAGTCACATAAATATTTCTGTAGGTAGAGATAGATGAGGAACCTAGTTCATTTTCTCTTTCCGAGGCACTACTAAAATCTGTAGTGAAAGAGTAAGTCACATACATATTTCTGTAGGTAGAGATACATGAGGAACCTAGTTCATTTACTCTTTCCAAAGCACTACTAAAATTTGTAGGGAAAGAGTAAATCACATACATATTTCTGTAGGTAGAGATAGATGAGGAATCTAGTTCATTTAATATTTCCAAAGCACTACTAAAATCTGTCGTGAAAAAGTAAATCACATACATATTTCTGTAGGTAGAGATAGATGAGGAACCTAATCATTTACTCTTTCCGAAGTGCTACTAAAGTCTGACCACCTTTACACTTTACCTGATACACCTAAGGGTTTATCCAGAAATTACGTGAGGTTTTTTAGGTTTCTTTGGTGATCTTTGGTGACGTATGAGTAGTATGACGTAGGTGAGTATATTCTGACTATTAAAAATTAAGACTGAAATGGTATTATGTTAATTGATATTGTGTTTATTTTCGTATATGTGTAATGCAAGCGCACCAAATTTTCAAAAAACGTTAATAGACTCTGTTTTGACGTGCGAAATGATGATTTATAATTTCCTACATGAGTAGATATTATTTCTCGGTTTTGTAGGTAAAGGAAAAAAATATATGTGAGGTCTAAGTTGTATACCCCCTCCCCCAACGTGATCAGTAGTAAGGTTTTGATGACCCCTTCCCCTTTGGAACCTCGCGTGATTTCTAGATAAACCCTAACATGTAAAAGTTGGAATTTAAACGTAATAATAGATGAATACAGAGACGCTCTGTGTCACGCACAGCCGCAGGCAGCCCATTTTATGAAGGCAGCCGACATGTTTATGAGCAAAGTTTTCAGCTCCTGACGACTATCTGTCTCTGGTAAAAGTTGACGGACTACGGGGAGTAATTACTCAGCTATTCGCGGGAGACGTTTAGAATCAAAGACATTCTTGAACTTAGAATTGAGGGTAAATTGATTAACTTTATTGCTGACAGTCAATTTAGCACAAATAAAGGATTATATTTCCATAGATTTAGCTTTTTATCCTCCATTTTGATACAGTTGTAAGTTACTGTTCCGATCCTCTCGCCCATGATACATCTGTTCCCAGCAGTGGGACATATCCTGTATATGATTCGTTTAAGGGCATATTCGGTATCGTGTTCTGATTAGGAAAAAGTAGAAGAAATTTTTTCTTGATTTTTTTTCTATTGGGCAGGTCGTCCAAGTCGGCCAACTGTCAATACAAAGGCCAAAAACTTGTTGCATCAAAAAAAATCTTCTACTTTTCCTAAACAGAACACGATACCGAATATGCCTTTAAACGGATCCTCACTACTTTTGTTACACCCTGTATAAGCTGATGATCACGATGATTAATGGTATATTGATATTATGACCCTATCTATCCCTATCTATCTATACTGTATTCTCTCGACAACAATGCCACGTTGAAGTAAATGCTTAATGTCTCAGTGGGAATTGTTTTAGGATATAGACTATACCTATTTTTAAAATATCTTGTATGTATTCCTTTCATTTTTCTATGTCTGTTTTTTCCCCAATAAACAAAAATAAAATAAAATAAAATAAATGACGCTATTTTCTTTTTATTTTATTTTATTTCGAAAGGTACATAAAACAGACAGTAATCGAAACGTACAGTGAAATAATATATATAAGAAGACACACATGACTAAATTACAGTCCAAAAATATAGGTATATTTGAGGTTTTTACTTCATTTCTTACAATACAATATAATACATATATTCGGCCACCTCATTAAAATCCATAGTACAATATAAAATCGCAATAATCAGGCAGAGATAAACAACAGCGGTCTTATTGCTTAAGAGATTCACTAATAATATCTATTGCGATTTTTTTCCTTCGAGGCTTGGACTTGTAACGGCATTTTACAAGATATTTCGCTTCCCACGCTAAAAGGTTTTATAAGATATTTATATCATAATATTTGAAATTCAATAATAAATCTCCAACCTCACGAACTTCCTCAAACGCTAACAAATTCAATTCAAGAACGTCCAATAAATTTTAATTTCAACTGACGTAACTATAGAACTCAAGGTACATCCACCCATGATACGAAACTTCTTTCCGTGACACTTTCAGAGTACCGAGTCAAATTTACGAGGCAACTTGCCCTTGCTATCTGTCAGTGGACTCCGAACAAAATAGATCAGACAAGTTTGGAATTCACTAAAACTTTTCAAAGAACGGGTCTTGTGTATGGGGGACCAATTGGCTTATACGGCCGGTATTAGGCTGTCGCAAGTTTGGCTTCGTAGAAATTGGACGGAGTTTGTTGGCCAAGGGCTGGGAAGTAATTAAATTGTTTCTAAGGGAAATTATTTGGATGTGTAATAATATTCAATGTCAGATTTATTAAGCATAGGAAAATAAAAAATTATAAAAGGAGTAAGAATATTTTTTGTAGGATAAAACTGCAACTTTCATTTATTTGCATCCTGTATGTGTAGTTTGAATCTGATTGGTAGTTTTTTTATCTATTTAGGCTCGTTTTTATAAAGATCCGTTAGACCTTATGTCGGTTTGTTATGTCAAAAAATGTACCGAGTTACTGAAATTATATCTGACATTTGGTCTAACGGATCTTTATAAAACCCGGTCTAAATATACTCACCTTCCTGAGTGACTCAAAATGATTATGGCATTTTGGCAAATAATTAGAGTATTTACAAGATTATAACACTAATTGAACAAAGTATATAAAAATATCAGCAAACCGAAATTTTCGCAATGAAATAATTTCAATTTTTTTCTTTATTTGAAAGAAGGTCCTTCAGCAAGATTTAATTAATTGATAAGTGAAACATAAACGTAGGACTACAAGAAAATAAAAATGAACAAATAAAATTTAAACTAAATTATTGACAAACTAGCGACCCGCCCCGGCTTCGCACGGGTGCACTATAAATTTAATGGATGTTATTATACATAAAAACCTTCCTCTTCAATCACTCTATCTATTTAAAAAACCGCATCAAAATTCGTTGCGTAGTTTTAAAGATTTAAGCATACAATAGGGATATAGGGACAAAGAAAGCGACTTTTATACTATGTAGTGATATAAATTCATCATCATCATCACCATATCAGCCGAAAGACGTCCACTGCTGGACATACGCCTCCCCGAAATAAATTAACAAAATATAAATCAACAAACTAAAAGTTTTTAAATTTTTCCTTTATTCTAAATTTTTTTATATTATGATCGTCAAAAAATTATGAAATGTCAAAAATTATTATAATTATTAATATTAAATTAAATTATACAACAGTTGTCAAAAATATTTAAATAATGATCATACTACCAAAATCAAATCGTTTTTAAAAATAAAAATACGAGTCAATAATATAATGTCGAAAACTTAAATAATCA
The DNA here is from genome assembly GCA_963556455.1 of Epiblema foenella. NCBI lineage: Eukaryota > Metazoa > Arthropoda > Insecta > Lepidoptera > Tortricidae > Epiblema > Epiblema foenella. The sequence goes on from OY747112.1 coordinate 18,926,190, forward strand.
TCAGTCACAATACATTAAAATAAAAATCAAACAAAACTATAATTTAAAAATACAATGTCCAACAAATTTCATTTCCATGAAGTCATTTACGGAATATAATGAATTTTTCAATAAAAATATTGTATGATGGCGTTTAAATGCTTCGTCAGATGTTTCATTTTTTAATTTGGTGGGTTATATTTTGATATATAATTGTGGTCATTTGATACATAACGACAATTTATTTATGTTATGGGGGGCAAACGAGCAGACGGATCGCCTGATGGTAAGCAATTACCGTCGCCCATAAACACCTGCAACACCAGAGGAGTCGTAAGTGCGTTCCCGGCCTTTCAGAAGGGAATACGCTCTTTTCTTGAAGGTTTGAAGGTCATATCGGTCCGGAAATACCGCAGGCGACAGTTCATTTCATAGTTTAGTTGTGCGAGACAGGAAATTTCTTGAGAAACGCACAGTTTTGGACTGCCAACCATCTAAATGGTGAGGATGGAAATGCTGACGCGTAGGACGATGATGAAAAGATACGGCGGGGATTATTCCGAACAATTCCTCCGAGCACTCCCCGTGATACAAGCGATAGAAAATGCAGAGTGAGGCTACATCTCTACGCAATGTCAAGGAGTCGAGCCGATCAGAAATACGCTGGCAGCCGACGACCATGTTTCAAAAGAACCAAAAAGCCAAAACTCCAGCAGCAATTACTAAAATCTTGATAAATTCTCACTTCGTTTCTAATAAAGCATGTTTCAGCCACACCCGGCTCACGACGTCACTAAGCACAAAAAGTCTTAAGCGCCATAGTTTTTCGCACAAACATAATCCTTATTCTCTGAACAGCGGCATAAAGTGGCTAAAATAATACGTAGTGGTGTCGGACCGTGTGTCGAACTCACCGTAATTGACTTTAAGAAGTTATTTTCCAGGGTTCCTTTGGTGCTGTAAAATGGTTCAATTTCGTTTAACGATTGGTACAGATTAATTAGGTTAGGATAAGTTTATAAGCCGGGCCCAATAAAGCGATGGGAGTGCGCGGTTGGAGAGTAGCCTGGGGAAAATTCAGGGGAAAACCTCCGACACGACCACGCGCGTGATTTGGAACACTGGAATACTCTAAGAATTTGCGCTCAAGTGAGATTGGTTGAGCGGTTTCAAACGAATCTAAAGTGTGAATGGAATCGAAATACTGGGAGTTTTGTCGCTGATTCATTAAGCCTAGCCTAGCCGTGTCCAGGAGTACCGCCTTCTGTATCTGACCCTTGACCCAGCCATCTAGCGAGAGTCTCTTGAGGTGTTGGTTGAGACTCCTCGCTATTTGACCGTTCGCAGAAACTACTATCGGGACAATGACCGTTGAATCAATATCCCACATGGCGGTCACCTCGTGTGCCTCGTGTGTCACGAGGTTCATAATATTATTATGGATTACGCCAGAACATTATAACTAGATTAATGATAACACAAATAATTATATGTTATTCATAACGACAAAGATTGACAAGGATAGAAAACTGGTACATTATATAATCGATACAAGTGTTTTAATATTCAAATAGAGATACTGTACGTTTCATCTATATTAGAGAAAGAGTGTGTGTGTGTAGTCGTTGTGTGTTTTGCTAAATGCATGAATGTCGAATTCCAAATATTCCTGAAATCATTTTATGTTTCTGCTATTAAAGTCCCTATAATCAGTACAAAAGGCGATTTAATGCAAAATCCAATAACAGTTAATAAAACATCGGCCTTTTCAGAATTTAGCATAGCAATTTATTATTAGACCTCTTTAAATTCTCATATAATTGAATATTGCTTTCAAAGTCGAAGTTACCCTCCAACGATTTCGAAGAAACAATTTATATAATCGTCATCGTGTTCACCAATTATTTCTGCATCAGAGGATTGAGTGTTCGAAGAATCTCTTGTAAGCCTCTTTTTTATCGCCACTTAGAAAAAAAAAATTATGCTACATAAAGACTTAAAAGATTTTTGGATCTGAAGTCAAGTACTTTTGCACACTAAATGGGTCGTACTTTTCCATGACCAGTTTTCTATTGCAAAAAAATCAATGATATGTATTGAATTAGTGTACAAAAATAGTATTTCGAAATAGTACCTGAACCCAATAAAAGGAATTTATAGGTTAAAATACTTAAATATTAACATATTTCTGTAGAAGGTGCGTAACACAGTGGTAAAAATCATTTTTTCATACAAATGGTGAGACATCCAAGGACCACTGAGTTACTCGATTTATGGATATAAGCTGTGGTTCGTTAATTACCAAAACTAACGGAAGTGATATTGCAATTAAACCTCTTTCTAAATAACAATACAAAAATATGAGGTGAGGGCCAAGTATTCCAAAATCTGCATTAAAAAAAAGTGTCTGAAAATTATGTACATAAAAAAGTAAGTTAGGCAAAAGCGATGATGGTAATGACTAATTGCTGTCCGGACTACGAACTTGTATTAATTATAGATGATGCCCTAATTTCATGTTTTGTACAGGCTATGTACATAACTGAAAAGTTTCGTCAGGTTCCATTCAGTATGTTTTAAAATGAATAGGAGTAAATAACACCACAAAATTGCATGTTTATAATATACTAGCGACCCGCCCGGCATCGCACGGGTGCAATGCTGATGCATGTATTATACATATAAACCTTCCCCTTGAGTCACTCTATCTATAAAAAAAAATCACATCAAAATCCGTTACGTAGTTTTAAAGATTTAAGCATACATAGGGATATGGGGATATAGGGACAGAGAAAGCGACTTTGTTTTATACTATGTAGTGATATTAGACTGCATCTACTCGACTAAACGAATATGTATAAAAAAGTATCAGGTTAATAGGACCGTGAGCGAATAATTTGAAATACGAATCCAAATTAAAACTGAAAATCGAATCAACATCCGTGTTTTTACAGAATCTTGCATTTCAAATCAACTCTGACGGAAGAACTAATAGAAAATGGAAAACAGACAGCGGCAAAGGGTCTAAACGAACGATACAGTGAGCATCTGTTCAGAATTCTAGCTGCGGGACCCGAGTTTTATTCTTTTATTGTCACTGCAGGCAATAAGCTCTCAAGTCAGGAACAAGTTGGCAAGTAAAATAAAGTCCCAGTTTCCATTTTGAAGTTAGCGGTTAATGGGATCCCCGAGACTCTAGGGACTACACCCTTCTGGAATGGAATGTTAGAGTTTGAATGATATTAGTATAGAAACCGGTAAATTTTAAGAAAAGTCGTAGACGTCGATTTACTGTTGAGGAGACAAAGTGGTATCACACATGATATCCGTACCAGTTTTGAGAAAATACCTAGAAGATTATTTTAACTAAAATCGTGATGAAGACAATTTTGCAGGCTGTAGTCTATATGGTGGCCATGAGTGCTTTGTCAATTCTTAATTAAGCATTTTTAGGACATATCAACTAATGACATAGGATTATTATGTGCTAAGGTTCGTTGGAAAAATAATGCAATTACTTGCTGGTTACCAAGCTGGTTACATAGCGTTGGACAAGCAACCCGCAAACATTTGCCATGTATTGACGGATTGTTCAATCATGCTGTCTTTTTTTTTATGTACGTTCCAATTTCGGAATTTTTGTGAAGTTGATTGTGCTACCTCGTTATTTTCTAATAGAATTTTATAATTTCGAATGTAATGTGAATATGTAATACAAGTCTCAAAAAAATCAATGTACAATCGAGCTGTTTAGCAACGTCGCACGATGACCCACATTAAAAGAGCTCTTTTGTCTGATGTTTGAAAGATATAAAATATTTTTAGGCTTTAAATATTATACACTAATCCATTAAAAAGCGCCCAAAACTCATAATATTAAAAAATAACAGCCACGTTAATCTTGTCCAAAAGAAACTAATCCCTCAAAGGATTAATATTTTCTGCATTTTTATCTCCATAGCTTAAACGTCTTCTGTTGCTGTAGTAAAAGGCGTTTTTGGGATTGCAACCTCTTCAGTTACAGTAAACTACTCGTGTGAATCCCGAATGAGGCGTACTGAAATATGCCTGAACTCTCAAGCAAAGAGCATTTTAGAAAAGTTACGACTTATTTTTATTGTAAGTTTTCGTGAGATTTAAGGAGCTTATTCCAAGGCAACGTTGAGAAATAGCACTTTATATTTTTACGATTCTTTGTTTAGATTGTGAATTATGAGTGTTATTTACTAGATGATTCAAAACTGATACAAAATACATAAGTTTGGTAGCATGGCCTGCCTTAATTATACCTAGGTATAGACTTTCAAAGACAAGCAACTCTTTTAACATTATAGGGCCGCGTATTTTCAATAGGATACCTACGGAAATAAAAGATGCTACCTCAGATCTTGGTTTCGCACATAAGCTCAAGTGTTTCTTGGTCCAAAAGGCCTTTTACTCGGTTACGGAATTTTTACAGGGATAAACTTATATGTTCACTGCCTCACCGTATTGGAACAATTTACTACACCTTAATTAAGAATGTGTTAAAATTTAAACTTTATTAATCTCAGCGTGAATTTATATAGCTCATGGTTATTATTTTTGACATGTATATTATGTACGACGATGTATGATCAATGCAAATAAATGATATGATATGATATGATATGTATTGTGTAATGTTGTCTCTTCTGATACTAATCTTTTTGAAATAAATGAAATAAATGAAATAAATGAACTTTATTCTGCAAGTAGGCCGCAAAGGCACTTTTACAAGTCAAAAACTACTAGCGTTTCTCAAGAGACCACTGCCGAGAAGAAACGCCGAAAGAAACTCGACAGTCAGTCATTTTCTCCAAAATATGCTTATTACAATGATACTACTTAACCTACTTAAGTAAATGTAAATGGTACACAACAAAAGAGAATTGAAAGAAAAACGAGGAAAAAATAACAATAGGTATTTACAAAAAAAAACATGTCGAATCGTTTGATATGCTTTCCTGCAAGAAATGAGATACAATGAAAATATTAGACTCTACGCTATTTAGGTATTTGGTTTGGGCCATGCATTTCTGTCTGTTAGATAGTCCTCAACCCTATAATAAGCCTTTGACATCAAAGTTTTTTTTAGGTAATTTTTAAGAGCTGGAAAGGGTAAATTCAAAATTTCATTTGGTTTGCAGAAATCCCCTTTCATTTTAATTTGCTGTAATGGCTTCGTAAAATCATCGCATATTAGGACAAGGCGTTTCTCAAAGTTATTTTCGGTAAACAAAGAATGGAATCAATATAATTACCTTTAAGTTCCTCAAATCACCACTTAATATATAACTAAATGCCAATTCTGCCTCCACTTTGTTCCGGTACCTCCCCTCTTTAGGTCTTCATGTAATTTGAAACGATTTTTATTCCTTATTTTTGTTACCAGAATCCCTTTCGAATACCAATTACTCACAATTGTTGTTTTCATTCCATTTCGTTCTCAGAAATGGAAATTTTTCAACATATCTACTGTTGTTTTTTTACTTTTTGAAAAAATAACTGGATCTTTGTTTGTGATTGGATACAGTATTATATGGGGATAGATAATATTGCAGAGCTTATACGTCTAGGAGAAAGTGGATGTAGGTTGAATATTTGATTTGTGTAAATATTGTTTATTTTTCTAGGATATATAAAGTAGATTCGATTTAGTTTGAGAAAACAGTGTGCTAAGATGTTATTTTCGTTTGTTTGGTTGGGATATTGGTTTATTCAAATAAAAAATATCTAACACCCTTAACCTTCATATTATAGAGATAGGCAGAGACCCAGCCTGCCCACGCTGTGGGAATGAGGAGACTAGCAAACACTTACTAGCGGAATAATGTTTTTTTTTGGGAATACGCTCTTTTCTTGAAGGTTTGAAGGTCATATCGGTCCAGAAATACCGCAGGCGACAGATAATTTCATAAATCGGTTGTGCGAGGTAGTTTCTTGAGAAACGCACAGTTGTGGACTGCCAACCATCTAAGTGTTGTAATTTAAAACCACTATCCAATACATTGAATCTAAGAAGGTCGTATGTTTGGGCAAGACAGCATTCCAGCGAAAAACCGTAAAACCTATCCTGTTGAAAGTATTTACTAATGCGGTATGCATTAGTAAATACTTAGGTGACCTCAATTTTTTTCAGAATTTCAAACTTTATCGTTTGGAAATAAGAGGGGGGGGGGGTACACACTTTTGATGACTTTGACAGTTAATATCTCACCAACGGTCACTTAAATGGACAAGTTTTTTAGAAACCTCCATATCATTTTTAAAGGCCTATCCAATCCATCGATACCCCACATGATAATATGCGTTGAAATTTTAGGTCCAGTCAACCAGGGGTCGAAACTCGCTGGTTTCCGTGTTATTCGAGTTTTTAGTTTTTTTTTTTAATCCGCCTTGTAGCCTTAAACTGGTGATTGTGACTAAAGCACTGCCATTTGGATAACAATAAAACATTTTTCTAATAGCCTATGAATAAGACGATTACTTGAAATCAAAATTTGTGTCCAAAATTTACAAAAACTTTGAAATAAAAGGTGATGAAGTAGAAGTTTTGACTTTTTTTCTCCAAGTAAACTGGAAACTCATCAGAAATCTAAATAAATAAATAAATAAATAAATATTATTGGACAATCTTACACAAATCAACCTAGTCCCAAACTAAGCAAAGCTTGTACTATGAGTACCAAGTGACGATATACATACTTATATATTTTGACGACCAGTTTAGCCTAGTGGGTAGTGCACCTGCCTGTGAAGCTGACGGTCCTGGGTTCGAATCCCGGTCAGGGCAAATATTTGTGTGATGAGCATGAATATTTGTTTCTGAGTCTTGGATGTTTTCTATGTATTTAAGTATTTATATCTATTAAATATATCGTCGTCTAGTACCCATAACACAAGCCTTCTTGAGCTTACTGTGGGGCTAGTTCGATTTGTGTAAGATTGTCCTCTAACATTTATTTATTTATTTATTATTTATTTATTTACTTATATAGATAAATAGATACTTATACGTAGATACATAGAAAACATCCAAGACTCAGGAACAAATATTCGTGTTCATCACACAAATACATGCCCTGACCGGGATTCGAACCCGGGACCTCCAGCTTCGAAGGCAGGGTCACTACCAACTAGGCTAAAGCGGTCGTCAAATCTATTAATGCCTTTGACTGCACCAACAGATCTTTGAGATTGTAATAATTTCACACTCCGTAACAGGCTTTCATAACTTCAACTTCATATCATTTCTCACTATCACTGCAGCCAAAAAGTAACTATAAAATATTTTATGCTGTAGCTGAAGCCAAAAACTGACACTCAGTTTGCCACTCACACTTCCTTCGTATTTTTCACTTACGCTCCAAAATAAGTAAGTTCCTAACGCGGGCGTAGTTAACTTCGGTGTTAAACTTTTAAAAATGCTGGCAACACTGGCGACTACTTGTAGGGCTTGAAGAGAGCAGCCTGTGCACTTCTCAGTATACCGCATCCATACTTAATATTATACTACTGTATTAATACTACATTACAACACTCTTCACGCTTAAGGCGCGTAATAGAGTGAAATACCACATTTTGGTCGCGTTCAACGGCCTAAAACTCAAAACTGGGCCGAAATATCTCGAAGCGGAAACGGTCTCGAAAAAATATACTTGAAGAATTGATATGTCCTTTTCAAACTGAGCTGCGGAAATTGCAACACGCCTAGATTGTCCTAACAAAAAAAATTATCAAATAAGGCATTTTTCAACCTTTTAAATCGCTACTGCTCACTCTCTAGACATGTTTTTTACACGGGATATTCAGAAAATAAAACTTAATTCAGTTTTTCATAACCTGAGCTGCGGATATTGTAAAATAATCATTACTTTTATCAAAAACCTGGAATAACTACCACACCGTCATACAAGATCTGACGGATCTGTTACAGCGGGGGGGCGCGGGTAGTGCGGCGGGAAAGGCTACGCCACACCCCAACGCGCAAGGTCGTTCGCGGTTATACGCGCCTTAAACCACTGAACCAATTTAGATGAAATTGTGCAGGCAGAGGTTGTATCCGCTAGGTGTACACATCCCAATACATTATCGTATCTCAAAGGGACATCTTCGTGTTGGATCTGTATCCCCAAGGTATTCAACCTTCCAAAAGGACCAAACATTGTGCCGTGATATCACAATTAAAATCATTTATTTCAGTGCTTTGAGGCAGTTTTGTCTTTCGGAAACTTATGTCCCCCTTTTTTCCGAATAAAACGGGACTGCGCTACAATGCGGGATGTTCGATATTTTCACGGTACGGTGTTAAGGTATTAAATATGATTTAAATGTAAAATTCGTTCTCATGCCCATAATAACCAATAACATTTTTTGACAGCTGAACCTTACTCGACAGTGGCGCCAACTGGTGAGCACAAAAGCGATAGCGATAAATTAAAAGACATGTTAATTAATCACTGTTACTACTCAATCTAGGAGTTTTTAAATGATGAAAAGCTGACGAGGTAGTAAAACAGAAAATTGTAATTTGTTATCTGCATGAAATGTACCTAAATTTAAGTTAACTTAATATAACTGACTAGATAATATGTATAGATAAACCCCATTATTCATAAAACTTAACAAACCTCTGCTAACTGAAATGTTCTTTGTTCCTTTCTAACAAACGTAAATGTCAAAGTGACAAATAAGGACAAACGAACTTTAGCGGCTAGTTAACTAATTTAGGTTTGATAGACGTATATGAATAAGGGGGAAAATCTTTTGCACGCTAGTTACGATACAGTTATGACGAAAAATTTTAAGAATTAAACTAAGCTAGAGTTAGCAAATATTGTGTGCCCTAACAGGTTGTCATGAACTTACCATCCTTAGTTATAAGACCTTATTATGCAGGCGCGGATACAGGGGGGGGGGGGGGGGGGCAACAGGGGCAATAGCGCCCCCCCGAAGCCTGTGTCAGGGGAGGGCAATTTCCTATGTCCTGACGTAGGAAATATGTTCTGACAATAAAAACAGTTATCAAAAGTCGGTTTTTTTTTCGGAAAGTTCGAAAGTGCCCCCCCCTGAACTAAATCCTGGATCCGCGCCTGTTATTATGTAAATGTGTTCATGACTATACAATAAATAAATAAATAAATAAATAAGCCCTCATTACGTTGATTCTCCTCAACGAGCAGGCTGCCTCTACTGTCCCCGAACCAGTCCACACTCCGCAGTCGCAGTGCGGTATGAAATGCCACTTTCATGCGGCTACATTAGCATTCAGTTTTTTGCCTTTCGAAACGCTTTTTGCACAAATTTGCTTAAAACAAGCACCGCCAATTGGCCGTTTTGTTGATGCGAGTTTAACTAAACATGAGCGTCCTTTGCGATTCGGGAACTGATAAAAATGCATTTGGGATTTTTGTGTACATTTTTGCTGGGATTCTGACATCGCTTGTTTTTTTGCTATGATTATCAGTGCATTCTGATGAATGAGCTTCTAAAGGAAAATTTAGGGACGTTTTAAGAGGCCTTATAAGTTTTAAAATGTTTTGATTTCAAATTATGACAAAAGTATTGATAATACCAGTAAAGTTATTAAAGGCTACGATGATGTTATTTAAGTTTTAGATAGTAACATAGCTATTTTTTTATTTTATTGTATATAGTAGAATTTAAGCGGAAAATACAAGTATTTAGCTCGAAAATGGTCGATTTGGAGTGATGTTTGAAACGATATTTCTTAATGAAAAATCTAAAACATACATTTAAAGTTTATAATTATGACATAAGGTCGCAATAGTCCTGTTCTAGATAGTAACATTGAGTAAATGTCAAGATACGTGTCAATTCAATCAGAAAATAGCGTAAAAGATGAGCATTTTTTAACTGATAAGGACCCCCCTTAACATAGCTACAGCTAAGTGTGTGTGAGTATGACCGTGTGACAATACGATGTGATGAGTGTACCGAATTAATATGAACTCTTTAAACAATACGAGTAGCTGAAAATCACTGTTTTGTGTCGCAAAGTTAAATTTAAATATGTATTTATATAATGTTGTAAGTACTGAAGCCCATTTACTAAAATTTATAACTAACACTGTATTTGCACAAAAAAAAATCATAAATTATAATAAAGCTCTTATGTTTTTAACTCGAAAAAAAAGTGTTTATACTTATTCATATTCTTACACTTACATCACACACTCGCTTATTAACACACTCATACCGTTACACTTACGACGAGTACCTTCCTATCAAATAATTATTAAAGTCTATCTTTTTAAATTTCAACTGCACGATTTGTTTATTTTCTGTACATTCTTCTTAGTTTATAATGTTTTTGTCTTTAGCGCAAGATATTCAGTTAAATGGCAATCGGATCATGTCTCAGCCTACGATACAGGCCTAGCCTAGTGTAGGGGTCACTGAAAAGTGTATTAATTTACTTTGTCATGCAGTGTCTGTAACATTTTCTTTTTTTATATATTTTGATCGTTTGGTAATGTTAATAGCACTGTGTATAAAATAAACTATATTTTTTGTACATTAGAAATGGAAATATTTATTTTTCCAAAGAAACAAATTTAAACAGGATACGAGTACAAGTTTTTTGGGTCCTGAGCTAGGAATCGCTGTGTTACAGGACCCATTTATAGTTTTATATGAAAATATGTTTATATTCATATTCTTAGAATTATAGTTTTTTAGTTTATTGTACCGTGAAGGAAAATAAATTGTATTAAAAAACTATTATGGGAGATTCCAACAGCGAAAATACAAAAAAAGAAGATGATGAAGTAGAAGATAGTATAGCAGAGAACGAACAGATGAAAAATAAAATTAGAATTATATTACAGTTAGAAATATATCAGATTGGGAATTTAAAATAAAACCTATAAAATACTTGTATTGAAAACTAATAAAAGTACAAAATTATCAACCTTTTAAAAGAATCACACAATTAAATATTAAAAATATAAATACATATTAGAGGACAATCTTTCACAAATCGAACTAGCCCCACAGTAAGCTCAAGAAGGCTTGTGTTATGGGTACTAGACGACGATATATTTAATAGATATAAATACTTAAATACATAGAAAACCATCCAAGACTCAGAAACAAATATTCATGCTCATCACACAAATATTTGCCCTGACCGGGATTCGAACCCAGGACCGTCAGCTTCACAGGCAGGTGCACTACCCACTAGGCTAAACCGGTCGTCATTAAGAAGCAGTATCGAATCACGTTCAAATTAAAAGCTACAATGAAGAGGACAAATTCACTTAACCGATGTTTTGTGATTCATTACACATGAAAATGTTCACAAACCATTCACTAACCTAAAACAGATCTTAGCAACATCGTAACAAAGCTCAAAGTTGCCCATAAAGCTCAATGAACCGATTTATGGAAGACAGTCTACCATAAAATCTGGATGCCACTTGGTTGGCTTTTGACAATCGTTTACTTCTGCTTCAACTTTTGTTCAAAACTGGACCTTGTTCGTTAGGTTTAAAGTCTTGTTTTTAAATAAAACATTATAAAACATAAGACCTTCAGATCATAGCGTCATCACTTGGCTTTTAATACGCGCGGATTTGCAAACTTTCGTAGCTCTGGAAGGCGATTTTGGAATGAAAAGGTTTTGTTTTATAGTTTTTCGATAATGCTTGTACTTTTCAGCGAAGCGCAGATGAAGTGTGCAGTCGCTTTAATAAATATGTATACAGTTCGGAACTTACAGCTAGGGATGAAACTCAAAATGGTATTGATGTTTTTAGATTAGACTGCGCTGTTCTGAATAAAGTCAAGTTTGCTTGTTGATTTAAGATTAAAACCATTAAAACACGAGATATTACAAGTAAAAGTCAAGCAGATGATGCCGCTATTTTAAACCAGCAAAAAGCTATTTTCGAAAGTATCCTCGAATAAGCTTTGCGACTTAGTCTTGATTCGACCATTTAAATAAAAAATGAGTTTTATGAACTATAACTGCCGTTTAATCTTTAGTCTATTATTCGACTTAGCAAAATGTCAGCCCAGACTAAATCGTTGTCATAAATTTTAGAAAATCAAGAGCAATTTTTTTTAATGTATTTAGCGTGGCTTCTGACTCAATATCAGCGTTGGCACTGAGTCAAGACTATTATGTGCCACCTTTCCTCTTTCCAAATGTCATTATGTCCACCGGTTCGATTGGTTGACGATATTAAGAAGATCGCGAAATGTCGAAAGTTGCCGAGGCAAGGCAGCAAGCAACCTTGTAGGGACTGAGCTCGCTTCGATGCGGGCATAAGCCGAGACGTCAGCGGTGGCATGCGCAAGCGAATCCTGCGGCATCTCACACAGGCAAGGAGGGGAAGCCGCTGGTTTGACGATGTTCAGGAGTCCCACATCACCGTGCCTACCACCAGGAGGGTCGGTATGCATAAAGCAGTTTCCAGCGTGTTAAAAAAAAGGTTACCCTTGGATGAGACTTACTCCGCACCGGGACGAGTAGCATACTCCAAGAGAGGCCTATGATCAGCAGTGGGCGATTACAGACTGAAAATGATGACGATAACATTACAAAGACGATGTTGAGGATAACGCGAAGTTGAGAAGATGAGAGGCTAAAATGAAAAGCTGACCCCATTACTACGTGTTATTACAGCTGTAAAGCGAGAGATTATCATCTTCCATGGTTATCCCAGTACAGTTGGATCCAGAAGGATGCCCGGGGTCCGCTACCTAACCCCAAGATTTGGCGTAGACACTAGTTTTTACGGAAGCGACTGCCATCTGACCTTCCAACATTACACTAGGGGAAACCAGAACTTATTGGAATTAGGCTTGTCAAGTGAGTGGGCAACTTGACTGTTAGAAGCTCTCAAGTCGCCCGCAGGCCTAACATGGCTTAACGACTGCTATCATAGGCAGCAGCCGGGATTAACGGTTTAACGTACCTTTTAAAGCACGGGAGCGCTCAGGTCATAACCACTCAAAGCGGTCATCCATTCAAGAACCTCGGCCGACTTTGCTAACCTCGCATACCTCAAGCAGTACGCGGACGCCGCTGGGCCCACAAAGCGAGAGAGAAAGCTTTAATTCGCTTACGGTGACACGTAACTGAGGCCTACTAATGAACGCTTGGGAAATCTTATGATCACGTTCAGACTGCCCAGAGCTGGTCGGTCATGGGATGCGTCTGCTCGTCCCCTCACTATCGAGGGTCAATTTTCGGCTACTGTTACGAGTAGCTGCTCCAGAGGCGCACCATCGCGCAAGAACTATCCCCTCGTTCGAGCTCTACACTGTCTTCATGCACTTCTTGCCACCGGGCGTGGATGCTTATGGAATTAATTGGGGAATAGGTGGTGACACTAAATAAGAAAATCAACTACTTCAAATGTTGTCGAAAAAAGGTCATATTCTCAACCGAATAGCGAAAAAAGTAACTCAAAAGAATAAATAATTACAAGTCTTCAAAGTTATAAGTGAGGGCATGTTCTGTCCCTTTTTCGCAAAAGGCATCTGTGTGCTGAACGATCTTCACTTTAGGCAACTGTAAGTCAGTGACGTCACTAATTTGTAGTGCTTTCTCACTCTTTTTAACAACATTGTAACGGTTGCAGCTCCGTTATTTTAATGGAATTTTCACCATTTGGCGTAGTTTTATGTCTTCTTTCTTTTGGATAATAATTTGGATACCAATAAATTTTGAGTCAACTCCGTATTGTGTGTCGTGATTGCTTAAGGTTCAGTGAGGCTATGGATGGATATAATTATCCTGTAATATATTCAAATTATAATGAAATTTATAAGCCTTTAATTTAATACTATCTCTTCTTTAATACGATTTTTCTAAAAACCCTGAGCTTCATTTGCAGCGTGTTCAAGAAGTCCCAAATAACACCCTAAGGTTTTAAAATAATGTCATTCCAGTGCTGTTTAGCATAGCTCGGCCACTCGGGAGAGAAGACCGTATGATATAAGGACCAATGTGGCACTTGAAACCTTTCTCGAGGTTGAGTATAGCTCGTTGGAGTGAAGGGCTTATGATGGTAGATTTGAAGTGGCGGTTTAGACCTTTTCGTATTTGGATGTAGCTCTGATTCCTGTCCCTCGTGTCCCATCGCGTCTCGCTATATAAAGCGCTGAAACACTAATACGGACATTTGCATTTGAACATGCCCGGAATGGCTAGCATTATAATATGTGTTGAGGGGATTTGTGGAGCTGGAAATGCAACTTGGACTTAAGTATGTAAGTAAGTGTTTATTTGTGAACATAGGTATTTACAGTGGTGTTATTTTTAGAAAGTTTCACTATGTTTGCCAATCGGCGTACAAAAACAATGAACTTAATATTTAAATTTTAAAATAGGTACTTACTAATCTATCATGCATACAGACTTAAGAGGCCTTATAAGGTTTAAAATGTTTTGATTTCAAATTATGACAAAATTATTGATAATATCAATAAAGTGATTAAAGGATACGATGATTTTATTAAAGTTTTAGATAGTAACATAGCAATTTTTTGATTTTATTGTAAATTCTAATATTTAACCGGAGAAACACAGTTTTTAGCTTGATAATGGTCGATTGAGTGATGTTTGAAACGATATTCCTTAACGAAAAATACAAAAAACACATTTAAAATTTATGATATTAGGTCGCAATAGTCCTGCTCTAAATAGTAACACTGAGAAAATGTCAAGATACCTGTCAATTCAATCAGAAAATTGCCAAAATAGATGAGCGTTTTTAACTAAGGACTCTTAAGATTAATCGCTAAATGTAGACGGTAAGTTTTTTCTGAGGGTAAGTTCAGTAAAAGTGATAAATATATGCGAGTTGTTATCATTATACATATTCGAATAGATTGTCACCGAGTTCGTAAATTGTGTTGTTGACTCAAAATTTAACTTATTAATTTAACAAGGGAAAAAAATATGCTAAATGGTGAAAATCCTATTCAAATATCTCTTAAAATAATGAAGCTACAACCGTTTTAATGTTGCTGGTTAGAGAGAGCGCGACAGATCAGTGACGCTACTGACCTTGAGCGCCATAGTACAAGACGATCGTTCCAATACAAAAATGCCATTTAATACTGACTTTCATAATGTATTAGACGTATAAACATGAAATGTGTAATATGGAGGTAATACTGAATATTGTACGTAACGTTGGTGTATCTATTTGACTCATTTGAGTGTAAAATTCGAATTAGTGGTGTGATGTAAGATGATAAGGGGATCCAGAAGGGGATCTTGTATTGTGTAGAATGTAGAGGATCCAACATAACAGAAACGCCATATGTGTGTTAAATACCACCTGTGACTTTTGAACCTGACTGTGGCTTTATAGGCCGGGCCCAATAAAGCGATAGGAGTGCGCGGTTGGAGAATAGCCTGGGGAAAATCCAGGGGAAAACCTCTGACACGACCACGCGTGTGGTTTGGAACACTGGAATACTCTAAGTTTCTCTCCAGTGAGATTGCTTGAGTGGTTTCAACCGAATCTGAGGTGTGAGTGGCATCGAGCTACTGGGAGTTTTTGTCGCTGGTTCACTAAACCTAGCCTAACTGAGAAGAGTCCAGCAAGAAACTCAGCTAGGCCCGACCTGGGTCGGACGAACTCTACCCGGTGTGCGGCGGTACCGGGACGAATAGGGACTATATGTGTCAGCGTTGTCGCGATCGCGCAGTGGACGTTCCCGCCGGCGGGAATGCCTAAGTGTACGCATCGTGTCTGAGTCGTCCGGGTCCGTGAGTGTGTGCCTATAGGACGCCGGATCGTGCCGGGGCCTGCGCGCCATCATTTGAATGCAGCTTGAAAAAGCGCGTGATTTCTCTAGAGGATAACGTAACGAAATAAATGAACCTTATTCTGCAAGTAGGCCTTAATTGCACTTTTACAATTCAAAAACTACTAGTATTTCTCAAAAGACCACTG
Source organism: Epiblema foenella (assembly GCA_963556455.1). Classification (NCBI taxonomy): domain Eukaryota; kingdom Metazoa; phylum Arthropoda; class Insecta; order Lepidoptera; family Tortricidae; genus Epiblema; species Epiblema foenella. The sequence goes on from OY747112.1 coordinate 18,942,131, forward strand.
CCGAGAAGAAACGCCGAAAGAAACTCGACAGTCAGTTTTCAGAGAGGTAGGGCACAGCAAAATGTCATCTTGCTCGAATTTGGAGCAGCTCAACTGGGGAAGTACCTCCGCCTTGCAGAAGACCACAGCCATAATAACATTATTTACTGTACAAGTATGTAGTGTTGTGTTCCTGGAGGTGAGCAAGGTTGCCAGAGCTCCCGAGGATGCACTGTGTTGAGAGCGAGGGACCTAAATTTGTCCCTTGTGCTGTCAACACAGAGAATTCTCAAATTTCATAAAGGGTCTGCAACGTGTACGTGGCTCCTTTGGAGTTGCGGGCGTCTATAGGCTGCGGTGACCGCTTACCATCAGATGGACCGTACGCTTGTTTTCCACCGGCGTTGAATAAAAAAAGTCATTTTCTCCCAAAATGGGTTGGTAAAACAAAACACATTTTTTAAAAAAAACGACGTAGGCATAAGATCCTCCCCCAGTGACCAAGCGTGGTATTTTACAGATCCCCTCCCTCCCCTAAACGGGTCAAAACAACATATTTTGAACTATTTGTGATAATCCATATTGAAAGGGACCTTATGGCGGCCGGCACTTACGCCTTTATTGCCGCTGTTCCAATACAATAGTGAATAGGTGCAACGTAAGCGCCTGCCGCCATAAGGTCCCTTTCGATGTGTATTATCACATTTATCTTCCTTAAGTGTTCCACTGCTGGGAAAAGACTTACCCTATTTTTCTCTACCCAAGCAGAATGCGTCAAAATCTCCCCTCCATCTCCTTTTAGACTACTTCTCCTTCGGTAGCCGTCTTGGGGAATCCACTCCGCACTTGTCTTCATCCATCTTTCCAGACGCATACAGCAGATATATGTCCGGGACAGAAATTGTAGAAAAAAACTTACCATTGTTTAAGTTAGCGCACGCCGCCCCGAAGACCACCGCGGTCGCCAGGAACCGCAGCGCCGGCAGCATGATGCTGTCTCACTCTCACATCACATCACACACACGCACAACACATTAACACACTAGAATTATGACGTTCGGCGCGTCACACAAACATCACAAGATTAGACCGTTGGCACGTCACATTAACATCGCAAGATTCGAACTTTGGCGCGTCACATTAACATCGCAAAATTAGAACAATGGCGCGTCACATTAACATCGCAAGATTAGAACAATGGTGCGTCACACCAGAATATCACAAGTTTACGTTCAAACGCGTTCTTTATTTGATCCGGTCGTTGTCATCTGAAACAAAGAAATGTTTAAAATTAACTTTTGTTTTTATGTTCTTGACTTAAAATTTAGAATCAAAGAGAGTGGGTGGGTGTCAACAAAAATTTGAAGACTGCAGCTCCAATCGTTTGGCTGTAAAACCTGTGTGACAGAGGTTCCATTTGGACCCTTCGGAGACCCTAAAAACTAAATTAACATGGCAGTAACAATTTTAAATATTAAACTCCTGTGAGTTTCAGACATTAAGATATAATACCCAATGGTCACTTACGTAAGATTGAGGAAACTCGACCTTAAGGTCTGAGTGACCCGTTTATTAAATAATAATAATAAATAAATAAATATTAGAGGACAATCTTACACAAATCGAACTAGCCCCACAGTAAGCTCAAGAAGGCTCGTGTTATGGGTACTAGGCGACGATATATTTAATAGATATAAATACTTACATACATAGAAAACATCCAAGACTCAGAATCAAATATTCATGCTCATCACACAAATATTTGCCCTGACCGGGATTCGAACCCAGGACCGTCAGCTTCACAGGCAGGTGGCACCCACTAGACTAAACCGGTCGTCAAGTTTATTATAATGATAATTTAAATATTATTTAAATATGGCAATACCAGGACCAAACGGATTATTGTCAGATTTAGTTTCGCGTCTTTTCGGTGGACATATCAAAAGTTAAGGGTCAAAAAGCTTAATTTTGGATTGATCTAGTAACCCGCACAAACGGTGTTCCCATAACTACAAATCCATGTAAGTAATAAAAACATAACTTACATGTACATAAGCCGTTAACTATTGACCACCGGGTGAACATTTGTTTTTACAACTGACAATGACCCAAACATAACCCTATCAATATCAATAGGCAATAAAACCACACAGCTCTCAACAAACCCTCAAAACGTAACATTTAATAGTCCCAATAACTCGCTACAACACTAAAATCCACACCTTTCCTGGATGGTAATGAGTATAATTTATCGGCTTTTAACGCCGAGCGAGAAATGATTCATTAAGAACTGTTATGACTGGTTATTAACGAGGGAGACAAACACATAATGGCTTCTCTGAAATACTCTGAATGTAGGTATGTAGTCGTGAACCGGGATATTAAGCCACTTGCATTTATCCGTAATTTAATAAATATTCACGCTCTACTGAAAAACATTTCTGTGCGACAAGATAACGGGTCTAGTAATGAATGACCGACGGTAGGAGGTAGTCATAAAACTAGGTTTTCGGGTAAAAAAAGGTATATTCATGAGTATATTTTCACTTGTAGGCCATTTTTCTAAAAAATAAACACATATAAACCTAATATTGAATGATATTTACAATATAACTTGAAATGTTATTTTTATTTAATTTATGTTTGTTTTTCTTTTGTTTTAATTGTTTTATTGTGTGTTATTATTCTATTCAATGTATTGACGACCACAATAAGGATTCTTTTAAATTGACTTAAATGTAATTTATAATGAAGTCTTGTACTCGTATTGTGTAATAAATGAAATCTAAATCTAAATCTATTTCTAAAAATCATACAAATCGGTTCAGGATTCGGGCGTGGCAAACGTGCCGCTTTTTGTATGAAAAATTCTTGAACACAATCGTCTAAGCAGATACCGTAGCTTGGCGACCATAACACCGATACACTTGGCCGTAAGTGTTATTACCAACACCTCAAGAGACTCTCGCTAGATGGCCGGGTCAAGGGTCAGATACAGAAGGCGGTACTCCTGGACACGGCGCGGATAGTCAGGAGGTTCCTCTCTCTGTCGCCCGACACCACCGGTAGCTTAGGCCCCGCCTCGCTGCCGGCGGCACACTAGGTTAGGTTTTTATAATGATTTTATGTTTTGTAAGTGTATTTTTATATTTTACTTTTTATAAAGATATTGTAAAAACCTAACCTAAGACCAGAAATAAATAAAGAGAATAATAATAATAATAATAATGTACTTTATTTAGTTTACCCATCAGTTTACAAATTGTAACAACTAAACAACTAAAAATTTAAAATAAAATTACATTACAATAAGCAAGCCATCTTTGACGCCCCACTTATTAGGTAGCATGTCGTGTATACCACGTTGACAATGCTGTTCGTCGACTCACTCTCCCGACAAAGGACCAGCGTCTCTTACGCATTATAGCGTAGAAGTAGCAGCAGGAGGACAGTGTAGAAGGGCAGTGTTGCGCGGTCGGTTGCCTTGATAACACTCAACCTGATGAATGACTCCAATTGTAGTCTGAAACATGTCGCAAATAGTGACTTTCCAAGTAAGTTCCAACCGTTGTTCTCTTATTAAGCGTAGAAGTCGTCCACTCTGTTTGCGGCGAACATACCAGACGCACTGCACCGCCACTGTAGCCTCAACATCGCACGAAACGCGTTATTAAGTCACATTTTCTGCAAACGACATCCATTCAACTCCGACGATAAGAAAAGAAAATAAATTTTTAGTTTATAGCCACGTAAATCAACAAAGTTTGGTCATTGACAGTTCAAACAGTCCTTCTTTGACAAAGGTTCTCCATACGTTACACAAAGGAGTTTAAATAAAAGCTAATGTTTTTGTCTTTAGCGCAAGATATTCAGTTAAATGGCAATCGGATCTTGTGTCAGCCTACGATACAGGCCTAGCCTAGTGTAGGGGTCACAGAAAAGTGTTTTAATTTACTTTGTCATGCAGTGTCTGTAACATTTTCTTTTTTTATATATTTGGATCGTTTGGTAATATTAATAGCACTGTGTATAAATAAACTATTTTTGTATTTTTTTTTTGTATTTTTTGTATAAGTCATTTTCGTATTCTTTCTCTGTGTCGCTCAAATTATATTTCTCATTTTTTTTAATACCACCTCGGTGGCAAACAAGCGTACGGCCCGCCTGATGGTAAGCGGTCACCGTAGCCTATGGACGCTTGCAACTCCTGGGATGTCACATGCGCGTTGCCGAGCCTTTAAAAATTGTATCGATAGAGACAGAAAATATTTATTTTTCGCGTTAGCGCCCCAGGCAAAAACAGCTGAATTATATATTTTTTTATTTCTAATGGCTGAAAGGTTATCGGACCAAAAATATCTGCTTTAACGCCTTTTACACACGAACTGATATTAACAATACAAATCTGTATTATCCAGTGTGTTGATGAATAAATTTTAAAATATTATCTTTACGTAAGTCACCGGAAACCATAGACAATATTTGAAATCCTCTGTATTTATTTTATTTATTACAGAAATTAAGATTTTTATGATGGTTGTGTATAATGGTTCTAATAGGGGCTAGTCGAATACTTCATTTCGAGTTATCTTATAATTTTCAAATTTCATTTCTTTTTTTCAGAAAAGCACTATACCTACAAGCCTGGGCGCGTAGAGGGATTGTCGGCCTCGTACCTCTAAATGGCCTCGTTAACGCTCGGCCATCTATTACTACTCGGCTCCTCTATTTCGCGGCTTCTGCAGTAATGTACTAATATAAATATTAATCCACAAGCCACTGTGGGCGAGCGTTTAAGCAGCTGACTTTTAATTTGGAGGTACCTACATATAAATGAAACCCGGCTCGTACCAACGAGCTTTTCAAAAAAAATTTATGAATGAAATATCATTTGGTAATTGGCTTTTAGGTGAAGGAAACATCGTGAGAATATCAGTCCCAAAAAGGTCTTCGCTTTAGGTTAAAAAGTCTGATGGGAATTGCTGTCGTAAAACTAGTGCCTTCGCCAACTCATTGGATTAGGTGCTAAAATAGAACTTGGGCTACATACATACATTTACCTACATAAGTATAACCGGTATAACGCTAAGAGAGTTATTTTAAAAGATACATACAATTATATGAAAAGCAGGAATGAAAATGTAAGCATTTTCTTATGCGACATTTCACACAAGATAAGGTACTAAGGCGGACTTATCTCATAAATAAAATAAATAAATAAATATTAGAGGACAATCTTACACAAATCGAACTAGCCCCACAGTAAGCTCAAGAAGGCTTGTGTTATGGGTACTAGACGACGATATATTTAATAGATATAAATACTTAAATACATAGAAAACATCCAAGACTCAGAAACAAATATTCATGCTCATCACACAAATATTTGCCCTGACCGGGATTCGGACCCAGGACCGTCAGCTTCACAGGCAGGTGCACTACCCATTAGGCTAAACCGGTCGTCAATCTCATGCTGGTACACTTTGAAGGACTAAGTGAAAAGAGGGAAAAACGAGACAAACATACAAGTCTTAAAACATGTATAGGTACAAAAACGTTTTCATATCTTGATATTGTATCAAGCAAATGATTTTTTTTTAACCTGACTGTGGCTTTATCGGCCGGGCCCAATAAAGCGATAGGAGTGCGCGTTTGGAGAGTAGCCTGGGGAAAATTCAGGGGAAACCTCCGACGCCACCACGTTTAATAATGTATTTTAACACCTGCTATTCAGAAAAGAGAAATATCTTACAAACGATTTTACTAGAGAGTGTCACATACTGCTTTTCACACCTTATATGAGGAAAGAGTCATTGTTGCCCTCAAATGAGGGAAGAAAAGTACATCTTTGATCCCTCAGTCGAAGGCAACAATAACTCTTTTCTGAATAGCAGGTGTGAAAAAGTCATTTTCACACCTGCTATTCAGAAAAGAGTTATTGTTGCCTTCGAATGAGGGATCAAAGATGTACTTTTCTTCCCTCGTTTGAGGGCAACAATGACTCTTTTCCTCATAGAAGGCGTGAAAAGCAGTATGTGACACTCTGTATTAAAATCATTTGTGAGATATTTCATGTGTGGGGAGTGTCTGAAGTTCTGTGAGATGAAGGATGATAGGCTTTCTAGTGTACCTACGTAGATAATTAGTATTATTGTTTTGTTCCTTTAAGTTGATGTTTCGTTTCACAGTATATTAGAGTAAATCTGTAATGCTGTGTAAATATATATATATCCCGCAATCAATCTGCCGTCCGCTGAAGGCGAAATTACATTTAAACTGGCGTCCACCGGCATAATGCGTCCGTATACCGGACGCCACTTTTTTTACCTATGCCACGTAAGTCCTTTTGGCCTTGGCTACCTGTACACCAAAAATCGATGGAAGTCAAAAAATCGGCCAGACGCTTGCAATTGTATTCTGAAAAGTTCACGGCAAAAACTTAGTCGACGTGTGGCGCTGCTGTTGCGCGGATATACGGCAGACGTATACTTCGATTATCTTCTGATGATGACACCGCGTATTTGGCGTCCCCAATGCGACGTTGCCAGCTCATTTACGCGGCATTAGATCGGGCGCAATATTGCAATCAAAACATATACAAATATATAATAGTAGGTGGCGCACGGACATTTGTTTTTAAAACGTATGTTGTTGTTTGTGATTTAAATACCTAAGTGTAAAAAAATAGGAATTAAAAAATAAATTTACAGAACAAGCTTTTATATTAAAAAAAAAACTAAAATTAAAAAATATGTATAGGCTGTTCGTAGAAATATGCGTTAAATAATGCGTATAATTTCAAATTGTTATATAAAGATTATAAAAGCCTGAGACGCTTACTTCAGTGCCTTAAAATTTTATAAGATTATATTACAATTAGAAATGATATATCTATATTACCTACGTTACTAGGCACTACTGTAGATTAAAACGTGGACGTCAAATAGGGGCGTAATAAATCTAAATATATAAAAGAAGAAACTGACTAACTGACTGATATATCAACGCACAGCCCAAACCCCTGGCTATAGAGATCCCAAATTTGGCACGTAGGTTCCCTATAAGGTCTAGAGGTGCAATAAGAAAGGATTTTTCAAAATTCACCCTCTAAAGGCGTGAAACGGGGGACCAAAATTTGTATGAAAACACATACTTATTGAAGTGAGAGATATGAAACTTTGTATATAGACTTTGTTTAAATATATTAATGAAGTATTTCACCGTTTTTCTAAATTGATCCACTAAAGGGGTGAAAAGGGATTTCAAAGTTTGTAAGGGGAGCAAATCTTTTTTTAAGTGCGATATTAAAAACTTCGTGAATAGACTCTGTTTAAAGAAAACAGTCTTTCAGCGTTTTTCGAAATTGGTCCCCTAAAGGGATGAAAAGGGGGTTCCAAGTTTGTACGGGGAGCAAATCTTTTCTGAAGTGAGAGATTTAAAACTTCGTATATAGATTCTGTTAAAATACAACAAAACATTTAAGCGTTTTTCGAAATTGCTCCCCTTAAGGGGTGAAAAGAGGGTTCCAAAATTTGTGTGGAAAAATCAATACGGGTGTTATTTTCGAGGTTTCTCGCGGTGCCGATAACGAAAATGACATGCATTTGCAAATCCAAGATGGCGAACAATATTTTTCTTAAAAATCCATATGAATACTTAAAAATCAATATGGCTGATATCTTTGTGATTCCTCGGGGTGCCGTTTATGAAAATGACATACATTCCAACATTAAAAAACTGGATCCCCGATGCGAAGCCGGGCCGCGTCGCTAGTAATAGAGAAAGCTAACTGATGTCCGTATACATTTTCAAAGCTGAGCGATACATATACGGACGTCGGTTTGACGCATACTTTTCAAACTGCACTATATTTGACGTCCGTATATATGGAATCTATGACACTTTGTGTGCTGGGACGAATAGGGACTGTATGTGTCTGTGTTTTCGCGATCGCGCGGTGGACGTCCCCGCCGGCGGGAATGCCTGAGTGTACGCGTTGTGTCTGAGTTGGACGCCGTAAGTAGAGCGTTCCATCTTTCGATGGATGCTGCGATTACGTCATCCGGGCCCGTGAGTGTGTGCCTAGCATGCCGGACCGTGCGGCTCCTAATCAGTGATCGTCGAGTTACGACAGAAGGGAGGAGAGATTGGAACATAGTCGACAGCCTTCCTCAATAAAGGATTTCTATGATGAGGAGCGTTGTCAAAATAACATCTGGCAGTCTGCTTAAAGAAACCATACATGGTGCTAATACCCATGTCGTGGTGCAGACTGTGGTTCGACTGGCACCACGGGGCACCAGTCGCCCTACGGAGAAAACGATTCTGAATGACCTGAAGCGGCCCGGGTGGGGTGTGGGTCCTAGTACGTTCCCTATAGTCTGTATCAAAAGCTTCGATTCCTGAGAAAATATCGTAGGTTGAGTACGAGTCTGTCAGGCATACCGAGCTAATATAACTTGTATATCATCACGTAATGCCAGACCTTGTCGAAGCCTTTGATACGTCGAGAAAGATCGAACCGGTCCTGAGCCCCTGGAATCGCCTGAAAGCGTACAGCACGTGCTCCGTGACACAGTGCACCTGTTGGATGCACGAGTGTGCGGATCTAAAGCCGAAGTGCTCGTCGATGATGCCGTTATTCTCAGCTGTAAATCTAGTGAGAAAGATTAGAGTAGAATCCTAGTGAGAAAGATCCGCTTATATAGCTTTCCTAGAGAGCTAAGTAAGCTGATCGGCCTATAAGAGACAGGCGAGGTCTGGGGCTTTCCGGGCTTCGCAATCCCTATGACTGTTGCACCTTTCTACGCGGCTGGAAAATGAGCATTGGTTAACGTGGCATTGAAGATACCTACCAAAATGAGGGTTTCAGGGAGAAGTCTCAGGATACGATTGGATACACCATCCGCACCCGGAGCCTTCCTAACACGAAGACGCCTGACAAGGTCACTGACTTCATTAACCGACACCAGTAAAATGGGTTAAGTTACGGGGAGACGCGATCTCCTGTTCACTTTGGAATCGACCCATCTAATATGGGCTTCGTCGGTGTGTAGGAGACTAGGCGAACTTTGGGACTCTAAGCTACTCGCAAGGCATTCGGCTTACTCACTATCCTCGAAAGTAGGGGTAGAGTGTTCCGGCCGATCCAAGGGGGGTATGGTCCAACGGGAATCTGATCTTATCCATCAGATTCCTGAACGAGATCTCCCGAAATTCGGCAATTCTCTGTTTGGACTCGTCGCTAAGGATAAGGCTACAGGAGTAAGTCCTGATTTCACGATTTTTCCTAGTCACTAACTTTCTCAATTCCCTAGTGAGACTTATGCAATGTAAGTTACGTTTATAGAAAATGGCTCATGCCATGCTGTAGAATAAAATATGGAGGTAAACAACAACACATGGAAAACATGAAACGTAATCAATAATATATACAGCTAACTGACGTCCGTATGCATTTCGAAAGCTGCGCGATACATATACGGATGTCGGATTGACGAATACTTTTCATACTGCACGATATTTGACGTCTGTATACATGAACCTATAGCACTACTTTAGAAAATTAATCGGACGTCGAATATGGTGCGGCATGAATAGTATATATCGTCAATTGACGTCCGTATACATTTCCAATGCTGCGCGATACATATGTATTATACGGATGTCGGATTGAAGCAGACTTTTCATACTGCACGATATTTAACGTCCGTATACATGAATCTATGGCACTACTGTAAAATAAAACATGAACGTCAAAAATGGTGCGTAGTGAATGACATATATGGCTAATTGACGTCTATTCTTCTACTTACTGGTATCCGAAGTGCCTTGACAAACAAATTACCTTATGTAGTCGTAAAATATGTTTACAAAAGCTTCTATTTAAAAAAGAAACTAATTATTACAAAAAAATATTTATAAGCTGTTAGTAGAAATATGCATTCTAGTAACGTGGGTCTGCTATGCTATATATCATTTCAATTTATCATATAAATATTATAAAAGCGTAGGCACTATCTAATATATATGTTACTTTACATCAGCTTTTATAAGATAATATTACAATTTGAAATGATATACAAGCTGTTTGGCAAATCGTCTGCCAAACGACTAGGTTGGGTTGGTAGGGTCAGTAGCAACACATTTAGTGCCAATTTACACTCGTTCTACCCACGGTATTTTGTTTATGATTTTTTTTTAATTATGTCTCGGCGTTTACCGAAAATTTACCAATCAGGTTTTTTGTTTTTTTTTTAAGCTGATAGCCCAAAAACTTCTGTATGTTTTTAATCTCTAATTTATGAGTATCCTACAGAAAACTTACTATTTTTTTTATTTAAAAAAGTTATGAGCCGACATAGTGTAAAGGACAGAAAATAAAAATTTTCAAGCTCAACTACATGGCACAAAAAAAAGCTGGAACTCCTCAGATCTTCCAATATCATAAAAACTTCTCCATTTCATGGCTATTCTAACGGTATACCACATGTCTAAAATCAGTTAAAAAAATGGTTTGTGAGTAAAATGGTGAGTTAAATCACCTAGTACTTCTTTGAAACTACTTAAAAATAAGACGAACTTTATTAACTTGTTTTCTTTTTATTTTAGTACCTGTTTAAATTGGGTAATTTACCATGCAAAATTGTCTGGAAAAAATAAATTAGGATATTTTTGGTCGTAGCTTTCTTATTGGATATGGATAAGGAATTAGAAAAATAAATTAATTACTAACTTTAGGGTTATTTATTACTTTATGCATATACAGATGTCGGTTTGATGCATGCTTTTCATACTGCCACTAAATTTGACGTCCGTATACATGAATCTATGGCACTACTTTAGAATAATAATCGGACCCCGAATATGGTGCGGCATGAATAGTATATACTGTCAACTGACGTCCGTATACATTTCCAAAGCTGCGCGATACATATATGGATGTCGGATTGACGCATACTTTTCATACTGCACGATATTTGACGTCTGTATACATGAACCTATAGCACTACTTTAGAAAAATAATGGGACGTCGAATATGGTGCGTTATGAATAGTATATACTGTCACCTGACGTCCGTATAAAAATGGTGTTAGAAACCCTTTCCTTAGTCTCGGTGATAAGTAGGTTATCATACCACCTGCTCGACATTGCCAAAGTGTATATCTAATGGGTCTTATTGTTATATCCTTAAAGTCTAATTTGGTGAAGTCCGCACGGCGACGCGGTCCGGGGCGCTCGCCCGCCGCCAGCGCGCCCCGAAAACAAGAGACGGCACCGACCTTATCCGATTCCGATTACTTTCAAAATTGATATCTGAGCGTCCGAGAGGCCAGTTAGAAAGAATTTCACGTCAGATTTCTAAAAAGTTACGACCATCTTGATTTTGTTTATTTAAGGTCCAATTGCTTTCAAAACCGATCCGAGAGGTCACTTGGAAAGAATCTGACGTCAGATTTTTAAAAAGAGACGACTCTGATTTTCTTTATTTACAGTCCGATTACGTTCAAAATCGATATCTGAGCTTCCGAGAGGCCCGTTAGAACGAAACTGACGTCATACCTTTGAAAAGTGGCGGCCATCTTAATATTGTTTATTTAAGGTGCTATATATTCAAAATCGATATTTGACCCTCCGAGAGGTTACTTGGAAAGAATCTGGAATTCTGAATTTTTAAAAAGAGTTAACTTACAGTCCGATTACGTTCAAAATCGATTTCTGAGCGTCAGAGAGGCCAGTTAGAATGAATCTGATGTCAGATTTTCTAAAAGTAGCGGTCATCTTGATTTTGTTTATTTAAGATACGATTACGTTCAAAATCGATATCTGAGCGTCCGAGAGGCCAGTTAGAATGAATCTGACATCAGATTTACAAAAAGTGGCGGCCATCTTGATTTTGTTCATTTAAAGTCCGATTACGTTTAAAATCGATATCCAAGCGTCCGAGAGCAAAAAAAGTGAAAATGTAAATCATGAATAATTTGAAATAATACAATAAATTCAGCAACAAGTAAATTAACAAATTTTAAATTTTAGGGACGAAACAGCGGTAATTACATGACTAATATTGATATTGACCCAAAATTTTACTACTCCATAAGACTATTCCAAAAGATAAGGCAAAAAAATATGCCGAATGTTGAAATTCCCATTTACATATCTCAAAAAATAACAAAGCTACAACCGTTTTAATGTCGCTGATTAAAGAGGGAAAGCGCATCAGATTAATGACGTCATTGACCACGAGCGATACAGGAAATGATGATCGTTCCAATACAAAGGTGCGTTTTTCGGAAAAGGGACAGACTATGCCCCCTCTTAAAAGTTTGAAGACATAATTATGTAATTATTTGTTCTTTTGAATTAGTTTTTACGCTATTTGATTAAGAATTGGATCCTTTTTCGAGAAAATTCCAACTAATTGATTTTCTTGTTTGGTATCAACATCCGTATAAAGTGTAGTCCAAGTAAACTTTTACGCAGTTAAAATAATCGGACGTCGAATATTGTGCGGCATGAATAATATATACCGTCAACTGACCTCCGTATATAGCTTCAAAGCTGCGCGATACAAATACGGATGTCGGTTTGACACATACTTTTCATACTGCACGATATTTGCCGTCCGTATATATGAATCTATGGCACTACCGTAAAATAAAACATGGACGTCAAATATGGGACGTAATGAATAATATACACCGCTATATCTGACGTCCATATACATTTCCAATGCTGTGCGTACTTTAGAAAATTAATCGTACGTCGAATATGGTGCAGCATGAATAGTATATACCGTCAACTGACGTCCGTATACATTTCCAATGCTGCGCGATACATATTATACGGATGTCGGATTGAAGCAGACATTTCATACTGCACGATATTTGACGTCCGTATACATGAATCTATGGCACTACTGTAGAATAAAACATGAACGTCAAAAATGGTTCGTAGTGAATGACATATATAGCTAATTGACGTCTTCTACTTACTGGTATCCGAAGTGCCTTGACAAATAAATTACCTTATAAAGTCCCAAGGATCAAGAGTAAAAAGTATAAAATAAAATAGTATATAACAAAATATTTTTACAAAAACTTCTATGTAAAAAAAAACTAAATATTACAAAAAAATATTTATAAGCTGTTAGTAGAAATATGCTTTCTAGTAACGGGGGTATGCTATGTATCATTTCAATTTGTCATATAAATATAATAAAAGCTTAGGCACTATCTAATATATATGTTACTTTACATCAGCTGTTATAAGATAATATTACAATTTGAAATGATATACAAGCTGTTTGGCAGATCGTCTGCCAAAAGACTAGGGTGGGTTTGTAGGGTCAGTAGCAACACACATTTAAATAAAAGAGAAAAATACTGAGATAAATTTAAAAAAGAAAATAAAAGAAAATACCGTGAGCAGGAACAGTGTTAATTGGCCCAAAATTTGTTGCAAGTGATCCTACCTACCCACCTTAGTCTTTTAGCAGACGATCTGCCATACACTCCGAATAAAATACCCACGTTAATAGGACAGATCTTTCTACTAACAGCCTATAAATGATTACAGGCTTAAATATTTTTTTCAATATTTATTTAATCAAATATATGAAAATAAAATACTGTACAAGTATATATTTTTATAAGGCTACAAAATAAAAACATAATTAAAAACTAAACTAAATTTAAAAATGGCCCATCCGGCATTGTGCCGAAGACGCTGGCAGCATTTCCTCGCTGACTAGTAAGCCAAATTTTTTGTGCGAGGTAGCTGCCAGCTCTTTTATTGTTTTTACTTTTTAGTTATTTTTTCTTTTAAATAAAACTTTTTAAATGTATTGTTTTAAATATTATTTAATTACTTTTTAGGTACGTAACCCTACAAATGACCTCGAGGTAGCGCGGACTTTTTCCAAGAGACCTATCGAACTGCAATAAGTCGGTCTGAAAATTCATTGCTTAGGTATTACTGTAGAATGTGAATAAATTCAACCCGTACATTTCACATCTTTAGAAAAATACACGGACTTCGTCTATAGAACTGATGTCCCTATGTAGTTTCAATGCCGCGCGATACAAATACGGATGTCGGTTTGACTTATACTTTTCGTAATGAGCGATATTTGACGACCGTATACACTAGTGGCTCTGTTAGCTGTAGGCTGTAGACCTCGTGAGCCTTGCAAGGCAAAATAATATATATATATTTGGATTTTATAAAAAGTGGCACGAAGAAAAAATTCTATGTAATAATCGAAACTCCTCCAAAATTTCACGTAAATCGGTTGAGAAATGCGACCTGTACAGGAGAGCAAGCGGACACACAACCGGACATACGAAAGCATTTTCGTCCAATCTAAAACATATACCGAACGTTACACTCGGTCGATGAATGTATAGCACTGCTTTAGAAAAATACTCGGAAGTCTAATATGGGGCGGCATGAATAGTATATACTGTCAACTGACGTCCGTATATAGCTTCGAAAGTAGGCGACACATATACGGATGTCGGTTTGACGCATACTTTTCATACTGTAAGATATTTGACGTCCGTATACATGAATCTATGGCATTACTTTAGAAAAATACTCGGACGTCGAAAATGGGTCGGCATGAATAATATATACCGTCAACTGACGTCCGTATATAGTTTCAAAGCTGCGCGAAACATATACGGATGTCGGTTAGACTCATACTTTTCATACTGTACGATATTTGGCGTCCGTATACGAGAATGTATAGCACTACTTTTCGAGAAGTAGGGCACATCGGAAAGTCATGTCCCGCCCCACTGGGGAAGTACTTTCATCTCACAGTCCTTATAAAAGACTACAACTATAATAACACCACTACTTGCTTTGTAGGTATGTGGTGTTGTGTCCCTGGTGGTGAGTAAGGTGACCAGATCTCCAGAGCATGCGTTGTGTTGAGAGTAAGGGACCGGCATTAGTCTTTAGCTGTCAACACAACGAGTACTCAAATTAATAAAGGGTCGGCAACGCGCTTGTTCTTCTGGAATCACAGGTGTCCATAGGCTACGGTTTCTGCTTACCATCAGGCAGAAGGTATGCTTGTTTGCCACCGTCGTAGTATTTAAAAAAACACTGGAAAAATAATGAGACGTCGAATATGATACGGCATGAATAGCATATATCGTCAACTGACGTCCGTATATAGCTTCAAAGCTGCACGAAACATATACGGATGTCGGTTTGACCCATACTTTTCATACTGTACGATATCTGACGTCCGTATACATTAATCTAATAGCTCTACTCATTCCTTCTCCTATAAATGCATAAACTCTCCTGGAAGGGTTTCGCAACAATCAGATAACTAAACTTATAACTAGGTACACTTGGAACTGTGAGCTGTAGACCTCGCGAGTCTGTCTTTTTTGCATAACTCCGCCATTTTGAAAAATTTTCAAAAACTCTTGACACAAAAAAATCTATATAATTGTCGAAGATGCTCACAAAATTGCTCGAGAACCGGTTGAGAAATGGGACTTGTAGAGGAGAACAACCGGACAGCCTCTGGACAGCTGGACAACCGCCGTACAGCTGGACAGCCGGACATACTAATCTAAAGCATTTTCGTCTAATCTAAAACATAAATCTTCGTTAAACTCGGTCATACACTAGTGGCTATGTGAGCTGTAGACCTCGAGAGCCTTGAACGAAAAATTTTTTTTTTTGGATTTTCCAAGAAGTGTCTCGAAAAGAAATTAATTATCGTATTATCGAACCTGCTCACAAAGTTTCACGAAAATCGGTTGAGGAATGCGACCTGTAGAGGAGAACAAACGGACAAATCGCGGCCAGCCGGACATACGAAAGAATTTTCGTCCAATCTTAAAACATAGACCTTCGTTAACACTCGGTTAATAAATGTAGGTATTTACGGGCAAAAATTGCAATTTTTGATATAGCGAAGAAAATTTTCAGGTTCTGATAATTTTAAAAAATATGTCGATATTTGGATTTCTTGGGTGTACCATTTAAATAGAGTTTTGTGGTAAGACAATCACAGCTCGATCGGGTCATTCCTGGATGAGGCTAGCTAGTGGCGTACCTTAAGTAGGTACTCGAAGATACGCTCAGCAATTGGCGATTACATGCTGAGAATAATCTATCAGAAAAATCTAGTCAAATTAATCTTGTAATAACATCTTGTATATATACAAAAATGAGAATAACCAAATAAAATGGCGGTCTACCCATCTCTCATAGGTTCACCCTATAAAAAAATAATTATTTAAGTACAATAGACAATAGTTTTTGCGAGACTCCGTGAAAGAAAGAGACAAGTATAAATAAACGAATCACAATGCTGGCAACGTCGCACTTTCAAATCCCAACCGTCTGATTTGGACGTAAAAATATCCGCGGCATGAATAAATAATATTGATATACGTAGGAGGCCGAAAAAGCTCCACTAGTGTGTGGGGTCCAAAAATGTTTGGGCCTAACTGCAAAATGAATATCGCGGAAAATAATTGAGCAAGAAAATGAAGTATCCTATGGAGTAGGAAATCAAAAAACTAAGCAATATTCATCGAGAGATGATAAAAAATATAAGGAGAACTGGTGGACGTCGTAATGATGCACCACGTGCATGACGCCAAATGAGTTCCTGGATGTATATATATATTTAAATAAATAAATAAAAAACAAATAAATGTTTTTAGTAGCGGGCCTCATAGACGGTGTGAAAAGCTACTGCTTTTCACATCATCTATGAGGCCCGGTTACACCGTAGCAAAATTATTTCCGTCTTGGGCGTAAACACTTGAATCCCTCGCTACGCTCAAGATTCCACTTTAGAATCCCTCGCTACGCTCAGGATTCTATTGTAGAATCTTTCGCTTCACTCAGAATTCAATATACCGCCCTCGCCGTAAATATATTTGCTCCCTTGAGACACAATCTATTTTTTTTTAACCTGACTGTGGCTTTATAGGCCGGGCCCAATAAAGAGATAGGAGTGCGCGGTTGAAGAGTGGCTTGGGGAAAATCCAGGGGAAACGTCCGACGCGACCACGTTTAATAATGTATTTGTGTAACAAGTAGAAACAATTACAGGTTTTATCTTCCAATTTTGTTGTATTTAAAACGAACAGATTTAGATTTTTTATTTCATAATATATAAGTGTATGTAGTCATGTCAGTATTGAAAGTAGCAAAATTCCAAAATGGCGTTCAAGTGTATTGATTACTAGGCTTGAGCATTATAATTAAACTAACAAGCTGTCCAAGCCAACAGAAACTCACCAAAAATGTAAATGTTATTGTTGTAATTATTATTAGGTTTCATATGTATTAACTCTGCACCTGCTATGAATAGTTATGACTAGATTTCATTTCCGCTACCCTAAGGTTGTCTGGAAGAAATCGCTCTTTAGTGATAAGACATGTTGTTTGCATCTACTCATCGTGTTTTTGTACTGTATAATTGAGGTGTGCAATAAAGAGTATTTGTATTGAATTGTATTGTTTTTTTTTTTTTATACAACGCCGGTAGCAAACAAGCGTACGGTCCACCTGATGGTAAGCAGCTACCGCAGCCTATAGACGCCCGCAACTCCAAAGGAGTCACGTACGCGTTGCCGACCCTTTATGAAATTTGAGAATATCCGTCATCTAACAGCGAAATACGTTACTCGTACCCGTCAGAAACGCGTCACTATTAGTGAAGTCACCAACTGCCAACGAAACAAGAAATTCCCGCCCCAAGATACGCTGACGACGTAACGGTTGGCAAATTTTGAAATCGGAACACAAGCACGAACCACAATTCATACATCACTAAACGTTCTGAAATCGAATTCCTCATCCGTCTGCGGAATTATGCGAATCTATTCGGAAACATACGATAAAAAAGATATCTTTAAGGCAGGAATCTGATAAGTTGATTGTATTAGGAAAAAATAGGGAATTTCAAAGAAAAAATCGATTTCGGAATTTTATTAAACATAAATACCTTAGATTTGTATGCGAAGACGGCTGTGGAATACCCATCATAGAACACTAGATTCCTTTTCTTTTTATGATATATTATTTTATATATATTGTATTATTTAACGTAATAAACTTCCTCTTACTCAAAAAAAAAAAAACTTAACAACACCTTAAACAATATGAACTATCATCACCGGGACAAACGAAAAATCTAATTAAAGGCCGATTTTCGATTTGTCGAAATGATTCTGTCACATGTTAGCTCTGTCCTTTTCTTTCATATGTAATGAAAAAAGGACAACGATATATTTAACAGACGGATATTTTTTTAAATCTATCCTTATCAATACATATTGATGTATTTTCTTAAGAACAGCCTAAATTTGATAAGATATGTTTCAAAAACAAATATACGTATTTATTTGATCAAGCTCTTAGAGCTCTTTTTATTAATCACCATTTTTCACAAATATCATTTTCTCAAGAACAAAAATGTTAGTGTTTCAGATAGGTAACCTTCGTTTAGCTTTGGGTCAACAATATACTGTGAAAAGAAAAATGTAGCTCCAACCTTTGTGAGCCTCTAAAACCTGTGTCACAGACAGCGGACAGACAGATGGACGTGTGAGTGACAGCAAGAGCTCTGCTTGGTCCCTTTGGATACTGAACCCTAATAAATTACAACTATCAGTCTTAATATTTATACTATAAAAACCATATTTGTACTAATTGTATGTATGTATGTATGTAAGAACTTTATTTTTCAGATTCAGATTCAGATATTTATTCATAAAATTTAGTATTTTACATGTCAAAAGTTGTAACATAACAAAGGTTATATAAATATTCACATTATTTACAATGTGTTTATAATTTTGTTATATAAATATTCACATTATTTACAATGTATTTATAATTAATTAGATTATTTCAGATTGGGTCATCGACACTTATCAACAAATTCATCGACAGTATAGCACGCCAAGTCGGTTAGGAGGGTTTTAAGTTTGTGTATAAATTGTCTATCGTTTTTTGATTCTGTAATCTCCACTGAGAGCGAGTTATATAGTATTGGTCCAACGACCGCCAGTAATTTCCGAGTCTTAGCGAGTGCACCAAGGCACTGCTAGACGTTGTCTCGTTCGGGTACTTTGATTGGCTAGTGGGGCCGTAAAGTTGTCAAGGTCAGCTCTGGCGTATTTGCACGCAGCAAGAATGTACACATTATCAGGTTAAACGATAATATATGTCATATGACATTAAAGTACAAAGGTAAACTTATCCCTACTAGGGGAATTGTTTCATCGGACTCCGACAAGGGCAATTACTTATTTCCTTGATAGCGTCCCGCATAAGTAATCTAACACAGAAATATTTTGTCCTTAATATTAAAAAATATGTATGTTTGTTTATACTGTAGCATTTGAATTTTGTACTATTGTCACTGTTCTTTTATATACATTGTATATTGTTTTGAAAAAATGACACCTCGCCGAGTTTCTTACGCCGGTCCTTCTCGAGGCAGAGGTTTATTTTATGAACCGGTGGTAATTTTTTGACATTCATAAGTGCATATAACATGCCTAAATTGAAGAATAAATGATTTCATTTCATTTCTTGAAAACAACTAATTTAATAATAAATAAATAAAATTTCTGCGAACGGTCTTATAGCGAAAAGTCTCGACCAACACCTCAAGAGACTCTCGCTAGATGGCTGGGTCAAGGGTCAGATACAGAAGGCGGTACTCCTGGACACGGCGCGGATAGTCAGGAGATTCCTCTCTCTGTCGCCCTAACCACCGGTAGCTTAGGCCCAGGGATCGGATACCGGTATTTTCTCCATAGAAAAATACCGGTATTATTACGGTCACCGGTTCTTTATTTCGTTTTTAATGGGACAATCTAATAATACGACGTTGTTACTTAAATACGTGATTCAGCCCTACGTAAAGATCAAAAAATAATCCAAAATATTGGGCTAATTCAGGGTTTTTTAAAAATACCGGTATCGGTCCCTGCTTAGGCCCCACCTCGCTGCCGGCGGCACCCTAGGTTAGGATTTTATAATATGTTTATGTCTTGTAAGTGTATTTTTATATTTTATTTTTTATAAAGATATTGTAAAAACCTAGCCTAAGACGAGAAATAAATAAAGATAATAATAAAAAAATATTACCTACCCTTTGAAATAAAAGGGTCATTCTACTTTTTCATGACCAGTTTTCTATTAGAAAAAAAATCTATGATATGTATTGAATTAGTGTACAAAAATAGGATTTCTAAATAGTACCTGAACTTAATAAAATGAATATATAGGTAAAAATACTTAAATATTAACATATTGCTGTAAAAGGTGGGTAACGCAGTAAAAACCATTTTTTCATACAAATGGTGAGACATCCTAGGACCACTGAGTTACGTACTCGATTTATGAATATTAGCTGTGGTTCGTTAATTACCAAAACTATCGGAAGTGATAATGTAATTAAACCTCTTTTGAAATAACAATACAAAAATATGAAGTGAGGTCTAAGAATTCCAATATCTGTATTTAAAAAAAATGTCTGAAAATTATGTACATGAAAAAGTAGAATGGCCCAAAAGACAACGTATTCGAATATTGAAATTTAATATTTAGCCAATATTCAGATGCATCGTCAATACTTAATATATCTGTTCACTGAAAAGTGATTCATATTTTTGCATGTTCTAAAATTGGATGAGCGAACTGGGTCAACATAACCTTGCGTTAAAAACGTTTTTAACGCGAAAACCTTTTGAAGCTGGTGAATATTTTTTGCGTGTATTTATTAAACTGAATAATCTACTCTAATCTTGAATGCTCTTCATTTTACGCTGAACTGAATTTAGTGAATTTTATTTTAATTTATAACGCCAAAGTCGTAGGTTAAATAAACTAAGGCTTTTATATTATTGATAACAATCGGACTGTACTATTTATCTATTAGTAATTATTATATTTCATACAAACGCCTTAAGGGAGGCGTACAGCGACATCTACCAGAAGACTCATGCTTCATTAACGGCACTAACGTCTCAAATCATATTGAGAATCGTCAGTTGCGATGCGCCATCCCATACCCAAATTTTTAAATTTTTCCTTTATTCTAAATTTTTAGTTATTATTAGTTACGAAATTGGCTATTTTCTGGTTTTGTCTACAAGTCTATCTTTATCTTAGTACAATACAATACAACTCTCTATTACCTTAACGGCAACTAGCTTAAGTCCTCGTCTATCAAACCTATATTAGTTAACTAGCCGCTAAAGCTCGTTTGTCCTTATCTGTCACTTTGACACATGTACTTGTGAGACAGTGACAACAGACATTTTAGTTAGCAGAGGTTTATTATTTTTTATGAATTGGGGGGTAAAACTTTACTAAAATCGTATTCCTTAATCAGGTTATTGGAATTGTCAATACTTTTACAAATACGAGTTTTTCTCTTATTTTATAATGCCTCTTCACTACATAGTATAAAACAAAGTCGCTTTCTCTGTTTCTATATCCCTATGTATGCTTAAATCTTTGAAACTACGCAACGGATTTTGATGCGGTTTTATTTAATAGATAGAGTGATTGAAGAGGAAGGTTTATATGTATAATAACATCCATTAAATAGTGCACCCTTGCGAAGCCAGGGCGGGTCGCTAGTCACTATCACTACATACCGAAAAACAATCCAGGGTGCGGATTAATAAAATCCCTTGCAGTCAACACTTCCACATCTGACAATGTCGTATCTTTCCATCGTGCTGATATTGAACTGGACTTCAATAAGAGCGGCATAAGCTGTAGTTTCCAATAAAAAAAGCACATATGACTGTAGGGAAGTTAGTTCTGTTTTGGAATGGTTGCTTCCAATTTTGAAAGTTGGGTGCACCTACGAGTTTTGTACTGTTGCGTTTTGGCTTTGGTGAAAATATATTCCTGTGTGGAGTATTTGGGTTTTATAAATTACTAGCGACCCACCCCGGCTTCGCACGGGTGCACTATTTAATGGATGTTATTATACATATGAACCTTCCTCTTCAATCACTCTATCTATTAAAAAAACCGCATCAAAATACGTTGCGTAGTTTTAAAGATCTAAGCATACATAGGGATATAGGGACATAGGGACATAGGGACATAGGCACATAGGGACATAGGGATAGAGAAAGCGACTTTGTTTTATACTATGTAGTGATGTGACAAAACAATAATGATACTTGAGCAACAAAATAAAATGTTAACACTACATAATTCAGTACATACTACCCGTACATTGTGTGACCGTACCAATTATTTTGCAATTCGAAACTGCGGCTTGTTTGGGTTGCCGGTAACCACATTTCCGGTATCGGTATTGGTATTATTCGGTACCATTATACAGGTATCGATGCAAATTTGTGTGGACTGTGTAACCACACGATTTCATTCATCATGACTGATTAATATTCATATGTAATAGTAGTAAGTTTACGAAAAATATGTATGTATGTTTATATTGTGGCATTTGAATTCTATATTATGATTCTGTTATTTTATATACATTGTATATTGTTTTGAACAAACTGACACCTCGCCGAGTTTCTTACGCCGGTTCTTCTCGAGGCAGAGGTTTATTTTATGAACCGGTGGTAGTTTTTTGACATTCATAAGTCCATGTAACATGCCTAAATTGAAGAATAAATGATTTCATTTCATTTCATTTCATACGAGCAAAGCTAATAAACTACGTAAAGTAAAAGGGATATTATCACCAAATTAGAAAATAAATAAGTAAGAATTTTCTCGAAAAAGTATCAAATTTTTAATCAAATGGCGAAAAAAGTAACTCAAAAGAATAATTAATTACATAACTATAAGTCTTCAATTTTTTTTCGCAAAACGACCTTTGTATTGGAACGATCGTCATTTACTATAGTGGTCTTTGACGTCACTGGTCTGTCGCGCTTTCTCTTTCTAACCTTTCTAAACTTTAAAATGGTTATAGCTTCGTTATTTTTTGAGATATTTGATTAGGATTTACACTTTTTGGCATATTTTTGCTCTGTTTCTTTTGAAATAGTCTTGTGTATTAAAAACATCACTTTTCGTCGCAATCAAAACTAGGAGCGCTCGTGGTTCAACGGTGCCAGCACACCGCGTGCGGTATGTGAGGTTAAGCAACGTGGGCATATGTCAGTTCTTGGATGGGTGACCGCTTAACTGAGCGCTCCCGTACTGGAAGACACGTTAAGCCGTTGATCCCGGCTGCTGTGTATGATCGCAGTCGTTAAGCCAAGAGGACTTCGGGCTTGAGAAATTCTAACAGTCAAGTTGCCCACTCACTTGACAAGCCTAATTCCAATAAGGTCTGGTTTCCCCGCGGGTTGGAAGGTCAGATGGCATTCGCTTTCTTAAAAATTAGTGTCTAGGCCAAGCCTTGGGATTAGGTAGCGGACTCCGGGCATCCTTTAGGGGTTCGATTCCCGTCTTAAGCTGTTTACGATATCACGGTCCATTTTTTTTTCAATTCAATTTATTTAATTCAGACAATGTCCATAAAAAATGTTAGTAAAAAAGCCTTAATTACTATGATAGTTTGACATTTCATTCACAAAAAAATATAGATAATCCTCCCTCTAGACTCCATGTGTATGGAGTCCCAATGCTTCAACATTGAGCTGGCCGGAAACTCCACCAATAATTTCAGGAGGCTGTTGGGACTCTCACGCACGCGCCGCATCAGGGAGGCAGTTCTCTTGCGTATTATCGCGATAAAACTATCCACGCGCGCCTCCGCGAACATGCCTGATGCGCTACAGAAGTAGCCCCAACAGCATCCTGAACCCATTGTTGTACATTTGTTTTTTGTATATTTTGTTCTCTGTATCAAAAGATTGATCATAATTATGGGTTATTGTGCACTGCCACTGGCTTGTGCAGAATTTATTAAGCTTGAATATTGGCTACGTCATATTATAAAGACAGAAATGTGACATGTCCTAAGATGGCGGCCGTTTTACAGCTTTTAAGAGATGAAAAGGACCCCTCAATGAACATTTGTACAAATGTCATGAAACTTCCCGTGATGAACAGGTTTGACAATATCGACAGTTTTACTCAAAAAAAAAATACTAAAAAAATAATGAGAGAGAGGGCGCTACCGTGTCCGAGATCACTTCGGCTCCATAGTAATTTTCATATTTAAAATATAAATAGTGGTTATTTACAAAATGTACGCAGCTAATCCAGTGTAGGATCAGTGAAATCAAGTGAAAATTGTAAAATACCAACGATCAGTACAGGAAACGAGCAAAAAACGACATACAAAACATTCAAACGACAACTGTGTTTACTGTGCAAATAAAGGCGAGACTATAATAAACGGTAATTTATAACCATCTGAGAAGATCGAACTGTGAACTATTAGTGCAAAAGGAAGAAAATATAGATAAAAAGTGAACATTATATAAATATAATATATTTATTCTTATCATATAAATAAACACGGTAGTTCTCGCAAAATAAAAATATTGTTATTCACGCCATCTAGCGGAAAGTGACTGAACAACACAAAAGCAAAGCTGCGTTCGCGCACCAACTTGAAATCAACGTGACAGCTAAAATTATACTACTAACTTCCAAAAATTCGATTCATTGAATAAAACAATTCCAGTTACACTCAAATATCTCAGTTATAAAAACAGCCGTGCCCCGTTCATAATTAAAAAGATAATATCGCCCCGCAAATCACTTTGTTGAGCAAACAGACGGAAACTGTCACATCTTAATTATAAGCTTACCGCTGAATTAAAATAAATTGGTCATTCGACTGGAAATATTAATTTTTGGAGTGTTTGGATAATAAACGAACACCTCGTGGGCTTTAAAAATAAACGTCATGAAATGAAAATGAATGAAAATTGACAATTTGTGGGTATCATCACTACATAGTATAAAACAAAGTCGCTTTCTCTGTGCCTATATCCCTATACCCCTATGTATGCTTAAATCTTTAAAACTACGCAACGGATTTTGATGCGGTTTTTTTAATAGATAGAGTGATTGAAGAGGAAGGTTTATATGTATAATATGCATCAGTATTGCACCCGTGCGAAGCCGGGGCGGGTCGCTAGTATACACATAAAGTCAGTAAGGGGTCATCCACAAAGTATGTCACAATAATTTTGTGATTTTTTGACCCCTCCCCCATCCTTGCCACAGTTGGTCACATTTCTGAGACCCCCCCCCCCCATAGTTTACCGTCACATATTCCGAAATTAACTACTAACCAACATCAACTCAAACATTTGAAAAAAATAACATAACAATAAATTATCGCCAACACACAATTTAAACCTTATGCGTATACAAATAGAGTTTTTCCAACTCTATTTGTATATGCACTTGTAAGTTTTTCGTTAATAGTCCATATTTGGCATTTTAACTCATTAGATGTTTTGGATTTTGAAATGTGACGTCACAAAAGGTGGGACCCCTCCCTCCCCTTGTCACACAATGTCACACTTCGTCGACCCCCTCCCGCCCCCTTAACGTGTTACATACTTTATGGATAGCCCCTAAGTATTTGACGGTTTTGTACCAGCTATTTAACTTTGTCTCTGTACGTTTGTCAAGACCCTATTTCCCAATAATGCAAATCGTTTATTTGCTTCCAATACAATGAATATAAAAACAAGGGCAAACTAAACTAAATCATCATCTTCTAGCCGTATTCGGCCACAGCGACATTTTTTTATTGGGCCGGGCCTATAAAGCCACAGCCAGGTTAAAAAAAAACTGTTCCTGCAATACAGTTTAAATAAATAAATAAACAGAAAAATCGTAATATCTACGAGTCCTTAATATCACACAAAAATCAGCAAAACCAGCAAAGTTTTATTTATTTAGCTATCCGTATCCTGCCTAGAGGAGATAGTACGTTTCTTCCAAAATGTAATTTCCTGCGACCGAGTTGAGTTCAAAGACTGCCATTTTGAACCTTATAATCGATGAGAGACGGCCATTTTGAATTTGTATCTTATAAACGATGGAGAGTATGATATAAACTTAAACGAATACATCCGCCCTTTTACTGCGACGCTATGGAATTTATTTTGCGGCATTTTTCAAGCGATTTGTGATCAAAGTCAATAAGATGATAAATAAAATGTGGGACGATGCCTCGGGCGACATTGGTAGTGTTGAAGGCGGACAAATTTGTATAAATAAAATAAAATAAAAAGGTTTTTTTTTATGTTATAGGGGGCAAACGAGCAGACGGATCGCCTGATGGTAAGCAATTACCGTCGCCCATAAACACCTGCAACACCAGAGGATTCGCAAGTAAAGTGTGCGGTGTAGGGAATTATAAATGACAAGTTGAAACTCGAGACGATACTGACGAACTGATTTATTAGGTAAAATACATTGCTTTTATAGGAAAGATTGGAATGCAAGGAATGCGTATTGCGCAATAGTGAACAAAGGAAAATGTTATTATTTTCCATCCAGTATTGGAATGTAATTGGTTAATGGCGCTGTTCTCGGAAGTTATAAAATAGAAAATCATTTATTATTTTAGCTCAGCTGATCAGCTGGCGCTTTGGGTGGTCTATCACTACACAAGTGCGTTGCCGGCCTTTCAGAAGGGAATACGCTCTTTTCTTGAAGGTTTGAAGGTCATATCGGTCCGGAAATACCGCAGGCGACAGTTCATTCCATAGTTTGGTTCCATATTTCTTATACTCAGTTACAGTCATGTTTATATAAACCTGTTTTAATTTAATTTTGTCTAACATTAAAATATAAGATTTTTGATACCAACTTAATCTACAAGAACCCCTCCGCGGGTAAAGACGTCTTCCAAAGACAGCATTTTGTATATAATAAGTAATTATTCAATTAAGATTTTATGATGCTAAAAATAGTAATAATAAAAAAGTAGCCAGAATCATTCACCAGCAACTTGCTCTTCTATACGGTCTTGTGAACTTCGAAGTGCCGTACTATAAGTATACACCTGCGCCTGTTCTCGAAAATGGTCGTGCCACGCTCTATTGGGATCGATCTGTCATCACGGACAGGACTATTGTAGCCAATAAACCTGATATCGTGCTGACAGATCGATCGAAGCGCCAGGCAGTGCTCGTTGACATCACCATCCCCCCTGACGAGAACCTCGTGAAGGCCGAGAAGGACAAAGTCTGGAAGTACCTACACTTAGCACACGAGGTGACCGCCATGTGGGATGTTGATTCAACGATCATTGTCCCGATAGTCGTCTTTGCGAACGGTCTAATAGCGAAGAGTCTCCACCAACACCTCAAGAGACTCTCGCTAGATGGCTGGGTCAAGGGTCAGATACAGAAGGCGGTACTCCTGGACACGGCGCGGATAGTCAGGAGGTTCCTCTCTCTGTCGCCCGACAC
Source organism: Epiblema foenella (assembly GCA_963556455.1). Lineage (NCBI taxonomy): Eukaryota > Metazoa > Arthropoda > Insecta > Lepidoptera > Tortricidae > Epiblema > Epiblema foenella. Next base: position 18,969,505 of record OY747112.1, read on the forward strand.
CACCGGTAGCTTAGGCCCCGCCTCGCTGCCGGCGGCACCCTAGGTTAGGTTAGGTTTATGTTTTGTAAATATTGTTTTATATTTTACTTTTTATATAATTATTATAAAATCTAACCTAAGACCTAAAATAAATAAGGAGAATAATAATAATAATAATAACCACCGGTAGCTTAGGCCCCGCCTCTCTGCCGGCGGCACACTAGGTTAGGTTTTTATAATGATTTTATGTTTTGTAAGTGTATTTTTATGTTGTACTTTTTATAAAGATATTGTAAAAACCTAACTTAAGCGATAAAATAAATAAAGAAATAATAATAAATATTCTTTATTGCACCACTAATCTAGGGAATTCTTACAAATAAAAGAATTACATTGAAAACATTAAATGGTAACAACAGGCGGTAGGTATATTTCAAGGACTGTTCCATAAATATATAAAATAAAATGTTGTATAAAGTAATTTTGAATATTTTGCAGCTGAAAGTAAATACGCTTTTCTGGACCTTTTATCTTCTTGCAAACTCTATCTAAAATTCAAAAGATTTTAAGTATGTATAAAAGTATAAGTGTGTGTATGTAATAAATAAATAGCTTTCTCGCTCACCATGAATATTTTACGAACAGCTCAGACGTTCAAAATAGGGTTCCCTGTTTATTTAAAAACTGCCGGTAGAATACACAAATGTTCAACTGAATGCGATATAACACATTACGAATGTTATTATCCCATCAAAAACAATACTTGTCAAAAAAACCAAGTCTCGCAACTCAGTTACGGTAAAAAGTTGTGAGATCCATGTAATACCAAGTCGGTTATTAATTTATTCAGTCCCTACTTAAGCGACTTTCTGTCCTAATACGTCCAGTCCCTAAGACCACGATCGTGGTCCATAACAATTGAAAATCAATTGTGTCCGGAATCTCCGTACTCGAAGCATTAAGTTGTTACGTAATAATTAACAGCATCTTATAGTGACGCATATCAATATTAAAAATCTTTATCGCACTAAATAATTTAATTTACACGTGTTTTCATGCGATGGCCAAGTCTCAATGTATTTATATAAAACAATAAAGATTTTTTATATTGATATGCGCTGTGCCGCTTTTTTGCTCGACTTGGTGGGGGCACTGCCGTGCCCCCTGATTAGTTTTACATGCTTCATTCCCACTTCGTATCATATCGTCACAAATAGTGCCAGAGGGCTTACTCCAAACTTCGAAAATCGAACTTCGTATCGTGCCGTCCCTTTCACTCTCGTGATACACTAGGTTTATGCGCTTAAATCCACATCTAAACCGGCCGCCTAAATATCGTCCCGCTCCAAGACCGTCCTAGATGTGCCGATTTTTTTTCCTGGCATCAACGGGAACGTGTCACTTAAAGTGATGCCTCGATTCGGTTAACCACGCCTCCCGTGAAAAAGACACGCTTATGTCTTTCGCGTACGACAAAACGGGATGCAACACTCTTCGGGAATGGCTTTTCTAGACAAATCTCGATAAATATCTGACTGTGTGCAGTTGTATTCAATTTCCTCTTGACAGAGTTTAGATGAGATAAAATACCATGGTTTTAATTTAATTGTGTCGTTAAATAATGCGTTGTTTTAGTAGGCTGAGTAAAAAAAGGAAAATAAAGGCTCAACTTTGGTTTTGTTACCGAAAAAAAATTAAGCTATCATATTTCGGCTATTGTCAGAAACACAGTCATATAGTCAAGAATCATATATCTCAAAACCAATCCTTACTATTTCCTCGTCTAGGCAGAACAGCGTTTCAAAGAACGCGATATTTCTCGTTGCACGGCCTGAAGCCGAAGCTGCTAAATTTCGCTTTTTTAAAATTAATAGGCCTTATAAGTTTTTTTTATTTATTTATTTTTTATTATGTTTTTTTTTTATAATATTTTTTTTTATACATTAAGTTTTAAAATGTTTTGATATCAAATCATGACAAAAGTATTGGTAATACCAATAAAGTGATTTTATTTAAGTTTTATATAGTAACATAGCCTTTTTTTGATTGTATTGCGTGTATTAAAAATAAAGGGAACAAAACAGTTTTTATCTTGATAATGGTCGATTTGAAACGATATTTCTTAATGACAAATCCAAAAAATACATATTTTAACTTTATGACATTAGGTCGCAATAGTCCTCTTCTAGATAGTAACATCGAGAAAATGTCAAGATTCGTGTCAATTCAATCAGAAAATCGTTTAAATATATGAACGTTTTTTAGCTGCACTTTGCTATCTATCTATGGACTTGTTCTGGAATAAATTATTTTCATTTCATTTTTCATTTCATTTCATTAACTGATAAGGACCCTTAAGAAATAATAACACATCACAAACAAGTAGTCCCAGAAAACCGTTTGCACAGTTTAACTGTGGGATCGATCAGTCTCTTCTCTCTTCTAACACTAGCTTACCACGCGAAGGCTTAAGGCGCATCTACACGTGACTTTACTTGTCACTTCCTACCCTTGTTTAATAACCAAGCAGTAGCTATTTAAGCTGGCTAGCCTCAATCTAAGTTTAAGTAAGGTGAGGGAGGGATTACATTGGGGAAATCATTGAGAACCATAGTGTAAATATTGTACCATAAGTTGGACATTGCAGGCAGTTGCCGAAGTTTTGTATGCAGGATTTAATATTTATGTTAGCGGAGGTTTGATGGTTTGCACTTGAGCATAGTGTATTATGGATTGTAAAGTACATCGAGCATCATAATCTTATATACCTAAATAGCGTAAAGAGTCTAATATTTTCATTGTATCTAGTTGACACATTTCTTGCAGGAAAGCATATCAAACGATTCGACATGTTTTGTTTTCTTGTGTAACTACACATTGTAAATACCTATTGTTATTTTTTCCTCATTTTTCTTTCAATTCTCTTTTGTTGTTTACCACTTACATTTAATTAAGTAGGTTAAGTAGTATCACTGTAATAAGCATATTTTGGAGAAAATGATTGACTGTCGAGTTTCTTTCGGCGTTTCTTCTTCTCATGAGAAACGCTAGTAGTTTTTGACTTGTAAAAGCGCCTTTGCGGCCTACTTGCAGAATAAAGTTCATTTATTTCATTATTTCATTTATTATTACACTCAAACCAGGGTTCGAAAGGATAATTATCAATGATAATTATCAAGATAATTATCGTGATTTTTATGCTTTGATAATAACCTTTTGTAAATTCGGCATGAGTCTTAAAAAAATGCGTGCGGGAATTCGAACGTTAATAATTGCGCTCTGTATATGTGTTTTAATAAAGTTGTAATGCTTAATTGATTATATTTCAGTGGTTGATTAAAAACTAGTAAAATATTGTATACCAACTTTGAAAATGTTTGGTATGAAATATAATATGTGGTGATTTCGAAGTCGTTAAAAGCGGTCAAATGTTATAAACGAAGTCGTAAGCGGATTCCACTGTATTACCATTTTGCATTTAAATCACATTTAATACCTTAAAACCGTACCGTAAAAATATCGAACATCCCTCATTGTAGCGCAGTCCCGTTTTGTTCGAAAATAAGTAAATAAGTCTCCGAAAGACAAGACTGTCTCAAAGCACTGACAGTCATTGACCCGTAACTCATATTTGCCATAATCAAGCTCAGGTATTGCAAACACAAATTCCAATTTCGCCAGATAAAGACAATCTAATTTTAACGGCATTACATTTAAAATAGGTTTAATGGACATTTAAGAATAAATATTTTATATGTCATCATAAATAAAAAAAACAGTATCTTCTGTTGGCACAGATATAGATAATTAGTAGGTGTTAAGGAACGAGTGTTTTTAATTTATTCGCCAACAAACTGCTTCGCAGTTTGGTGAAGCCTTGTATTAGATTAAGTCTTTTATTTAAAAAGAATAAAATAAATATATATATATAGTCATCATATTGTTCCAATTAGATATTAACCCGCGTAGCAACCACAAAGAGTGACATTTGACATTTTGGAGATCTCACGCTACACTAGCGCCTCTAGCGGCGAATTCATATGCGATAGCACTCATTGAAAATTGTTGCGTGCATCCACGCGTAACTATACCCAACTTATCATACAAGCAATCTAATTTCAATCGAACCGAAGGACCCAGAATATTCCTAATTTACAGTGTGTTGGTTTGTCTACAGTTTAGTTCCTATTCTTCACTCAATTGTTCAAAGGTTAACTGGAAGAGATCCCTTACAGGGATAAGTTCGCCTTTGTACATGATTGATCTGTTTTTTTCTATAATTTATTTTACTTGTCTTGTGTACAATAAAGTATTTACATACATACATACATAGCCCGCTGACGACCGCTTTAGCCTAGTTGGTAGTGACCCTGCCTTCGAAGCTGGAGGTCCCGGGTTCGAATCCCGGTCAGGGCATGTATTTGTGTGGTGAACACGAATATTCGTTCCTGAGTCTTGGATGTTTTCTATGTATTTAAGTATATGTTTATCTATATTATATAAGTATGTATATCGTCACTTGGTACCCATAGTACAAGCTTTGCTTAGTTTGGGACTAGGTTGATTTGTGTCAGATTGTCCAATATATATATATATATATTATTATTTATTTATTTATTTTGTTAAGAAATAATAATACAACACAAACAAGTACATAGACCCACAAAACCGTTTGCACAGTTTGACTGTGGGATCGATCAGTCTCATCTCTCTTCTAACAGTATATATATATATAAGACAGTCCCAGTCTGTCGCCTCACTCAAGAGCAATTTGAAGAAATTGTGGCTCTCCAACAACTTGTGATTTGGTTGAATACTATATATATTTATTTATGTATATTTATTTAAATACGTATATATTTATAATATGTATTTATTATATGTTATAGTTGTTATATATTTATTTGGTTTTGGTTTTAGCTATAAGTTTCCTTATTGAAAAGTTTTAGTACACTGTGTAAGTTTGTCTATCTCATTCTCCCACTTTACACTCAATCCCTCAAAGGTTAGCTGGAAGAGATCCCTCATAGGGATAAGTTCGCCTTTGTACTCTAATCTTATGTGACATGTATATTGTTTTAACCTGTTATTGTGTACAATAAAGTGCTTACATACATACATACATACATATAGCACTGGAGATGTTACCGCCTTTCTGCATAACAGTAATTGAATGAAAAAGGGTCTTCTTCCAAGGGATTTGAGGTAAATCCTCGGACGAGTGCTGAGATCGATCTTGTTTAGAAATATAACAACCAATCTCATTACAATACTGTTCGTTTTTAACCTTATAATTCAAGTATTACGGTTGTGATTCGGATGTACACTTTTTGGGTGTAGACGTTTTATTACATCCGAGAAACACACAAATAATTCGGTTGTTGTCAACTGCAAGATACAATCTTGTGATATTATCTAATACTTGGACAATAATAACGGAATATGCTCAAAATGAAATTAATAGGGTGAAGGAATAATGGTATTGTGATATGTTACCGTCAATAAAAAAAAACATAAAAGAAATCTCAAATCAAAATAAATAAAAAAAATAAAATATAAAAAAAAATTTTTTTTTTTTTTAAATATCAAATCTTTCTGCTTCGCCTTAAGGTTGACTGGTAGAGAATGCCATACGGCATTAAGTCTTTTGTACGATAAGATTTCTTTTGTGCAATAAAGATTAAATAAATAAATAAAAACACGTCACGTAAAACTAGTATCTTTAGTGCTAATATTTGTTATCAGTGTATCAATTATAATACTCAAGCGAATGTTTCCCATAACTAGTTATTACACATATATTCTTGAGCTGTGAAGTAAGTGCGGGCTGAAAAACAGCGCTATCCAGCCGTCCAGGCTCGCAGCATATGCTGAGCCCGAGCCTATTGTCGCTTACTTTTAATTTATTTTAATGTACTACCTACCTCTATTATTAATTTCTGTTTCTGTTATTTGTTGCTTTTATTTTGTGTAACTTCTTTCTGGCGACAATAAATCTCTTTTTAATTTATTTTTTATAATATTCTGCTATAACCTACGCTTCGCTTGCCCTTGGGTCATTGTCAGTTGCAAAAACAAAAATCGTCCCTTCGGTGTAATAGTTAACGGTTTCGGTGTATGTAAGCTATGTTTCTAGAACATGGATTTATAGCAACGGAGACACTGTTTATGCGGGTTACTAGACCAATCCAAAATTAAGCTTTGTAGCTTAACTTGTACTAAATCGATCAAAAAACGATGTTGCCAAATGTGGAAGGAATACTTCGATGAAAGGTCGGTGCAAAAAGGAATTTGATACAAAACGATCCAACCAGAACTCGTAAATACACCATGGATAGATTGTTCACTTAGTCGCCAAGAAATTGTTATTGCATTAAGAATTCGTTCCGGACACATTCCACTAAATAAATTTGGTTTTTTAATGCACAAAGTAGCTTCGCCGCTTTGCTCAGAGTGTAATACCGTGGAAGACGTATACCATATATTAATGGAATGTATACGGAACGAGGCATTTAGAAGTCAACTCAAGATAGCTTACAATATCTTCTCACATGTTGGCGGCTGCAATAGCGCACTGGCCTTCCCATTATCGGACGAGGCCAGAGCACTATTTAAGCTAGTTAAAAAAGCTCAAGGTCACCCAAAGAGCAATGGAACGAGCTATGCTCGGGGTTTCTCTGCGTGATAGAATTAGGAATGATGCTATCCGTAGTAGAACTGGGGTCACCGACATAGCCTTCAAAATTGCGAGACTTAAGTGGCAGTGGGCAGGGCACATTGCTCGCAGGACTGACGGTCGATGGGGCCAGAAACTGCTTGAGTGGCGTCCACGCACCGGAAGACGAGCTGTCGGTAGGCCTCCGACAAGGTGGAGTGATGACCTGGTGAAGGTCGCGGGAATCCGGTGGAAACGGACGGCACAGGACCGGTCTAAATGGCGAGCCTTGGGGGAGGCCTATGTTCAGCAGTGGACGTCTTTTGGCTGAAATGATGATGATGATGATGAAAATAGGTATCAATAACCGTATTTAAGCAGAATTGTTATTGGTCTTATGGAGCGCCATAATAGCTAAGCGATAAAGCTCTTTAATAAAGATTGAAAAAAAAAAGCTTAACGTTTGATATGTCCACCGAAAAGACGCGAACCTTAATCTAACAATGACCCCTTAGTGTGTGACCCACGCCCCCTTTGTATGTGGCCTATAGACATAATACAGAATATTATCATACCATACGTCGGGTTAAGTTTTTCGGCCGCGATAAAAGGCCCTATCATCGTCTCCATGGACCAATATGTATGCAAAATTAGATACGCAGAGCTGAAATTATTGAACCATGAAAATGGTACAAACATACATGTTCGGGAAATTTATTATGCGGATGTGTGAATGCGGATGTTAGTGCATTTATATAACGTGTGTAAGTTTGAGTTACATCGAACCGTATGTATTGAAAGCGATGTTTGTTAAAGATTGTATAGAATGACAGCTGTGACGTCATATTTGGCGTTGAACGGTCTAGTAGTGCAACCGGCTATTTTTCAATTTGGTTATTAGTTGGTAATCGAATGATCGTTATTATAATTACTATGGCAATTACTTAACTGCCACGCCGATAAGTAAGTACACTCACGAGCAAAATTAAAAAGGAATTTGTACTGAATTTCCATAAAAAGTGTACCCGTTAGTTTAGCCCTGAAAATTAAAAAGAGACGAATGGAACAACAACATATATACATATCAAGTTTTTTTTTAACCTGACTGTGGCTTTATAGGCCGGGCCCAATAAAGCGATAGGAGTGCGCGGTTGGAGAGCAGCCTGGGGAAATCCAGGGGAAAACCTCCGGCACGACCACGCGTGTGGTTTGGAACACTGGAATACTCTAATAATTTGCGTTCCGATGAGATTGGTTGAGCGGTTTCAACCGAGTCTGAGGTGCGAGTGGAATCGAGCTACTGGAAGTTCTGTCGCTGGTTCACTAAACCTAGCCTAGCTGAGAAGAGTCCAGCAAGAAACTCAGCTAGGCCCGACCTGGGTCGGACTGACTCTACCCGGTGTGCGGCGGTACCGGGACGAATAGGGACTATAACATGTGTCAGTGTTATCGCGATCGCGCGGTGTGCGTCCCCGCCGGCGGGAATGCCTAAGTGTATACGTCGTGTCTGAGTTGGACAATAAACCAGTGTTAAACTAGCTCGCTTGTACACAGATACTAAGTACCTACAAAATGTACAAGGGGACAAATCGCATGACTTTTTACATGCATGCATCGGTATTTCTCTCCACATTCAGAATATCAATTCCAAATAAATTACACCGACTCGAATAAAAATAATCGACGTACCAGAACGTAACAGAATCGAATTATTCAAATGAGATGAAAAAAAATCGTCACCCAGATGTTGATGTCGTCCGATTTGTTCGCTACGTGCTCGGAGGAATCGATTCGAGGAATCGATTGTGATTATTCGATGCTGAAAACCCGATTTGTTACGCTGCGGGGTTGACGGGTGGATAGAAATGTGTGGGTTTCAGTTAATTGGACGCTCTTTCTTATTTTTAACGGTAAACAACACAGCCTTGAGGCATGTGGCTATGGAAATCAATCTTTCTGCCAAAAAATGTAACTTTTAACTTGTAACAATGAACAAAATATAAGGCATATTTGTGCCAAATATGTACCCTTCCGGGGATTCTGTTGTTTTAGATTAGGTTTAGATTTGTGATAATCCACATCGAAAGGGACCTTATGGCGGCAGGCGCTTACGCCTTTATTGCCGCTATACCAATACAATAGTGAATAGGTGTAACGTAAGCGCCTGCCGCCATAAGGTCCCTTTTGATGTGGATTATCACATTTAGTTGGATTATAATAACTCTGTAATTATTCCTAGTTTGTAAGCAGTTTTAATTTTCTACTGTTATTAGATTTGATTGTTTTGTCCTTGTTTTTTTTTAAATTACGTTTATTTATCTATATTTTATGTTTGTATCGTCACGAATTAAAGTTTTTCTTCTTTCTTTTTGATTATGTTAAGCAATGAAGATACATTTTACTAGCTTACAATACGGTTTCGCTTGCGTTTTACAAAATATTTCATTTTTAAACGGGAAAATATACAGCCTAAAGTACGCCCATCCCAAATCAACTCATTAAAAAAAATAGAGTACTTATCTTTACAAGGATACTTATTATTCCATAAAGTTTGTCTATACAATTTAAATATCGTCGGGGATATTGCAATACCGCGTAACTAGCACTGGTAAATACTGCGTAACTAATTAGGTAAGATAGCGTGGCTAGAAATTGTTTAAGGTGAAATATGATTGCTATACAAATTTGGATAATTTATTGATGTTTTCTATCATCATCATCATCCTAGTGTTATCCCGATACAGTTGCATCTTGACGACCGGTTTAGCCTAGTGGGTAGTGCACCTGCCTGTGAAGCTGACGGTCCTGGGTTCGAATCCCGGTCAGGGCAAATATTTGTGTGATGAGCATGAATATTTGTTTCGGAGTCTTGGATGTTTTCTATGTATTTAAGTTTTTTTTTTTTTTAAGTATTTATATGTATTAAATATATCGTCGTCTAGTACCCATAACACAAGCCTTCTTGAGCTTACTGTGGGGCTAGTTCGATTCGTGTAAGATGTCCTCTAATATTTATTTATTTATTTATTATTATTTATTTATTTATCTTAAAGGGTGCCAGGGTCCGCTACCTAATTCCAAGATTTGGCGTAGGCACTGGTTTTTACGGTAGCGACTGCCATCTGACCTTCCAACCTGAGGGGAAACCAGACCTTATTGGAATTAGGCTTGTCAAGTGAGTGAGTAACTTGACTGTTAGAAGTTCTCAAGCCGCCCGAAGGCCTCTAACTTGGCTTAACGACTGCTATCATAGACAGCAGCCGGGATCAACGGCTTACCGTTCAAAGCACGGGAACGCTCAGTTAATAACCACTCAAAGCGGTCACCCATCCAATAACTGACCTAGGCCGACGTTGCTTAACCTCGCATACTGCACGCGGTACGCAGGCGCCGCTGGGCCACGAGCGCTCCTTATTAATGTTTTCTACATTTATATTAAAATAATGGAAGTCGATCAGATTCAGATTCAGATTCATTTATTAACAATATAATATTACAATATAAATTACATGTCAATTTACAAGAATCTCTATCGTCAATAACATTAAATAAAACAAAATAAATCAAAAATCAATGAATAAAATAGCAGTATAATACTATGAGTATGATAAAATTCACCTGAGAGGATCGTTATGAATATATTAATATTTTTGGTACACTAAACACGGATAATAAGGAATTAAATATCAATATCTCGAAATGATCGTCAAAGTAAATATTGAAACAAGAATTAAATTTAATCAATAATATTAAATTAAATTAAACTATGTCAACTATATTTTATTGTCAGGTTAATGTTTCCCTACCATCGTTATCCTTATTTCAAAAACTTTTCCCCAAGAAGTTCAACTACCAAAAAAAAGGATAAACTTTCTACCGATAAATTCTCTTCATATCTAAATAACGTCCTTAACCTGATCAAAAGCCCCAGAAATATGTGTCAAACAGACATTTGAGACAAATACGCGTAGTAACTAATTTATACTCATTTTTGTATCCTATTACAAAGGAATAGAGTGCAAAAGTGTATATATATTAATGAACTCGACTGTAAGAGATAAGCCCCGGGCATGATAGCAAAGGATCGATGGAGTTTAATGATCCGAGAAATACGCGACTCTTCTACTGGCTCTTAACACATTGATCCAGTTGGCGCCAGTTGACTGGCATGCCAGTGTCTTTTGACTTAGCAACTGGAAGGAGAAATTGAGTTGTGTTTTTTTTTATTATTATTATTATGGTCTACAAACTAGATGTTACAAGTTTTGAACACTCATGGTCTATTACATTACAGTGGCTAGTTACAGTCTTGTACATCCTAAAATAGTAGACACATCATGCATAGAATATGCGTGCAGGTTTTACAAAAACAAAATATGTAATAGTTTACAAAGTTTACAAAATTATACTAATTGATAATTGAATTTAGTAAGTTCAGCTAAACAAAACTATGGATAATGAATGGAACTGGGAAAGACATAAAAATAATAAGAAATAAAATAGCTACAATTAATTCATTAGAAAAGCGCTTTAAGTTTGGTTTTTACTGAGGCCAAGGAACAGTGGAAAATGTCTATGTCGGACTTGATGCCGCTATATGATGCAATCATTCTATAAAGAGGCGCATGCCTGCCGATATTAGTGCGACAAAGAGGAAGAGAGAAACCTTGACATGTTCTAGTAGGTGTGGTTGTGTTGTACAATGGTGAGAATTAAGGTAAGGCCCATTCAGAGATCTGACGAAAATACTGAAGTTTGAGCTTCCAAGAACGACAGGTTTAGCCTAGTTGGTAGTAACCCTGCCTTCGAAGCTGGAGGTCCCGGGTTCGAATCCCGGTCAGGGCATTTATTTGTGTGATGAACACAAATATTTGTTTCTGAGTCATGGATGTTTTCTATGTATTTAAGTATCTATTTATCTATACAAGTATGTATATCGTCACTTAGTACCCATAGTACAAGCTTTGCTTAGTTTGGGACTAGGTTGATTTGTGTAAGATTGTCCATAAATATTTTTTTTTATATAATTAAGAAGTAATGTAGAATTACACTACACAAAAATTACTGCGGGCTGAAAAAGTAACAAAATAATTGAACAATTTTTTTATAAATGCCATGGTCACACTGTCAAAAAATACTTAAAAATAAACTTGAATGCTGCAGATTTCTTAATTATAAACGACAGTGATATATTTTTTTACAAATGGAATAGCTTTTTTTAATTTTTCTATCAAAATAACCTGATAGATTTTTCATAAGTGATCCAGTGTTCCAAAAATCAATTAAAATATATTAAATATTCGCTCGGAGCGTCCGTAGAGAGCAGGATAGTTAATTGCAAACTCACGCGTGTTAGAGGGGTGATTTGCAATGGAATGGTCTTCCAGAAGTATTAATATAAGGTATTAATACTTCGTTTAAACGAACTTATTATATTCATTAGCAGGACTCATACTTATTGTTATTTTTATTTATTTTCATATTTTGTTGAGTTCTTTTTATTGTTTTCCTTATGTATATTTTTTATGTTACAGGGGGCAAACGAGCAGACGGATCGCCTGATGGTAAGCAATTATCGTCGCCCATAGACACCTGCAATACCAGAGGAGTCGCAAGTGCGTTCCCGGCCTTTCCGAAGGGAATACGCTCTTTATTTATTTATTTATTTAAACTCTATTGCACAAAATACACAAATTGTACAAATGGCGGGCTTAATGCCAAATGGCATTCTCTACCAGCCAACCATTGGGCTAAACAGATATTTTATAAAAGGTGCAAAGAAAAAAAAAAGAAAAAGAGTATGAAAAAGTATATCAAAATATCTAATAGAACATATAAACATAAAATATATATACTACTACATATTCAATACATACTATAATTGTGATGATGGATTTTATACGAATTCTTGTTTAAGCAACGCAGCATCCGCTTAAAAGCAAACTTGCTTGGGGCTTGTCTGATGTTAAGAGGGAGTGAATTCCAGAGATGACTTGCCTGTTACTTGTCTTTACTGTTTTTTTGATCGATGATAATATATACTTGTCTTTCGCCTGATGAAGCCTGCCATAAAGAGCATCTTCGCGGTTTGTTTCGTCGTTTGCAAGAGTGATTAACCCATCCATGTAAATGTCCTAGCAGAGGAGGTGAAATTTCTTGGACATAACATCAGAGCTGAGGGAACTGGGGTCACCAACATAGCCTTCAAAATTGCGAGACTTAAGTGGCAGTGGGCAGGGCACATTGCTCGCAGGACTGACGGTCGATGGGGCCAGAAACTGCTTGAGTGGCGTCCAAGCACCGGAAGACGAGCTGTCGGTAGGCCTCCGACAAGGTGGAGTGATGACCTGGTGAAGGTCGCGGGAATCCGGTGGAAACGAACGGCACAGGACCGGTCTACATGGCGAGCCTTGGGAGAGGCCTATGTTCAGCAGTGGACGTCTTTCGGCTGAAATGATGATGATGATGATGATGAAGAGTGATTAACCCATCCATGCAAATGTGTTCTAACAGAGGAGGTGTAATTTCTTGGACATAACATCAGAGCTGAGGGAGTACAGCTTCCACATGCTGTTCTATGAAACCTTTTTTCCCCATAGATTATCGTACCTCGATCGTTAAGTTTGACTTTTCGGTCGTTCAATGAAATCGGCATTAGCCTAGTGGTGACCGGTTTAGCCTAGTGGGTAGTGCACCTGCCTGTGAAGCTGACGGTCCTGGGTTCGAATCCCGGTCAGGGCAAATATTTGTGTGATGAGCATAAATATATGTTTCTGAGTATTGGATGTTTTCTATGTATTTAAGTATTTATATCTATTAAATATATCGTCGTCTAGTACCCATAACACAAGCCTTCTTGAGCTTACTGTGGGGCTAGTTCGATTTGTGTAAGATTGTCCTCTAATATTTATTTATTTATTTATCTATCTAATTCAAAGTCATATTCAGTCTCACGTACCGCCAACAAAATAAAATTACTAGCGAAATACAGTATTCGTGTCCGGGCAAAAGGAACCCTTAGAAATATTTTACGATTAAGGCGCGAGTGTTGGCGAACGTTTACGATCATTGCCGAATAAACCCACGTACTTACTAAAAGAGGTCGGATTAGGGGTAATAAAGGAACAAAATTCGTTTTACAAAGGCTAGTAGCGTGTGGACAGGCTGCTAAATGAATCATGGAACTAAACTACGTTATGTGTGTTGCTCCTACCAGTGTTTTTCCGGTTGAGCTTGCGGGTGGTCCCCTTTGACACCTACTTGCCAATATCTGGCTCCGGCGTAGCAACGAGTTTATACATATTGATAATATAAACTTGCACGATTTTCACACATAATAATAATAATAACAAGCGCCAGGCAGTGCTCGTTGACATCACCATCCCCCATGACGAGAACCTCGTGAAGGCCGAGAAGAGACAAAGTCAGCAAGTACCTAGATTTGGCACACGAGGTGACCGCCATGTGGGATGTTGATTCAACGATCATTGTCCCGATAGTCGTCTCTGCGAACGGTCTAATAGCGAAGAGTCTCGACCAACACCTCAAGAGACTCTCGCTAGATGGCTGGGTCAAGGGTCAGATACAGAAGGCGGTACGCCTGGACACGGCGCGGATAGTCAGGAGGTTCCTCTCTCTGTCGCCCGACACCACCGGTAGCTTAGGCCCCGCCTCGCTGCCGGCGGCACACTAGGTTAGGTTTTTATAATGATTTTATGTTTTGTAAGTGTATTTTTATGTTTTACTTTTTATAAAGATATTGTAAAAACCTAACTTAAGCGAAAAAATAAATAAAGAGATAATGATAATAATAAAATGCTTTATTGTGCACTACATGGAGAATTATTACAATGACAAAACATGAACAGGACTTAAGTAAGTAGGTAACAACAGGCGGTCACACATTATTGGGAAACGGGACCAAATCGCATACAATTGTAATTTATTTATATTTTTAGGGTTCCGTAGCCAAAATGGCAAAAAATGAACCCTTATAGATTCGTCATGTCTGTCCGTCCGTATGTCACAGCCGATTTACTCGGAGACTATAAGCACTACAATTATGAAATTTGGTTGGAAGGTGTATTCTATGAACCGCTACATAAAAGTGATGTGAAATTACAAAAAAATATTAAATTAGGGGGGCACTCTATACATGTAACCGGTGGATGAAAAAAAAATTTCAACGCGTATAGTCGTGTGGGGTATCGATGGATAGGCCTTTAAAATTGATATGGAGGTTCCTAAAAAAAATGTCCATTTAAGTCAACCGTTGGTGAGATGTTGGCTGTCAAAGTCATAATAATAATAATAATAATGACCGCCATGTGGGATGTTCATTCAACGATCATTGTCCCGATAGTCGTCTCTGCGAACGGTCTAATAGCGAAGAGTCTCGACCAACACCTCAAGAGACTCGCTAGATGGCTGGGTCAAGGGTCAGATACAGAAGGCGGTACTCCTGGACACGGCGCGGATAGTCAGGAGGTTCCTCTCTCTGTCGCCCTAACCACCGGTAGCTTAGGCCCCGCCTTGCTGCCGGCGGCACACTAGGTTAGGTTTTTATAATGATTTTATGTTTTGTAAGTGTATTTTTATGTTTTACTTTTTATAAAGATATTGTAAAAACCTAACTTAAGCGAAAAAATAAATAAAGAGAAAATAATAATAATAAAATGCTTTATTGTGCACTACATGGAGAATTATTACAATGACAAAACATGAACAGGACTTAAGTAAGTAGGTAACAACAGGCGGTCACACATTATTGGGAAACGAGACTTAATCGCGTACAATTGTAATTTATTTATGTTTTTAGGGTTCCGTAGCCAAAATGGCAAAAAATGAACCCTTATAGATTCGTCATGTCTGTCCGTCCTTATGTCACAGCCGATTTACTCGTAGACTATAAGCACTACAATTATTAAATTTGGTAGGAAGGTGTATCCTATGAACCGCTACATGAAAGTGATGTGAAATTACAAAAAAATATTAAATGGGGGGCACTCCATAATACATGTAACCGGAGGATGAAAAAAAAAAATTACAACGCGTATAGTCGTGTGGGGTATCGATGGATAGGCCTTTAAAAATGATATAGAGGTTTCAAAAAAAATTGTCCATTTAAGTCAACCGTTGGTGAGATATTAGCTGTCAAAGTCATAGAAAATGTGTGCATTAGTAAATACTTTCAAAGATTTTTGGTTTGAACAATATAGGTTTCACGGTTTTTGGGCTTTCGCTTAAAAACTGTTTTGCCCAAACAAAATGTCGTAAGTGCCGTGAGTTCCCTATGAAGATACGACTTTTTTAGATTCAATGTATTGGATAGTGATTTTAAATGTGAACTAGTAGGTGTTGGTACGGAACCCTTCATTGTGCGTGGTTCGACACGCACTTGGCCGGTTTTTACAATTACAACAGGGACTGTGACTCATGTTACAATGATTACATAGTGTGGCTATAAAAAATAAAAATAAATAAAATAAAATAAAATGCATTTATTTCTGGATTTATGTAGCGGTTCATAAAATACACCTTCCTACCAAATTTCATAAAATAATTGTAGTGCTTATAGTCTCCGAGTAAATCGGCTGTGACATACGGACGGGCGGACGGACGGACGGACAGACATGACGAATCTATAAGGGTTCCGTTTTTGCCATTTTGGCTACGAAACCCTAAAAACATGCACTTAGTGAAAAAAGTTCTATGTACCCAGTTACGGTATATGTGTCGTTAAATTAACATGTCATTAAATAGACATATTTACATAATAAAATATAATTTTTAATATACAGTTGCTCAAAAAGTGGTACTTTATATAGCTGTATATCATGCACAAAGTCGGATTTCTCGCACTAGTGCTTTAAATTTTTCTATTTAAAAAATTTCTAATAATTACTTATTCAGTTTACTTATGTATTTATTTTATAAAGCATTTGGCATTCAAACAATACTTCTATTATCTTTAAAACATTAAAATTATATATTAAACAAGTTAAGTGGTTATCATGTATTAAAAAATCTAAAACTGTTTTCAAAAAGTTACCCAATTGAATATACCAATGACCGGAAAAGAGTATTATGCGAGACCTCCGATTAATAAGAGTATTATGCAAGTCCGCCGCGCTGGATGAATGAACGTTTGTTTTTTTTTTCGCCAAAACGTACATTTATTTACAAAGAAGTCCAGTATAAATTAATTATATAATTAAAAGCATTTCTTTTTTTATGTTTAAATATAATGAAACCACCATGTGACATAAAACCTCTACCAAAATAGTTATTGATTTGGCTGAATGCTGACAACCGTGGCATGTTGAAAAAGTCTATCGATTAAAAGATAAACCGATTTTTTAATTCCCGTCTTTTCATTCATAATTTCGCGAATTGATTTTGTAATGACGTACTGTTTTAATAATATTTTTGTGACAATGTGCGATTTGTAAGATTGTTAAATAAAATGTATGTAAACTACGCCAGATGGGGACCTACCAGTTACGTGCAAAGCCCACAAAGGCAAGATAACACATTTAGTTTTGTCTCTTTTGATTACTGTTTTATTTAGTTTTGTTTCTTTGATATTTCTTCGCAACTGTATTAGAAAACGTATAGTTTGATATACGTGGGTCATACACGGATTTAAGTTCGCGTCTTTTCTGTGGATATACCAAAAGTTAAGGGCTACAAAGCTTAATTTTGGATTGGACCAGTAACCCGCATAAACAGTGTCTCCGTTTCTATAAATCCCTGTAATAAAAACATAGCTAACATGCACATAAACCGTTAACTATTATTGCCCACAGGAGGGACGACTTTTGTTTTTTCAACTAATTATGACCCACGTGCGGAAGTGTCATACTGCAGGAGTCTCGAGTTGTCTCCGAGCCGTGAGGCGAGGAACAAGACTCGGGACGAGTAAACAAACTAAACATAACCTTCCAGGTAGAGTCAGTCCGACCCAGGTCGGGCCTAGCTGAGCTTCTTGCTGGACTCTTCTCAGCTAGGCTAGGTTTAATGAACCAGCGGCAAAACTCCCAGTAGCTCAATTCCACTCACACCTCAGATTCGGTTGAAATCGCTCAACCAATCTCACAGGAACGCAAACTCTTATACTGTTACAGTGTTCCAAACCACACACGTGGTCGAGTCGGAGGTTTTCCTCTGGATTTTCCCCAGACTACTCTCCAACCGCGCACTCCTATCGCTTTATTGGGCCCGGCCTATAAAGTCACAGTTAGGTTAAAAAAAACGGTCAAGTGCGAGTTGGACTTCACACATTTAGGGTTCCGAACCAACCGCGAAATTAAATTCTTGATTTTATTGTGCGTAGTAAAATTTAAGCGGAAAATAGCCGTTTTTAGTTTGAAAATGGTCGTTTTGGAGTGATGTTTGAAACGATATTTCATAATGAGAAATCCAAAAAATCCATTAAAAATGTATGCCATTAGGTCGAATACCTGTTCTAGATAGTAACACTGATAAAATGTCAAGATACTTGTAAATTCAAACATCACTTGGGTCAACATTTACTATCAAAATAATACTGCTTAAATTCACATCTGAATGCAAACATCACCAAGCAAAAAAATTTTTCTCGCTGTTTTATGAAATATCTTTAATATAGAAGTCACGTACCATTGACTTAATTCCGTCGAAAATGAGTTTTCCAAACGACTCGGCCGCCGGAACATCCCACCCTTGATAAATCACAGCTCAAATCCTTAACGGGCTCGGATCAATTGGTTTAATCGACAATTATCTTCGGAAATACGTAATTTTTGCGAAGTAGGCCAAACGGAAGATAATGAGAACCCCAAGGGAACCCTTCTGAGAGATGAAAGTGTTTCCGAGAAATCAAAATAAAAATAACGAGTCTCCGGACTATTTGTTGAAAAATAAAAGGTTTTCTTGACGACGGATAATGAGGAGCGTTTGAAATTACGATGAGTCCAAAACAAGGCCACGTTTCTGAATAAGCGACGCGATAGTATGGATGGTCAAAAATCAAAACATTCATTCTGCAAATAGGTACATCAAATAGAGAGACTCAGAGATGTATAAGGTCTCTGAGCGTCAGTCTAAAAATAAAATCAAATGAGAACAGATCAGGACTAGTAACTTTGTATTGTTGTTCAGTGGTATTGACACGATGAGAGACTTCACTCTGTTCTCATTTTATTTTATTTTTAGACTAACGCTCAGAGACCTTATACATATCTAACAATCGAGATTTGTTAGGGATGTATAAGGTCTCTAAGCGTCAAGATAAAAGGTAATAAAGGTACACTAATTATAATAAAATACTTTGAGATATATCTATAAGCGTCAACATGAAAATAATAAAATCTAGTAAATAAATATCCTCAGAAATGTATAAGGTCTCTGAGCGTCAGTATAAAAATAAAATCAAATGAGAACAGAGCGAAGTCTCTCGTCATGTCAATTCCACTGAACACTAGTACGAAGTTACTAGTCCTTGCAAACATGAACAGACCGGACCCCACAAACAGCACCCGTTCACGAGTATGACGCGTATCTCAGCCATCGCCTCCCTCGACCATATGTTAGGGAAGGTTGCGACCCGATCAACGACGCCGCCGTAAGCAAAGACCTTTAGGCGAGCATGACATATTCAAGCTGCAGGACATTTATAATCAAAGTTAATAATAAAATATCGAATACAATGAGAAAACTTACACCTCTATACTCATTTGCTCAAAGATCAGCTGTAAGATATCGCTTAAAGGACTTTAAAGGCCTTAATGTCACACCTGGCTATAAAGTGGCAATTACCGCACGCTTCGCGCGGAAATTCCTACTCCCTAGCCAATGGAGACATAAAATTGTGTACTTGCCACGGGAGGTAATAAAGAAAGTTTCAGATCGCATATTTATTGCTCTTGCCTTCGGCTCGGGCGTCAAATACCTGCAATCTGAGACATTCTTTCTTTCTTTTTTTTCCTTTTTTATACTATTTATTGTACTTCATCTTTTTAGTTTGATTTTCATATTATTACGAACCAACTGCAAAATTAAGTTGGATTTAATGGGAAAAAAAGGAAATTTCAAAGAAAAAATCAGATTTATCTGTAAATTAGTATTTTTTGCTAAAAAGCACATAGATAATTTATAGGCTAATAGGAAGGAAAGCATTGTTCGGAAAAAAAATTGTAAAAAAAGCTGACTTTGGTGGATTCCTTTGTTTTCCAATATTTTTGAAATAGTAAATATGCTATTTATTTACTCAATGTACTTCAATCAAAAATATTTTTTCGCGCCCTCCTTTAGAAAGTAACAAAGAAAGAAATAGTAGATTGTGTCTCAAGGGAGCAAAATGATATATTTACGGCGAGGGCGGTATATTGAATTCTGAGTGAAGCGAAAGATTCTATTGTAGAATCTTGAGCGTAGCGAGGGATTCAAGTGTTTACGCCCAAGACGGAAATAATTTTGCTACCGTGTGACACATACTGCTTTTCACACCGTCTATGAGGCCCGCTGCTAAAAACATGAAATATCTTACAAATGATATTAATACAGAGTGTCACATACTGCTTTTCACACCTTTTATGAGGAAAAGAATCATTGTTGCCCTCAAATGAGGGAAGAAAAGTACATCTTTGATCCCTCATTCAAAGGCAACAATAACTCTTTTCTGAATAGCAGGTATGAAAAAACATTTAATCGTGGCATAGGAATTAAACAAGCAGAGTAATACAGATAATGCGAATTAGACTCATAGGCTGTGGCAGAATAACAGCGCTGCAGTTTGCACAGCAAATAGCAGCACATGCTGAGTCTCAGCCTTTTCTTTATGGCACACATTGCTGGACTCATTGTGCACCTTCACTCACTGTGTATTATCTTACACCTATTTATTAACACCGGCTGTGTGTGCTTTATTGAATAAATGGTTTTTCTTTCTTTCTTTCTTTCTTAAATAACAAGGGTTAAAGTTGAAAACCAAATAAAATCTGTATGGGAGCCCCTCAAAACATTTTAAAATAAGTTTCAGAAATTTATATGGCTTTGGGTCACCAGATGCTTATACTTTGATGAAGACTGTAGCTATAGCCGTTTGGCTGTGAGTGACACCAAGGGTTCCTTTTGGACCCTTGAATGCTGGCGACACCGCCAAGCACAGACGTCAAATTTCACACAGCTGGCACAGCATTTGGCAGTAATAGCATCCCGCACAAGTAATCTAACACAGAAACATTTTGTCCTTAATATTAAAAAATATGTATGTATGTTTATACTGTAGCATTTGAATTTTGTACTACTCGTATTTTTACTGTTATTTTATATACATTGTATATTGTTTTGAAAAAATTACACCTCGCCGAGTTTCTTACCGTTCTTCTCGAGGCAGATGTTTATTTTATGAACCGGTGGTAGTTTTTTGACATTCATAAGTGCATGTAACATGCCTAAATTGAAGAATAAATGATTTCATTTCATTTCATTCATTTCATTGCATTTCGGGTACGGAACCCTAAAAGAACTCGCCACGCGTATGACTAGCGTAGCATGCGATAGTTTACCCATTTTCAACACGCGCCATTGAAACTGCGTTTCGATCGGCTGTTTCTACGTGCATAAACTCAGCAAATACACATACTTTCATAATTTCACATCTCCCTAAACACCAACATTCCAGTCTCAGCTTTGTCCAGTTCTGATAGAGTACAAATTTAAAGAGCTGCATGGAACAGTTGTTAGATGCCCTTCGTTGCTGCCAAAATCTAGAGAATTTGCTAGAACGTCTGGCCTTTAATTAAATAGAGTTAACTCTAACAGTGTTATTTCGTATTTCTGTTACAATTTCGCGCGGACTTAATTTTACTAAAAAAACACGGAACGATTTTACTACAAAGATTGCATTGTAATTCCTTTCTTTCAAACAGATTTCCAATTCAAATTAAAACAAGCTCAAAATATTTGTTTATTTTTTTGTACAACGCCGGTGGCAAACAAGCGTACGGTCCACCTGATGGTAAGCGGCCACCGCAGCCTATAGACGCCCGCAACTCGAAAGGAGTCACGTACGCGTTGCCGACCCTTTATAAAATTTGAGGATGCACTGTGTTGACAACAGAAGGGACAAATTTACGTCCCTCGCTCTCAACGCAGTGCATCCTCGGGAGCTCTGGCAACCTTGCTCACCTCCAGGAACACAACACTACATACTTGTATAGTAGATAATGTTATTATGGATGCGGTCTTCTGCAAGGCGGAGGTACTTTCCCTGTTGGGCTGCTCCAAATTCGAGCAAGATGACATTTATTGTCCCGATAGTCGTTTCTGCGAACGGTCTAATAGCGAAGAGTCTCGACCAACATCTCAAGAGACTCTCGCTAGATGGCTGGGTCAAGGGTCAAATACAGAAGGCGGTACTCCTGGACACGGCGCGTATAGTCAGGAGGTTCCTTTCTCTGTCGCCCTAACCACCGGCAGCTTAGTCCCCGCCTCGCTGCCGGCGACACTCTAGGTTAGGTTTTTATAATGATTTTATATTTTGTAAATATTGTTTAATATTTTACTCTTTATATAATTATTATAAAATCTAACTTAAGTGAAAAAATAAATAAAGAGAACATTAAATAAAAATAACTAACTTAAATCTAAAACAAGCCCTTGGGGCATTGTACCGAGGATGCCGGCGGCATTTCCTCGCTGTATCGCAATGCTGATATGTTGTGCGAGGAAGTCGCCAGCTCTTCGGTCACCAGTTACGTCAACCAGACGCTTCGCGATTTCAGTAAATAACTTGTGCGCGCTGGGACCCCATGGACCATAGTTTCGACACCAAAAGGTACAAAATTGTACTCTCTGCTAAGGCCCCTCTGTTTATTGCGCTTTAATATTTCGGCATTTTCCGCCGCTGCACCCGCTTTTACTGTAGTTCGTTGGAGGTGGGACGGTGCCAGTGTCTACACAGGTAGC